>JAOEGL010000001.1:10757500-11357500 GCA_034509955.1 Urosaurus nigricauda
TTTGCTTCCAAGGATGCACTAGGTTTCATTTTCAGGGGATGTTTTATTTTTCCATGAAGAAGAACAACAAAAAATGAATATTTGTTATATAGTGTATATGTGGATATACAAAAACTTTGCTAGGTCTTACTTTCAGGGGAGGCCTTATATTGAGCAATTCAGCAAAACCTCTACTAGGTTTTATTTTATGGGGATGTCTTATTTTCAGGGAAACAGGGTAAATAGGTAAGGTGTTTTATGTAATAAAATTAAAAATACCATCTTAGGAAACCAACCATATGATGATATTCTTGAGTGTGCTAAGGTGAATAATAAAGCCATTGATAACCAACTGATAACCAATAATCTCTGCTATTAATGATCAATAATGAATAGTTCAGCCATAGTGAGAAATAGAGCCAAAGGAAAAACTTGTCCTTTTGAATCTGGCTTGTAGCCCCCACCTTAGGAGGGAAGAGGGAAGCAAATACCTGCTAATGGCAACAAATGTTCCTGATAAGACTAAAGACTGGCTGAATGCCCAGAAAATCAGAAGGCTAAAAGAACAAAAAGTCTCTGTCAGTAAGTCTAACAGATAGATAGAGATATATAATGAAATGAGGTGCAAAGAATATATATATAAATGAATGTTGAACTACGCATGCTCAATGAATATTTTGTGGGTTAATAAAAACTGTTTGCGCCATGTTTGGGGCGTTCAGTCATGGGATGACCCTTGATTGAAGCTCTGCATATGCAGACTGAGACTGTTTGGAATAAACTGGAGCTGTTTGGGAATTCTCACAAAGCCTCACTTGCATAATTGGTTGTGAATGGGTTAATTGACCCTTTGTTTACCTTAACAAGTGCACAGTGGGCCCTTGATATCTGCTGGGGTTTGGTTCCAGGATTCCCAGTGGATACCAAAATCTGTGGATGCTTGAGACCCATGAAATACAATGACACAGTAAAATGTTTTCCCTTATATAAAATGACAAAATGAAGATTTACTTATTGAAAATTATATATTTTTTTGAATATTTTCAAGCTGTGAATGCTTGATTCTGTCAATAAGAAATCCGTTGATACAGAGGATGATTGCATTTCTAAATTGACTAATGCAATTCCTCTGAGGAGGTCTATAGCTGCGGGCAACTGTGCAAAAGTGACTTTTCTTTGATTCAGTCACTGTCATATTATATTTTCCCCCAGTGGTTCATATCTTACATTCAGTTACATTTAGCCTAGATTTTCCACCACCAATTTAGTAATCTAACTGGGTCTCCTTTCAAGTCGGGGAAAATGGGCTGCCAAGCTACAGCTTCACTCACAATCTTGCGTGGCCCTGCATGGGATTTCAAATACCATCTTGCATTCTCTGTTTATGCCTCTACCCCAGTATTATTAGGGATCAATTATAAAATAATTACTCTGAAAAGCAGAATGCTAAGAGGTAGATGCTACGTATTAACAGATTTTGTCCATTATAGTACACCATCGCATCTCAGAAGCCTTGAATCTGCTTTTGCATGTGTATCTCTGTCCCATCCCTTGAAATGAATAGAGAAACTCCCATGTCCTACACTGGATGTCTGCACTGTATAGTTCAGGTGCACTGAACACCTACCTGTCCTACAAAATTAAAGTGATGTAATCTTTCATATATCAATTATCAATATCAGAAGAGTAAACCAGAGCTCGCTAGTAGAAAATTATAAATATCTCACCAAACTAGTGTTATTTTTGTTGTTGCATGCCTTCAAGTCATTTCTTATGGTAACCCTAAGGCAAATCTATAATGGGGTTTTCTTGGCAAGATTTGTTCAGAGGAGGTTTGCCACTGCCTTCCCCTGAGGCTGAGAGCATGTGACTTGCCCAAATCCATCCAGTGGGTTTCATGGCTAAGCAGGGAATTGAACCCTATAATAGTGCTATAATTCTGTAGTGAAAACGAGCACCTGGTGACATGATTTTTAGATACTGGAGAATGAACATAAAGGAGGAACTCTATACATTTTCAAAGTGTGGGATAGGTTAGTCCATACTGGGCTTTTGCATTGAGAAAAGCTCTCATGTATTTAAAAGTACCTTATCTTGCCACATTATTCAGACCAAGGGACCTTTGGATGACAAATCACAAAGAACAAGGAGTCACCCTGCCCTGCTTTGCTGTGATACCCCATTTCTGACATGCCCCCTAGGAAGTCTGATTGACACTTACATTGGATTCTTTCCAATGTGAAGTCAATACAAGGCATTTTACTGAAGCCTTTGGGGCCTCATTTTCAAAATGTACGCACAGATATTTTTATTTGTTAAATTGTTCATTAAAATTTTGGTCTGATTAATCCATTTTATTGTTTTTAAGCTGTATAAACAGCTTTTGCTTGTACACTGTCATGAGAACCCATGATTTGGGCAGGGGATACAAATAATTTATAAAACAGGGAATTCGGGGAACTATAGTTTTTTGTAACATTTAGCCTTCTCTGTCATAGAACCCTAGTGCCACAAAAACTACAGTTGCTAGGGTTACCTAGCACAGTTAAAGCAGTCTCAAATTGGATTATTTCTGTAGTGTGTTTTGGATCTTTGTTTTATAAATTATTTGTATCCCCTGCCCAAATCATGGGTTCTCATGACAGTGTACGAGCAAAAGCTGTTTATACAGCTTAAAAACAATAAAATAGATTAATCAGACAAAAATTTTAATGAACAATTTAACAAATAAAAATATCTATGCGTACATTTTGAAAATGAGGCCCCAAAGGCTTCAGTAAAATGCCTTGTATTGACTTCACGTTCGTTTGATAAATTATTTGTATCCCCTGCCCAAATCATGGGTTCTCAGGACAGTGTATGAGCAAAAGCAGTTTATACATCTGTAAGTACCAATCAGACTTCCTAGGGCAGTGATGGCGAACCTTTTAGAGACTGAGTGCCCAAACTCTGTGGCATTCCTGCAGCTGGTGTCCAGTCTCAAACTGGATTATTTCTGCAGTGTGCTTTTGGTCCAAAGACATAAATCCATTCCTGCAGCCTGCATTAATTCTTCCTTTTTGTGCTAGCCCTGTTTGTAGCTGCTGTTCGTATTATCCCTGCCACTGCTTTCCACAGAGAGAGAGAGAGAAAAAAAAAGCTTTTTTGAAAGATATTTTCTAGTTTCAGTGATGCCAATATGATTGCACTGCCTGCTGAAAATATTGAAGACTCATCACTCGATCTACACTTGGGTGATATCAGCAACACCAGGGCAGAAAACTACCTGTTAGAGTCATGTTATTGTATTGATTGTATGCACTGCAGTATTGTGGAATGAAATGATGATGATAACCATGATCAAAATGTCAAGAAGAGCTTCTTTTTAACATTTAGTAACATTTATTTCTGCATTCGGTATCAGGTACATAAGTGCAAATATTTAGAGTCCATAATTAAGTCCTACAGACAATGTCATACAAATTTGTGATACATGTTACAAGCCGGAAGTCTTCAGTTCCCATACATGTAAATCAGCCCATTGATCCCTTGAGAACAACAACAAAAAAGTACTGGGTGGGTTGGTTCTAATTGAATTGTCTTTTAAAGAGTTATACAAAATGGATTATACCATATAAGTACCAATTGCTCTTTTTTAATTATTACTTGTGCTGAAAAGAAAAAGAAACAACACTTAAAGACCTCAGTCTACAATTCTAGATAGTTAGTAAAGATAACCCCAACCAGCAAACCCAGTGGACATAGAAGCCAAAACTGCGTCAGTGCACTAAGCAGGAAAGTCCTAGCCACATGTAACATTAAAAGTTATCGAAGCAATGCCAATAGAAGTAGTAGTAGTAGTAGAAGCACTAGAAAATAAAAAATAGAAAGTTCAACAGTATTTTAGGCTCTTACCATCATGCACTTGAGAAGCAACACAAGAACCACACCTAGAACACTTTTCTCTTTACTATACTTTAGTGCTTGACAACGTGATTGCAAATAGGCTAAGAGAGAGTACAGAAACAGCAGGAGAGAGAGAAAAATAAGAACAGCTGCTTTATTGTTTCACATCTCTGAGATCATGGTGTTTGAAAAAGAGAGGGGTGAAGACAGATGTAACATGTTTAGAGCAGTGGGGACAAACAGGGAACACTCTCACCACATTCAGTCTTCTTTCCTAAACATTCCTTTCCTCTCTAGGGTTGAGCACTGGAGCAGCAACAGTTCAACCAATCTGAAAGGGAACCTGGATGCGAACTGTCCAGATTGGCTGCCTCTCTGTAATGTCACCCAAATATTTGCCCCGGAGTAACTATCCCTAGAATAACCTTGCGTTTTGAAAAAATTCTTTAAAAAAAAAAAGACATTAGCAATAAATGATCAGAAACATATGAGGATTCATACGCCGCTCCTTCCTTCCTTCCTTCCTTCCTTCCTTCCTTCCTTCTTTCCTGCCTTTTCTCTTTCTCTCTTTTGCGGGTCAGGGATGTCACAGCCAACCCTGAAACATCACCGAGGGGGGGAGGAAGGTGCAAGGCAGACAACTCAACTGGCATCCACATAAGTCATTTGGGTTGTGGAGGCAGTGTGAAACCCTCCTCCTCCTGTGACTGAGGGGCATGGGGTCCTTTTTTTACATCTGCCTTCACCCACCGAGAGACACAGAGATAGAGAAATAAAGGAACAATAAATTATAACTAAAATGAACAGAGTTGTTTTCATCCCAGACTCCCGCATCATTCACTCTTGTAGCTGATGGATTCTTGAAACGTTTTTACTCAGCCTTCCTCTTAGCTCCTGGGATTTTTGCTTGGATCCTGAATAGGAAAAATACAGAGAGGGAGGAAGAATTACACACATGTGTTCTTGTGCATTTTAATTAATTTTCTGCAGTTAAAAGGCATCCTTTTCGCACAACTCTTTCCGCTCAAGAATATGGAGACTTGAGCTACACCCAATATACAGAAAAATGCTTCTTGTTTATTCAGTCCCTCTCCCAACAAGCAACTTGAAGGAGTGAGAAGCTGAAGAGACTTGAAAACTTTGAAGGTTTTTCAAAGTAGGCCATGAAAAAGCTTAAGTAGTGGGTTGAACAACTGCCCCATCTATCCATGAACTGGAATTCTTGTTACTCTTATTAACTCTTATTTCATATTGTGGGAAAAGGAGCTCAGTTCTTACTCTCTAAAGGGTCTCTTCAAATAAGATGCCTTGACAGATGAGAAAAGCTGGGGGAGAACTTGGAAAAACATTATCATTTGGACTACAATTCCTGGAATCCCACAGTCAAAGCAAGAGTCTGCAAGACAGAAGTCTGAGAGTTGTGTCCTGGGACTCTTTTCCAAGTTCTGAGGTGGAGAAATGTGCTATCTTGTTCCTCATTTTTTGGCTGGGCCACTGCATGTGCAGGCCCTTTTGGATGCAAGACATCTGGAGGATGAAAGAACTCCATACATTCTGGTTGCTGGTGGGAGTTTTCTTGCACTGCAAATAAATCTGCATAGGCATTTTAGTTTGGATTAGATTTGGGATGTGGTCTTTCATCAACATAAACAGCTTAATTATTTAATAAAATTATTGTTAATTTTATTGTTGTTTCATGTAGATTTAGAATCTCGCAAGCATTTCTAGCATAACTAACCAAAATACCCTCTTCGCTTCTGCAGTCAAGTTTGTTCCTTTTCTGCTTGGGAATATATGTATATGGCCTGCTTCCAAAAACCTTTAGATGGTTCACTTTAGGCATAATTCATTTCTACAACTGAAACAGAGTTACATCTTTGGATTTGGTTTGCAGTCAGTTACACAAATATTTAATGGTCATAATGGCTTCAAAACAATACAGCCTCTAAAGATGACTGGCATTAGTTGGAGATTTCTGTTCACTCTTTCTACTACCCCATCCTATTGTGGGGTATAAGGCTCTATGGTTGATGGTCAATGTCATGAGTTGAGCTCTGCCTGTTGTTTCAGCTTCTTTGGATTTTTTATTTTTTGTTTAGTATAAGTAATTAGGAGAGGAAGAGTTAGGGAAAATTACTGCTGAAATTCTTCTACTTGTTGGCTCTCAAAATGAATGAACCATGTGGACTACTTTAGCAATTATTCAATTTTGCATATATCCCGTATAAAATCATCCTCCGACAATATCTGTTGGTATTTCCCAAACCAGGGTTTGAAAGAGAGAGACTTTAGGCTTCCAAGATCCACTTTGTTTTCTCATTGTAAACTTGAGATCCACCAACCAATGCCAGAGGCAAAGAACATACAATAAAGTGTTCTTTCCAGAAGAAAAGAAGTGGGTTTTGCGTTTCCTCCATGGTCACTCAATCCCATTCTTTTTGAGGGATGTTAAATCTGCTTGAATCTGCACCAGGATTCTTCCAAAGGTATTTTTTAAAACTGGGGCACAGTTTTCTATGGTGGTGTTTTGGTTTGAAGGATATTCTCCTTTGTGATTTTTGTCAAATTTATGTTTTAAATATAGAGTTATAAAGTGACATTTCACTGATGTACTAAAAAAAGAAGGAAGAACAAAGGATACTTTTTTTGTTCTGATATGTCTCAGAATTAAAAAGATGTTTGAGAGTGGGCCTAAAATATTTCAGCTGTTGCTAAGAATGGACAGAAAATAGGCCAGGACAATAGAAGTGTCTGTACGATGTTTTGTTTTCTAAAATCCAACTAGAATAACTGCATCCTCCACAATACAATTGATCTGTCTAGAGGGCTACTAAGAGTGAGAGAATTTCAACTCAGGAATTGGGAAGGGGGTGTTTTGCAGTTTGTTTGTTTGTTTGTTTGTTTTTTGGAGTATCAGAACTAAACATTATTTCACAGTCCTTACAAGTAAAATTCTGTTCCTGGATATCCAAGCCCTCCTTTATTTTATCAATCTAGTTGAGAGAAGTGAAGCTATTTTGTTGTTAAACAACTACAGAAATCCTTCCTCATCAATTGCATCACCAGTCCTGGAAGCTTTGCGTTAAAATACTTACTTTGCCACAACAGTATTTATGTGAGTCCTCACAAGTCCCAAGTACTGGTCAATCTGTGCC
Source organism: Urosaurus nigricauda (assembly GCA_034509955.1). Classification (NCBI taxonomy): domain Eukaryota; kingdom Metazoa; phylum Chordata; class Lepidosauria; order Squamata; family Phrynosomatidae; genus Urosaurus; species Urosaurus nigricauda. The sequence goes on from JAOEGL010000001.1 coordinate 10,764,520, forward strand.
TGGAGGGAAAAAAAAGATATAAAGCGATGAATTAACATGCTGGAAAATTATATATATATCTCATTGAGATTATTTCTCATGTAGAAAATGAACAGAGCTCTCGACCCACAATTCTGCCATATTAGCCTAGAAAGTTACGTTTTCCTCTAGCCTTTGCTCTAGCCTTCCTCAGATGATGAAGGTGAAAATGTGTTTTCTGAGGCTGCACTCATATGTCTGTTTACCTTGGAGAAAGCCCAGTGAACTCAGTGGGACTTTCTTCTGAACAAGACATATAGGATCACAATGCAAATGTTGCATCAACCTTTTAAGCATTTGTCCTAGCTGGGTGTTGGTAGTGGTAGCGTTTGATCTCCACTTTAAGAATGTCTAAAATTCAACATTACACCACTGCAATTAAACTCACCCCCCCCCCCCATGGATCTCTGGCTCAGTGGGTTTCTGAGTGTCTCGAAAGCAGAATTTTTGGGTGTTTGTTTAATTTCTATGCCACCTTGCTCCCAGAAAGGGTCCTAAGGCAACTCACAAAAACATTTTAAAGACATTTTAAAAACCTAAACCAATTAAAACATCACATAAAACAATATAAATTACAAACATTAAAACCATGCTAAAACCACGATACCCACCCCATATAACAGACACCCTATATAAAAAAGCAATCTCATGATTACACGCTAAAAGCCTGCCTGAATAAAACTGTTTTTTCCTTGCCAATGGAAGGCAAGCAGAGAGCAGGCCAGCCATAGGGTGGGAGCAGCCACCAAGAAGGCTCTCTCTCCCTCTGACCAAATGGCAACCTTTGGTCAGAAGGAGAGTTGCTTTTGCCTCCCTCTGAGCTGAGACGGTAGGTCAACTTGTGGGTTTCCATGGGTGGGAAGGGATTTGAACCCTGGTCTCCAAAATTGTAGTCCAATACTCAAACCACATTGGTCTATACCCTGCCAATTCCAGTCATGGATCCCAGTCAATATGACATTGACCAGTATTACTAAATTATGTTGTCTTTCTAGATGTAAATAAATCAAAGAAAACCAATAACTAAGGGTCTAAATAGCAAATGATTCCTAATGGTCCACCCATCATTTACCTATGTGTCTCCTTTTATAGGTTAAACATATTTATTTATAGGCCACCTATATATTTTTAGGCCACCTCCTGCTTGAAGCAAGAAGAGCCCTCCCTTCAACCACCATCTTGAGGGGAGAGAAAGGCAGGCCACCTCCTGCTTGAAGCAAGAAGAGCCCTCCCTTCAACCACCATCTTGAGGGGAGAGAAAGGCAGGCCGCCTTCTGCTGGAAGCAAGAAGAGCCCTCCCTTCAACCACCATCTTGAGGGGAGAGAAAGGCAGGCCGCCTTCTGCTGGAAGCAAGAAGAGCCCTCCCTTCAACCACCATCTTGAGGGGAGAGAAAGGCAGGCCACCTCCTGCTGGAAGCAAGAAGAGCCCTCCCTTCAACCACCATCTTGAGGGGAGAGAGATGCAGGCCACCTTCTGCTGGAAGCAAGAAGAGCCCTCCCTTCAACCACCATCTTGAGGGGAGAGAAAGGCAGGCCACCTTCTGCTGGAAGCAAGAAGAGCCCTCCCTTCAACCACCATCTTGAGGGGAGAGAAAGGCAGGCCGCCTTCTGCTGGAAGCAAGAAGAGCCCTCCCTTCAACCACCATCTTGAGGGGAGAGAAAGGCAGGCCACCTCCTGCTGGAAGCAAGAAGAGCCCTCCCTTCAACCACCATCTTGAGGGGAGAGAAAGGCAGGCCACCTCCTGCTGGAAGCAAGAAGAGCCCTCCCTTCAACCACCATCTTGAGGGGAGAGAAAGGCAGGCCACCTCCTGCTGGAAGCAAGAAGAGCCCTCCCTTCAACCACCATCTTGAGGGGAGAGAAAGGCAGGCCACCTCCTGCTGGAAGCAAGAAGAGCCCTCCCTTCAACCACCATCTTGAGGGGAGAGAAAGGCAGGCCACCTCCTGCTGGAAGCAAGAAGAGCCCTCCCTTCAACCACCATCTTGAGGGGAGAGAAAGGCAGGCCACCTCCTGCTTGAAGCAAGAAGAGCCCTCCCTTCAACCACCATCTTGAGGGGAGAGAGATGCAGGCCACCTTCTGCTGGAAGCAAGAAGAGCCCTCCCTTCAACCACCATCTTGAGGGGAGAGAGATGCAGGCCACCTCCTGCTGGAAGCAAGAAGAGCCCTCCCTTCAACCACCATCTTGAGGGGAGAGAGATGCAGGCCGCCTTCTGCTGGAAGCAAGAAGAGCCCTCCCTTCAACCACCATCTTGAGGGGAGAGAAAGGCAGGCCACCTCCTGCTGGAAGCAAGAAGAGCCCTCCCTTCAACCACCATCTTGAGGGGAGAGAAAGGCAGGCCACCTCCTGCTGGAAGCAAGAAGAGCCCTCCCTTCAACCACCATCTTGAGGGGAGAGAAAGGCAGGCCACCTCCTGCTGGAAGCAAGAAGAGCCCTCCCTTCAACCACCATCTTGAGGGGAGAGAAAGGCAGGCCACCTCCTGCTGGAAGCAAGAAGAGCCCTCCCTTCAACCACCATCTTGAGGGGAGAGAAAGGCAGGCCACCTCCTGCTTGAAGCAAGAAGAGCCCTCCCTTCAACCACCATCTTGAGGGGAGAGAGATGCAGGCCACCTTCTGCTGGAAGCAAGAAGAGCCCTCCCTTCAACCACCATCTTGAGGGGAGAGAGATGCAGGCCACCTCCTGCTGGAAGCAAGAAGAGCCCTCCCTTCAACCACCATCTTGAGGGGAGAGAGATGCAGGCCACCTCCTGCTGGAAGCAAGAAGAGCCCTCCCTTCAACCACCATCTTGAGGGGAGAGAGATGCAGGCCACCTCCTGCTGGAAGCAAGAAGAGCCCTCCCTTCAACCACCATCTTGAGGGGAGAGAAAGGCAGGCCACCTCCTGCTGGAAGCAAGAAGAGCCCTCCCTTCAACCACCATCTTGAGGGGAGAGAAAGGCAGGCCACCTCCTGCTGGAAGCAAGAAGAGCCCTCCCTTCAACCACCATCTTGAGGGGAGAGAGAGGCAGGCCACCTCCTGCTGGAAGCAAGAAGAGCCCTCCCTTCAACCACCATCTTGAGGGGAGAGAAAGGCAGGCCACCTCCTGCTGGAAGCAAGAAGAGCCCTCCCTTCAACCACCATCTTGAGGGGAGAGAAAGGCAGGCCACCTCCTGCTGGAAGCAAGAAGAGCCCTCCCTTCAACCACCATCTTGAGGGGAGAGAAAGGCAGGCCACCTCCTGCTGGAAGCAAGAAGAGCCCTCCCTTCAACCACCATCTTGAGGGGAGAGAGAGGCAGGCCACCTCCTGCTGGAAGCAAGAAGAGCCCTCCCTTCAACCACCATCTTGAGGGGAGAGAGAGGCAGGCCACCTCCTGCTGGAAGCAAGAAGAGCCCTCCCTTCAACCACCATCTTGAGGGGAGAGAAAGGCAGGCCACCTCCTGCTGGAAGCAAGAAGAGCCCTCCCTTCAACCACCATCTTGAGGGGAGAGAAAGGCAGGCCACCTCCTGCTGGAAGCAAGAAGAGCCCTCCCTTCAACCACCATCTTGAGGGGAGAGAAAGGCAGGCCACCTCCTGCTGGAAGCAAGAAGAGCCCTCCCTTCAACCACCATCTTGAGGGGAGAGAAAGGCAGGCCACCTCCTGCTTGAAGCAAGAAGAGCCCTCCCTTCAACCACCATCTTGAGGGGAGAGAGATGCAGGCCACCTCCTGCTGGAAGCAAGAAGAGCCCTCCCTTCAACCACCATCTTGAGGGGAGAGAGATGCAGGCCACCTCCTGCTGGAAGCAAGAAGAGCCCTCCCTTCAACCACCATCTTGAGGGGAGAGAGATGCAGGCCATCTCCTGCTGGAAGCAAGAAGAGCCCTCCCTTCAACCACCATCTTGAGGGGAGAGAGATGCAGGCCACCTCCTGCTGGAAGCAAGAAGAGCCCTCCCTTCAACCACCATCTTGAGGGGAGAGAGATGCAGGCCACCTCCTGCTGGAAGCAAGAAGAGCCCTCCCTTCAACCACCATCTTGAGGGGAGAGAAAGGCAGGCCACCTCCTGCTGGAAGCAAGAAGAGCCCTCCCTTCAACCACCATCTTGAGGGGAGAGAGAGGCAGGCCACCTCCTGCTGGAAGCAAGAAGAGCCCTCCCTTCAACCACCATCTTGAGGGGAGAGAGATGCAGGCCACCTCCTGCTGGAAGCAAGAAGAGCCCTCCCTTCAACCACCATCTTGAGGGGAGAGAAAGGCAGGCCACCTCCTGCTGGAAGCAAGAAGAGCCCTCCCTTCAACCACCATCTTGAGGGGAGAGAAAGGCAGGCCACCTCCTGCTTGAAGCAAGAAGAGCCCTCCCTTCAACCACCATCTTGAGGGGAGAGAGATGCAGGCCACCTCCTGCTGGAAGCAAGAAGAGCCCTCCCTTCAACCACCATCTTGAGGGGAGAGAGATGCAGGCCACCTCCTGCTGGAAGCAAGAAGAGCCCTCCCTTCAACCACCATCTTGAGGGGAGAGAGATGCAGGCCACCTCCTGCTGGAAGCAAGAAGAGCCCTCCCTTCAACCACCATCTTGAGGGGAGAGAGATGCAGGCCACCTCCTGCTGGAAGCAAGAAGAGCCCTCCCTTCAACCACCATCTTGAGGGGAGAGAGATGCAGGCCACCTCCTGCTGGAAGCAAGAAGAGCCCTCCCTTCAACCACCATCTTGAGGGGAGAGAAAGGCAGGCCACCTCCTGCTGGAAGCAAGAAGAGCCCTCCCTTCAACCACCATCTTGAGGGGACTTAATTGTCTAATTAACAAATTGTAAGCCGCTCTGATAGCTTTGGCTGAAGAGCGGGGTATAAATAAAATGTATTATTATTATTATTATTATTATTATTATTTCCAAAAAAAATATGTCATTTTCCAAAACAGAGAATTTAAAACAAATTCAGACTGAGAAGGAAATAGAACCAACCCAGATATATAAATGGATATTATATATGATCTGTTTTGATTAGCTTAATTTATTCTGAGATCTGCATATAAAATCACTTCAAAGACCACTTCAAAGTGGGTGTTGCTGCACATTAAGCTATTCATGACCACAAGCTCACCCTGCGGCTTGATTTTTCTCCACATCATCCACAAATCTCAGAAAAGAGACATATGTGCTAGAGGGAGGAAAAGCATCCAAACCCCAGCAGTGAATTGCTGAATCAGCCAATATTCTAATGTGTAGCTGGACACATTTGGTGCAACAGGAAAATAAAATGTGCAATGAAAAATAGGCTTTTATGCATGGAAAATGTGGGCTAATTAAAGACTACTGTTACTTACAGTCTTTTGAAACTTATATTAATAGTATAGTGAGCCCTCCATATTCACAGATTCTTTATCTATGAATTCAACCATCCACAGCTTGAAAATATTCCAAAAGATATAAATTCCAAAAAGGAAACTTTGATTTTGCTATTTTATATAAGGGACACTATTTCATTACACCATTGTATTTAATGGGACGAGCACCCACAGATTTGGGTATCCACTGTCCTAGAACCAAACCCCAGCAGATACCAAGGGCCCACTGTATATTATTGGGACCAAGTACTGTAACTGACTGTTTCATCTGTGACTAAGAAGGATACATGTGTGAAGATATATCTAACTGTTCTGGGATCTAACTTTGTTGTTGTAGGCATTGCCAGCTGCATCCAGTACTCCTCTTGGTGCCATGGCCACTGGCATCTAGAAAATACTGTTTTTCATCAAAGGGGTTTGTAATGATTTTCACATTACACAGACTTTGTTCATTATTTTGATCTACTATGCCCTTACACTGTAGGAACGGTACCAATGCTTTTTCTGTTTTTGTGTCAATGAGGCTGTTTCTGGCCCTATTTGCATGGCCAAATAAAATGCCCCCCCCCCCAGCAGGGAGTTTGGATTTTTCATAGCCCAAAAACCTAATCTGGTAATAAATAATAAATAATAAAACTTTTATTTATATCCTGCTCTTCTGCCATAAGGCAATCAGGCTTACAATATAAAAACATCCAATACAATTCAGCTCCAAATCCAGAATATGACACCCTATATCAGGGCAAAGTATGGGCTGGAACAGACCAGCAAATATGTCTTCTTCCCAACAGCTTGGGAGTGTGGCATACAGACAACACATGCCCCCAAGCTGGCAGGACGCTGCTGTGAAGCTGCCTGACTATTTACATGGCAGCAGCTTTTTGGTGCTCATGTGGTGTGGCGTTTTTTTTCCAGTGCAAAAAGGAGTGGCATTTTACCTCTTCTTTTTGTGCTGGAAATAAGCTGAATCAGGGCTATGTCATGTGGTTGCTGTGGCCCTGATCCAGCACTCAAAGGAGTGGCCCCTATGCAGCCATCTGTTTCGGCTCCAAGTCACCATTTGCTCCAGATCTTCCCAGAACCTATGGAGCCATCCATTCCGATGCTGGGTGGCTGTTTTCAACGCATCCTGCTGTGCTCTCTGAATGAAATGCCTGGCCATGAGATCAATGCTGGGTACCTTGTTCTGGCCTTCTGATGGTTTTCATAATACAGATTAAGTCTCCCTTTTCTGAAATCCAAAATACTCCAAAATCTAAAATCATGACAAAGTGACACCTTTGCTTTCTGATGGTTCAAGGTACACTTGTTTCATGCACAAAATTATTTTAAAAACATTATGTAATATGTATCAAATTACCTTCAGGCTATGTGTATAAGGTGTATATGAAGAATAAATTAATGTCAGACTTTAGACCTGGGTACCATCTCCAAAATATCTCATTATGTACAGTTCTCCCTCCGTTTTCAGGGGATCCGTTCCAGATCCGTCCAGAAAAATGAAAAATCGTGCATATTCAAGCCCTATTGGGGCACACCCCATTTTAACCCCCTTCATTCTCCTCCTGCAGATAGTCAATGGACACAGAACTCAAGTCAGTGAGAACGGAGGGAGGACTGTATATGCAAATATTCCATAATCCTAATAATAATAATAATAATAATAACAATAATAATAATAATAATAATAATAGAAATAATTCAAACCCCAAACACCTCTGGTTCCAAGCATTTCAGATCAGGGAAACTCAACCTCTATCACTACATATTTGTTTATTATCACATTTCGCCAAATAGATTCAAGATGATAAGTCTGTCTTCCTCACTACATTCTCCTCACAACAGCTCTGTAAGATAAGTCAGGCTGTGAGAGTTATCAGTGGAGCAAGGTCATCAGGTGAACTTTATGGCTTTGGGAAGTGAATTTTAAGGAATAGAACCCCAGGATCTTCCAAGTCCCAGTCCAACACTTAATCCAAGGAACCAATTGGTTAGAAGAAGGGTGGAGAACCTTTAGCCAACCAGATAATTTGGTCTATATTGCCCATCATCACCCCATCAGCATGTTCAATGATAAGGGACTGTGAGTGTTGTAGGCCAAAATACCTCGTGATCTAAAGATTCTCTGACCTGCTCTAGATACTACACCAGGCCACGTTGGCTCTTCCCAAGACTAGCATCATACTCAAATTTAGCATACAAAGACAAATTAATCAGAATTCATTCAGTTATTTATTTATGTTAATAAACAATAATTCATGTACAGCACTGGGGGAATCATTCTGTGCAGCTTATTATGTGTCTTGTCTCTCACAAAACCTCATAATGTCAACTGCAACATCAAGGGCTCATTCACCTGCTCATCCTCCAATGTGATATATGCTATCATCTGCAAGCAATGCCCTTCTGCGTTCTACATAGGACAAACCGGACAGTCTCTACACAAAAGAATAAATGAACACAAATCTGATATGAGAAAGGGCAATAATCAGAAACCAGTGGGAGGACGTTTAAACCTTGCAGGCCACTCTGGTATAGGCCTCAGAGTGGCTAATCTTGAATAAAATGATATCATAGGGAGACTCCAGCATGAAACTACTGAATTATAACTTAACAAGAAATTCTGGTCAATCACCAGTCCCAATAAAGAAAACAGATCCACTATATTAACCTACCAGTGCCAGGATTGTGAAAATACTCCCTTATGAAAGATCCATGAAATTATTTCATGCATATTCTAAGTTTAATTATCACAGCTTGTACTTTTCCCCTAATTGATTTCTCTGACTTCTTTTCTTACATATTTTCCTTTACAGCTATGTAGGATATTACACATACACCTGTCATTGTCTGATATATACCCACCAGCTTTCATGCGTCTAACCAAGTGGGTTTTATCCAGTGAAAGCGGATGACATGATAAATAGGTTAGTTTTTAAGATGCCACAAGGCTCTTTGTTATGTTTCACTGCAACAGGCTAATATTGCTATGGCTTGAAAAGAAGCTTGAAAAACTGCAGTAGATCCAGGAGCCAGATTCCTATCCCTGGGATCCTCAGGGACTGCTCAAAATGACCCAAAAGCAAAACAAATAATTAAAAAGGCCACAATCCCATTTATTAAATCTAACTAAAGTTAGAGGCCAATTTATTTTTACTCCTGGATGTGACCTTCGGACCTGCAGCCAGCTTATAGACCACACCTTGACCATCTCTGCTTTAAGAAGATAACAAAACTCATTTGTTTCTGCTGCAAGAGATTAACACAGCTGCTTCTTTGGATACTGTGATTTCACACACATCCCTCTAAACCAATGATACATGATAAAAAAGCCACAAAATGGGCTTTCTTACTTACCTGGTATTTGTCATATACCACGGGAAGAGTAAACATTGAGACCACAGCTAGAGAGAGGGGAAAAGAAAACAATATATTTTCAGGATAGACAGTAATTCCTCAGTGCATAACACTACTATTACTACTACTACTACTACTACTACTAATTATTATTATTATTATTATTATTATTATTATTATTATATATCCCACTTCCACCCCAAAGTCAGGATACAAAGCAACTTAAAATTTTCAAAAGACACAGCCATGTTAGACTGGAAGATCAGTATGTGAAGGTATCTTGTAGCACCTTTGAGACTAAGGCCTAATACAAACAGGCAAAAAGTGGCATCCAGGTGCTGATCCTAGGGTTCAGGAGTGTGCAGCTGAGGTTTTAACTTTCTGAAATGCTAGAAATCTGGGGATTGAAGAAAACCTTCTTTCTGGGGGCTTTCTGCATTCTTATTTGGGGGCCAAAATCCCCAGAAGCAATACAGAGGGTCCAGAGATCAATTGCTTAAGTAAGGCAGCATGGTCATTTTTTGCTTACCACAAATTGAATGGTGAAAAATCTGAGGACGATACATAACATGAAAAACAAACTTGATTCACCTAGGTTAGAATTTTAATCACATTTATGGGTTTGCCAGCTAAGAACATCACAGTCAGTGCAAATACGAAAGTATTAGGATACGAAAGTCTTAAAAGATGTTGAGTAGCAGGAATTAAGAGACACTTTTAGAAGAGGATATTTGAGAGGAGTTGATAGAACTACAATGTTTTGACTCATTTGATATTGTCATAAAAATTCAGCCAAGAGATCTTTAAAAGTAATTGACTTTACCCATTATCAGAAGAGTTAGGCCATTGAAGAGAGCTCCAACGTAAGTCAACAGCCACATTAGTACTGCAAACTAAATTGAAAATATAATAATTACATCACTCATAAGTGCAGTAAATTATCAACAGAAAAATGAACAGCTTTTGGAAAACAGCTTTACCTCTCAGTTGCTAATTATTATCCCACTAGCTTCATTCAGTTAGTTAAACATCCTAAATCAGCATATTATATAACATTTCGCTCCTTTAAATAATCTGTGGACTGGAATACATTCTGTCATTTTTCAACCACAATTGTCCAAGCCTGTAACTTGGTAATGAGCACAAACTGTACCATTGTCAAACTCCTAACTTCATTTTGATAGTTTTTAAGTCCTTAAATCTCTGAAAATGGCCTTTCTGTGTGCAGTAGGTGAATCTCAGAACTTAGAGCATGCGGCACAGGATTTCCTTTGGAAAGAGATGGCAGGCTTGCTCAATGCACTCCAGTCTGGCTGGAATAATCTTGATTAATCCACTGTCATCCTACTCTGATTTTATCCTAAACTGATTTTAAAGTGCAAAAGTATTCTACTCTCAATTGACTCAACTCTTTTCTGCATGCACCAAAAGGCCAATCCTCCTCCTTTCTGGCCCAATTTCCAGTTTCGGTGCGAACATTCCAAACAATGTCCAACATATTCAGCACCAGAACCAGGGTATAACAGCCTTAACTATTATACCTCACCTTTTACTCCAGATCTTCCAGGAAGATCCGGAGCCCTCTGTTCCCATGCTGGGCAGCTATCTGCACATGCATCCCACTGAGCCTCCCAGCACATCTGCCACTGTCACCAATTGCTTGCTCTGATGTCAGAATGAGATGCCCAGCATTTTGTCACCACTGGGTGCCTCATTCTGACCTCAGGAGTGACCTGCATCAGGTAGCTCAGTGGGACATACGGTATGGCAGGCAGCCACCCGAGTGCAGGAATGGATGGCCAGGTAATGGGTTAAGTTGGAGACACTTGGGGCCCAGGATACTCAGGCATGCCCCCAGAGTATCCTGGCCATTGCAGATAAGGCCCCTGTAAGGAGGAAAGGAGAGGAGGGGAGGAATCTTGCCCTTTCCTGTAGGATCAGGCAAAAAGGAAACTGATGAAGCCAGTGGTGTCACTCATGGTGTGACCCCACATTAGTAACTCATGGTGTCACCCCACATTGACTTTTTCCGTATCACACCATACACCATATCCATATCACACAATACGCCATATCATAAATCATAAGTCATAATTCCCATATATCATTGAATGTAATGACAATAACTGTGACATAAAGAACTAGCAAAATTAAAATTATATCTTTAAATTACAAGATCACATTAATAGCCCAAATGTATTTACATGTCCATTGTTTCATGTGGTTAAAGTGAAAACTTGATAAGATGTGATGTTTTTAAATAAAAATGTTAAAGAATAATGATTTATTAAAATTTTAAATTAAAAATAAAATAAAAATTTAAACCTGGGGCCTCTCATTTCTCTTCCCACTGAGTCTTGCCCCACTTACAGCATCTCTTCAGCATTTTAAAGGGATGCAGGTGAACATCATAGCCCATTTATGCCCAAAGGTAGATGGCTGGGGAGCAGTGGGGTCACAAATCTTAGGGCAGTGGTTCCAAAATTTGGTCTTCCAGACATTTGGGACTTCAGCTCCCAGAATTCTTGACTTTTGGCCAAGCTGGCTGGGGCTTCTGGAAGTTGAAGTCCCAAACATCTGGAGGGTCAAAGTTTGGGAACCACTGCCTTAGGGTGTCACCTGTTATGATCCGCATCACTTGTGCCCCCCCCCCCCACCATCTGTGGCATCTCCTAGCTTGTCTGCTTTTCCTCATCAATAACTTCTGCCATCTTGACCATGCTTTGAGTTTTTCATTTGAGAAAAGTTGGAGGGTATGTTATGATCTTCTTTAGCTTTTACTTCATCATCAGCAGAACCAGACTGAATTATGCAAAATAAGCAAGTATGTAATTTTGTATAATTTCTACATGCAGCAGAACTCAGTTGTTCTTGGCAGAGAACTGCATTTTCTCTTAATGCAAAATTGATTCATTCAAAGCACACAATGTACATGGTCCCACCTATTATATCTTTGCTTCAATTAACCGATTGACTGAGGTCATCTCCTATGGATAATTTTAATTCTACGCTGGCTTTAAAAAGAAGTCAATAAATAATTAGTTCACATTGACACATTGCCCAAATATGTGTGTGTGAATGCAGTTTTAGCTTTCCTCACCCTCAGCTGCAAACAGGTCTATTTGAGCCCTACGGCAGTTATAAGGGGAAGGGAGGGTGCTTGGATATTTGAATCTATAGATTTACTGATGTGCATTTTCTCCAGATCCAAAACCCATTTTAGTGTTTGAATGACCTGGTTAGTAAAGTTGCCTGTGACAAATTTACAAATAGTTCAGGGAAATTAACAGCTGTCAATTTGTTTGTTGAAGGGGATAAAAGGCAACACCAAAACCCGTGTTAAAGAGGAGAAACAAAATATACATGACTCTTTTTCAATTTTCTGATTTTTTTTCCCAGTTAAAAAACTCAAACTACTGTCCACAGCCTTTAGACTGGGATGGGCCAAGTGTGGCCATCAATGTCCTCTCACCCTCAAAAGCATTTTTAAAACATGGGGGAGGGGAGGGGGGTTGGGGACACCTTTTGTCTGCAAATTGTTGTGTTGTTGTGTGCCTTCACATTGTTTCCAACTTATGAAGACCCTAAGGCAACACTATCACCATGTTTTCTTGGCAAGATTAGTTCAGAGGGGTTTGCTATGGCCTTCCTCTGAGGCTGAGAGAGTGTGACTTGCCCAAGGTCTGTCAATGGCTTTCTATGGCTGATTCGAGCCCTGGTCTCCACATATTCCAACACCCAACCACTATACCACACTAGCCCAAACTGGCCCAAAATATCCAAAACCACCTAGATATTCATTGGTTTGGTTCCCCTAAGATCCCAATCCACCACCACTAGGGTGTCTTCATTGTCTTTGACTTATGATAACCATACCATGGGATTTTCTTGGCAAGATTTATTCCGAAGCCTTTGCCTTCTTCTGAGGTTGAGAGCACGTGACTTTCCTAAGGTCATCCACTGGGTTTCTATGGCTGAGCACAGATTCAAGCTCTGGTCTCCCAGAGTCTCAGTCTAGCACTCAACACTACAATGACTCCCCAGCATGGATACACAGGATATTACAAATATAGAGACGGAATTGTGACACAGGAGACATTTTTAATAAAGAAAAATATTTTTTTAAAAAAATTGGAAGGAAAATTGGGTATATTGTGGAGTATGGTCTCAAAAAGGTTTAGTGAGGCCAGCAAGCAGACTGGGGATCTCACATTGCCCACCTTCGATGACAAACTTTTACAGAGGCATAAGACTAAGGTTTTTCTGGCAGAGCATTATTATTTTATCCATAAAGCAATTTTTTCGCCAGCCAGGACATGTTTGGACATATTATCATTATACAAGGATTACAGTGGGACTTTGGTATCCGCTGGGAGTTTGGTTCCTGGACCCCTTGTGGATACCAAAATCCATGGATGCTGACACCCTGTTAAATACAATGGCATAGAAAGATGGTATCTCTTATACAAAATGGCAAAATCAAGGTTTGCTTTTTGGAATTTATATGTATTTTTAATTTTTTCTACCATGTTTCCCTGAAAATAAGACAGGATCTTATATTATTTTTTGCTCCCAAAGATGCACTAGGTCTTATTTTCAGGGGATGTCTTATTTTTCCATGAAGAAGAATTCACATTTATCACTGAACAAAAAAAAAAAATAACATTTATTATATATTGTATATATACATACAAAAACTTTGCTAGGTCTTACTTTCAGGAGAGGCCTTATATTTAGCAATTCAGCAAAACCTCTACTAGGTCTTATTTTCTGAGGATGTCTTATTTTCGGGGAAACAGGGTAGCCATGGATGGTTGAATCCATGGATAAGAATGATATGTTTTCCTTAGGGTCACTATACCCTGGAAATGACTTGAAAGCACACAACAACAAAGTTGCTCTTTACAGAGGAAGACTGCAGTAATTAATTCCTTTGCCCAATGCCTTTTTAAATAATTGAAGCTAGTATTCATACAAATTATGGATGGAATCCTCTATCACGATCTACTTTACATAATTTTACATATAATTAGCCATGTAGCAGAGGCAATAAGACACCCTGTTGATGACTTGCCAAGATGTGTTACAGAATGCTGATGTGTCTTGATGCACATTACGCATAAGGGGAATTCCGTGTATGCTTGCACCCCATTGTAAACAATGGGGCTTGTGCTTGTGGTGTGGCGCAGTGCGCACACCATGACCACGTGCACCATTTGTTTACTTGTCACATGGCTTCAGCATAAGCTTAAAGCCACGTATAGTGCACCTGCTTACAGCACAAGCGCACTGTATATACTCATGTATAAGTCCAGAAATTTTGGTCAAAAAATTGACCCCAAAAACCTGAGTCAACTTATCCATAGGTTAATGTAAGTACAGTACTGTACTTTAAATCATCAAAATGAACCATTCCTGGTGAAAGACAAAAATGTAATCTGTCCTGGAAGCACTGGCCTCCCCTCTACTCTCTTATCCATCTAGCCTTTAGGATGCATATGAACAGTTATGCCTGCTGGAATTTTCTACTTTGGCATTGTTTTCCTTTGCTTCATCCTTACATCCTTCATTACATGCCCCTAACTTTTACCCTTGATTTATCCATGGGTCATACCAAAATCCATAATTTTGGCCCCAAAACTTGCCCTCGACTTATACATGAGGTCAATTTATAGTCAAGTATATAGCTATTCTTTCTTCTTGTTCACAACCTAGTGGCCTGAAGTGATTACAGTCGCCCCTCCAGTTTTGTGGGGGATCCATTCCAGACCCCCCCCCCCCATAAAAACAGATATTTGCCTATATCCAAGCCCCATTGGCTTGAATGGCAGTGCGTACCCATGAGAGAAAAGCTTCAAACGACTTCTGAGGGGAAAACAGGGGAGGAATCCAGTGTAACCCAGAGGACTGAGCCTCCATTAATATATTGGTGCCAAGTGGTAGGATCCAAAAGACCCATTGTGTTGGCATCAGACAGTTCCAGTAACACCACATAATAACTGGTGGCAGTTGGTGAGATTGCTGCTACAATGGAACACATTCTATACACACTTTGCATGCCACGTACAGTATAAGTTTAGAAACCTATTTTTCAACAAACACCACACACTTCCAAGCCACAAGCATACAAAAAAATCAGGGAATAGTGCTTTTATATCTAGCCTGCCCATGCTCTCGCCAACCCATTCTGTTCTTTGTTAGACACATACTTTTAAGGAATCCACCAGGTCCTGGACCAAGAAAAGTCGCCTGAGCTCCTTGACTGTGCTGTTCACGTACGACTGGAGGCAATCTGTGTATTTCTGAATCTGTTCCTGGGAGAGAGACATTTCCATTTCCAAGTAACTTCTGTTGGAAAAGCACAACTCAAGTTAATAAAGATTGCTTCCATTCTCTTCGTTGCATATCTTTTTGGCTTTGGATAGAAATGTGCGGGTTATTGGACACACACAGTCAGTGGATTGCTCCCTCCAGCCACTTTGAGCAGTATTCATTTAAAAAATTTCTGTTCCATCTTTTGTTTCCATGAATTGCCAGCCAACTAACACAACTAACAAAAAACGTTTTTAAAAAACAGTGTTACAACAAGCTATGAAAACAACAGATGTCTTGGGACCGTGACACTTGAAAGATGCCTCTCTCTATATATGCCTGCTTAAGAATTTAGATCTGTTGAAGGTGTCATCTTCCGTGACCCACTGATGGGAAAAATGCATTGTGGAAGGACACAGGAGAGGGCCTTCTCTGCTGTGGCACCCTAGTTATAAAATACTCTCCCCTTGGAGGTCTGATTGGTGCCAAAGTTGGTGTCATGCCAGCATCAGATTATAAAAACATAGAGTCGTAGAGTTGAAAGCGTTCACAAGGGTCATCCAGTCCAACCCCCCCTGCCATGCAGGAACTCTCAATCAAAACATACCTGACAGATGGCCATCCAGCCTCTGTTTAAAGACCTCTGAAGAAGGAGAGTCCACCAAACTCTGACGGCTATTTTTTCAATACATGCATGATAGGTTACATTAAATGTGTACAAACAGTTACATTAATCAGCCCAGCAAAGTTTACTTTTAGAGAAAAAAGAGCAATTCCCTGGAAGTCATGGTAAGGACATCTTCAGGTCGTATGATATTACTTGCCCCACTTAAAGGCCATATCAACCTATTCTGGCCTCATAAATGCCAGGAGTCAGTCTTTTCCCCAGCATGGCATTCTGAATTTGTCTCCATGCCCCACATCTCCACTACTTCCCACCTCACTATCCTTTCTGACCTTTGACTTGGACCCAATCATCTTGCTGCTTTCAAATGTCACCAACTATTCATTGGTTCCCTGTAAATTCCCAGGTTGCCTTTCCTTATCAATAGTCCCTTCAAAACTTTTCTGGTCTTTGGGTATCTGGTGGGCTACTACTCCACGTGTGTGTATGTGTTTTTAAGTTGCCTGTTGACTTATGACAGCCCCACAAATTTCACAGGATTGTCTTAGGCAAGGAATACTCAAAGGTGGTTTTGCCAGTTCCTTTCTCTGATACAGCACCTGGTATTCCTCGGAAGTCTCCCATCCAAGTAGTAACCAGGGCTGGCCCTACTTAGTTTCCAAGATCAGACAGGATCTAGCTCCTTCGGCATATTTAGGCATTTGTGAAGAAGGTATTCTTTACTCCCTACATGTCTGGAATTAGCAACTAGGCTGTGGAATGGGTAGAGAATAGATATCACTACAGCAATGCATCTTCTGCTTTAACGTTTTTGTGGATGGATGTTGGGGGAATGCACATTATTTTCTGTAAATTAAAATAACCTCCGCAGTCATTGCAGAGCACTCACTTGAACGGATGGCCTTCATCGGTTTTCTGCACAGCCTGTAGGACTGACTTGTAGATTCTGAAGCTGATGGTGGCAGAGAGAGCTGCTAGTGCCAGGTAAGCAATCACACTGACAACGCTGAACTGGGTCAGGGAGAAAAGCAACAGCAGGATGCTTCCAAAGACGATGCCCGTCTGCTTGATGTCGCGCCAGTATAACAGGTCAATAGCTGGAAGGAGGAAAGGCAAAAATCAATAAAGACAGAGTCTGGAATGGCATCAAGCCAGCCATGGAGAGCAAGGTCTTTGGTAATATTACAAATGGAATAAATAATTGCAGGAGGACAAACAGAGCCATGTAGAGACCCCATGTACAGTTGGGCTTCCTCAATCACCTGAAGCTTGTTAAGTTTATTAGTTAATCCAAAGGGATTAATGATTTTGCTCATTGAAAACAATGGGCTTAGGTGCTCCTATGTCTGTACAGGTTTGGGAGGTTAACCTAATTTTTAAAAATTAACCATGTTTGTTTGAGATACATGCCTCTGTACATGCCTGCAACCTATGACCCTATGCTCATAAAAATGCTCTTCTGGAATACACATGGCAGGAAAGAAACTGGCACAGATTCAAACCCCACTCATCCATGGAAAGCCACTGAGTGAGCTTGGGCAAGTTGTTGTTGTTGTTGTTGTATTTATTTATACCCTGCCCTTCTCCCAAGGGCTTTAAAAATACCATGCAGTTAAAAACATTCCAAAAATAGTATATTAAAATAGAATTAAATTACTATAATACACTCTTTGTCCTCCTAAGAGGAAGGCAATGGCAAACGTCCTCTCAATAAATCTTGCTGAGAAAACCTTAGACGAAGGTTACCTTAAATCAGTGTCAACATGGAGGCCATGACAATGACAACAACAACAATGTCATGGGAACTGTTTTCCATTGTGATTCATCATACTAAAGGAGGCTGCTTTTACAGGAGCTATCCAAGGTGATTAACTTATTTTGGAGACATAGGTCAGCACCTTGGAAAGCTCCTTTAACATAAAGCATTTACACAAACCCAGCATGGGTTGACTTCTCCCATTGACATGGAAGCCATCAGCTGCTACTGGTAGTAGTTCACATTTTCCAAGCACAAGGTAGTAGTTTGGATGATTTCAGATCACTTAGAGAAGCAAAACATCCAGGCCTGTCACTTCAGGAGGAGAAGATATGAAATCTTTCTGGCAATAAAGTTTTATTGAGAAAGTGTAATGAACTGGCATTTTATACCGAGAAAGTATAACCAGTTGCAAATGTCTGAACCAGAGATGAGTGGGAGAGAGGAAGAGGAGGAGTGATGGGGCTGCCTATCTGTTTGTCTTTTGAGGAAAGCTGGAAATGCAACGGAACCTGACAATCTGGTGTGTATGTGTATGAGAAAAAGAGAAAATGTGAAAGAATGCATTTTAAATGTGTTTGTGTTATGTCGAGGGCGGTGGATACCTTTTCTTCCTCATGCTCTGCCCTGGGGGTGGGCAAAATGCAACCAGTGGGCTGCATGTGGCCCCATTTCTGGAGTGCCCTGATGGACCCCCTAACAACCTCCAAAGTCTTTAATTTTTAATTTTTGGAAAAAATCTGAGCGTAAAACTAACAAGCCCATTGTCCCCAATGGTGGCATGTGCATATGGACGTGCTAGTGGGTGTACGCATGTCACCCTATCATTAGGGACAATGGGACTTTAGGTTGTGCATTTTTTGGAATCTGTGGTGAGTGTGTGTGTGTGAAATGGATCTCCCACTGATAGCAAGGTCTGACTGTAATAAATACAGTGTCTTTGAGCAACAAACATTCGCCAGAATCCTGTTAGTGCCTTACACATGTAATATCACCTATTGAAGTGGTTGGATTTTCTGTCTGATACAGAATGTCCACATTCAATTCAACATTGTGGAAACAGAGTTGTGCATTTTTGGTAAAGCAAAACAAAACAACTTTTTTGTATTAGAACTAATCATTGAGCCAGTATTTTAATCTTTTGATCCCAGTTTGAAAGTAAGACATTTTAGATTTTATAACTATCTTATTTCTGCTGCTTCATTTATCTTTATGTGATTTTGTTTTGCAGTTTGGTATGCCCCCAAAACTCTTGTTACAGGGTTGCTGTTAAGTTGAAATTAAAAATACCAGCAGATATAATGAATTATAAAATACCCCCTTGCAGGTTCATGTCAGACACTATCACATAGTCACAGGGTTTGTGCACTTTCCAGTTGTTTCTCACTTATGATCCTAAAGTAAACCTATCACTGGGTTTTCTTGCCAAGATTTGTTCAGAGGGGCTTGCCTTTGCCTTCCTAGGCTGGGAAAATGTGACTTGCTAAGATCACTCAGTGAGTTTCGTGGACAATCAGGGATTCAGATCCTGATCTCTAGTCCTAGTTCAATGCTCAGATCACTAAACCATACTGGTCTCAGGTTGCAGGTACACTGTAGAAATAACGCAGTTTGATACCACTTGAAGTGCTGTAGCTTCATCCTATATAATCCTGGGATTTGTAGTTTCACAAGGCATTTAGCCTTCTGTGCCAAAGAATGTTAGTGCCTCACAAAACTACAGATCTCAAGATTCTGCAGGATGAAACTGTGTCCTATGAGAAGCAACTTAGGGAGCTGGGTATGTTAATCCTGGAGAAGAGAAGATTAAGAGGTGATATGATAGCCCTGTTTAAATATTTGAGGTGATGTCATACTGAAAATGGACCTAACAAGCAAGGCTGAGAATGACAAGTCTCCCTATATTTTGGTTTTATCAGATACTTTCGTATCTTGTCTTTCTTGCAATGAGCTCAAGGTGATGTACAGCAAGTAAAAGGGAACCATGGTCTGCGATGTCTCTACACTAATGCACAGAGCATGGGAAATAAGCAAGATGAACTCGAACTCCTAGTACAACAAGGCAAATATGATATAATAGGCATCACTGAAACCTGGTGGGATGAGTCTCATGATTGGAATGTGGAAATAGAGGGGTATAACCTTATTAAGAGAAATAGGCCAAACAGGAAAGGAGGAGGAATAGCACTATATGTCAGAGATATTTACACCAGTGAAGAGATCCTGGACATCAATCATGGAAGCCAGGTGGAGAGCATCTGGATAAGAATTAAAGGGGAGGGAAACAACAAGGGTGTTACGGTGGGAGTCTACTACAGACCCCCAACTCAGGCAGAGGAATTGGATGATGCCTTTCTAGAACAGATGACCACACAGTCAGAAAAGAGAGATGTAGTAGTGATAGGCGACTTCAACTATCCTGATATTTGCTGGAAGTCAAACTCAGCAAAATCCTCAAGGTCTAGCAAATTCCTCACTTGCCTGGACGACAATTTCATGGTCCAAAAGGTGGAAGAGGCAACAAGGGGGTCAGCTATTTTAGATCTGATCCTAACCAACAAGGAGGACTTGGTTAATGGGGTGCAAGTGGTGGGATCATTAGGTGGAAGTGACCATGTTCTCCTGGAGTTTGTAATACAGTGGAAAGGAGAAGCCAGGCAGAGTCAGACACGCATCCTAGACTTTAGGAGAGCGGATTTCAGTAAACTTAGAGAAGTATTGAGGGCGATTCCATGGTCAGAAATACTAAAAGATAAAGGAGTTCAGGACGGATGGGACTTTCTCAAAAGGGAGATACTGAAGGCACAATTTCAAACAGTTCCAGTGAGAAAGAAAAACGGGAGGTGTCTCAAGAAACCAGGATGGATGACTAAGGAACTTTCAACCGAGCTAAGTTTGAAACGGAACATGTATAAGAAATGGAAAAAGGGGGAAATAACGGAAAAGGAATTCAAAGAAATAGCAGGCATGTGTAGGGGTAAAGTCAGAAAAGCTAAAGCGCAGAATGAACTCAGGCTTGCTAGAGAGGTTAAGAACAATAAAAAGGGCTTTTTTGGATATGTCCGCAGCAAGAGGGAGAAGAAGGAAACGGTAGGGCCACTGCGTGGAGAAGATGGCAAAATGCTAACAGGAGATAGAGAAAAGGCAGAATTACTCAACACCTTCTTTGCCTCAGTCTTCTCAGAAAAGGCAAAAGATGCTCAACCTGAGGATAATGGAGCAGAGAACAGAATAGGGGAATTTCAGCACAGAATAAGTAAAGAGATAGTAGAGGAACACCTTGTTAATCTAAATGAATTTAAGTCTCCGGGACCAGATGAACTCCATCCAAGGGTATTAAAAGAACTGGCAAAAGTAATATCAGAGCCATTGGCAATCATATTTGAAAACTCCTGGAGAACAGGAGAAGTCCCAGCAGACTGGCGAAGGGCAAACGTTGTCCCCATCTTCAAAAAGGGGAAAAAAGAGGATCCCAACAATTATCGTCCAGTTAGTCTGACATCAGTTCTAGGAAAGATTCTGGAGCGGATCATTAAACAGAGAGTCTGTGAACATCTAGATGGCAATGCCATAATCACAAAAACTCAACATGGGTTTCAGAGAAACAAGTCATGCCAGACAAATCTAATCTCTTTCTTTGATAAAATTACCAGCTTGGTAGATGAAGGGAATGCTGTGGATATAGTATATCTTGATTTCAGTAAGGCCTTTGACAAGGTTTCCCATGACATTCTTGCAAACAAGCTTGTAAAATGTGGGCTAGACAAAGGAACTGTTAAATGGATCTGTAATTGGTTGACTGGCCGAACCCAAAGGGTGCTCATCAATGGCTCCTTTTCATCCTGGAGAGAAGTGACCAGTGGGGTCCCACAGGGCTCTGTCCTCGGCCCAGTGCTATTCAACATCTTTATCAATGACCTGGATGACAGAATTGGGAGCATACTTATCAAATTTGCAGATGACACTAAACTAGGAGGAGTAGCTAATGCCCCAGAGGACAGGATCAAGATTCAAAATGACCTGAATAGACTAGAAAGCTGGGCCAAAGCTAACAAAATGAAATTCAATACAGAGAAATGTAAGGTATTGCACTTAGGGCAGAAAAATAAAATGCACAGATATAGGATGGGTGACACCTGGCTGAATGAAACTACGTGTGAAAGGGATCTAGGAGTCCAAGTAGACCACAAGTTGAACATGAGTGAACAGTGTGATGCGGCAGCTAAAAAGGCCAATGCTATTTTGGGCTGCATTAATAGAAGTATAGTGTCTAGATCAAGAGAAGTAATAGTGCCACTGTATTCTGCTTTGGTCAGGCCCCACCTAGAATATTGTGTCCAGTTCTGGGCGCCACAATTCAGAAAGGACATTGAGAAACTGGAGTGTGTCCAAAGGAGGGCGACAAAAATGGTGAAGGGTCTGGAAACCATGCCCTATGAGGAACGACTTAGGGAGCTGGGGATGTTTAGCCTGGAGAAAAGAAGGTTAAGAGGTGATATGATAGCCCTGTTTAAATATTTGAAAGGATGTCATATTGAGGAGGGAGCAAGCTTGTTTTCTGCTGCTCCAGAGAACAGGACCCGGAACAATGGATGCAAGATACAGGAAAAGAGATTCCACCTGAACATTAGGAAGAACTTCCTGACAGTAAGGGCTGTTCGACAGTGGAACACACTTCCTCGGAAGGTGATAGAGTCTCCTTCCTTGGAGGTCTTTAAACAGAGGCTGGATGGCCATCTGTCAGGGGTGCTTTGATTTGGATTTCCTGCATGGCAGGGGGTTGGACTGGATGGCCCTAGTGGTCTCTTCCAACTCTACGATTCTATGATTCTATGAGTAGTGGTCCTTGGACCACCAGCTGCTAGTCTGTGGAGTGTTTCTAGGCAAGAAATATACAGTGCCAGGCAATAGGCACAAATATGGTACCAGTTCCCTAGCACATTAAGGAGAAAAAATCCATCTTCCAACATCAGATTGTGTCCTGCTCTCAACCTCAAACAATAACAATAAGTTTATTCTGAAATAGCCAGTCAGCAAGCACAATAAAAAGGAAAAACAAACAGCATAAACTCATATACAAATTAAATTACAGAATCAAGTTAATGATATAAACATACAAAATAGGCCTATCACTATATATACAATAGGTCTAACATTTTATTTTATCACCATACAGATTAAAATTCTCTCTTTTCATCAAGGCTAGTTTGGCATACTTAGCCATTTAATAAAACACACGATAGTCTGATCCTGCTAGCAAAAATGTCAGTTCTTGCGGGTGAGAGTGTTAACATTGCTAATATGAGCAATAAAAGGATCAAGATGTTGAGTTCTCAACTCCAGATGCAAAGGACATTTCAGAAGGAAATCATATTACTCTTTGATCGTTCTTCAACTATGGGGACACAGTATACAGTGGGTATACCTTCATATAATCCTTTGACTTCCATTGAGGCAGGATATTCAGTCTGGACCTATTCAAAAGGATCTTGTGATCATGTGGACAAGTGAAGGCTAGATAAGGAAACAATTTTCCAGGGTAAACAGTGAAGGTCTTACATAAAAGAGTGGCCACTAGACACTCATGCAACATTTTCCTGAAGATCAATATAAACCTCAAAAATAGTTCAGGGAACCCAAGTCAGTAAGCCATGGAAACAACAAGTATCCAGTGTCAAAATAGCCCAGGGTCAAGAAAGCCATAAATCACAGTCATGTTTCCAGGGAGTCATTGTAGCTGAGGGGTTGGTTATTCAGATGGTGAAAATAATCTGGGTTGAATCCTTGTTGTTCGAATGCATCTGCAAATAATCTGGGTTGAATCTTTGTTGTTCGAATGCATCTGATTAAATTAGCAACAGAAAAAGAAACTTCCTTTGTGACCCAAGCTGCTTCTGTCTTTGGTCAGGTTGCCTGTCCCTTTCTCAGGCCGAGAACACTAAATTTCCCAAGAAGCCACTGTACTGTTGCATCTGTAAAAGCCTTCAAGTATTGTTTAGGGAAAACCTGCCAAATGCAGTCCTAATATATATAAAAAGAGTTTGACGTTAGCTAGCTTTAATAATTATGTAAAAGATGGTTTTTCAGCTGGTGTGGCTTCTTATACAATCTCCATGTCCTGAAACACCTCTTTCTCAATATTATTAAAGGCACAGGAATTCTGTACATTTAACACCTGCTGAAATTCCCTTTTCTACACAGCTATTAAAGGTGCAGAAGTCCTGCTCTCTCCTTCAAAGCCTGCTTAGGGAGCTGGGGATGTTTAGCCTGGAGAAAAGAAGGTTAAGAGGTGATATGATAGCCCTGTTTAAATATTTGAAGGGATGTCAGATTGAGGAGAGAGCAAGCTTGTTTTCTACTGCTCCAGAGAAGAGGACGTGGAACAATGGATGCAAGCTCCAGGAAAAGAGATTCCATCTCAGCATTAGGAGGAACTTCCTGACAGGAAGGGCTGTTTGACAGTGGAACACACTCCCTCAGAGAGGGGTACAGATTTCATCTTTGGAGGTCTTTAAGCGGAGGCTGGATGGCCATCTGTCGGGGATGCTTTGATGGAGAGTTCCTGCATGGCAGGGGGTTGGACTGGATGGCCCTTGTGGTCTCTTCCAACTCTATGATTCTATAATTCTACTAAAGGTATCGGACCTTCAATGCCCGCTGAAATTCCCTCTTCCATACAACTACTAAAAGTGCAGGAGCCCTGTTCTGTACCTTCAGCACCTGCTGAAATTCCTTCTTTCACACAACTACTAAAGGTGCAGGAGCTCTTATATGTACCTTCAATGCCTGCTGAAATTCCCTCTTCTATATAACTACTAAAGGCAGAGGAGCCTCATCCTTTGTTTTTCACCTGGCAACACTAATAATAATTATTATTATTAATAATAATAATAATAATAATTTCTAACCCGCCCCTCTGAGCGAGCAATCAGGACGGGGTACAACAATTAAAAACATATACAGTTAAAAAATTACAATCTATACAATCCATACCCACTTCCCACCCCTTAAAACAGGATTAAACTAAGTCATAATTAAAACAGTATCAAATCTAAAAAGCACTCAACCTCGAGGTCCAATGTGGCAGCCACATGTCAATGGGAGATAGCCATCATTCAGGCGGCGGGAGGATTAGCTACTATCCAGGAAGGCCTGCCGGAAGAGATGCGTCTTGGTCGCTTTCTTAAAGCCATCCAAGGTTGTAATAAGACGCATCTCATCCGGCAGGTCATTCCACAGGAAAAGGCCCTCTGGGAGGTCTGCGACAGTCTAGTTTTGATAGGCTGTAGCAGGTTCCTCCCAGAGGACCGTAGTGTACGAGGGGGCTCATATGGGAGGAGGCGGTCTCTAAGATAGGTTGGACCCAAGCCATGTAGGGCTTTAAAAGTCAAAACCAACACCTTGTACTGTGCCTGGAAACTGATCGGCAGCCAGTGGAGAGATTTAAGCACAGGTGTTATATGCTCTCTCCTCGGTGTACCAGTAACTAATCTGGCTGCCATGTTTTGGACTAATTGAAGTTTCCGGGTTAGGCACAAGGGTAGCCCCATATAGAGTGCATTACAGTAGTCCAAGCGTGAGGTAACCACCAGAGGTAGTAATGGGGGTTCCTTGCAAGTAAAAGTGAAAACTGTTAATTTTTTAAAATACTGTATATACTCGTCTGTAAGTCAAAAAATTTAAGCCCAAAAATGGGCTCCAAAATTCTATGTCGACTTATATATGGGTCAATTTGGTAATACTGCTCCATGAACCCTGGGAAAGTTGTGGGGAAGGGAGGGAGGAGAGAGAAATTGGAGCTTTGGGTCCAACCTTTTGCATGCCGTGATGGTGACTCTTGGGAAAGGTCCAGAGGAGGGAGGGAAGTGGTGTTTTCCTCTCATTTTGATCCTTTGTTACATGCCCCTGAGTTTGGTCATACCAAAATCCATAATTTTGGCCCTAAAACCTGCCCTCGACTTATGCATGAGGTTGATTTATACATAAGTATATATGATTATATTTTACATTCTGCACCTTGAAACAAAGAAACTGCCAGGAAAAATAAGAAATTCTCCAGTCTTATAATAGGATAGCTGGTGCCTTGAGGCATACGAAAACTCCTCATTCATGCATTGGATTGGACAATGATGCTCTGTTTCTACTTCAACATCTCCTGTGTGTACATTTTTTTCCTGCCACACATTTTCTTGATTGCCAATCTTCCCTTGATGTGCTTGAATTCACAGTCCTCACTTTCTTCTTTTTCATGAAACATGCATAGTATACATATATTTTCCCCTTCAAAGAGCAAAATATGCCTTCAAAGGGAAGGCAAAAACAGCCGTGGCATGATGGAGCTTGGAGCTGCTTTGATTTTTGAGCAGCCTGCTATTTCTGGGGCAGGGGGAGGAAAAACATGCTAGTAGCTCATTATATCATTAGCCAATTATTTCTTTAATTAATACAATAAAGCAAGAATCCCAGCTGTGAGTCACCCTGTGATGGGAAGATCTTTGGCTGTTTTGTCATCAAGATAGACATTGTGGATTTAGCAGCTGAACAGTTGTGATTCATTCTGAGAGTACCTGTCCTACATAAACCACCAGGATGGCCTTTAATTTTGACTGAATGAGACATTTGCAAGCAGCAGCTGGAAGCTTCTTTATGCAAATCTGTGCCGGGTAGGGGTTTGTGCATTGGATGACTCTGAAAACCAGGGTATGAATCCCTGCTCAGCCATGGAGACACGCTGGGTCATCATGGGCAATGGACACTCTCTCAGCCTCAAAATGCAATAATAATAATAATAATAATAATAATAATAATAATAAAATTTTATTTATAGCCCACTCCTCTGTCTCCAATCAGAGCGGGTTACATCAATTAAAAGATACAAGATATAATATACATGACCCATACCCCACCTCCCACCCCTTAAAATTGAATTAAACTAACATCAATTAAAACGACATAATAAAAATTACAAATCAGCAACCCATTGCATGGCCATCAAGATTGAAAAGTTAATGAACTGAAGGGAGAGCTTGACCCGGACAGAGCCGGGAGTTGGGCTTTCTGGGAAGGCCTGCTGGAAGAGATGCGTCTTTAAAGCTTTTTTAAAGCAATCAGAAGATGTAATAAGATGCATCTCGTCCGGGAGGTCATTCCACAGCCTGGAAGCAACAGCCGAAACCTAGTTTTCATAGGCTGCAACAGGTTCCTCCCAGAAGACCGAAGCATGCAGGGGTGTACATATGGGAAGAGGCGATCCCTAAGATAAGATGGACCCAAGCCACGTAGAGCTTTAAAGGTTAAAACCAACACCTTGTACTGCGCTTGGAAACTAATTGGCAGCCAGTGGAGTGATTTGAGCACTGGTGTTATGTGCTCTCTCCTCAATGTTCCCCCCTCTGCCACAAATCTTGCCAAGACAATCCCATGATTAGGAACCCCTTAGGGTTCCCATAAGTCAGAAATGACTTGAAGGCACACAACAACAATCAAAATGCTGAACCTATTTTGGAAAACACGGTTCAGCACCTTGGATAAATCTTTTAAAATTCAGACTTGACCCTGGAGTGAATTCACTGCCCCAATGACATGGAAGCCACTACCTACCACTGGCAGTTGCCTTAGGCCACATGGCAGCCGCCCAGCTGTTGCACATGGACTCTTCAGCTATTCTCCTCTCTTGGAGATTTTTGGAGAATACTGCTCCTATCATACATTCGACAGTGTCACCTGGTGCAGTCCACACCCTCCTGCACTCCCTTACTGACACCACTGCCTCGGGATGACCTATCTCATACAACCTCAATAATGGGTTAACTGTGGGAAGGACAGCTATTCACAGGATTTTCTTGTTCATTAAAAGTTGCAGCAGAAGCACGGGTTGGCTCTGAGGAGCCCTTAGGGCTCTGCATGCACTTCCCAGGTGCTCTATGGCCACTCCAGGAAAATGAAAGAAATAAAAATTGAATGAAACAATAAGAATATATTCCTATATATACTCCTAAACACTATTAACTCTAAAACACAGATTATTATTTTATTATTAAGCTTTATTTATATAGCGCTGTAAATTTACACAGCACTGTCCAATTAAAATAGATAAAATAAAGCTGCCTATGGCATAAAATAATTAAATATATAAATATTAGTACATGTTAGCAGTCAATAAAATAAGGCAGACAAGAAATTAAAATAACAAAAGATGACAGTAGGCCTCTTAGGGGCTCCGTCACAGAAATAAGGGTTCTGCGAGTCAAAAAAGTTGGGAACCCATGGGCTACAGGATAGCTACTGCCCAACTATAAGGCCATTAGCATGAACATTGTGCTTCTATCCTGCTATTTAAGAGTACTGTGATAATCTCTCTCTCAAGTTTTTCTCCTTTTGTTCCACTACAGATTGCAATCCATGATCAACAATAATCAATGCATCTAGACAACCTGATCTTGTGATCCTAGAAACTCCTAGGTATTTGTGGTCATATAAAGACTTATCTTCCTCTTTCTGTTAAGTGCCTGCTCTGTAAAGCTCCTCTTGTTGTAGAGCTCTAGTGCTACAGCAAGCTACAATTTCCAGAATTTCATAGCATGGAGCCATGGTAGTTAAAGTGGTGTCAAACCCGATCATGTCCGTAGTGCGGATGCAGCATTCATTTTAAAAAAAAATCATTGTAAAAGCAGTAATAGGAAAACAAAAATGGAAGAGGACAAAACTCTCAAAATCCAGTGTTTGAGGCAGGGTGACTACATTTAACCTAAAATCTTAATGAGGAAGGATGATGGAGTATTTTTTAATTAGCAAAATTTACTTAATTATAAACAGGATGTCAAATTTACCATTTTAGCTTTACATCACCGTTCTCCAAACTGGTGCCCACCAGATGTATTGGACAGCAACACCCATAATTCACAGCCAGAAGGTTGCAGGATTATGTGAATCATACTCCAGCTCATGTGGAAGGTTCTAGGTTGGGGAAGCTCGATGCACATCATTGTTTGTAAAGCTGCTTACTTGCTGACAGAATGCTATCCAGTTTCTATTTAAGAGCAACTAGCAGGTTGTTGTTGTTGTTGTTGTTGTTAAAAACACATTTCCCAGGTCAACGTATTCCTTATTATTGCCAAGCAAAACAATATTACCAAGCAAGATAACTTTAGGGTTTAATAGAGTTTCACAATCCATAATACTCTCAATGTATTTGATATATCACCTGTCCCAACTCCATATATTTGAAAGCTATTTCAGATAGCTGAAAGCTGAAAGCTATCTGAAGGCTATGTATTGTTGGCAGCTTTTGCATTTATGAAATACAATTTTATTTCAATAACACCAAGAATGAAGTGCCAACTGCTCACCAATTTGTTTTCAAACAGAGAAAATCAATGCCTGCCCCCCAAACCTTTCAGAAATAAAAATGCAGCTTTTGCTTGCAGCAAAATAGTGTCCAATTTAGATTTTCTTATTAAAAAAATATACATGCATCAAAGCTAGAAGAAACCTCTATATGGGTTAAATTGGAAGCCTGTGTGGGGTAGTGGTTTGAGATGTTTGACTAGGACACTGAAGAACAAGGTTCAAATCTGCCATGGAGACCCACTGGTGAACTTGGGCAAGTCATACTCTCTCAGCCTCCAAGAAGGTAAAGGCAAATCCCCTCCAAACAAATCCTGCCAAGAAAACCCCTTGGGTTTGCCATAAATTGGAAATGACTTCAAGGCACACAACAAACTGACTCATGGTGAAGCTGTTGTCCACCAAGACTCCAAGATCCCTTTTGCATGTACTGCCATCAAACCAGGTGCCATCCAGCCTTTATTTGTTTATTTCATTTTTACTGCCCGAGTGTAGTATCCTAAATTTCTTCTTGTTGAATTTCATTTTTTTTGTATTGGCCCAGCTTTCTAATCTGTTAAAGTCATTCTGAATGCTGATTCTGTGTTCTGGACCATTAGCTCCTCTCCTAATTTAGGGTCATCTGCAAATTTGATAAGCATGCTGTCTGTTCTTTCATCAAAGTCACTGATAAAGATGTTGAATAGCACTGGGCCCAGGACAGAACCCTGCGGGATCCCAGTGGTCACTTCTCTCCAGGATGAAGAGGAGCCATTGCTGAGCACTCCTTGGGTTTGGCCAGTCAACCAATGACAAATCCACCTAACAGTTGCATTATCTAGCCCACATTTTACTAGATTTTTTGCAAAGATACCATCAGGGACCTTCTCAAAGGCCTTATTTGAAATCAAGATATACTATATCCACAGCACCCCCTTCATCTACCAATTTTGCAACTCCGTCAAAAAAAAAAGAAAAAAAAAGAAGAGATGATGATAAGATTAGGTTGGCATACATGTTTTTAAGAAAACAATGTTGACTTTTAGAGATCATGGCATTCCTGTCTGAGTGCTTACAGACTGTCTATTTAATATTCCAGAATCTTTCCTTGTATTGATGTCAGGATAGTCAGTTGATAATTAATTAATTGGGTCCCACTTTTCCCCCTTTTTTTGGAAGATGAGGATAACATTTGCCCTCCTCCAGTCTGCTGGGAACTCTCCTATTATTCATGAATACTCAAAGATTATTGATGGAGGTTCTGAAATTCACTTCACTGAGTTTTAGGCAGAGGTTGGATGGCTATATCTGTTGGGCAAGATATGCTCATAGTCCTCAGTAAGCCTGAGGTTTCCTGCATGGCAGGGGCTGGATTAGATGGTCCTGAGGCTTCCTTCCAACTCTGTAATTCTATTATTGCATGTGTCTCAATGCTGTTCTATCAGCAGTCTGGGGGTATGCTACTTCTTTTTTTTCTCAGGCTGGTTATTCACCTATTAGTCAGATAAAATCTCCCAGATGTCTATAATTGTTCCAAAAAATGTTCCAGACAGCCTATCCAGGAGGATTTCTTGATAAAGGTTTGTGAAGACTGATTTCATCATATAATTTATTTTTATTGGCTGTAACACAACACAAAGGGAATTATGCCAATATATTCTGCGTGGGACACTTTGGATGTCCTGGATAATATTTTTCGGATGTGGTTCCTATGGCATTGAAGGCAGGGTGCAGCAAAGGGAGAAGAGGAGTAAGCCAAAAGGCATCTACAAGTAACAAAAGCAGGTCTAGATGCAAGCTTTTCCTCCATAGGAAAAAGGAAAGAAAACAAATCAGATAATTTTGGCTTAGGCTGTCTCTGCATAGCAGAAATCATGCAAGTTGATACCACTTTAGGGCGGAAAAATGAAATGCACAGATATAGGATGGGGGACACCTGGCTGAACGAGACCACATGTGAAAGGGATCTAGGAGTCCAAGTAGACCATAAGCTGAACATGAGTCAACAGTGTGATGCGGCAGCTAAAAAAGCCAATGCAATTTTAGGCTGCATCAATAGAAGTATAGTTTCTAGATCAAGGGAAGTTATAGTGCCACTCTATTCTGCTTTGGTCAGGCCCCACCTGGAATACTGTGTCCAGTTCTGGGCACCACAATTCAAAAAGGATGTGGAGAAACTGGAGCATGTCCAAAGGAGGGCAACTAAGATGGTGAAGGGTCTGGAAACCTTGCCCTATGAAGAACGCCTTAGGGAGCTGGGGATGTTTAGCCTGGAGAAGAGAAGGTTAAGAGGTGATATGATAGCCCTGTTTAAATATTTGAAGGGATGTCATATTGAGGAGGGAGCAAGCTTGTTTTCTGCTGCTGCAGAGACTAGAACGCGGAACAATGGATGCAAACTGCAGGAAAAGAGATTCCACCTCAACATTAGGAGGAACTTCCTGACAGTAAGGGCTGTTCGACAGTGGAACACACTCCCTCGGAGTGTAGTGGAGTCTCCTTCCTTAGGGGTCTTTAAGCAGAGGCTGGATGGCCATCTGTCAGGGATGCTTTGACTTGGAGTTCCTGCATGGCAGGGGGTTGGACTGGATGGCCCTTGTGGTCTCTTCCAACTCTATGATTCTATGATTGTATGATTCTATGCCATAGCTCAATGCTATGAAATTCTGGCATTTGTAGTTTTGTGAGATATTTAGCCTTCTGTTAGAGAGCGCTGATGCCACAAAAAACCACAAATGCCAGGAATCCATAGCACTGCTATCCTGGATAGCTGCTTCCAGTCACTTTAGATCTGACACAGTCTTAGGCACCTTCCTATACTGTATGCATTTGAAAGGTATGCTCCACCATATCTTAGTTCCCTTTGTCTTCATTTTAAGAATCACAGATGGTAGAAAAAGAATTGTCATATATAGAGAGATTCTATGAATGGAACTCTGCTCATACAATATTCCTGTAGCAAGAAGCGTAGGAAAGTGATCCCCCCATGTTCCCGCACTCATATTGCATTATTAAACAAACCCAGCAGGCAAACAAAAAGACAAGGGTTTTTTTTTCCTCTCTCCACATGATGTCATTCTCTTTTGTTCTCTTCCAGTTGTAAAACTATGGAAGACGGTCATGAAAGTGTCATAAAAGTGTCTCATTTGGCAAAAACGATGCTTTTACAATGCCCTCCCATACTTTTATAATCTGAAGAGAACAAAAATATATGTGGAGGGAGGAAAAAAAACAACACCCTACATCTCTTTTGGTTTGACTGCCAGGATTGTTTAATAATGTGGTAAGGCTTCAATTCCCCACAAATCGGCTCCAAAGAGTTATGGGTGACTGCACAGGAAAGGGGTAATTGGTGAAAACTGCAGTGATTGGTTTCACACCTTGGTTTCATACCAAAGCTAAATACAGATGCCAATACAAATAAATACACATACAAATGCACACACACATACTCTCTAAGCATTTCTTTAACAGACCATGCTGCTAGAACTCATGGATTTGAGTATGAATATGCTGGATATGGTGCTTTGGTGAGTATGGTGGGTATGATGCATATATGAATATGGTGAGTATGATGCTTTGGAAGCTCTCATTCCCTGAAAGAGCACCTATTTTTCTCTGCCCAGGAACAAGAAGGAATAAGAGCTGATATTTTGGTAATGAGTTAGAGCAGCAGTTCCCAAACCTTGGTCTTCCAGATATTTTGGACTTCAACACCCAGAGTTTGGAAACCACTGAGCTAGACCTTGAACACATTTTTGATGAGTTCTCCTCAGCAGATAATCAGATATTCTACACTTTTTTGCATGCATTCACATGTGTGCATGATTTAAGCTGTAAAAATTTTTCTCTTGAGTGAAAATAAATGAAAGCTCTCCTATGCGGACGTAAAACATGACTTTAAAAGATTTTGTTTTATAAATGCCATTAAAAAACAAGGGAAAACCAGTCAAGGAAACGATTTGTTCATTACAATATTGATCTTACACAAACAACCAGATTCATCTCCCAACAACAGCTACAGCCAGGGCAGTATTTTCAAGGGCAAGAGTCTCTTTCTGACCATATATATATGAAAAAGGTTTCTTATCAGCTCATAATGTGGCTTGCATTCACAGATGACAGCAGAATCCACTATTATTATTATCCAAAAAGCCTCTGATCTAGACAGCTTGAACACTCTTTTCATAAAAATAAAGTTATAATATTTTTATTCAATGAAAAACACACAATGACAATAGCAAACAAAACAAACAGAATAAAACAGAGACAGTCACTCACTGTAAAACCTAATCTAAACAAACAGAACATTGACCATGCTTTAAAAAGACTTCCGCCTACTAAAATATATAGCTCTACATATTATTATAACTCCCTCTTAGACAAACATATCCTTATCAACAAATTATTTCTAACTCTAAAATCATTATAAGTACCAATGAAATGTCATTCAAATTATATATATAACCATCAACAAAATAAAATATATTATACATCTACTCAATTCTTGTAATCAACTATCTTAAATCTCAATTGTCATACCCTACACACATTAAATTCCCTTCTTTTTTTCAAATATTCCATACATGAATTCCAATCTCTCTCTCTCTTTCAAAATAAATTAATAAATAAAAATCCCCTGTTTATCCCTTAATAAATATCTTAATTTATCTATTTTTACTACTTCCAATAGAAAGCTTAAATACTCTTGATGTATGCAGATAAGCCAAATACCACTCTTTCTGGAACCTCTCATAACATTGGCTAGCAAGGGGAGAGAAAAAAAATGAAAGCATACTGCTGACAACATTTGAGCAGACAATATAAATGCATTTAAATTAATTGTAAGTGAATTAATACTCCAGGCAGCGCTCCACATTTGTGGTTTTGACTTTTGTGGATTTGATTATTTGTAGATTTGATTAATATGTTCTCTCTAAGAATTTCTAGGTCTTTCAACATGACTCTGCTGGGAGGTGACCATAGAGACATGCTAGAGGACCTAGAGATTCCCAGAGAAAACACTTCTCTAGGCATATGTAGATCCTCCAATGTGATTCTATGATCAACATCCACTTGATGTTGACCATAGTGTCATGCTAGCTAGGCATCTATAGGTCTTCCAGAATGATTTTACAGTCACCTTCCACCTGATGCTGTGCTGGTGGACCTATTTGTGGTTTTCCCACTTTCATGGGGTTCCTGCGCCCCTAACTCAGCAAATGTGGAGGGCCCATTGTACGATGTACATGTATAATGATCAGTGATGGTTGATGGCTGCCATGTTAGTGGGGTGATGAATCCATTCCAGGTTTGGGCCAGCTTTAAAGGATTTATCCATGGTGTTGAACTTATATATAGGATTTGGTTTCAGTAGCTTGGAAAGTTCTGGGATTAAAGCACTGAGTGTCCCTTTGACCTGGAAAGCTACGAGTTGCCATTGGCTCTGGATTTGCACATTAAAGCAGCTACCCAAGGTGTCGAAGCCGATTTCCAAAATAAGTTCAACACCTTGGGTAGCTCCTTTTACATTTGCAATTAAAACCTAGCAGCTAGACCAGTGAGCTATTAAATAGTAGCAGAACTGGATGGACTGTCTTTTTTTCATCTGTCTGCCCTGCATGGCTGAATGCTTGGCCATAAAAAGTGAAATGATATTAGTTCTGCACAGACATTTTGCAAAATTGGGAAAAGCTGCTTGGGGTCTTGATCTCAGGCTAGAACCAATACCTCTTTTGGGATTTGGAGAAATCCTTGGTAATAATAATAATAATAATAATGCGCTGTAAGTTTACACAGTGCTGTACATACAATCTTATAGTTAGATGGATCCCTGCCCTCAGGCTTACAGTCTAAAAGACAACACAAAAGGAAAAGGGGAAGGTGGTGGGAAAAGGGATAAGGTCCAGTGGTTCTTCTCTCCCTCTGGGGCCTGGACCAAGGCAGATGGACTGGAGGGAAGGCACGGCTTCTTAATACATACTTAAGAGGAGGAATTCTGGAGCAGATGGCACAATCCTGGGAACGCTTCCCTGAACAATATAGTCTTTAACTTACTTTTGAACCTGGATAGAGAAGTGATGAGGTGTATATGTGGGGGAAGAAGGTTCCAGGAGTGAAGGGCAGCAAGTGAGAATCTGGGACAGGGCAGTGGAAATCCTCGGCTGGGACAGGAGACCTTGACTACCAGAACGGAGGGTACGAGAAGGAGTGTGAGGAGAAAGAAGGTCAGACAAGTAAGGAGGGGCCAGTCCGTGGAGGGCTTTGAAAGTCAATAACAAAAGCTTGTACTGGATGAGGAAGGGGAAAGGGAGCCGGTGAAGGGAGGATAAAAGAGGAGAAACATGGTCAAAGCGGTGAGCAGATGTGATAATACATGCAGCTGAGTTCTGGACAGAGATTAAAGGATGGAGGTGAGAGAGAGGAAGCCCTGTCAGAAGAAGGTTACAATAATCTAGTCGTGAAAGCACCAGGGCATGGACCAGAGTCTTGGCAGTGGAGGCTGAGAGGAATGAGAGCACAACAAGGGAAATATGATATAATAGGCATCACTGAAACCTGGTGGGATGAGTCTCATGATTGGAATGTAGAAATAGAGGGATATAACCTTTTCAAAAGAAACGGGCCAAACAGGAAAGGAGGAGGAATAGCATTATATGTCAGGGATATTTACATCAGTGAAGAGATGCAGGAAGTCAATACTGGAAGTCAGGTGGAGAGTATCTGGATAAAAATAAAAGGAGAGGGAAATAACAGGGATGTTACTGTGGGAGTCTACTACAGACCCCCAACTCAGGCAGAGGAATTGGATGATGCCTTTCTAGAACAGATGAGCACACACTCAGAAAAGAGAGATGTAGTAGTGATGGGGGACTTCAACTATCCGGATATTTGCTGGATGTCAAACTCAGCCAAATCCTCAAGGTCTAGCAAATTCCTCACTTGCCTGGAAGACAATTTCATTGTCCAAAAGGTGGAAAAGGCAACAAGGGGATCAGCTATTTTAGATCTTATCTTAACCAACAGGGAAGACCTAGTTGATGGGGTGCAAGTGGTGGGATCCTTAGGTGGAAGTGACCATGTTCTCCTGGAGTTTGCTATACAGTGGAAAGATGAAGCTAGGCATAGTCAGACACGAATTCTAGACTTTAGGAGAGCTGATTTCAATAAACTTAGAGAAATACTGGGGGTGATCCCATGGTCAAGAATACTAAAAGAGAAGGGAGTTCAAGATGGATGGGAGTTCCTCAAAAGGGAGATACTGAAAGCACAATTTCAGACAGTCCCAATGAGGAAGAAAAATGGGAGATGTCTCAAGAAACCGGTATGGATGACTAAGGAACTTACAACTGAGCTAAGTTTTAAACGGAACATGTATAAAAAATGGAAAAATGGGGAAATCACCAAAGAGGAATTCAAACAAATAGCCAGCACATGTAGGGGTAAAGTCAGAAAAGCTAAAGCGCAAAATGAACTCAGGCTTGCTAGAGAGGTTAAGAACAATAAAAAGGGCTTTTTTGGATATGTCCGCAGCAAAAGGAAGAAGAAGGAAATGGTAGGACCACTGCGTGCAGAAGATGGCAAAATACTAACAGGGGACAGAGAAAAGGCAGAATTACTCAACACCTTCTTTGCTTCAGTCTTCTCAGAAAAGGCAAAATGTGCTCAACCTGAGGACAGTGAAGAAGGGGACAGAGTGGGGGAATTTCAGCACAGAATAAGTAAAGAGACAGTACAGGAATACCTGGTTACTCTAAATGAATACAAATCTCCAGGACCAGATGAACTACATCCAAGGGTATTAAAAGAACTGGCAAAGGTGATATCGGAGCCATTGGCAATAATCTTTGAGAACTCCTGGAGAACAGGAGAAGTCCCAGAAGACTGGAGGAGGGCAAACGTTGTCCCCATCTTCAAAAAGGGGAAAAAAGAGGATCCCAACAATTATCGTCCAATTAGTCTGACATCAATTCCAGGTAAGATTCTAGAGCAGATCATTAAGCAGAGAGTCTGTGAACATTTAGAAGCCAATGCCATAATCACAAAAAGCCAACATGGGTTTCAGAGAAACAGGTCATGCCAAACGAACCTGATCTCTTTTTTTGATAAAATTACCAGCTTGGTAGATGAAGGGAATGCTGTGGATATAGTTTACCTCGATTTCAGTAAGGCCTTTGACAAGGTTCCCCATGACATTCTTGCAAATAAGCTTGCAAAATGTGGGATAGACAAGTTAACTGTTACATGGATCTGTAATTGGTTGAGTGGCCGAACTCAAAGGGTGCTCAACAATGGCTCCTTTTCATCCTGGAGAGAAGTGACCAGTGGGGTCCCACAGGGTTCTGTCCTGGGCCCAATGCTGTTCAACATCTTTATTAATGATTTGGATGACAGAATTGGGAGCATACTTATCAAATTTGCAGATGACACTAAACTAGGAGGAGTAGCTAATGCCCCAGAGGACAGGATCAAAATTCAAAATGACCTGAATAGACTAGAAAGGTGGGCCAATGCTAACAAGATGAAATTCAACACAGAGAAATGTAAGGTTCTGCACTTAGGGAGGAAAAACGAAATGCACAGATATAAAATGGGGGACACCTGGCTGAATGAGACCACATGTGAAAGGGATCTAGGAGTCCAAGTAGACCATAAGCTGAACATGAGTCAACAGTGCGATGCAGCAGCTAAAAAGGCCAATCCAATTTTAGGCTGCATCAATAGAAGTATAGTGTCTAGATCAAGGGAAGTAATAGTGCCACTCTATTCTGCTTTGGTCAGGCCCCACCTGGAATACTGTGTCCAGTTCTGGGCACCACAATTCAAAAAGGATGTTGAGAAACTGGAGCAGGTCCAAAGGAGGGCAACTAAGATGGTGAAGGGACTGGAAACCATGCCCTATGAGGAACGCCTTAGGGAACTGGGGATGTTCAGCCTGGAGAAGAGAAGGTTAAGAGGTGATATGATAGCCCTGTTTAAATATTTGAAGGGATGTCATATTGAGGAGGGAGCAAGCTTGTTTTCTGCTGCTGCAGAGACTAGGACGCGGAATAATGGATATAAATTGCAGGAAAAGAGATTCCACCTCAACATTAGGAGGAACTTCCTGACAGTAAGGGCTGTTCGACAGTGGAACACACTCCCTCGGAGCGTAGTGGAGTCTCCTTCCTTGGAGGCCTTTAAACAGAGGCTGGATGGCCATCTGTCAGGGATGCTTTGATTTGGACGTCCTGCATGGCAGGGGGTTGGACTAGATGGCCCTTGTGGTCTCTTCCAACTCTATGATTCTATGATTCTATGATTCTAATGGACGGATTTTAGCAATGTTGTAAAGAGAGAATCTACAGGTCTTGGTGGTGGCCTGAATCTGGGGAATAAACGACAGAGAGGAATCAAAGATAAAACCAAGACTGCAGGCTTGCTGAACCGGTTGAATAGAAGTGCCGTCAACAGAAACAGAGAAAGAGTATTGAAGGGTGGGCTTAGGTGGGAAGATGTTTTGTCAGAATCCATTGGCGAGGTGTCCAGCAACTCCGTTGCTGTCAGTTTACTGGATGAGTTTCAATCGGTGAGTACCGATGACGTGGACAAGCTCCTTGGCAGTACTCGGAAGACGACATGCTCCCTCGATCCATGTCCATCTTGGCTGGTCATCCAGGGAGGGGATTCATTGAGAACATTCCTTCGGGATGTGATCAATGCATCCCTCAGGGAGGGCACGGTCCCATCGTGTCTGAAGGAGGCGGCTGTCAAGCCTCTCCTGAAGAAACCTTTCCTTGATCCCCTGGACAGGAACAACTACAGACCAGTGTCCTTGCTCCCATTTCTGAGCAAGGTGATCGAGAGAGCAGTCGTCTCCCAACTCCAAGCTGTCTTGGATGAAACCGATTATCTCAATCCATTTCAAACCGGCTTCAGGGCAGGACATGGAGTTGAGACCGCCATGGTTGCACTGGCTGACGACCTCCGCTTGAGCATTTACAGGGGTAGTGTGACCCTGTTGGTGCTCTTGGATCTCTCCGCGGCTTTTGACAGTATAGATCACTCCATCCTTTTGGATCGGCTGAGGGAGGTAGGGATCGGGGGCACCGCTCTGCAGTGGTTCCGGTCCTTCCTCTCCGGCAGATCCCAAAGGGTGAGGCTCGGGGACAGTTGCTCTTCCAAAATTGAGCTTAATTGTGGCGTCCCTCAGGGCGCCATCCTGTCCCCGATGCTATTTAACATTTATATGAAGCCGTGGTGAGGTCATTCGGAGGCATGGAGCTCTGTGTCTTCAGTACGCTGATGACACTCAGATATACCTTTCCATGTCCAGATCGTCAGCACAGACTTCAGATGGCGTCTCTCCTCTTAATGACTGTCTTGCGGCGGTAATGGATTGGATGAGGGAAAACAAATTGAAACTGAATCCAGACAAAACGGAGGTACTAACAGTCACAGGCCCGAAACCAGGCTTGGGATTACAGTCTCCAGTCCTGGATGGAGTCACACTCTCCTCTAAGGACTGTGTTCGCAGTCTGGGGGTACTCCTAGATTCGTCGCTCCACATGACCTGTCAGGTGAATGCGACGGTCAGGAGTGCCTGTTATCAGCTTCGGCTGATACGCCAGCTGCGCCCTTTCCTGGACATGAGGGACCTGGAAACTGTGGTACATGCTCTGGTAACCTCACGCCTGGATTTCTGTAATGCGCTCTACATGGGCCTACCCTTGTGCTTAACCTGGAAACTTCAACTGGTCCAAAATATGGCAGACAGGCTTGTAACTGGAACATCAAGGAGAGAGCACATAACACCGGTGCTCAAGGCTCTCCACTGGCTGCCAATTAGTTTCCGGGCGCAGTACAAGGTGTTGGTTTTAACATTTAAAGCCCTACATGGCTTGGGTCCACCTTATCTCAGGGACCACCTCTCCCCGTATGAACCCCCCCCCCCCCGCACACTCCGATCCTCTGGGAGAAACCTGCTACAGCCTGTGAAAACTAGGCTGTCGCAGACCTCCCAGAGGACTTTTTCCGTGACCGCTCCCAAACTTTGGAATGGTCTGCCGGATGAGATGCGCCTTATAACATCTCTTGATTGCTTTAAAAAAGCTCTGAAGACGCATCTCTTCCGGCAGGCCTTCCCTGGCTCCGAATGGGACCTATAAATTGAATTTGACCCCTTGCCTGGTGCTATTTTTTTCCTCAATGTAAGAACTATGGAGGATGAATCATGCTTTTAATGTTGTTGATTTTAAATTATTGCTAATTTAATTTATTTTTAAGGGGTGGGTGGCTGGGAATGGGTCAATGAAGTGTTTTAATTTGTATGTTTTAATCTTGTTGCACCCCGCTCCGATTGTACTCACAGAGGAGCGGGCTAGAAATAAAGATGATGATGATGATGATGATGATTGTTATTATTATTATGAGAATCTCTGTCTTAGACATGTTGAGCTTCAGGCGCCAATGCCGCATCCACTGAGAGATGGCAGCCAGACAAGATGAAACTTGCTGTTCAAGCCCCAGCGAAATGTCAGGGGTGGAAAGATACAGCTGAGTGTCATCGGCATACAGATGATAGGAGAAACCAAAAGAACTGATGAGTTTACCAAGGGATAATGTGTATAGAGAGAACAAAAGGGGGCCCAGGACAGAGCCCTGAGGAACTCCTACAGATAAGGGAACGGAGAGGAAGTCTGACCACCTGTGACCACGGCAAAAGATCGGTCTGACAAGATTTAAACCAGTTGAGTACAGAGTCGGAGAACCCGAGGTCAGAAAGTAAGTCAAGCAAGAGACAGTGATCCATGGTGTCGAAGGCTGCAGACAAATCTAGAAGAATGAGAATAGAGTAGAGGCCATTCGCCTTGGCCTGCAAGAGATAGGTAGGCTGTCTCTAGCCTCTCTAGACCAACTGTGAGATTTTCTTTTGCCTGCATCCCTGGTTTGACCTCAGTTCCCATATTGACACTCCATGCTATACAGATACCTTGGAAGGAAATGAATCTGATAATAAAGTACTCTTAAAATATCTGCACAGAAAGACTTATCACAACAAACACACTGCAGAAATAATCAGATATGAGACTTGGCTCAATGCTAGCATATTCGGGGAACTGGAATTTGGGAGACATTTAGCCTTCTCTGTCAGAGAGCTCTGGGGCCACAATAAACTACAGTTCCCAGGATTCCCTAGCCCTGAGCCAGGGCAGTTACAGCAATCTCAAACTGGATTATTTCTGCAGTGTGCTTTGGACCATCAAGTGACAAACCACAGCCTACAAGCATCTGCAACTGCTGTGTTGCTTAAGCTAAGCTAGTTTGTGGATTGCATTAATGCCTGGATGAGGAGACCACTGGGAATCCACATAGTCTGCACTCGGATTTGTAAGAGAAGAGTGGAGACAGAATTACACACAGATGAAATAAATCAATGTGAATACATAAGACAGTATCCCAATGGCAGCCTTACGTAATCACACCTCCCTGAGCGACATCCTAGCTGATGGAAATGACATTACCTGTAAAGTGCTCTTCACATCTGCAGGCAATTATTTGGCGGTATCTGAATGAATGTTTGAACATCTCATGGAGACATCCACACTGAATCATGCTCCTGTGTGTGTGAGCTGGAGAACTTCATCCCTGTTGAGTAAGAATTTTGTCGCTTTTAAGAAAGCCAGTGTATCAAGGTATAGGGTGGTGTAGTAGTTTGAGTTTGGACTACAACTTTGGAGACCAGGGTTTGAGCATAAAACCCAGTGGGTGACCTTAGGCAAGTCACACTTTCTGAGGAGTTTATCACACAGAGGGCGAATTGGTAAAACCCTGTGCAGAAATGGGATTTTAAAATCTGAGTGTTGTCAGATGCGTTGGCATGAAAGAGAAATAACATGGAAATAATCTGAATGGAAAGGTCCTTTGTACTATTGGAATTTTGCAAAAGTAAGAAGTAGCATTCGGGTTATTTTCGCATTATTTCTCTTTCACACAAATGTCATCTGAAAAAAATCCCACAAATGCTGTTGTTCTTTTTTTCAATTTCTGTTTGGGTTAACCCCAAAATCATCTGAAAAACAACCCCCAAATGCGAGTTGTTTTTTAGTTTAAATTTAGTTTCTGCACAGGATTCATCCCATATGATAAACTCCTGAGCCTCAGAAGATGGCAATGGCATATCCCCTCTGAAAGAACCTGCTGAGAAAACTCCATGGTAGATCCCTCTTAGGGTCTTCATATGTCAAAAATGACTTGAAGGCACACAACAACAACAAGCTCTTATGGTGATAAGAGAATCAACTATTTATCTCACACTTTTGTACTCTGATGAAATTCCACCATGATCTACATACTATTGTTGTTGTTATGCCTTCAAGTTGGTTCTTGTATAGAAGCCTTATACTAAGGTTTTCTTGGAAAGATTTATTCCATTTATGTCATTGCCTTCTTCTGATGTTGAGAGCATGGGACTTGCCCAAGGTCACCCAGTGGGCTTACCTGGCTGAGATGGGATTCAAAGTCTGGTCTCTCAAACACTCAAAATGTTTACACCATGCTGGCTTGTCTCACTGTCATTACACAATCCACCAATGTACATAATTTTTATTTCCAAAGGCATTTGAAAAGTGTCTGCTCAAGGGGCTGAGCCTTACACCAAGGATAGTTGCACACCATCCAAGAGTGTACAAATGCATGTGCAATAGTTACACTTGCAAACTTCCGCTTATGCAACTATGGACTGAATACAGCCACTATGCCATGGCAAAAAAGGTACAACTCCATGCATGATGGAATTGAAATGTGTGAAATACCAATAGTGTATCTATGTATGTGTGCCTTCAAGTTACTTCTCTGCTTATGGTGACCTCATGAATTTCATAGGGTTTTCTTGGTGGTTTGCCATTGCCTTCCTCTCCAATATAGCCTACAGCACCTAGTATTAATTGGTGATCTCCCATCCAAGTACTAACCAGGACTGACCCTACTTAACTTCCAAGATCAGCTGGGATCTAGTGCCATTATACCAGCCCACATTCTCAGATGGCTTTGCCTCTAATCTGTTAAATCAATATTAGAGAACTGAAAGGAAACTATCCACTATGGCCCATCACTCATACACACAATAGGCGATTGCCACTTTTCCATTTTAAATTCTCCCATTTTCGTTCAGGGTCCCAAGAAGGAATCTGTTCTACGTTTTTGGTAGCTGATTTCTTTTGTTAACTAAACAACTGATTTAGGTCAGGCAGTCCATTCATTAATAGGTCTTTAAAGGTCACCACTTAACCCAGACAAAAATGAGGAACCATCTGTTATAAATGAGAATGAGGAAGACTATAGCCTATGTCTGTTTCACCAGTGGATCCAATATGGCAGAAATGTACTCTGTATATGAATATCATAGACAGAGGCAAGAATAGCACCAGTATATAAAGGTGTAACCAGTATCCACTCATAAACCTACCTGAAGGTACCTGGATTGCATGTATGGGAATGAGGGACACTTTTATTCACTAAAGATAAAAATAAGGGCCAGAATGCTATTGGGACACTCTACTATTGTAAAAAATAATTGCACAGAGGTTGTATAAGTGTAGCTTCTAGTTCTATATTC
This sequence comes from Urosaurus nigricauda, assembly GCA_034509955.1. Taxonomy (NCBI): domain Eukaryota; kingdom Metazoa; phylum Chordata; class Lepidosauria; order Squamata; family Phrynosomatidae; genus Urosaurus; species Urosaurus nigricauda. The sequence continues at coordinate 10,807,808 of JAOEGL010000001.1, forward strand.
ACACACTGAGCTCTCTCACACATTTTTGATCTGGTGGTTGTTGAGATAATCAAGTGTTATACGTTGAGTGACCTCAAGACCATGATGATGCCCATTGATGCCGTTGGTTGAACAATTATGTCTGCTCCTAGAACATGACCACATAGCCTGAAAAACCCACAAAAAACTAGAGGCAGCCCAGCTGGCTGGCAGGGGACAAGGCCTGAAGGCAAGTAAAGGCTTCATCCAATCCTCTCCCAGCACATAGAAGCTGCTTCCCCCCACCATGCTACCCATGAGTTGGCTTTGATTTTGGTCCCTACCTTTTGTGGCAGTTTTGGAATGGGAGGATCAAATTTGAAGGTTGATGGGGTCTGTGCACCCAACATGTGACAATGTAGAAATTCTAGGTGCATCAACATAGGAGCATAGTGTTCAGATCAAGGGAAGTTGTAGTGCCACTCTATTCTACTTTAGCCAGGCCTCACCTAGAAAACTATGTCAAGTTCTGGGCACCACGATTCAAGAAGGATATTGATAGGCTGGAACATGTCCAGAGGAGGGTGATCAAGATGATTCAAAGACTTAAGTCTTATGAGGAATGACATAAGGTGCTGTATATGTTTAGCTTGGAAAAGAGAAGACTGAGACATGACTGAGAAGTGACGTGATAGCCATATTTAAATATGTGAAGGACATCATATAGAAGATGGAGTAAGCTTGCTTTCTAAAGACCAAAGCACAAACCAATGGATTCAAGATACAAGAAAAGGCATTCCACCTAATCATTAGAATGAACCTCTTTACTGAAGGAAAACTGCCACTTTACTGAAACTGTTTGAGAGTGGTATAGACTGTTTGAAAGAGTGATGGGCTCTTTTTTTGGAGGTTTCTGAGAATAGATGGCCATTTTTTATTCTGGTTAGTCTGGTATTCCTGCCTGGCTAGAGTCGAACTAGATGGTCCCTGAGGTCCCTTCCAATGCTATGTATCTATAATTCTATTATTATATGTAGTATCAAATGGGGTGGGGGGTGGGGGCTTAAGGGACTCTAGCAATGTAGGCAACCAGGTCAACCGCCCAGTTGAAAGGCAGATTGCTCTGCTTCATTCCCAGGTCATAGGGGGATGACACAGTTGCTGACACCAGAGTGAATTTCCATGACTGTCATTCCAGTGCTACCCAGGAGATGGGGTGCATAAATGGGTTTCCATCAACCAGAAGGTGAGCTGACTAATGCTTGGATCCAGACCCATGCTGTCTGATAAGCCTATGCATCAGTAACCATTAAAGTTGTGGAGTTCCCCATTCCAATCAGATGTAGTCTGTGCCCGTTCTTACTAAATGCAAACTTGCAGTTGGGTCCACAATGGAGGGCAAGAGCCCCTTCGTGTTGTGTTTAGCTCTGGAGTGTGGAACAACTGATGAGTCAAGGGGACAATTGTCATCACCAAGGATCTATGGTAGGCCCTAATTTTGCAAAAATGGAAGTGCCTCAAATATCATTTCTATTTAAAACGCACACACACATACACACATTTTGGCAGGTCAAGGCTGCTTGTTTTGCTTGACAGAACTACCCTGCTTGCTAGAAGATTCCAGGAGAATAAATCTCCTTATGCTGACCTTCCTTTCTTTCTGGTAGCCACTGGGGGTATCCATGGATGCTGGGTGTGTGTGACAAAAATGGGTGAGGGGCATATAACAGCCTCCATGTTATTTTAGATTTTAAATGAAAGGAGCAGGAACTGAGAACATCTAATGAATCTAATGTGGAAAAGAAATACTCATCTTCCGGATGCTTAAAATATGATTTGGGGCTACTTCATGAGATAAAATCTTCCTTCATGCTTCCTGCAACCCTGTCTCTTTTTTCTTTATTTAGATTGTAAACGTTTAATGATATTTAAGAGTACACTTTAAAATGTGCCAGACACCTGTATCAAGATGTTCCAATATCAGGCATAATTCTTTGTGAGCCAGGATGGATGGATGGTGTATTCAGTGGCAAATCTGACCTGGTTGCCATGTAATGTGTGAAATGGTCTTCCCTTCCCCTCAGACAATTGAAGGTAAACTAGCTTTCCACCATGATATTGTTTTCCTGTTTGGTTTTTTTATTCGATGCATATTTTGCCTTTCCTTGCATGATCTCAGAGCAGCAAATGACTTCCCTATGAAAACATATTCAAAATCACAAATCTAAAATGAACTAGGTACAAATATCTAATAAAATGCAACAAAATCATTGGCTCAAGAAAGCAACAAAGACAAAACACTTTCTTATACTTGCTTGTAAGAGGGTTTCTCATACCTTGCATCTTTTAAACTGGTCTGTAAATGGAGTTTATCAGACGGGAGGAATTTCTCTTTATTTCGAATAGAGCCAACTGTAGCCAATTCAAATTCACATGAATTTGCTAGTTTAGCGAATTTACGTGAATTCCAATTGTGTTCGGAATGCATTCAGAATGGCTTCCCATTATCCGAAAATGACTGCCCATTGCCCGAAATTGAGCGAGATGCTTTAATACGAAATAACGTAAAACCCATGATTGCGTTCAGAATGAATTCCCTTTTGCCCAAAATTGCGTGAGATACTCTAATATACAATAACGCAAAACCCCATGATTGCTTTTGGATTGCCATTAGATTATATTTCCATTTTCCGTCATCTGATAAACTCCTATGACAAGAACAAGATTTGGATGTGACTGCATCTCTGGCAGAAGGACCTCCTTAGTTGGGTGTCACCACTGAGCACCCATTGCAATTCCCACATGGTGTTTACAAAAAGCATGCTGCGAGAGCTCAAATCCCAAAGCTTAGGCTGTTGATCCATTCCTTCAGTAAAATGCTGTAACAGTTAAGGATTTGCTTGTTCTTATTTTCTGTTTGCTAGTCTAGTGTCAGCTAGTCCTTATTCCTATAATCTATTATATACTTTTCCTTCTTCGACCATCATCAACCATCATCTCCCTCAGCACAATTCTACTTTCCCTTTGATCTATTTCCCTATATCTAATCCTCACTGTGATTTTCACAATCGCTTATCTTTACTCATTACAAAATTTGTCTCCAGGGAATTAAAAGTCATTCAAAATGAAGCAGAAATTAAACTAGTGATGCTAGCAAAGATCTGCCACTTTGTTTCTTAGCAAATCAAGATGTGGGTTTTTAAAAAATAATCCTTCATGATCTTTCCTATACAGCAAGAATTTAACAATGTAGCGTTAACATGTTATGGCAAGAGACTTCATGGTTACCTATTTTAAAAATGCCCCTCAACTATTTTTATTACCTTTCTCATAGAATTCAAGACAAGTAAATACTGAGGACAGTTCCTGCTCTGCTTATTTCTGGTTATTGCATTCTGCCCTATTTTCAGCAATAGTGGCTACTGATTCCAGAAAGGATGTCATGGGAACAAACATGGAAAAGGCACTATATTATTCATTTGGAGCAATAGATTGTAGTAAGCTATTTTAAAAACTGAAGGTACATTTGACTTTAAGATTGTGTACCTAGGAACTCAAGCAGGGTTACTTCTGAACAGACAGGCAAAGGACCATGGTACCTGAAGGTTAATTCAACAATTTGATTTAGTGAATATGTATTTTCCTTATATAAATGAAAACTAAAAACAAAGTGTAATGAAAATATTTGTGACGGAATCTTTATTTTATAATTCAAAACAAAATTATATGGTGTAAGAGCATTCACAGAAAACCACCCATCTATTACAAATCCTAGCTTCCAAATTTGATTCACATAATCAGATGGTAATATAGACCAGTTTATAAATAGCAAAAGGCTCTATTTTAGTTTCCTTACAGAAGCATCTTCTTGAAAAATCCTTCTGGAATCTTGAGTCAATTCAGTTAAGAAAAGTACTTTCCAACATGCTAGAAATTTCATAACATCACAAATTAATCTCTTCTCTGCAAACAGCAACCCGGTTTAACAAGGAAGGTTGCATTTCATTAAATGGGGTATCTTTGTGTGGATATTATGGAATTACATAGGAATACACATACATATACAAAGGCCCTTTCAGTTGGACACAGCTTAAATGTAAACCTCATTCTAGACTAAACTAGGAGGATCTTAACAATACCAATTCTATGTTGACAGCAAGATGTTCCTTACCAAAATGCAACAGGATTTTAAAATGAAACGAGGACAAAAGCAAAAATGTCAACAACATGCACCCTAGAAGGCACAGCATGGTGTTGCTATTTTCCTTCCACCACAGTTGGAACCAAAACAAAGGAAGGTACGGAGGAGTGATGAAGTCTGAATAAAAATGGCTGAAATAGCAATGTAAGGCAAGGAGAAGGTAGCCAGCCACACCCAATGGGACAATGTTCAAAATACATTTCTTACCACAACAGAAAAGCCCCTATTGTTTGTGCTCACTCACTCAACAGATGACCAAGCTCACAAAATATTCTGCATTTGTTGCAGTGGTCTTTCAGCACACTGAGAATTTGGAAAGCTCAAATAATTAGCTACCAGGCAAAGGCAGTGCTAGATGACAACCACAACAATGAGGAGGATGAGAATAGATCATAGTAATAGGAGGAGGAGAAGAGAAGATGGCTTGAGCAAAGCAATCTCAAACAAGCTGAGTTGTTGCAATGGTCTTTGTGAAACAGAGTTTTCACAATGGGTGTGTCACTTTGCCAAAAAAGGATGTGCCAAAGCTCTTTCCAAAACACAACAACTAGAAACAGAACCCAATCCTCCGTCCATCCCCAATCTCTGACTGACCCCCAGCTGTTCAGATGGGCAACCATACCTATTTACAGGTGGTGATCCTTAAAGAGTGGCAACGGGCAAGTGGGCAAAGGGTGCCACTTGTCACAGGCAGACGAAAGCCAATGTGACATTTTCAAAAACTGCACACTTGGGTGTGGGAAATAAACAGGAGGCAGGAGACACTGCCAGGATCTATCTGCCTACCTACCCACCCACCCACCCGTCTATCTTTCTGTCTAATATCTATAAATATATCTGTATTTCTATCTATTGCAACAAAAATGTGTTGCACATAAAGGCCCCGGGGATAGTAGAGTTAAAGGGAGGAGAGGGAAGAAACAGAAAGGTAAAACAAATTATTCTCTCCCTGTTTTCTTCCCCTATGCAATTCTTCCTAGCCACACCGTAGAGAAAAATATAAATACATATCCATATATACCCTGGCCTTTCCAATTGCTCCAGAGGCATTCCATCTTTGTAGAATCAGCACTGGCTTGCATTTTGTGATGGGGGAAGAGGAAGAAATGGCTGGGTCCTTTTCTTCTTTCCGCTCAGGCACTGTCTTTTCTCTTAGCACTCAGGCATTCCAAAGCATGAATAGGTGAGCTGGTTTCTTTAGCTGCTGATGTTGATGCTCCTCTTCCCCCACCTTCCCTTTGCACTGGCTAGGGATGGAGGGATGCTGTTCAGCAGAGGAAGGGAAGATGGGGGAGGGTGCAGTGTGTAACCGCTGCGGTCCACACTGCAGCAAATCAGCAAAAGGATGCTGCGATTGCCCTGGGGACCAGTCTCTTTTGTTAAAAAAAGGAGGAAGGGTGTGTGTATGTGTGCATGAGAGAGAGAGATGCAGGAGTGGCTTTGCAAATGATAACAACAGCAATAATAAGGGGGAGATGTTTTTAAAAGAGGGGAGGTTGAATGAGTGTGGTTAAGCCAGGGGAATGGTTAAGGCAACCTGACAGCCAAGGAACAAAAACAATCTGGGTGTGGAGAGAAAGGCAGAGTAAGTGAGGGGTGGAGATAGATAGATAAGAGAGATGTAGGGTGGGGGGGGAGCAGGGTGTGGCTTCCTCTGTGTTGACAATCCCTGTTCCAGAAATTTCTTGTGAAGTTTAAGGAATCAAGCATTTTCTTGGGATTTATGTGTGCATAAGGCTGCCAATGGTGCCATCGCTCTCCGGCCCATCTGTCTCTCCTAATCCTGCTCCCCAGTCGTATCTGCAGACAACAGGGCTGAACGGCAGGGTAGCAAATGGAGATCAAGATTCAGTGCTAGATCTGAAGCTATGCTTATCTGTCCATGCCAGAGCATCTTCTTAGCTCGTCTGGGCCTCTTGGATTTACTCCCTGGTGTATTTCCACCCCCACCCCCCTTTCCACTATAATCCAGAAGTTGTTGTAAAACCCAAGAAAAATAGACCGCCCTGCTATATTTCTATGAAAGAAAACAAGAAGGGTGAGCCCCATCCAGCTCCAATAGAACAATAACAGAAACCACACGTCTTTCTTATTTTAGATACCAGTCGTGTGTTTCAGAGATGAGGCTGCTACTTAAGCATCACTTTAAAAACAAAGCAGACCAAAATGGACCACATGTTTGTGTAAAATGTGCATATGCCGATGCACATGTATAGATGCAAATTTAGAAATCATGACTGCAGTATAAATAGAAATGTGACACATCTTGTCATAGCATTGAAGACCAAGACCAGCTGACTACCTGTATCCCTGCTACTCAGTCTGCTATCTTGGTGATGTTTATACGAAGCAGTCAGCGAGCCAAATGCATTCTCAGGGCTCCTTGCTTTGTGCCTCCAAAACTCTGCCAGGAGATCCCCAAAATTTTGATCATATTTACAGCCAAAATATGCCACAAAGCACCTCAATCACCATGAAAATACAGCGGTTTCAGGTCCTTTGCCCTCTGCTACAACCAACTCCCCTCCATGAAGAAAAGTGGCCCCTATTCTTCCATCCAAAGCCTTTTAAAAAACACCAGAGGTTACTTCACTTCTGGTTATCTTATGAGTAAAGCTGCATCCTGGGCATGGGGGTCATTATCCTTTCGCTCCTCAAAGGACACCTTTGAAGAGAGCAAGGAAGGGCAACTTTGGTGGGTTCAAGGAATAATCAGATGTCTTTCAGGGCTAACCTGAACTGTCAAAAATTTGAAACAAACAAACAAACAAACAACCTTCTCCAAATCCTAGTAGTGATAAGAAGCCTATTTTTTTGGTAAACTGTACATTTTTGATGTTAAACTGTGTAGAGGGCCCCAACAAATTTAAAAAGTGAATTACTACTCCTGGAAGGATCCATGGAAAAGGCCAGAAAAGGGCACTGTAGGGGAGATTATGGGGTCAAAAACTGCTCCAGAGAAGCTCTTGTAGCCTCAGGGCTCCAGTTTATCCAGCCCTAAAATAATGAAACACACCTGATAGTCCTTTAAAGAGGTGTTTTAAGAGAGGCCTGTTCACTATAAAAAAGAAGAGAAAAAAAGGCTATTCTAAAGATTTTATAAATCTGACATTTGTAAAATCAAGATGTAGTTAAACATGGAGTGAAAGCACCCAGGGTGGTTCCCCTGTCGGTGCTGTGTGTCTTCAAGCCATTTCCAGTTTATGGAAACCTTAAGGCAGACCTATTACAGGGTTTTCTGAGGCTGAGAGAGTGTGACTCATCCAAGGTCACCTGGTGGGTTTCCAGAGATGAGCCTGGATTCAAACCCTGATCATCAGAGTCCTAGTCTTGTTCAAACCACATCATGTTGACTCCTATGGTTTAAATCAAGGGGGAGAAATACTGTACAGTGGGCCCTTGGTATCTGCTGGGATTTGGTTCCAAGACCATCAGAGAATATCAAAATCCATCGATGCTCAAATCCCATTACATACAATGGAGTAGTAAAATGGTGTTTATTATATAAAAGGGCAAAATCAGGATTTGCTTTTTGGAATTTATATCTTTTTGGAATATTTTCAAGCTGCGGATGGTCAAATCTGTGAATAAAAAATCTGTGGATATGGAGGGCTGACTGTATATACTCATGTATAAGTCTAGTCATTTTAGTCAAAAAATTGACCCCAAACACTGGATCGACTTATCTGTGGGTCAATGTAAATACTGTACTTTCACTCTTATAAAGAAGGGAACCATCCTATGGTGAAAGTGTCCTGGAAGCACTGACCCCCGTCTACTCGCTCATCCATCCAGTCCTTAGGGTATGCCCAAACAGTTATGCCTGCCAGAATTTTGTAAGTTCTTTGGCATTGTTTTCCTTTGCTTCATCATTTAGATCCTTTGTTGCGTGCCCCTGGGTTTTACCATTGACTTATCCATGGGTCATATCAAAATCCATGGTTTTGGTCCCCAAACCTGCCCTCGACTTAAACATTAGGTCAACTTATTGTTGAGTATATATGGTATATAGCCTATAGGTTGCATATGGACCCACTGATTCCATTTAGCCCCTGTCAAAATTTAGTGGCACTGATATTGCGAATGACAAAACCAACCCATAAAAAGTCAGCAGTGGCAATAATAACCCAAGAAGACCTCTCCCATTCCCTCCCAGATGGGCAAGAGGCACTCTACCCTGAGCAGAGCAGAGCAGAGCTCTACAGAATAGGAGGTATCTCTGACATCCACCTGCACCACAGAGTGCTGCCATTGTGGCTGCCATGTTGTGACAGATGTAGATGTAGGAGCATGTTCTCCATTGAGTGAGGGATTTTATTGTGGTTCCCCATCCCTGCAAATTTGCCCACCCTGGCACAATTTATGATTAAACTCTGTGACCGCTAATTGTCTATCCAGCCTCACCTACTGAGACATCAGATATTTTCGAAGCCGCTTATTCATTTTTACTAGAGCCATTTTAATGTTTTATGGTTTTATTACACTGCTTTTAATCTTATCTTAGTTTAATTTCATTTTAAGGGGTGGGAGGGGATTGGGTTGTTACATTTTAATTGTACTTGTTTTTTAAATGTTGTACCCCGCCCCGATTGCTCACCCAGAGGGGCGGGATATAAATAAATATTTATTAGTAGTAGTATTTATTATTATTTTTAAAAATTGTGCAATAGGTTGATGGGACTATTAGCTGAAAAAGTTTTAGAGATCCTACCCAGGAGGCTGTGGCTAATGGCTAAGGCTCTTCAGACAGAGGAAGGGCAGCCTGTTCTCATGCAACTTTTGTAACAACAACAACAACTTTATTTTTTGTATCCTGCCTTTCTGCCTGGGCAATCAAGGCATCTTACAGGGAATAAAATAGAATTAAATAAAACATCTAGATAAAAGATAGGACACCTCCCCTTAAAAGAGAATTAAATATAATACAATTTAAAAGAAAAAAAACCATCAATTAAAACAACAACATAATATAAAACCAGCAAATTTTCTGGTGACAATGTTGGATGGAGTGGAGTGGGGAGAGCTCAAAGTGAGTTGGAATATTCTATTCAAGGAAGGCCTGCCAGAAGAGATCTGTCTTATAAGCTTCTTAAAAGCTGTCTAAGCTCATTATTTGACGGATCTCTTCCGGCAAGGCATTCCATAGCCTGGGAGCGGCATTGGAAAACGCTCTCTGGGAGGTTGCTATTAGTCTGGTTTTCATAGGCTGCAGTAGATTACTCCCAGAGGACCTGAGGGTGTGGGGCGGATTGTATGGAAGGAGGCAATCCCTTAGGTAGGTTGGACCCAAGCCATGTAGGGCTTTAAAAGTAACCACCAACACCTTATACTGTGCCCAGAAACCGATAGGCAGCCAATGAAGAGATTTTAAAATTGGTGTAATATGATCAAACCTGGATTTACCAGTGATCAATCTGGCTGCCATATTTTGTACTAATTGTAGTTTCCGAACTAGGATACAAGGGTAGCCCCATGTAGAGTGCATTGCAGAAATCGAGTCGTGAGGTTACCAGTGCATGTACTACAGTTTCTAGGTCCCTTAAACTTCCAGGAAAGGGTGCAGCTGGCGTATCAGCCGAAGCTGATGACAGGCGCTCCTGACTGTCGCATTCACCTGATCTCTCATGTGAAGTGATGGGTCTAGGAGCACCCCCAGACTGCAAACACAGTCCCTAGAGGAGGGCGGGACCCCATCCAGGACTGGAGGTTGCAACCCAATACCTGGTTTGGGGGCTCCAACTGTAAGTACCTTTGTTTTATCTGGATTCAGCTTAAGCCGGTTTTTCCTCATCCAGTCCATTACCACCTCAAGACACTGATTGAGGGGAGAAATGCCATCTGTCGTCATGGCTGTTGATCGAGCCATGGAGAAGTATATTGGGATCATCAGCATACTGATATCAACCCACCCCATGGCTACTTTTAAGCCTGTTTTCAGAGCCTCAGGGACTATAGGTCTTCCAGGTCCCCATTTTTCTGCCAAAAAGGAGAAAGAGAATTTCCTGTGCTCAAAGCCTCTGATTCATCATTTAAAACGGGTTGCGGTGTGTGATATTTTTAAAAATGACCTTTTTAAAACCAAAAGGTGACTTCTCTGACCATCTCTGGTTTTCTTTCTTTTCTCATTTCACTTTTTTTCTTACTATTTTTGGTGGAGGGTTCTTCTTGCTTTTTCTTTCCTTTCATTGTTTTTCTTTTTTGCTATTTTGAGTAATCACTGTGGAGACTCCCAAGGGCAGAAAATTGACCCCAAGCTCTGGCAGAATTTGCCCAGTTCTAAGAACTGAGGAGCCAGCGTGGTTTGAGCATTGGGCTATGACTCTGGAAACTGGGGCTTATCTTGGCCTGGCCATGTAAATCCACTGGGTGATCTTGAGCCACACTCTCTCAGCCTCAGAGGATAGCAATGGCAAATCCTCTGTGAAGCAACTTGCCAAGAAAACCCCTTAGGGTTGCCATAAGACAGAAACAAGTTGAAGGCATATAGCAACAAAAGAAGGACATGCCACAGCCAAATCCAGTAGCTTTCTTGGAATACTTGTTTCCATGGTTGCTTTGTAAGCACTTTCAAATAGAGAGATTTCCTCTATACTTCCCAATGCAAGGATGGCCAGCCACACACTACATCTCTTGCATCCACATCTGTGATGGTATCAGGTGCCACTTCTTACCCCAGAGATCACTTGGAAACCACATAAGGTGGCAGGTCCAGGAAAAGAAATACATGGCAACCCATATCATTAGAGGCAGAATGTGTATAATAATGGTAGATAATTTTAATAATATAGTAAAATAATTTTTCACTTATGTGTATGTAGGCAACCATAGCTTAGAGGGACTCTATGCTAGACATGTCAAAATTTGTCATGAGTGGTTTTAGTTGTTGGCCAAGTTGCAATGATGAGTTCCAGGTTGAAATTCTGAATGGAGAGGGCTACCATTAAAAGCCAAAAAGGAAGGAAGGAAGGAAGCCATAACTCACCCCCCCCCCCCCAAATAGTGATAGATGGACATACTTTTTTGGGGTTGTCATTCAAGTGACTAACCAAAAAGATGAAATTGCAGAGAAGAGTCTCTTAGAATTCATCAGGCTATCAAGTTGTTGTTGCTGTTGCTGTGTGCTTTCAAGTCATTTCCAACTATGGCCCTTATCAGACGAGAGTTTTTGCAGCCCCAATCCAGAAACACTCCGCATCCATCCAAGTGAATTCACATGAATGTGCTTTGAATTATCACATGTGAATGCTGTTACTATGAAGTCATTCCAAAGCCAACCCAAAGCCAATCCAAAGTCACCCCAGAATTCAGTTAATGCAGTGACAACCAAATTCACAAAAATCAGTTCCAAGGTCACTTCAGATTCAGTCTGGTGTGATAAGGTCCATAGCCCTTGAAACTATCAAGCATTTTCTTGGTAAGATTTTTTCAGAGGGAATTTGCCTTTGCTTCCCTCTGTCAGGATTCCAGCAGATCCTGGCATAAAACATGGCCATGACATTAAGGCTATGTGTTTGACTAAGATTCTTAGCAAATGCTTTATCTCTTATGATTTAAAGCAAATCGGTGATTGGCTTATATTATTGTCGCTCCCATTTGAAACCAGTTCTGATCCTACTTTGATCAATTTCTGCTGCGATAGAGAAAGGCAAATGAAAATAAAAAACAAAAAAACAACAAACGGTTTTTCCAGACACTAGTTTCCTAGCACTTCTTTTGAAAAGAATCTTATGCATCACTTTGGAAAATAATACTTTTACAGTGGGCCCTTGATATCTGCTGGGGTTTAGTTCCAGGACCCCCTGTGGAAACCAAAATCCATGGATGCTCAAATCCCATTTAATACTTTGGCTTAGTAAAACAGTGTCCCTGACATAAAATGGCAAAATCAAGGTTTGCTTTTAGGAATATATATATATATTCAAGCTATGAATAGTTAAATCTGTGAATAAGGAATCCAGGATTATGGAGGATTGACTGCATTTTATTTATTTTTTTATTTATCTATTTACTTTATGTCATGCCTTTCACTCAAAATGGGATTCAAGGAAGCTTACAATATTTTTTAAAAGATCAAGCTAAAACATTAATTTATAAAAATTTAAAATGAATTAAATAACAATATTTTAAATCTATCTATCTATAATGCACACAAACATACATAATCAGCTTGTATTAAAAGCTGGACTTTAGCTCCTGTTACTTTTGGTTTGTTTGTTTGTTTGTTGTTGTTTTTAGCAGAAAACAGACCTTAGAAGGTCATCATCAACATCAAAGGGGGGGGGACTATTCATCCTTTTGAACAATACTGTAGTGGCAATGTCTGCCCTCCTCCCATGTCATCTTTATTTTGGTAGTCAACTAGTTGAAAACTTCATCCTCAGAATTTATTACAGCTTACTCAATTATCACCTGCTGTTTGGATGATTCAACATTTTCCCTTAGACAACCCCACCTCATAAAAACATCAGGACTAGAAAAGATGTATTTGAATACCATGGTGATTGTAGACTATTATTATTGCATGTGTTTGTGACTGAGTGAGTCATTCACTGATCTCCCTCTTGAATAATGTGAAAATAAGCTCTCTTTGCACTTCCAAGTATAAAATCAAGCAATATAGCAGCAATGCAAAAATAACATGTTTACCACAAAAACTCTATGAGGAGACAATCCAAAATGAAACAAGAGATTGGGCTGGAAGATGAGATTCCCAGTTCAGAAGAGTGGAGGACAAGTATGAATAGCACTGTGTCTAATGGCACAACTGGACTTAAGCTAAAAGGACGTTCAACTGCTAACATGTGCAGAGGTGAAGCATGTTATAGAAACATGGAATGTGAGAAGCATGAATCAGGAGAGGCTAGACACAGTAAAATAAGAAATAGAATGTATAAACATTACAAAACATGGGGTGAGTGAGCTAAAGTGGACAAGAATGGGACATTTTGAGTCAAATAACTGCACTGTGTTTTACTCAAGAAATGAAAATCTTAGAAGAAATGGGGTGACATTTTTAAAAAAATAAAATTTATTCATTAAAAACCAGAAATTAACATGACAAATCTAGATCAACAGCACAAAAACAATGACAAATAGGGCATGAGTTATGTTATCCTGATCTTGAAATGCAAAGTAAATTTCCCTGCAATTATTTGTTATATTGGATTAATCCTTTCCAAACGGAACCATAGGTCAAGAAAATATGACTTCTTTCCTCATTAATTTGATTTATATAGGAAATAAATGAGAACCATGTTACCTCAAAGGCATTATTATCTTTCTGTTCTTTTGCTCATCTTACTTGCCCTGTTAGTCTTTCTGATAGTGCTAAATTCCAAACCTTTTTATATCATAAATCTAAGCTGGGTGCTATAGGGTTCTTGCAATTGCTGGAAATGACCTGTCTGGCTTCTAATAACAGAAAGGAAAGCAAATCTCTATGTTTAAAAAAAAGTGAAGAGAGATGTAACAAATGCAGTCAAAGAACATATAATGCAAAGTCTGACTGAATAATACCAATAAGACTACAGGGAAAACCCACCAATATAACCACAATCCAAGTTTATGCTCCATTTACAGAGGCAGAAGGAGAAATTGAAATATTCTGCACTGGAGCCTAGGAGGAAATTGACCACACACCAAAACAGGATTTGTTTTTAATCATAGGTTACTGGAATGCAAAAGTAGGAAAAAGAGCAGAATCAAAGACTGTAGGAAAAATTGGTCTAAGATCAAAAATGAAGCAGGAGAGTGACTGACTGAATTTTGTGGGGCCAATCATTGTTCGTTGCAAATATATTCTTCAAGCAACCAAAAAAGCAACTGTATACATGGACATCATCTCGTGGCCTGTATATAAATCAAAGAGGCTACATAATTAGAAACAAAAGACGGAGAAGCTCCATTCTCTTTGCAAAAAGAAAAAGAAAAAAAGACCAGGAGCAGATTGTGGCACAGACCATGAACTGCTGGTCTTTAAAAATACATTAAAGTTAAAGAAGTACACTAAGTCCATGTTTGTGACAAAATACAACCTGAAGATTTTTCCTTTAGAATTTAAAGGCCATGTAAAGAGCAGGCTTGCACTACAAAGCCCAATAGACAGGGAAGCAGAAGAACTAAGGGCTGATACTTGAGACATTGGCTGAATCCACACTGCAGAAATTATCCACTTTGTCACTGCTTTAACTATGATGGCTCAATGCTGTGGAATTCTGGGAACTGTAGTTTTGTGAATTGTAGACTTCTCTGTCAGAGAGCTCTGGTGCCACAACAGACTACAATTCCCAGAACTCTATTGCATTGAGCCATGGCAGCTAAAGTGGTGTCAAATGGATTATTTCTGCAGTGTGGATGCAGCAAAGTCACAGACACTGTAGCCAAAAAGAAAGAAAAGACTCATTGGATGGCAAGTGAAACTCGTCAACTAATTCAGAACAGACAAAAAGCAAGAGTAAAAGGTGACAGAAAGAGGGTCAGAATCCTGAGCACGTTTGTTTTTGTGCGTGTGTTTTTATACAGTTTTATCCTTTTAAAATGCATTTATTCTTTAATAGTTATCTATTTTAACACTGTAATAATTTAATTCTTTTTTTAAATGTACCCCTTTTCTATGTTTTTAACTGTATTGTTTTCAATATTATGAAGCTGCTCTGAATCCTGATTCTGGGAAAAGAGCCAGATACTACTACCACTAACAACAACAACAACAACAACAACGCAATAAGAACAATGCAACAGTTCAGCAACTTATGCATAGGAACAAAAAGAAATATTATAACAAATAGCGCAAAGAAAGAGAAGGCAACAAAAAAGGAAGACAAGACATCTGTTCCACAAGTTCTGAGAAATTAAAGGGAAATTCAAACCAAGAAAAAGCATGTTATGGTTGGAGTGCTGGACCGAGACTTTGTGAGGCCAGTATTTGAATCCTCCTTTCTGAGCTATGGAAACTGACTGGGTGATGTTGGGCAAGTCACACTCTCTCAGCCTCAGAGGAAGGTACTGGCATGCCAAGAAAACCCAAAGATGGTTCACCATAAGCTGGAAGTAACATGAAAGCACACAACAACAACATTGACCTAAGTACCCCAAAGGCACCATAATCGTCCTGGATGATCTCAGAAGCAAAGCAGGGTCAGGCCTGATTAATTCATGGAAGGGAGGCCATCAAGGGATACAAGGTGATGTACGATACATTTCAGAGGAAGGCAATGGCAAAGCACACCTGAATGTTTCTTGGCTAAGAAAACCTTATGAAATTCATGGGATCACTATTTAGTCAACTTCAAGACACATATGTTATCTTACCTATCTGTCTGTCTGTCTGCCTGCCTGCCTGCTGGCAATAACCAAATGACTTTAACCTTGACCTTGTAAATTATTTCCAAGGGATGACATGTGAGCAAGGATGAATAATTTACATACACAAAGTGCTTTTCGAAATGTACCATCATGATGGAGTAGTCATTTATTGAAGATGAACAAAGGCAGAGCTCCAGCAAACATGCTCAAGGCTTCCTGTTAAGTGCATAATTAAAAGGGATTTGAACTGGCAATTTTAGGTCTGCATTTAAAACTCTGCCCACTGGCTTATCTTCAGACCACTATAAAATCCAGGGCTGTATTTTCTTTTAATTCTACTCCTGACTCTGGATCTTGTAAGGAAGCTTTCTTTGTGGAGTGCTTACTCAGAATGATTCACTCAGCAATTGATACGTAATTGCTAAAATCGGGTTAATGATCATTGCTGGCTGGATAGGGTGATCCATGGTGGTATTTGAATTCTTCATCACTTTAAAGAGGCCATCCATCTATTTGTCTTGTAAAATCCTCCAAGAGCCACTCCAAATAATATCCTATATAGACCCATCAAGCTTTGAAAGCTCAATCTAGTGGAAACAGTGGGCCTAATGCATTTTGAAACGGTCAAGTCAGGGCTTATTGTGGGCTTTGCAGTGATGGAAATGTTTTCTTTTATTATTATGTAAGGGATAATTAAAAAACAAATGAACCAAGGAAAATTTTGATGCCAACTTAGAACATAGACAGTAGTTTCTTCCTGTTTTTCCTTGTTTTGTTGTTGACCACCTTGAATTCAACTTTGACGTATGGCAACCCTATGAGTGAGAGACCTCCGAGCCACCTTGTCCACAACCATCCTGCTCAGGTCTTGTAGATTCATGGCCATGTCTCTGATTGAATCTATCCATCTGGTATACCTCTTTTCCAATTATCCTCAGCTTTGGATGTTATCACACGGGAAGGATTCCTCTCAATTTTGAAAGAAAAGTTAGTGAGGTCAATTCAGAAATGAACACAATTACGTGAAAGGTTATCGCACGGGAGGGATTCATCTCAATTTTGAAAGAGAAAATAGCCTGGGAAAAGAGAGCCTGCGAACAGCATTTGTGAATCTGCTAGTTCACCGAATTTACTTATTTTTGGATTGATGTGGGATTGCATTCAGAATGCGTTCCCACTGCTAGCGATTGCATGAGATAACCGATCAAGCAATAAATGTGAATACTCATGATTGCATTCAGTATGCGTTGGCACTGCCAGCGACTCTCACGCAATAACGTGAGAACCCATGAATATGTTCAGTATGCCACTGGGTTATACTTCCAATTCCCATTGTGTGATAACCCCCTTTACCAAGTATTCTTGTCTTGTCTAGTGAGTCCTTTCTTTTCATGATATGGCCAAAATACAATGATCTCAGTTTAGTCATCTCTGCTTCTAGGGAGAGTTCAGGCCTGATTTGCTTTAGGGCCCATTTATTTGTCCTTTTAGCAGTCCATGGTATCCTTAGACCTCTTCTCCAGCATCACATCTCAAATTAGTTGATTTTCTTCCTATCAGCTTTCTTCATGGTTCAGTTTTCACAACCATACATGGAAATAAGAAATACAATGGCATTCAAAATCCTGATTTTAGTATTCAGTGATACTTTTTTTTTACACTTCGGGATCTTTTTTTAAATCTGTTTATTTCATTTTATCTTTAAAATAACAAGAAACATATGACAATTATAAAAGAACACATACATTCTCCAGTCATCTCCCTGAGTTTGTACCTACTTCTAAATATCAATCTTCTTTTGTCCTTTGACAAGCTGCTTCTTTGGGCTGTTCCATTCTTGAGTTTCCTTTTATTATATTGCTGTGTATGTTATTCATTTCTCATTATTGTCTACTCCGTTGTTATATTCTTTTCTTATATTGTTAAGCCTTACTCTTACTTCCTTTTCTTATGTCTCAAATGATTTTTATGTGCAAATAACCAAAACTTTTAAATTTTCACTTAATATTTCACTAGCAATCACTTTATGTTGTTACCTGTTTTCCTCTTCTTTTCAACCCAGTTTAATCTCTATTAATTTTTCTCTCATTTATCTGACAAATATTTAAGGACTTTCTCCCAATATTTATCAATTTTTGATTTGATTTGTAATTTTTTTGAGAACATGTCCATTTCAATGATATCCAATGATTTGATTAGCCATTCCCTCATATGTGGTACCTTTTCTACCTTCCAATATTGAGCATATAATAATCTTGCGGCAGTAAACATATAAAAGATTACTTTACCATTTTTATTCTCAATTTAATTTTCCGATTGATTAAGTAACCAAATCTCTGGACACTTCAGGATCTTGCCTAGTTCCTTCATAGCTTCCCCTCCAAGTCTTAGTCTTCTTCAGATTTCTTGACTGCAGTCTCTGCTCTGATTGATGACTGAGGCCAAGTTTGAAAAACTTTGAACTATTTCAATGTTTTCACTGATTACTGGCAAAGGGGTCAGACAAGGCTCCATCTTATCACCCTATCTGTTCAACTTGTACGCAGAACATATTATAAGAAAATCAGGCCTGGACACAGAAGGAGGAGGAGTGAAAACAGGAGGAGAGAATACCAACAATCTAAGATACACAGATGACACCATAGTACTAACAGAAAACCTCACAGACCTGGAACAATTACTAAGGAAGATCAAGGAAGAAAGTGCAGAGGTTGGATAGCTGCCTGCCAGCAATGCATTAGATGTGAATTCCTGCACTAGCAGAGGGGTGCATTGAACTAGATTACCACTGGAAGAGAGTTACAGTGAAATGTTTCTATGATTATCTGACACACAACCAACTCCCTGCTGAGTGATTAGGAGTGTAATGGGCCAAAGTACTGAAGATGTTATAAAGCAAGAAGTTAAAATCATAGAATCATAGAGTTGGAAGAGACCACAAGGGCCATCCAGTCCAACCCCCTGCCATGCAGGAATTCCCTATCAAAGCATACCCGACAGATGGCCATCCAGCCTCTGCTTAAAGACCTCCAAGGACAGAGACTCCACCACCCTCCGAGGGAGTGTGTTCCACCGTTGAACAGCCCTTACTGTCAGGAAGTTCCTCCTAATGTTGAGGTGGAATCTCTTTTCCTGCAGTTTGCATCCATTGTTCTGCGTTCCTAATCTCTGGAGCAGCAGAAAACAAGCTTGCTCCCTCCTCAATATGACATCCCTTCAAATATTTAAACAGGGCTATCATATCTCTTAACCTTCTCTTCTCTTCCCTTCTCTTCTCTTAACATCCCCAGCTCCCTAAGGCGTTCCTCATGGGGCATGGCTTCCAGGCCAGCTGAAAAGTTGCCATAGAAGTTCCCTATAGTGCCAGCTGAAAAGACTCTTGCTTAAAAAAAAAAAAAAAAAAAAAAGCAGGAAAGCAGTTATTCCAGACAGAAACACATTTGAAAATGATGAAACCTTCAGCATGAACAGTCAAATCTACTTCATCCCAAATATTTTGATCTCAGTGTACAAAAAATGCACCAGAGCTACCATGGTGAAAATAGAGAGAAAAAGAACAGCTTTCATATTTAACCACCACTGCAGTGAAAGCATTTCACTTTTGACTTCCAGTGATGCCAAAGCTGAAAAAAAGAATGGCAATTACTGTGTTCTTAAGTGCCCACATTGATTTCAGAAAAGCTGAATAATCAACTAAGGTGCTTTGTTTTAGCATGAATCTGAGAGAGGAGTCACCAAATACGTTTTGAGGATGCATGGCAACTACTGCTCTGCATGGATTGATAGTCAGTCCTCCATATCAATGGATTCAACCATCAATGGCTTGAAAATATTATTTTAAAAATCCAACAATCAAATCCCAATTTTGCCATTTTATATAAGGAACTATCCTGTTGTAAATAATGGGATGTGAGCATTTATGGATTTTTGGTATCCATGGGGGTGGGGAGGGATCCTGGAACCAAACCACAGCAGCTACCAAGAGCCTCCTGTAATATCCAGAAAAGCTTACTATATGGAGAAAATCTGGAAGGTTCTTTTCTTCATGCTCATTAAAACAACAACAATAACAATTTAGCAACAACAACACTCAACTCCTTTCTCTACCCTACATGGATTGTACAAATTTTGCTAAGTTCTCCAAAAGCTTTTTTTTTTTTTTTTTTTGTGGAGCTTTCGGGCTATGTGGCCATGTTCTGGAAGAGTTCCTTTCTGACGTTTCGCCAGCATCTGTGGCTGGCATCTTCAGAGAATGATAGCCTGGAAAAGGATGGAGATATATATCCTGTGTGACCCTGGGAAGGAAGGAGTAATTTGCCAATGTATTGTTCTGTTGCTAATGGCAGTCCTCAGGGTGGGAGGATATGCAAACAGGGATTAATGTCTGCTAACTGGTGCTCATCGTCTGCTGGGAATCCCCTGGCCTTAGGCTGTTTCTCATTTGCATAGCTTGAGTCTTGACCTTGATGTCCTTCAAGACTGGGAGCCAAACCTTATTGACTCTCAAAGTTTCCTCTTTCCTGTTGAAATTGACCAGGTGTTTATGGATTTCAATGACCTCCCTGTGCATTCTGACATGGTAGTTGTTGGCATGGTCCAGAATGTCAGTGCTTTCAAACAGCATTTTTATGCCCAGGATGGTTTATAGCATGTTCCGCTACTGCTGATTTTTCCGGTTGACCCAGTCTGCAGTGTCTCTCATGTTCTTTGATTCTTGTCTGCGCACTGCGTTTGGTGGTCCCTATGTAGACCTGTCCGCAGCTGCATGGAATGTGGTAGACTCCTGCGGCTGTGAGTGGGTCTCTCTTGTCCTTGGCTGAGCGAAGCATTTGCTGGATCTTCTTCGTCGGTTTATAAACCAGGGTCACAAAGGATATATATCTCCATCCTTTTCCAGGCTATCATTCTCTGAAGATGCCAGCCAGAGTTGGTGAAACGTCAGAAATGAACTCTTCCAGAACATGGCCACATAGCCCAAAAGCTCCACAAAAATCTATGGATGCCGGCCATGAAAGCCTTTGACTCCACGTTCTCCAAAAGCCACCAACTAGTGGCATCTGTTGGCTTCACCAAACATAGAGCAATGAATACACTCTAAGTTTCTCTCCATACATTAAAGGAGTGACCCACAGTTCTTAACCCAATCCCTAAATAGATTCAGCACCTTGGATAGTTCTTTAGAATCATAGTGTTGGAAGAGACCTCAAGGGCCATAAAGTCCAACCCTCTGCCATGCAGAAATACACAGTCAAAGCACATGGCCCTGACAGATGGCTATCCAGCCTCTGCTTAAAAACCTCCAAAGAAGGAGACTTCACCACACTGAGACAGTGTATTTCACTGTCAAAAAACTCTTAATGTCAGGAAGTCCTTCCTAATGTTGAGATAGAATCTCGTTTCCTGTAGCTTGAAGCCATTTCTTCAGGTCCTATTCTCTGGAACTGCAGAAAACAAACTTGCTCCATCTTCAGTATAACATCCTTTCAAATATCTAAACAGTGCTGTCATACCACATCTTAATCTTTTCTTCTTCAAGATGAACATACCCAGCTCTGTAAGCTGCTCCTCATAGGGCTTGATTTCCAGACCTTTCACCACTTTGGTCATCTTAAAGCTAGTGACAGGTTGCATGTCCTAGACACCAGTCAGCAAGTGTCTGAGAAAGCAGGTGGTTAGAGTATAAGGACTGTCAGGTAGACAGTCCAGTCCACACATCACAGTCATGAGGTATCTAAACAAGATGAAGGGAGAAGCATGAAGATGGTTGTCAACTGGTCCAGATCATTGCAGAAGATCAGTAGTCCAGATCTATGAAGCCAGCAAGGAGTAAGCAGAGTTGTCAATGAGTAACCAGTCCAAGGTCATGAAAACAGGAGCTCTAAAGAGTCAACAAGATAAGACAGTTGTCTGCACCAAAGCTGTAAGGAACCTCATGAAATATTCATGGGCAGCTCTTTCAAGACCAGAGGTCTCCAATTAGCTCAGCATCTACTACTTAAGAGTCATTGGGGTCTGCATTTCTCTCTTCACCGCCCAACAAAGTATGGGTATCTTCAGCATCTTTGGCCTCTGTCATCTCCTGCTGAGGAGCGTGTCTGCCACTGCCTTATTCCCCAGCTTCCTGGACTCAGAAAGAGCTTCATTATCAGGAACTGTAGATTCCAGGCAATCTGCCTCTTCCTCCTTTTTGTCTGAATCATGCAAGGTGTGCGTTAAGACACTTTAGAGCCACGTTTATGCCCTGGGACCCTTTGGGGGCCATATGGATTACAAAAAATAAATAAAGCAAAGACTCCTAAGTGCCCAAAGTCCTCTTCTGATTCTTAAAAAAGGAGGGGTATTTTTGAGGTTAAATATTACAGGAAATATTTGCAAACTATTGAAAAGGTATATTGTTGCATCTGGTGGCTTCTGGGAGTTGCAACTCAGTCTCTCTTATTTGATCAGAAAAAGGTAGGTCTGGGGATTCTGGAGGCATTGAAGACCACAAAGAAATCATTGAAGGATCCGACCCAGCCCAAGAGCAGCAGTTTGCCTACCTCTGAAGGAGATCCACCACCCTTCTGACATTGGAGACACCAACTGTGGCTGCAACACTGGCCAAACAAGACTGGCCCAATTATGTCATGCCACCTTTAAGCTGAATGGTATCATTGCACAACTGAACCAAGACCCCATATGTGCAACTGAATGCACAACCAAATACACAAGCTAAACTGACCTGTGTGGTTTTTTTTGATGGTTTGTTTATTCTGTATTTCTGTTCATTCAAATATGTGTTCATAAAATATAAATGTTGCTGTCATTTCAATCATAATGAGCAGAAGGAGAAGAAGAAGGGAGAGACGTCTTGTGGCTGTTCCTCCTTCTGGTTCACAATCCAACTAACAGATTCCTGACTAATCTAGCAGAACCCCATTAGACCACAAAGTCCTGCTGCTTAATGCCAGTTCAATTATTAGGAAGGGCTGTATGATTCTGAACTTGATCCACAGGGGTCGATACCCATACTTTTCTTTTATTTTCTTTTTTGATATGATGAATAATTTTCATTCATTTTGAATCACAATATCAATACAGTTTGTTTTCAAATCCATTGCACTTCAATACCATAAATAAATGCCACAATACTAAAATATCATAGTAACTCAATAGTCTTCAAAGAATGATAGTCATATATTATTGTATGTCTTTCATTATTCATATCATTTTACATTGCTTAATATAAACTCTGTTATAGTTCTCTGTCATCTATTTTTCTGTTATTGACATTTTCTCTTTGTATTCCTTTTTCCCTAGTGCCTTTATCTATTCATATGGCAGTCTGTTTCCTTACCCTTGTTTAATTTGTTCCTATTCCTTCTTTAGTTTGTATCCTGTACATCCTTTCCTTGAGTCATATTTCCCATTTTGATAATCTTCCTTCTCCTTTCTTTAACCTTCTTACCTATTTTCCTTTCCATTTCTTTCTTTCGTACTTTACGCCAGCTTTTCCTTTTCTTCCTCCTCTTTCACCTTTTCTTCACTCTTATCCTTTCTCTTTCTGTTCTCTTTCTGTTCTTTTCTATCTTACTCCTTACCTTCTTTCACTTACTCTACTGTCTCCTACACTTTTCAACATCTACATGAAGTCATTGAAATAGGTCATCTGGAGATTTAGGGCTGGGTATCATGAATTGCACCACAATTCAAAAAAGATGTGGAGAAACTGGAGCGTGTCCAAAGGAGGGCGACAAAAATGGTGAAGGGTCTGGAAACCTTGCCCTATGAAGAACGCCTTAGGGAGCTGGGGATGTTTAGCCTGGAGAAGAGAAGGCTAAGAGGTAATATGATCGCTCTGTTTAAATACTTGAAGGGATGTCACCTTGAGGAGGGAGCAAGCTTGTTTTCTGCTGCTCCAGAGAACAGGACTTGGAACAATGGATGCAAACTGCAGGAAAAAAGATTCTGCCTTAACATTAGGAGGAACTTCCTGACAGTAAGGGCTGTTCGACAGTGGAACCACTCCCTCGGAGGGTGGTGGAGTCTCCTTCCTTGGAGGTTTTTAAGCAGAGGCTGGATGGCCATCTGTCGGAGATGCTTTGATTGGGAGTTCCTGCACGGCAGGGGGTTGGACTGGATGGCCCTTGTGGTCTCTTCCAACTCTAAATTTCTATGATTCTATGATTCTAATATGCCAATGATACCCAGCTCTATCTCTCCTTTACTACTGACACCAAGGAGGCTGTGATAGCACTGGATCATTGGATGAGGGTGAACAGAGTGAGGCTGCTGGCAGTAGGAAAACCAACCTGGGATTGGGATCGCAACTGTTCAGGATGGGGTTGCTCTCCCTCTGAAAGATCAGGTGTATCGCTTGGGGGGGTTCTCGGATCCAGCGCTGTTTTGAAAAGCTAGGTTGCTATATTGGCCAGGAGCACCTTTGCCCAGCTTTGGCTGGTGCTTCAGCTGTGCCCTTCTTTGGGGAAGGCAAATCTGGTCACAATTGTTCATATTTTAGTTACCTTCCAGTTAAACTACTGTAATATGTTCTACATGCGGTTGCCCTTGGAAAATGTTTGGCTAATGCAACTAGTGCAAAATGCAGCAGCCAGGCAGGTAACAGGTGTGCATTTTAGAGGCCATATGGTACTATGTAATATAACCTGCACAGGCTACCAATGTGCTTTTGAGTTCTATTCAAGATGCTGGTGTTGACCTACAAAGCTCTAAATTATTTGAGGCCAAGATATCCGAAAAACCGCCTCCTCCCACACGAGCCTGTCAGAAATTTGAGATCTTCAGAGGAGGCTGGATTGCATGTCCCAACAACTGGTGAAGTTAGGTTGGTGGATACATGTAAAAGGGGTTTCTCTGTGGCAGTGCCAATCTCAGTTCACAAACAAGGGGCCCAAAAGTGACACAATATCATTTCCATTTTAACCTATTATTCAGAGGTGGCAGATCTTGGAATGTGAAAAGCTCTCTGACGCAAATACCTTGTGTTTACTTCAAATTCCACCCACTTTTTTGTAACATCCTTTGTTCATGACAGGTTGCAAGACGTTTTTTTTATTTCCCGCACGGAAATTTATATGCATTGTCTGTATGCATTTTTCATAATGCAATACAGTATGTTTGTTTATACCTGTTCCCTAACCTAGATATTTTTTTACATTTTCTTCCCTGTCTAAATTGTGTCAGTGCATATGTTTCAACTGTATGCATTTAAACCTTTGCATTAAAATGTATGCATGATTTCATGTGTATTTTTAAAAACTCCCTGAAATGTATCACAGCTGTTATAAAGGCATGAATTTCTCAGGCAAAGTGTGCTTTGTCTCGCAATGCATTTCAGGAAGCTACAAAATATCTCTTTTGATGTCAACCTGATATCAAGAAAGAGGAAGGATGCAGGGGGCCACACCTTGGGGTAACATCAGAATCTCCACGACTGCCTGGACTCAGTGATGTTAAGATGTGTTGAAGCATAATTACCAGAAATCCCCCACTTGAATCTGGTGCCCTCCACACGTGTTCAAGTACAATCCCCAATATCTCCCAGCTTTCTTCTCCCATGGCTTTTCTAGCTAGAGGATGCTGGCAGTTGTCTTCCAGCACATCTGGGGGGCACCAGGTTCGTGGAGGATGCTCTATTTAGTGAGAAGAATGAACTAGAAAAGATATTTTGAATGTCCCCATTGTTTGGCCAAACAGTACATATTTGTAGTTGACAAATGAGTATGCATCATAGAATACAATAATAGAATCATAGAACTGGAAGAGACCATAAGGGCCATCCAGTCCAACCCCCTGCCATGCAGGAACTCACAAGCAAAGCATCCCTGACAGATGGCCATCCAGCCTCTGCTTAAAGACCTCCAAGGAAGGTGTGAATGTGAATGAAATTTATTACGATCAGTGACCAGCATAACAGCATAAAAAAGTACAATATAAAATATAAAATAAAACAATATTACTATACCAAAAAAAGAAAGAAAGAAAGAAAGAAAGAAATTGTACAGTATTATACGGCACAAAATTGAGAATTACAGTACTAAATAAGTTAAGACACCATTTTGCGTCGGCAAGCCACTGCTGCAAGGAAGGATATTCCACCACTCTCCGAGAGAGTATCTTCCGCTGTTGAACAGTCCTTACTGTCAGGAATTTCCTCCTAATGTTGAGTTGGAATCTCTATTCCTGTAGCTTGTACCCATTGTTCTGGGTCCTATTCTCTGCAACAGCAGAAAACAAGCTTGCTCCATCTTCAATGTGACACCCCTTCAATACTTAAACGGGCTATCATATCACCCCTTAATTGTGTCTTCTCCAGGCTAAACATACACAGCTCCCTAAGCCATTTCTCATAGGGCTTGGTTTCCAGACCCTTCACCATATTGTGGCCCTCCTCTGGACACACTCCAACTTGGCCATGTCCTTTTTGAATTGTGGTGCCCAGAACTGCACACAATATCCCAGGTGAGGCCTGACCAAGGCAGAACAGAGTATAGACTGGGACTAATCCAACTCTACAGTTCCCTGAAGATATCTAGTCTCTGCTCTCTTTGTTAAGCCTCCTCTGTCCATTCTAAGAGCGGAGGGGGTTTTGCCCAGAGAGAGTTATTTGCAGGTCCTCTGTTGATGTAAACAGAGTCCCACTAGGTAGGAGAGCTCTGCATCAGGGAACGTTTCCTTCCTCGTGTGGTACAGACTGGAACAAAGGAAAACTCCTTACAACAGAGAACATCACACAAGCAGATGCACTTGGCACCCATGTGAACTCTCGATTAATTTCCAGCCATGTTTCCATGGAAGCAGGAAAGGGAACAGAGCCTGTTTGCTCTATCTGTTTGGTCCTGTCTTCTGGTTATGCCAAACAAAACTATGCTGAATCTATTTTACTCTTTAGAATGAAATGCAAAAATGGAATGGAAAAAACAAAGAAGGAAGGAAGAGAAGGAGGAAGGAGGAAGGAGGAAGAGAAGGAAGGAAGGAAATGTCACAAGATCCAATTACCAAACTGAGGGAGCATAAGTATCTGCCAGCATAGTTACAAGAAATTCAGGGGTAGGTGCTGATCTTTCTTCCCCAGAAGTGTAACAGCAGTTGCTGGGGTCACTCTCCATCCCCTCAGTCACTGATCATTTGTGGGGCTGCAGCCAGGGAAGAGGGGGAAATCTCAACTCACATCGTCGAGCTTCCTTTTCTTCCCTGGGTACTCAAGGGCAGCCAGAATACACCCAGAGCCAGCATGGTACCGGTATAGTGGCTTGAGTGTTGGACTACAACTCTAGAGACCAGGGTTCAATTCCATGCTTTGTTATGCAAACTCACTGGTTGATTTTGGATGAGTCATACTCTCAGCTCCAGAAAAGCCCATGATTGATTCACCTGAGGGTCACCATAAATCAGAAACAACTTGAAGGTCCACAATAGAGAGCTGGGTATGTTTAGCCTGGAGAAGAGAAGGTTAAGAGGTGATATGATAGCCTTGTTTAAATATGTGAAGGGATGAGGATGAGGATGGAGAAAGCTTGTTTTCTGCTGCTCCACAGAATAAGACCCAGAACAATGGATGCAAACTACAGGAAAGAGATTCCAGCTCAATATTAGGAGGAACGTCCTGACAGTAAGAGCTGTTCGACAGTGGAACACACTCCCCCAGAGTGTAGCGGAGTCTCCTTCCTTAGAGGTCTTTAAACAGAGGCTAGATGGCCATCTGTTGGGGATGCTTTGATTGAGAGTTCCTGCATGGCAGAATGGGGTTGGACTGGATGGCTCTTGTGGTCTTTTCCAACTCTATGATTCTGATTCTAACAACAACAAAAACAACAACCCCACAGCTGATAAATGGTTGGGAAGGCAAACAGAGCTGTACCTGGGAGTAACCCAAACTGCTGTGCCTTGGGCAAGAATGATGTGCCCGAGTTTGAGAGCATGTGACTTGCCCAGTGGGTTTCATGGCCAAGCTGGGAATTAAACCCTGGTCTCCAGAGTTGTAGTCCCACACTTAAACCCGTACACCACACTGGCTCCTAAAAGTATACATATTAACAGGGTTTTAATTTAGAAATCAATTGTATTATTTTGAGTGCATATGTGTGTGTGAAACTGAAGGTAAATGAGTGTGTGTACGTTGGCTGAACCCACATTCTTGACAGGACTGGCATTTGAATAGCCCATCTCAACGGGACCTGACTAAACTAGCAGGTGAATTTTACATCAGCCATGGAGATTACCTTCCATACTATATCTGAGTGTAACAGGTCACTCTAGGAATAAGAGAATCTGGAGTTAGAAAAAAACCCCATAGGTTACTGAGACCAACCTGCTGTTCAATGCAGGGGTTCCAGTCAGAGCATCCTCAGCAAGTACCTGTCCAGTCTCTATGTGAAGATGTCCGGTGAAAGAGACTCTATCACCTCTTTAGTCATTCCTTTTACATCCAAATTGTTCTTACCATTGAGATGTTCGTTCTAGTATTTAATTGAAATCTACCCTCCTATAATTTACCATATATACTCGATTATTAGTCGACCTCATATATTAGTCAACCTCATACATGAGGTTGACTAAGTGAAGGGCAGGTTTGGGGCCCAAAATTATGGATTTTGATATAAACTGTGGATAAGTCAAGGGTAAAACTTAGGGGCATATAATGAAGGATCTAAAGGAAGAAGCAAAGGAAAACAACACCAAAGAACCTACAAAATTCCAGAAGGCATAAATCTTTATTCTCATCCTAAAGTGTGGATGGATGAGAGAGTAGAAAGGGGTCAGTGCTTCCAGCAAAGATTATACTTTTGCCTTTCTCCAGGGGATTGGCCCTGTTTTGTTTTTATAAGAGTTAAAGTACAGTACTTACGCTGACCTGTTGATAAGTTGATTCAGGTTTTTTGGGCCAATTTTTGACCAAATTTTCTATCTATCTATCTATCTATCTATCTATCTACTCTTATATAGAGTATATACAGAATTCAAAGCCATAACTGTGTTAGTCTGTAAAACAGTATGTAAAGAGATCTTGTAGCACCTTTGAGACTGATAGAAAGAAGGAAGTTGGCAGCACGAACTTTTGTAGACTACAACTATTAGACCTGATCCTAGCCTCTAGGGCAGCAGAGACTCACACAGCAATGGCCTTCAACAGAGGAAAATCGCCAGGGGCAGCAGGAGGAGGAACAGCCAGAGGTTTGCTTTCAATGCCCCACATTTTCTGCTTCCTGAGTCTGTTTACTCACTCTGCTTAACAGTAGAACCCGGCCTGTATCCCATGCCCCCTTTAATCCCAAGTGCTTGGCAAGAGGCTGTTGCAAAGAAGACCATGGCTTGGGGGGAAAGAACCAATTCCACAGTAGCTGTGCAAGCGGATAGAAAAAAATAATGAGAAGAGGAGGAAGGGAGTAGCATCCTTATGAGAGGTCATGTCTGCTTCCTTTGAGCTGGGTGGAAACGTCCTTGGAGATGACCCTACTATCTAATGGCACAAGTTGCAGAAGGCAGTAGAAGACGGAAAATATTAATTACAAATGATAGATTAGGCTTATGGTCTGATAAGCAGCTCACAGCATTCCACAAAGAGAAGTTTTAAAATGATACTAAGTAGCAAAACCATTACTTTAAAGGATGTGTAAAACAGAATGCAAACAAGGCAATACGTGCACGCACGCACACGCACACACACACACACACAAACAAACTTTGGGGCAAATTGCAGTTAACAGCCCTAAAGGCATCTCTCTCTCTCTGTGCATAGATGCAAGTGTATGTGGGTGTCTATATAGTCATGCAACATATGGTTGAGATGAATAATAAAACTGAGATTTAGTAAAGCAATCTGGCTTCTCAGTGTAACAGCCTTAGCAGTTTGGAATGGTACCATATGGAGGTTTTAATGCATCATCACAATGTATACAGGCAGGAGATGGATGGCAAATGATGGGTGACAAATGGAATGATGGCATAAAGGGATGGATGCCACACCTTGGTGACATAATCAAGTTCCTGAAAATGATTTCTTTCTCTCTCCACCCACACACATTCTTCACATAAAATAGCTGGCTAACAGTCGAGTCCTATGTTTAAGAAACACAAGAAACAGAACTGAGAAACTAAGTAGAACAGCCAAGAGATTGAACACAGCCCACCAATAAAAAATAAGGCACCTACAGTGCTACGATAAATCATCTGATGTGTTACTGCTATAGAGATGAGAAAATACTTTAAAAATTGTCTTTTCTTCTAATAATGAATCACCATTTTTGTCACTAAGAAGAACATTACCTCAGACTTTCTTGAATATTTCAGCAGAACACTGCATGGAAGCTTGGGTAATATATTTAAATTTAGTTAATCAGATCCAAAAATGCTATGCTTAATCATTCTATATTAATGACAGAATCATAAAATCATAGAATCATAGAGTTGGAAGAGACCACAAGGCCATCCAGTCCAACCCCCTGCCATGCAGGAACTTCCAATCAAAGCATCCCCGACAGATGGCCATCCAGCCTCTGCTTAAAGACCTCCAGAGATGGAGACTCCACTACACTCCGAGGGAGTGTGTTCCACTGTTGAATAGCCCTTACTGTCAGAAAGTTCTTCATAATGTTGAGGTGGAATATCTTTTCCTGGACCTTGCATCCATTGTTCCGGGTCCTAGTCTCTGGAGCAGCAGAAAACAAGCTTGCTCCTTCCTCAATATGACATCCCTTCAAATATTTAAACAGGGCTATCATATAAATAATAATAATAATAATAATAATAATAATAATAATTTATTTATATCCCACCCCTCTGGGTAAGCAATATCACCTCTTAATCTTCTCTTTTCCAGGCTAAACATCGCCAGCTCCCTAAGTCATTCCTCATAAGGCATGGTTTCCAGACCCTTAACCATTTTAGTTGCCCTCCTTTGCACACGCTCCAGTTTCTCCGCATCCTTTTTAAATCGTGGTGCCCAGAACTGGACACAGTATTCCAGGTGGGGCCTGAACAAAGCAGTATAGAGTGGCACTATTACTTCCCTTGATCTAGACACTATACTTCTATTGATGCAGCCTAAAATTACATTGGCCTTTTTAGCTGCTGCATCGCACTGTTGACTCATGTTCAACTTGTGGTCTACTTGGACTCCTAGATCCATTTCACACAGTTTCATTCAGCCAGATGTCCCCCACCCTATATCTGTGCATTTCATTTTTCCGTCCTAAGTGCAGAACCTTACATTTCTCTGTGTTAAATTTCATTTTGTTAGTTTTGGCCCAGATTTCTAGTCTATTCAGGTCATTTTGAATTTTGATCCTATCCTCTGGGTATTAGCTACTCCTCCTAGTTTAGTGTCATCCACAAATTTGATAACTAGGCCCTCAATACTGTCATCCAAGTCATTGATAAAGATACTGACTAGCACTGGGCCCAGGACAGAACCCTGTGGGACCCCACTGGTCACTTCTCTCCAGGATGAAAAGGAACGATTGTTCAGCACCCTTTGGGTGCAGCCAATCAACCAATTACAAATCCAAGTAACAGTTACCTTGTCTAGCCCACATTTTACAACCTTGTTTGCAAGAATGTCATGGGGAACCTTGTCAAAGGCCTTACTGAAATCAAGATATACTACATCCACAGTATTCCCTTCATCTACCAAGCTGGTAATTTTATTAAAAAAGAGAGATCAGATTTGTCTGGCATGACCTGTTTTTCTGAAACCCATGTTGACTTTTTGTGATTATACACATGTAGATTTGAAGTACACCTTAAGGCTATTCAGTCAATCCCGGCTAGTGCAGGAATCATCAGTAAAAGCATCCTAAGAAGTAGACATCCAGCCTCTATTCAGAAACCCAAAGAAAAAGAGTCCACAATCTTAAAAGGTAATATACCGGTATTCCACCACCAAACATCTCGTGCCGTAAGAAGGTTCTTCCTGTAACTTAGTAGGAATCTCTGTTCTTTTTTTATGATTTGAATCCATTGATTTAGGTCCTACCATCAGAGTGGCACAAAATAAGCTTGCCCCATCTTCTTATGACAAACTTGGGGATATGCAAAGACAGCAATTGATTGATAGCCAAATATTTTTCTCTCTAGAGATTATATATTGTTCTCCAGAATTGTGGGTGGGTGGGTGTGTCTGCAAATCTAGTCTGCAATTTCAGATTAAATTAAAAAAACAAAAAACCACTAGGTGTTGGCAAGAAAAGCAAGGAAGCTTGTAATCTCTATGTGCAGTTGAATAGGAATCTCTGTTGCAAGTACAAATCAAAACCGTACAGCCTCCTGAAGCACCTTAAAAGCTAACAGGATTATGATTAACATAAACTTCCATACAGAAGAGAATACGATATAATGGGCTCTAGTTCATGCAATCCTCCGTCACAATAATTCTGTTAGTCCTGAGGGCATCACAAACCTCACATTGTTGTTGTTGTTTTTCTGCAACAGACTAACATAAAATTGCATCATACCAGGCTTGTAGCTAGGCTGGGGCAACTGGGGCACCACCCCAGGGCTCCCAGCCAATGGGGGCCCCAAAGAGCCACGAAACTTGGCTCCTTTGTCCACAACAATGGAGGCACGATAAGCACCCTGGAGTGGCATTGTGACATCCCTTGTGCACCATGCCATTTGAACATGGTGTAACATTTGTAAATGGCAGTGCACCACGATGGCACCTGCAGCATGCGGTACAACTCGGAACATTAGGGCCCCAAATGTACTTTCTGTCCTAAAGGCCTAGCTACAGGCCTGCTTCAGACCACCCCAAATCTCTGAGAGATGTGGTAGTGTGATTTTCTGCACCCCAAAGAACACTCAAAAAATCCTTTGAGGGATGTAATTAGATAAAAATGATGACCAGACACAATGATTTTACCTCCAGTATACCTGGATGTTCCAGTGCAGCCCACGAGGGCAGAGGAAATGATTATGGTGCAAAACTTGGACACTGCCCATGCACAGTTGCCTACAACTGAACTGCAGGGGTATACATTGTACACTGGTGATATATACAGTCAAGAACCCTGGAAAAGGTGGATGGCCTACCAACTGTGTATAGAGAAGCTGCACGCTTACAGTTGTACAAGCTCACATTCTACCTAGATCTTCTCATGGACACATGGAGGTGAGAATTAACTTCATCCCATCAAAACCTCTATGTTGAGTCCAGATGTGAAATTGGCTTCCCTTGCAAAAGAGAGCCAGTGTGGAGTAGTGGTTTGAGCATTGGAGTACAACTCCAAAGACCAAAGTGCAAATCTCCGCTTGGCCAATAAAACCCACTGAGTGACCTCGGACAAGTCACAGTCTCTCAGCCTAAGAAGAAGGCAAAAAGAAATCCCCCCTGAACAAATCTTGCCAAGAAAACACTATGATAAATTCACTTTAGGTTTGCCATGAGTGAGAAAATGACTTGAAGGCATACAAGAACAACTTGCAAAGGAGTTCAAATGTAGACTGGAGAAGCCAAGGCATGCACAAACACACACGTAAGCAAACACAAAGCAGCATTTAGTGGGAGATATATAAATAACACTAAGGCCAAGTAAATAACACTGAGCCCATTTGGCCAGGCATCCTCCTAATTATGACAGGAGGGAGGAGAAGAACCAGGCTGCTATCAGACTACCTAAAGTAATTGGCAGCCAGGATTACTGCATTAGTATTGATTTTTCTTCCTCCCGTAAGCGCTCTGTTGCAGCCTTTATGAATTTTCCCTGGCCTCTCCTCAAAACAACCTAATTAGAGAGAAGCTTGAGGAAGTAAACAGAGGTTCTGAACAAGGTCTGAAATGATGCATCTCCCAGGGTTTCAGTATTGCCTTTAGGCTGACCTTTTCCCCCATGCATTCTAAACCCATCTCAAACGCCAAAGATGCTGCTAAAGAAGCAAAAGGTTGTTATCAACACAATAGTGCTTAAAAAGGCATCTTAGGTTGTATCAGTAGGAGCATAGTGAGACTAGATTACAAACAGTGGCGTCACTAGGGTTGGTGTCACCCGTTGTGGTAACTCATGGCATCACCCCCCATTGACCTCCTCCCATGCCACACCCATACAGAATCAGTAATGTTTTTTGTACTAATTTACTCGTATATCATAATTCCCATATATCACTGAATGTAGTGGTAACAGTTGAGACATAAACAATTAGAAAATTAAAATTATACCTTTAAATTATAATAACATACCCACAGAATAAATGCATTTAGATATATATACTTTCATGTGGTTAAAGTGAAAATTTAGCTAAAGGTGATGTTTTAAAAAAAATTTTAAAAATCCAAAAATTTAAATTAAAAATTAATTTTTGAATTTTAAAAAAAAGAAAACCTGGGCCCTCTATTTTCTCTTCCCACTGAGCTTCACCCCACTACACCATCTGTTCAGCATTTTAAAAGGACACATTCAAAGGCCACAGCCCTTTTCTGCTGAAATGGAGATGTTTGAGGAGCAGTGGTGTTGTCCTCCCCTTATTGTGTCACCTGGTGCAGTCCACACCTCCCTAACCTCCTTGAGTAACAGGTTTTTTTTTTTCCAGCCTGAGCAACAGCTGAACCGGATATGTATCTGAGGGAAATAGACAATATAGACAGTACATAGAGAGATCTTGTAGCATTATTGAGACTAACTGAAAGAAGTTGGCAGCATGAGCTTTCTTGGGCTTCAGTCTACTCCCTCAGATGCTTTCAGAGTCTAGGCAAGCTCATGCTGCCAACTTCTTTCTTTCAGTTATTGTCAAAGGTAGTACAAGATCTTTCTACATACTAAATATGCTAAGCTTGGAGAAGAAATGGAGACATGATACTTTTCTTTAATGCAAGAATAACCTGTGACTGGCCACAGCAGTGCACTGGGAAAGTTCCCTTGGGCTGTCATTTAGCTAGTTGGCCCTCTATATTTGTGGCTTGACTTTTATGGATTTCATCATTTCACTAATTTGATTAATATGTTCTCTCTAGGAATCTCTAGGTCCTGGTTTGTGTTTCCAAAGAACCTTGGATCCTTCATTGAAAGCTGATCCACCACTGGGCATTCCCTTGGACTGACACCTTGGATTTATTGCTGTATCCTACTGACCTGGACTACCTGGACTCTGAGAGCTGTAACTGCCTGATAAGCCCCTGTACACAACTGGGGCTGCTTCTGTCTCATCTCTGATGGGCTTTGCCTGGTACTTTGCCCCTAGCTGGCCTCCAAGACACAGGAAAATGCCAGCATTAGGCCACTATTTTAAGGAGCATCTTCTGTGTTGTTGCCTTGAAGTACAGATTCATAGAATCATTGACTTGGAACCATTATGGCGACAGGGTTTACCTGGCAAGATTTGTTCAGTAGGGGGTTTGCCAGTGTCTTCCTCTGAGAGACTGTGATTTGCCCAAGGTTATCCAACAAGTTTCCATGCCTGAGCAAGGATTTGAGTTCATAGTCCAATGCTGAAACCATTCTACCACTCTGGCTTGCAAGAAGCATTTTCTAATGCCAAGAATGCCAATGCAGCTCCTAGAATCCTCCATCTCCATAAAGATGAAGTTTTTGGATTCTACTCATTCCCTTGTCCAGTATGGACAAGTCTTACAGATGACTGGCTGTCCACTAAAACCACCATCTGATCTTGGTTAGTTGCAGAGTTCAGCCATCTCTCTAACACACACTAGCCTAAATTTTATGGGTAGTCTGAATCACATTAAACCCATCAAATGTAAATCCCACTCACTGAATTACTGAATTGATCTATTTTACATGGGACTACCTTGAAGTTGTGTTGGACTGCTAGTCCCATCAATTCTAGACTGTTTAATGCAGTTTAATGACATCTGGAGGACAGCATGATTTCCATTTCTAAATGAACATATAGCTACAAAGGCTCAACACTAGAGAGGGTGAACAGAAGACAGCTAGCTTCGTACATGGAGAGGATAACCATGTGGCCATGTAAGCTGATTTCCCTTCCAGTTCAACAGTTTGTTAGTATTATTTCTGTTGTGTCAGCTCAACCAACAAAGGTATTGATCAGTTCATCAGAGTATGAAATTAGCTCTCTCTCTCTCTGCCCAGAATATATTTGCTGTTTCATTGCAGGTTGTTTTGAATCTTAGCCAAACCTGGAAATGCACAAAATTCTTCCTTACTAATTAGCAATCTTGGTCATTAAATAAAAATACATATGAGGGTGTATTAATCTCTGAATAAGAAAAAAAAGGTGAGGATTACAAAAGAAATTTACTCATAATAAATCTATTGTAATTATTCATGCTTTCTCAATGCCATTGGACTTTTCACAAAGGTGAAAATGGGAATATTCTTTGTATTTACATCACACCTGTTGTCACATTAAAGATTGTTCACTCCTACATGCATACACTGTAGAAAGCCTTTCCCTTCTTGATGCTTCCTATGGTCATTTCAACAACATCACCACCATCACCCCATATAATGCAACCACAATTTTTAAGTGCTGTACAAGTATTGAAAGATAAGGCAGATCCTGCCTGTAGGTACACAATCTAACAGGCAGAGTACAAAAGGAAAAAGAAACAAGGAGGGAAGAGGAAAATAATTATTGGAGCAGCAGCTCCTTCAAAGGCTGATGAAGGTGGCTAGATTGGTCTCCTTGAGAATAATTTATTCCACAATAATCTGCACCGCACCAGTTTCAAAGCCAATCATGTGGATGTACTTTTGGAAGAATACATACTAGGAAAGCACAATGGTTTTACATTAACAAAAAGATTGAACTGAATTTTGCAAACAAAACTCCCGTGTTAGTGGAGAAGTGAATCCACTGTAGGTTCTAACCTGAAATTTAAAACATCTGTCTATCAAAGGTGATGAACCTATTCTGGAGAGAGGCTTTAACACCCTGGGTATTTCCTTTAAAGCACACACACAAACGACATGGAAGTTACAATCTAATGCACCAGTGATGCATAATGCAGATGTACAGCTAACTAGGCAGCAGGTGTGTCCACTTACTTCCCACACATAAAATCCTAGAATCATAGAGGCCCATCCAGTCTAACTTGCTATCATGCAGGAATACACAAAGTACAGTACTCCCAACAAATGGCCATCCAGCCTCCTCTTAAAAAGAAGACTCCACCACACTCCAGGGCAGCATATCCCACTGTTGAAGAGCTCTGCCAGGAAGTTCTGAGGTGGAATCTCTTTTCCTGTAGTTTGAATCCATTGTTCTCTGTCCTGTTCTCTGAATCAGCAGAAAACAAGCTTGCTCCATCCTCAATGTGACATCCCTTCAAATACTTAAATAGGGCTATCATATCACCTTTTAACCATCTCTTCCCCATGCTAAACATACCCAGCAGCCTAAGCCGCTCCTCATAGGGCTTTATGGT
This sequence comes from Urosaurus nigricauda, assembly GCA_034509955.1. Classification (NCBI taxonomy): domain Eukaryota; kingdom Metazoa; phylum Chordata; class Lepidosauria; order Squamata; family Phrynosomatidae; genus Urosaurus; species Urosaurus nigricauda. The sequence goes on from JAOEGL010000001.1 coordinate 10,844,608, forward strand.
TTCCAGGCTTTTCACCATTTTGGTCATCCTCCCCTGCATAGACTCTAGCTTGTCAATATCCCTCTAGTTCTGTGTTGCCCAGAAATAGACACAGTGTTCAAGGTGAGGTCTGACCAAAGCAGAATAGAGTGCTTCTATTACCTCCCTCAATCTAGACACTATACTCTTTTGATGCAAGAATTATATTGGCTTTCTTAGCTGTTGCATCACACCACTGACTCATGTTCAGCTTGTGATCTTTTAAGACTCTTAGATCAGAAGCTTTGGTGTTTTGAGGCCTGGGACTGGAAAATTATGGGAACAGACACATCCCCTACACAAACCTGAATGAGCTTTGAGAGCCTTGGGAGAAGTCTTTCTCTTGGCCAGACACATGACAGGACCTCCTAAATGGTTGCTCTCAAACTATGGAACTCATTTCCATGGGAGGCTAGACTGGCTCATTCACAGCTCTTCTTTCATCACCAGTATTTGTTCATTTAGACAGGGCACCAGCTATTCACCAGTTTGCTGCAGAAGAGGTCCTTTAATATAGGGGTGGGATGGGTGGTTGGAGAGGTGGTGGTGGTGTATTTTTATCCACATTGTTGCATTTTAAATACTTTGCAGTTGTCTTAAAAGTTGTGTTATTTTTAACAGATAATTTATTTAATATTTTTAAAACTTTTTTTTACTAATACACTTGGTTTTAGATACATTTTTATTCTAATTTATGTCATAAACCACACCAAGTCTAATACAGTGGTCCCCCGGGTTACGAATACCCCGGGGTACGAAAACCCCGGGGTACAAAAGAGCCGGGGCCGGAAAAACGGCCCCAGCTTGCGAAAAAAACCCCGGGGTATGAAAAAAAAAGCGCCGGCCCTTTAAATTTGCCACACGGCGCTACAAAGAAAGCGGTCCCCCGGGTTACGAAAGGTAAGACGGAACGGATTACTTTCGTAACCCGGGGGACCACTTGTATTGGGAGAAATTTCCAAAGAGATAGACATGCTAGTCTGTGAAAATATTAAAAAGGAAAATGTGGCTCATGGGAAGAAGGAATCTAGCAGATGGCAATCAGAATCTTTGAGACTAACTGGTTTATTTCACGGGAGCTTTTGTATATATTAATTGACTTCTTCAAATACAAAGTCGATTAATATCCATAGAAGCTCATGTTGAAATAAACCAGTTAGTCTCAAAGGGCCATGCAATTCCTTTTTTCTCTATATCTGCTTTTTGATATGGGGAGAAAAGCAGCATATAAATTAAATAGTAAAATAAATAGGCATCTGGTTCTCCCAAATGATATCTCAACAGAAGCGCTTCTCAAACACAACCCAAAACAGCCCAGCTCCTGAATCACTGGCATGGGAAGAGCCATAAAAATGACCTGGTTCCTTGTATTTCCAACAAGAAATGGGAATTAGCATTCAACCCAGCTGTCTTGTCTCTAACACAGGGATAGGCAACTGTTGTGTTTGTTTTGTGCTTTCAAATCATTTCTGGATTATGGAGATTCTAAAGCAAATCCATCATGGGATTTTCTTGAAAAGATGTTTTCAGAGAGGGTTTGCTGAGGCTGAATTGTAGTCTGTGTCACGTGAAATGTCTCTAGATGTTGAGGATGGAAGAGATTGATCGTTTAGGGCAAATGCTGCAGCAGCAACTGTCAGCCAAAGCATTTCAGCCAAGTGAATACATGAGCTGACCTTCAGCAAATCAGATAGCAAGAAATGCATCATCCTCTGTCAAACTTTGAGACTGCCCACATTCTTGTCCCTAAGACACATGGCCACAAAAGGTGGGGGAAGTGCCCTCCCATTTTAAAAATAGCCAGAAAAATATTTGATAGCTGCACATTGTTACAAAGAAAACCATGCCATGCTTCCAATAGATGCCAGTACCATCAGGAAAGATGCTTCTGGTTAATTTTGAAGTTGTCATTGCCAGTTCGATCCTCGACAGTGGTGGCATTGAGCATAATGTGGAGACCTCTGTCTTCCTGAAACTGACACTCCATGTTTACTATTACAATCCTAGCCTGAACTGTAAAAGTTTGACGAACTGGGACAGTGTTCTGCATATGTTCAGAATTACTCTCATCTTGAATTGTGCCATCATTGGCTGAGAGGTTATATTTGGGCTCTGTAATGTGGAATTAGAACGTGATTGTGCTACATGACTAGTATCATGTTGAAACAGCAATGTTACATAATGAACTACACAACCATAAGTACAACTCATTTCCCTGTTGTTGCTGTTGCTGTTACTATTACTTTTATTGTTATTATTTTATCCATTTATGTTGTTTTTGTTGTTGTGTGCTTTCAAATCATTTCTGATTTATGGCGACCCTAAGGCAAGCCTATCACTGGGGTTTCTTGGCAAGAATTGTTCAGTAGGGGTTTTGCCAGTGCCTCCCTCTGAGCTGAGAGAGTATGATTTGCCCAAGATCACCGAGAGGGTTTCCATGACGAAGCATGGATTCAAACTGTGGTCTCCAGATCCATAGTCCAAGGCTCAAGCTACTACACCAGGTTGGCTCATTTATATTCTGCCTTTTCCCCAGTATTGGGACTCAAGGTGGCTTACAGAAAACTAAAATATAAATTTATTCTAGTCTGTTTAAATGTGATCGGTTTTAATACTGTAATAATTTAATCCGGTTTTAATGCTTTCTTTTGTATGTTTTTTAATTTTACTGGTTTTTATTGTAACCTGCTCTAAGTCCCAATTTTGGGGGGAAACCAGGATATAAATACAGGGGGGCCCTGGTATCTACTGGGGCCCCCTGTATTTGCTCCAGGACCTCCCATGGATACCAAAATCCATGATGCCCAAGTCCCATTAAATACAATGGCATATTAAATGGTAGGCCTTATATAAAATGGCAAATTGAAGACATTTATACATTTTAAAAATATTTTCAAACCAAGCTTGTATCTGTGGATAAAAATATCCGTGCATACCGAGGGCTGACTGCAATAATAATAATAATAATAATATACCTCAGATAGCTCCTTTCAAGTTCACACTAAACCCCAGACCAGATTGAGTAGCCTATTGACAAGGTAGCCACCAACCACCCTTGAGATTTTCTCCGAGGCTTTGAAAACCATTTCTAAGACATATTCGTGGGTGGAGGGCTTCTCTTCTTTATATTTACTCGGGTGCAGATGGGACCAGAATGCAAGAGTGTGCACATGCCAGATGGCACTAAAATATTAAGCTAGCCGCTCCTTCTGCTCCAAGCTCAGTTACTGCTCCATCGACTGTCACAAAGCCAGCAGACATAAAAACACAAGGATGAGCAAGCCAGTCTCTCATGTTGCTCAAATATTCAAGAAAAGCATCCCACCAAACCTCCATACCCACAAATTTAGCCACAATGCTCCATTTCTCAGGCAAGAGAAGGTGCTGGTATTGTTCCATCATGACTGCAGCTAACACAGCCACTCCAGATTTAATCTCTGATTTAAAAAAGAGAGAGAGAAAGAAGATGGAAAGCTGCAACATTTTGCTTCTCCATAGCAACAGCAACAATCCCTAGGTAGGCAAAGACATCTACACACACAGAGAGAGAGAGAGAGAGAGAGAGAGAGAGAGAGACTTTGTTGTCCATATTTTCTGCATCCCTCTGCTGCATGGCAACAGGATTTTGAAACTATTATTTTATTCATTTATATCCTACCTTTCTACCAATAATGAGACTTGCGGCAGCTAACCAATTACAGTTAGCCCTCCATATCCACAGATTCTCCCCCCTCCCCCGGATTTAAGCATCCACGGTTTGAAAATATTTTAAATATGGATGTAAATTCCAAACAGCAGACCAGGCTTTTGTTATTTTATATAAAGGATATCATTTTACTATGCCACTGTATATAACGGGGCTTGAACATCCATGGATTTTGGTATCCATGGGGAATCTGGGAACCAAACCCCATCAGATACCAAGGGCCCACTGTCTTACAAATGTACAAGAACTTCAATAATTGTGTGTTATTTAAATAACAATTAAAAAATTTCTAGAGTTTAACCCATTTAGTAATTCATTGAAAGACCATTTTTTAAAAAAAAATCCAGCAAAACAGGATACAAGCAGAAGTTGCTTCCTGTTTAATTCTGGTTTGCTTGTTTTTAAAGGCCTCTCCTGAGCATGGATTGACCCAAGGAGGCAAAAATGTGGCAAAATGCCTCCATGCCCACCTATATAGTATATAGGACAAAAAGGTGACCCTGGACTTAAAGGATGAAGGGATGAGAACAAGAAGTTAAACTGGTTCCCTCCTCTGTTACAGAACAACCAGCAATCAGGACCCTGGACAGTGAAACTGGAAACTGGATTTAGATTTAGATCTCCCTGCTTTACTTAAAATTCCTTTTACAGAATTGACAGCCAGGCCCAGGAAAGATTTGGTGAGCAAAGGTGCAGCCATTTTTGAGATTTCTCTAACCCTCTCCCTCTTCTTCACCTACATTCTGAGACAAAGAGAGTGTGTTTTGCAAAAGGCAGCTATGCTCTAATGTTGCAAGGATCTCTTATATGGATGCTTTCCCGAGGACTGACCACATTACCACACTATACTCTTAGAGTGCTGCTATTCCACTTGTACTGCTCCAGCTGCCTCTTGTTGCATTCTGAGGCTTGTAGTTCAGTGAGGTCTAAGAGCTCTCTGGCTGAGAATTCTAAATCCTTAAACTGCAAATCCCAGAATGCAACAGGAGGCACTTGAAGTGGAATAGCAGCACTATAAGAGCGTAGTGCAGTAATCTAGTGATTCTACAGAACCTTATTGCTGCAAACTTTCTAGCTTGCTCTTCCATTCCTTCCATTGACCAGAATATTGAATGTGTCCATACTAATTGTCAATCAAAAACTTTTCATGCTCATACATTGGTGATCACCATAAGCTCATACTGAACTGAAGTTATAAAATTTTGCTAGTATCAATAAAAGGGCTCTTCTTGCTGACTAGAAGTTCTGGCATATCCAAGATTCAGACCCTGGTCTCCAGGGTCATAGTCCAATGCTCAAACCAATGTACCATACTGGTTCTCTAAAAGAGCCATACAAGCTAAACCCTCTTCTGCTGAAATAGTTTGTGCACCTTGAACGGATCTTTTAAAGCTCAGTTTACTCTCCAGAGTGGAGTCAGCAGCTCCCATTTGGCATTGGGGAATGGAAGGACAGAGTTGTGTGTGTCAAATGGCTTTTTCCTACAACCCCCGGAATTAGGCTGTTGCCTTGCATCTAATCTGAAAAGAATTCACATTTGTAAACATAATTTCTCATGCAGAAACATTTCTGGGGTTACCAGAGTAACAACTAAAGATGGCTCCTGCATATTTAATAGTTGTGTAGAAGAGGAAATTTCAGCAAGTGTTGTTCCTTACCCAGTTGCATGGCAAACAACATCTCCTGAAATGTCTTCTGTAGAACCACTGAAGGTACAAGAGCCCTGTCCTGTTTTCAATCTGGCTACCCAATTTCTCCTGGAGCTAAGGCTGATTGCAGGCATGCTTGCCTTTGTGTTTGCATAAGAAACAGCCTCAGAGAAGTAAACTGAACCCAATATTTGCTTTCATCCTGTGGTTTTTCATCTGTGAAAAAAGCAAAGCAGAAACTGTTCTTTTCTTGCCATGTTACTATCAGCAAGGATAATATGCAATTTAAAAACTCAAATGAATTTCTGTTCTTTTTGGATTTGCCTTTAAACTATTGAACAGATAGTTTATTAACTAGATTGAAGAGAGTATGGTGCTTTTCAATTTTTATTTCATTCAAAAAAGCTCCTCTGTGTCCCACCAGTCAGGACAATAGGTTGCATGAGGACATAAAAAAGTGCCTTATCTGTTACGGTACCTCAATTATGCAATGTTTTCTCCATAGAGGCCCAATTGGCACCAACTTTGCCTTCATTTTGGCACTAAGTTATATAGCTTTTGGAGTCTAATGGTTTTATCTTATTTATATATGTACATGGCAGTCAGTGTGGTGTAATGGTTTCAGTACTAGACTAGGACTCTGGGAGACCAGGATTTGAATCCTCACTTGGCCATGGAAACCCATTGGGTGTTTTTGGGTAAGTCACACTTTCTCAGTCTTAGATGAAGACTGATTAGATGAAGACAGTGGTTAATCTCCACTGAGCAAATCTTGCCAAGAAAACCCCATGTCAGAAACAATTTGAAGGCACAGAACAATAAAGTACACATACATAGTTTTAATCTAAGATATGACATCATAATATGACAGAATGCAACAAACACTTGGAAGCACTGCTGGAGAAAGTCAAGGTGCTAGCTAAGGCATGCTCGCTGTTGAACATTAAAAAAACAAAAATAATGACTATGGAGGATTTGTATCAGTTTAATCTCGACAATGAGGAAACTGAAATAGTCAAAAATTTCCAAAACTTTGGATCAATCATTGATTAAAATGGACATTACAGTCAAGAAATCAGAGGAAGACTGGGAGTAGGGAGGGCAGTTATGAGACAACTAGATAAGATCCTTAAGTGAAAAGATCTAGCCACTGTATTTCCCATCACTATGTAAGAATGAGAGAGCGGGACAGTGATAAAAGATGATAGTAAATCAACTCACTAGAGATGCTTTGTTTGACAAGAGTGCTAAGGATGCCACGGATCGCCAGCAAGACAAACAAATGGGAGCAGATTGAGCCTGATATCTTCTCAGAAGCCAATGGGGCTTTCTAGATTGACAGGAAAGTGCAACATGAAGTTGCCTTTTCCTTAACACTTAGCAGCTGCACTGCAAGTCCCAGGTGTGTAATAAAAAGGCATAGGGCAGCTACACTGAGGAGGTGTGGGGACGACTTATCTGAAGTCTTTTCTGTTGCTCAGCAACTACATTGGAAGCTGTCAGGATGCTAGAAACACAGGAGGAGCAGCTGCACGGGTGGCAATGAATAGGGCTTTTGGCCACACTGTACCTTTAACATTTTTTTTTTGTTGTTGTTGCCGGCTGCGAACTGCGCAGTTGCACCGGTACATCACACATGAACTGTGCAGTTATGAAATCTGTCAAATTACCATTGTGGTTTCGCTTCCCTTTTTAAAGTGCGCAGTTGCATCGGTGCACCATGAATGAACCCCTTTATTTTATAATAATAATAATAATAATAATAATATACCCCACCCCTTTGAGATCAATCAAGGCGGCTTACACATTCAAATACTATTACATCAATAAAACAAACTGCATCCCTCCCCCCTTAAAAAGATATTAAATCCGCTACAATTTAAGTTTATGAATACACTTCTTTATTTTATGAATGAATGGACATTTTATGCACAGTTGTATAACAGTTACAGCATCCCAGAGTCCCTACTGCACATGTCTAGGGTTCGGGTTAGGGCTGGAGTTAGGGTTTGGGAGCTTTTAAAAACTGCACAGTTGCACTGCAGCATTTAGACACAGCTGCGCAGTTACACCCTTTTTAAAAAGAAGCTGGGAAAAGCAGGTCCTTTTTAAAGCTGCTTTCCCCCCACTAAAATGCAAAAGAAGTGCGTTCATGCCAAACTTTCAGTGTGGGTCATCTAAAAGCTACACTTTCATGCAGGTATGAACACACACCCTTTTGCCAGTCTAGATCAGCCCAATATGACTAAATTGAGGCTGTTGTACTTCAGCCACATCATGAGAAGGCATGATCACTAGAAAAGCAATAATGATGGAAACATGGAGGCTGGTAGAAAGAGTGGAAGACAGATAGAGAGACTCAATCAAGGAGGCCACAGCCCTGAGTCTGCAAGACCTGAGCAGAGTATCTGTGGAAGGAGAGCTTGGAAATGTTCAGGTGTTGAGGTCAACCTGAAGACAGTTAGCAGCAGCAAAAACAACAAAAATATAGTTTTAAATATATCATTTGCAGATTGTTATGTATTTTAAAGTTCATATAGCTTAAACTGTCGACTTTACTGTTTTAATATTTTAAATTGCTCAAATTTGGTGTTATTGGACACTGCTCTGAGATCAAAGATACAGGGTAAGGTGTTGGTTTTTTTAAAAAAAATATATTACATAAATGAACTGGGATTTCCTAGCTACTGTGGTTTTGGCAAAGATGTAGGGTATCTGTCAAGGATGACAGAGGGCAGAGAGTAATTTTGCTGGTGCTACAACTGCCCTTTTAAATGGCCAATATGAGAAAATCTAATCTGAGAAAATCCAAAACTTGTGTAAAGCAAATACAAGCTTTGACAATGGTGGTCTTAACCCACAGCACCGCTTTAAATGAGCAAAATAAGAGGCCAGAATTTATCTCGGGTGAAGCTGCAAAAATGGGCAGAAATTGTTTTAGTTGTAGACTGGGGGAAAAGTGGGAATTTTGCATGTGGCTAATAAATATTACACATGCACACACACAACAAAATACACACGTGTAATACCTTTATCAACAATGTGTATAATGGATTTTGTTTAACCGTCAACGCAGCTACTCCTGCATTCACTAGATTTAGCATCTGTCTTAGGAAGCTATTTTTCAGTGAAAGCCATTCTTAAGATGCCAGTCTGTAATTAAGACTGCTATGACAAAAGAATGCCTCTGGTATTTGAATGACTTATACAAGCTAATAATAAATCAAACAAGCAAAAACCAAAAGATAGCTGGGGATTTCCATTCTGTAGTTTTCCTCATTGCCACTGGATGGCAACATTTGTTCAATAGAAAGAGTTGGGATTAGCTCTGCTATAACAGTTGCTGGCTATATTTCAGAGGAAGGATCTGGTAAAACCACCTCTGAATATTCCTTGCCTAAGAAAATGTGATGTCATTGAAGATGATGATGATGATGATGATGATGATGATGATGATGATGAGTATTTATAACCTGCTCCTCTAGCAAAGTACAGTAATCGGAGCAGGGTACAAACAGGTTAGAAAAATACAGACTAAAACAACTATCATGCCCCTTCCCGACCACCCTCCCCTTAAATTTAGATTAAACCAGCAAATATTAAAATCGACAACAGTTAAAAATAAAGTGCAGTCTCACATATCAATGTGCATTTTGCATGGATATATGCCTTCGTGTGGAAGCTCACTGCACATCATGCACGGGTGGGCATGTTTTTGGTTGTGCACACATTTGCACTTTTGCAAGGAGCTCAGTTGTACAACGTTTCTATCCAAAGCAAGGATCACATAGTTCTGCACGCAAAGATTAAGACAAGTGTCAGATGCTAGCCATAGATTTCTAAATGTGTACATTCCAGCCCTCTCCCAAGACCTGATTAAAGTTAAGGTAGTTTCTTATTTGACATCCAGTCCAATTTATCTACTGGCCACTTCCTGTTTTGAAGGCAGGAAAACACACACACCCCCGCCCCGTTGACCTAAAACAATGAAGAGAAGACAAGATCATAGTTAGTTTGCAAATCTTTGTTTATTTTGTTCTTATGAACAAAAATGAGCATCTCCCCATTGTGGGGGGCGGGGGGGGGGGGGAAACAGCACTTTTTGAAGACTAGTTTGCAATCTGGAATGTGCCAAAATGAGTATCTGCAGACATACACAGGCTGCATCTGCACTTTAACTGCCATGGCTCAATGCTATGGAATTTTGGGATATGTAGTTTTGAAGTTCTCTGTCAGAGAACTCTGGTGCCACAACAAAGTACTATTCCCAGAATTGCACAGCACTGATAAATGGCAGATAAAGTGATGACAAACTAGATTATTTCTGCAGTGCAGATGCAGCCACACAGAGACTTCATTCCATTCATCTGATGAAGCAGATTGGGGTTGCATCTACACTGCAGAATTAAGGCAGTTTAACTACCATGGTTCAGTGCTATGGAAATCTACAGTTTGAAGTTTTGTGAAATATTTAGCCACCTCTGTCAGAGAGCTCTGGTGCCACAAACTACAAATCCCAGGATTCCATAAAATGGAGCCATGACAATTAAAGCTGTGTCAAACTGCATTAATTCTGCAGTCTGGCAGCAACCCAGGTCAACTAAAGCTTATGCCACCCAACTTCTTTTTCTTTCTCTCAGTTTGTCTGAAGGTACAACAAGATCCCTTTGCGTACACACATACAGAAATACACACACAACCTCGCATGAGCTGCATGGAAAACTGAATTTAACACATGAAACATCCCTTTGTGTTTAAGCAGGGATTTTGCAATCTGTTCAGTGCAGAACTGTGAAAGACTCCCCCTGCTCCAAGGGTCTGAAGATGAGGAGCGCAACATGAAACTGTGGCAGACATTGTTCATGCACCTCCTTCACAAACGACCACTACTAAGCATTCAAATGCTTGAAAAGGGTTTATCTCACAGCTTAGAGGGTTGACACAAAATGGGGGAAATCCCTAACTACGCTGAAACAATAATAAATATTAAGCAAATTAGCCTATGCACTCATGACTTGCTAGGGCTTTCATAAGTGTACAAAAAGCATTCTTTCTTTCCTTCTTTCAAGAGAAACATGTATTTATTTTCATCTTGGCTATGTACCAAGGTAAGCTGACAAAGAAGGTTGCTGAATGCCAGGACAAGCTCTGGGAACTGTGTTAAGGAATAATGAACAAGGTCTTTTGGGAAATCTGTCACAGATATGGCTTCTGTTATTGTTGTTTTTTTTTCAATAGACCAGACAGCTCTTTAAAACTGTGGGTTTGGTGAACTATGTATGGTTGTGAAAGCTGGACAGCAAAGAAAGCTGGCAGGACAAAAATCAACTTATGTGAAATGGGGTGCTGCAGAAGAGTTTTACCCTTACCATGAACTGCTCAAAAGACAAATGAATGGGTCTCAGAGCAAATCAAGCCTTAGAAGCAACAATAGCTAAATTGAGGCTGTCCTACTTTGGATGTATCGTGAGACGACATGACTCGCTGGAAAAGACAGGACTCGCTGGAAAAGGATTCCATAGGAGGAGTCATGATGCTTGGTAAAGTGGAAGACAGTAGAAAAAGAGGGAGGCCATGCTACAGATGGATAGACTCAATAAATGTAGCCACTGCTTTGAATCTGCATGACCTGACTGGGCTCTTGAAGTTCTCTCTTTCATAGGGTTGCCATCAGTCAAAATCATAAATAACGGCAAGGCTTTTATCCAAGCTGTCAAAAATAAAAGTAAAGATATTAGTTGCTGCAGAAATTCAGTGGGGGTGTACTTTTACAAAAGAAGATCATTGTATGATAGCGATTTCCATACCAAGCTGCTCCATTGCAGGGTGCTACCTATATACAGTACTCCCTCCATATTTGAAGTTTTGACTTTTACTGGTTTGATTATTCACAGACTTGATTGATATGTTCTCCCTGGGAATCTTTAGGTCGTCCAGCACAACTCACAACTCCTCCAGTACAAGTTGCACTAGAGGACCTAGAAATCCCTAGAGAACACTTCTCTAGGCATTTGAGGGTCCTCCAGCACAATTCTATAGTTAACCATAGTATTGTGCTGGAGGATCTAAAGATTTCTAGAGAGGTGTTCTCTCAGGTAAAACCATAGTGTTTTTTTATTTATGGTTTTTCCACTTCCATGGTGGTCCTGTGCTCCTATCCCCAGGGAATATGGAGGACCCACTGTGCAAGGTATGGTCAGGAACTGCATGTTTTTGTCCTGCCATAATCTAGTAATAGGATATATAGTAGTGATTGTATGTTTCTGGAATGTTTTACAAGTGTGAGCTCAGACACAGGTGCTAAGATAAGCCAGGAAAGGAGGCAAACTCCTTCAGGGTCATTTGTAAAAAAGTGTCTAGCTGTAACAACAACGAGGAAAGAGGGAAAGAAAAGAGAAATGTGTTTATTAATGGGCCGAGACAGACGGCCCAAAAGAGGTGTGGTAGCAGCAATACTAGGCGTCCGGAGTGCACAGCAACTGCACGCTCCAAAACCCTAGCAAGTCACAGCAGTGGCAACATGGTGGCATCCCGTCCAGACAGGCACTGCCATCTTGACATAATGGGCGCACAGTGTCCACATGTCACTGTGCATTGCGTACATCACCAGTACGCCAATGGTGCACTCATGACATAAGTCGGGTGCTGCAAAAAGGACCCAGAAGAACCGGGTTCTTTTTACTCTGGAGGAACATTGCACAATTTGGCTGCTGCAGCGTTCCTCTGGAGTTAAAACAGGCGCCTCCAGACCACTATTTTTAGGCCATCTCTTGGCCCAATTTTAACAAATAAAAATTAAGCCCTTCTTAAGTTTGAATTATTTGCAAATTAATTACAATATACCCTTGCCCTATGCGGGGGATCCGTTGTTGACCCCCCCCCCAGCGTATGCTCAAATACCGCGTATGCTCAAGCCCCATTGAAAACACGCGCACCATTGCCTGTTCTGTTATGCAGCTTTCAGCATAAGCTGAAAGCCATGTATAGCATGCCCGCCTATGACATGGGCACACTGTATGTGATTGTAATGTTTGCTGATCAGTTCTGATAATCCAAGTCACCAGACTGTATCTATAGTTTCTTAATAAAGGTTTCTGAGTTTTTACTCCTGAGCCTGAGTTTCTAAACTTTGGTATCCTGTTGGACCTGATAAGATTATCAGAAGTCTGCTTCTGCTGTTTAGTCAATGCACAATGCATTCTCTAGAAGACAGCAAAATTCAATAGTCGGAAAATGACACCTTGGCCTCACAACTGGCACCTGGCAACGGCACCACAACTGCTAGTCTGAAGGCTGCAGGAATGGACTTTGGAGATTTGATGGAGGCTCGCAGCCTGACCCTGAACAGGCCCTCAAGGAAAGCCTTGGACAATGCTCTCCCCAATGATGGAAGAACTCTTGCCATGGTACCAGCAGAAAGATTGCCAGAGAATAGAAAAATGCTTCAATTGTTATATTAATATTGGCAGCCCAGTGATGGGACAGGAGGAAGAGGCCTGCATGAGCACCGTGCTGCAGCTGTGGGAGGAAGTGGCAGTTCTTCAGGGAATGGTACAGGTGGCCCCTCCTGGAAAAGAAGGCAGGTGGCCAAATGGGGACTGATGGACTAAGTGGAGCTGTTGGTCTCCCTCCAGCAGTGACTATGGAGTGGCCAGCAGTGGCACCCCAACTCCCAGTGCAGGTCTAACAACCTCAGCAACCTCCACCACAAGCCCCAGCCCCTCTATCAGTAGTAGCACTGCCACCAACAGGGCCTAGAATGCCACGTGATTTAGCAACTAGAGGCTGGAAGTGACTTTGATGGGAACTCCTAGAAAATAGCCTTTCCCCCCATACATGGCTGGATTTATGGCTGAGTGAGAATGCACTTCCCTTCGGAGACAGCCAAGGTGCAGTGTGTGAGAGCACCCCTCAAAGGAAAAGCAACTAAGTGGCTTGGCTTGCACCCACCTTAAATAATCGACGTACATACCTTTATGACAAGTCTCAGGACATGCTTTGAGGACCTGTTCTGACAAGAGAAGAATTGCACTCACCTGATGACATTGAAACGTGGGACTTAGTTGGTGACTGAGTACGATGGGACTCAATTAGTGATTGTGGCTGGCAGCGAGAGTGACGGACTGGCCGGAGGCTACAGAGCTCCAATACTTCTGAGATGGGCTGTCCCCAGATATTTTAGAGCTTGGAAAAGGTGGGGTTTCCAGAATACTTCAAGCATGACCAATGGTGCCATTGTTGGCTGGTAGATTCTACGAGTTTTAGTCTTAAAGAGTAAGTTTTCTGAGTTTAGGAAGAAAGCCACTATCCAGCATCTGACTGGGTCTAAGAATGCATCAGGTAGCAGACAACCAAGAGAAACAATTATAACAGGTCACATCCCCTTTGAACTGGAGAAAGCAATTTGAGTACCTCTATTTTTTCTTGCATCCCCATCCCAATAAGGGATTTTTGGGATGTTCGCGCAGAGTTCATGAAAATTTTTGGCTGAGGATAAGGCAGGAATATGGAATTACTCCTGAATAATCACATGTAGAATTGAGCTGTGCTTTGTACAGTTGCAGAGGAAATGTATGAAGTGGTAAGAAGGGCATCTATCAGGGCCTACTTTGCTTTGGTTCTCACCATGTTCCTTTAATCCTGCCCATCAAAGAAATGTGGACCAAACTGGAATCTGGTCCCCAGACAATAAGGGGTTCCTCCACCCATAGGTTAAGGGCTTCAGTCCTCCTGGTTAGATATGGAGAATTTGAAACTCCCAAAGCCCACAACAGCCAGCTGGAGCTTCAAGCTGGTGTTATTGGCCATTTTGCCCTAGTTTCACACCCGGCTTCTTTTAGATCTGTGGGAGCCTTTTTTTCAAAATTGGTGAAGTGATTCAGTGGGACTCACTGAAGTGAAGTGCTGGGTGCCCACACTTTGCCTGTCTCATTTTACATAGAAAGGGAGACCCCTGGTGTTCTGTCAATTCTGTCAAACATCTGACAATTGATTGAGTAATGTTTGCTTTCTCCTGGCTCTTGAAATATGATGGTGGGGACATGTTGATTGCTATGTCTTTGGTGAATGGGATATATTCATTTGCTGTTGCTTAGTGCTATATATTTTCCATAGGAGGTTATCACACACAGACTATATAGGGACAGGATCACTCCCCATCCTTATCCTGTCATCAACCTGTTCGTGACTGCAATAGAGCAAAGGGATTTCAAATCTTAGTGCTGATACCGCCATTAACCCGTCATTAAAGTGGTATAGCAATAATGCAAACTTCTGTTAACGCAAAATGCCAGCTAATGTTGCTTTACTGATAGGTTAATGATGGGGTAATGATGGGATCTGTATGATGTCATCTGAAAGTCCTTTCTGCGATTGTGCGGGAAGGACGGGACAGGAATGGAACAAGGATGGGACAACCCCTGTGTGACAATATCCATAGAAACATAGCACTTTAACAGTTGGAAGGAACCATGGCCTTGTCTGCATGGACCAGCATATTCTGGGGACATTCCAGAGTATCCTGGCCCCAGGCTGCCCTGATATCCCCTTCTTACTTGGCCCTCCATTCCCATCCAAAGTCACTGTTCACACACATGTCTCACTGGACCCCCTGATCACTTTGCCCTGAAGTCAAAACAAAATTCCCAGCCTCAAACACATGGCTAAATGCCTCATTCTAACCTCAGAACCATCAACTGGCAGCAGTGCCAGATGCAGCTCAGCAAGACACATTTCTAACAGCCACCCTTTCACCAGAATAGAGGGCTTCAGATTTTCCCAAAAGAGCTGGAGTAAAAGATAACTTTTAAAAATTCATTTTAATTCATTTTAAGCAGGGATACAGCCCAGTTCTGGTGCTGAATCTGCCAGATGTCATCCAGCCCCTTCCACAGGTGCTATAGGCTATTCTTTGACATAGATTCAGCACTTTCAATAGCCTCTTTAAAGTTCAAACTAAAACCAGCAGCAGATTCACCACCACACTGACATGGAAGATGCCAAAAAAAATTCTTGGTGGGAGTGATCATCCTGTTGTCTTGCTCACCAAACGGATGTGTTTACCTTGAAGTCCTACCCACAGGAAGACAAGATGGTTGCCATTTGGTTTGTGTCATGTAAAAACATCTCCCACCCACCCCCACACCTTCAGTTTATACACAAGAAAATGCCCATGTTTTAGAGAACATAAAAACACATGGAATTACCTTTTTGCTTATTTAAAAATGGCAGTGGTGAGGAAGGCCAGGGACTTCTAGCCACTGAGCCCTTGGACAGTGGTTTGTTTGCCGTAACAGTGGCTGCCATCTCTGCTGATTTCTTCTGTGATACTTTGTCCTTTATCTCTTCAGTGCCAATGCCCAAGGAGGAACTCAGGTCACCATGAACCTTCGAAGCACCAAATGAACACTTCAAGTAGGAGGCAGAGTCCGCCAGGTTTTCCTTGTTCATCCTGCTCTCCTTCGAGCTACTTACTTTGTAATTTGAGGCCCCAGCACTTTCATTTCTGGAGTGATTTTCCTCTTGTATGATGTCCATAATGATTGGCTTCATCAAGGGAGAGTCATGCTCTCGCTTTGGACTCTCCTCAGAAGCCGAGGAAGCGTCACAAGATTCAATGATGAGTTCACTGTCCAGTTCAGCCTCGCGTTCCTCCCTCAGGATGCTGTACTGGATCGAAGGAGATGCCGGGGAAGGAGGAGGCCCTCCGGCATGGCTGAAGGACATGTAGTTAGAATGGAGAACCTCTTCAGCAGCCAGTGGGTCTTCGGACACCAGTTCTATCTCAGAATCACCAGATTCGGCACTGCTCACTTCATTTTCTAAAGGAGGCCCTCCAGTTGGAAATTCAGGCATCTTGTTTTTAGGATCTTGTTTTCTAGGTGGAACAGTTGGCGATCTCTGACCTTCAGGGCTTTCACTGGAGAAGCCCTTTGCTTCTTTAATGGCACTGGCAATCTCATCTTCAGACAGGCTCCCTTTACCTTGAGACTCTGAGCCAGATGGTTCTGAAGTTTCAAGAAGAGAGGCAGAGAGAACAAGAGGAAAAGAAGAGAGGATGAGACAGAACAAAAGAGGGGCATTAAAAGCAGGGCCAGAGGGAAAAAAGACAGCCACAGATACCGGCAAAACGTCAGGAAAACTCTTCTAGAACATGGCCACACAGCCCAAAAAACCCACAAAAAACTATCAAAACAATGTTGTTTGCACAATTTTCCCCCAAAAGACAAACCCCCCAAAAAACCAAACTACAAACCATCTTGTTGCTGTTAATCATTTTTGACCAGTTTTCCAATGCTCTGAGATGCCCTCTCCAATCAATTAGAAAACTTGCAAGCATTCTTTACATTCCTCATTCCAAGCAAGAAGTGGGATTTCAAAACGTATGACCTTTACAGGGATGAACTTATGCATGAGATGAGGGCACTGTTTCCCCAAATAAGAATTCTGCCTCCCTAAATGAAATTTTCCTCCAGTCTCTGAACTTTTGCAAGAAGTGAGACACTGAAAATTGTCCACTCTTAGAACTCTTCCATTTTCTGTGTTTACTTTCCCTTGGTCACTTTACTTCCACCTTTTGTTTCAGTTCCTAAATTGTATTTCTAAATGCCCAAATGGAAGTTTTAATTTGCTGCAATGCTAGAAATTTGGGGACTGAAGAGAAATTTCATGAGGAGAGGAAAGTTCTGACTTGGGGAGGGGGCATTGCCCTCATTTTGTCCTCCTAGTAAGTGCATCTCTGCATGAAGAGGTGGTGCAGTAACGGTTTCAGAAACACCTGCATTTCTAGAGGACTGTGAACAGAACTGACATGGGCACAGCCCTGTTTCTGTTCACACCACATCCTTTACCAGTTCTGCATCTTTCCCCTATTTGTGACACTGTGTTGGGGATGGCTTGTGGGGCCTGACATCTAGAAATGTATCATAAAAATGGCTGTGTGTGTATGTGTGTGTGTGTCTTCAAATTGCCTCTCAACGTATGGTGATCCCATGAATTTCCTAGTATATCTTAGGGTATCATAGGGCATGGTTTATAGAGCTTTCACCATTTTGGTCACCTTCCTCTAAACACACTCCAGCTTGTCAATATCCTTATTGAAATATGGTACCCAGAATTGGACACAATAGTCCAGGTGAGACCTGACCAAACCAGAATAGAGAGGTACTATTACTTCCCTCGATGTAGACACTATAGTCCTATTGATACATCCCAGGATCATAGAAAAGAATTACAGAGTTGGAGGAGACCACAAGGGCCACCCAGTCCAATGCCATTCTGCCATGCAGGGACACACAAGTAAAGCACCCCCAATAGATGGCCATCTGTTTAAAAACCTCCAAAGATGGAGACTCCACTACAGTCTGAAGCAGTGTGTTCCATCATCAAAAAGCTCTTACTGTCAGGAGGTCTGGGATCATGTTGACTTTTTTAGCTGCTGCATTAGTTAAAGGCCCTTCAGCATTGAAAACAGCCAAAAAGTAATTGGTGAGTTTTTGTGAGCTTTTGTTTTGCTTGTTTTGAGCATTCACAAAAAACTCTCAACTTTCATTAGATGTAGAAGGAGTTTTATAATATTAGTATTAGTTAGAATAGTAATTAGTTAGAATATAAAAGTAGTATTAGTTAGAAATCAATGTATAATTTCAAGTATAGCCAAATGCTTTCAGGAAGGAAATCATTTTCTTCTTTCTGGATTTTCTTTCTTTCTGTCTGTCTGTCTTTCTTTCTTTCTTTCTTTCTTTCTTTTCTCTTTGTAGATTTACAGTGCACCCTTGGTATCCACTGGGATTTGGGTCCATGGATACCAACATTTGTGAATGGACAAGTCCTATTATATACAATGGGATAATAAAATGGTGCCCCTTACATAAAATGACAGAATAAAGGTTTGCTTTCGGGGATTTAAAAAAAAAATTTTTTTTCAAGCCTTGGATGGCTGAATCCATGGGTGCAGAATCTGTAGATGTGAACGACCAATTGTATTTTGTTAGTTTTCCCCTTTTTTCTCTGTATGCTATTTATGTTTTATATATCTAAAAATTCGTTGTTTTGATAAAATATATTAATAAGGACTTTTATTAATTCAAATAAAATTTGTTGTTTTTTTAAAAAGCTTTTCATCCTTTTTCAGCAGAAACATCTCAATGTTTGTGCATCTTTCTATGCTATTTGAGAGCATGCTCTGCTAAGAAATAAGTGCCTTTGTTAAAACTTGCATATTTACAACTGTACATATTGAGTAGATAATACATCCTTGCAGAAGCAAGCATGGAATTGAGAGTGCTGTTCTGGTGCCAAAGCAACATCAGCATCTTACAATTCAAAAGCATTTCTCCCTTCCTGCAAATTAATAAGCAACTCTGTTAGACCATGGGAGAATACGTTTCAGCAGCTATCAGCAGCTGGATGTGCTTCAAGGGATATTCCAGATGCCTGAGACAAAGCTATTGTTTTTAACATTGCTAATGGTCCATTAGTGTCCTCCATCAATAAATAGGCCTTGCCAGAGCTCAACGGAAGACTACTTTGCATGATAGGTTTGCAAAACTCATAACATCATCTTGTTTCTCAAAGGAGTAGGCTGCTTCACTAGAAAGAATAATGTTTAATTATTCTTGGCAGCCATAAGGCCGTGGAGGGTGGGTCAGAGAGTTGGAGTCTTTTCAAGTGAAAAGTGAAAGGCATTAGTGCTCCATCTACTGCTTTATATCTTTCTTATGGCTACTTTTTTGCTTGACTTCTTTCACTACAGACAAAATCATACCACTTGGAAAAGTTACTTGGTTTGGAACAAAATCCCTCAGCCAGCATAGAATATGCTACTTGGGGAGGTTCTGGAGCTGTAGTCCAAAAAAGTAACTTTTCCAAGTTCTCCCAAGTCATTACCAGCACAATTATACATTCTTCTACTCCAAACATTTTTTCTACCCCCACATTCCACAAAAGAAGAATATGTAAAAGAAAACAAAAAAGTAGAAAGGTATGAAAAATATTAAAAATTTCACTCATTGTTCACATTATTTGTTTTTCCCTAGCAAAGAATCTCAATTGCTTCAGGCTGTGTTGATGATGCTTTGTCAGGCCAGAGTCAGACAGAAATAAGTCAGCAATCCTATACACCAGGGCATAGGCTCCATGGTAGCAATGTTATTTGTAAATTGTTCTTTCTAACCTCTGGGCATATCATCCCCAGAGAAAGAGAAATACTCTTGATCCTATTACTGAGTGCAAGTGGTTTTTACCTGTGGCTGAAGATGGTGGTGTAATGGAGCCTGGGCTGTCATCTTCTGGTTCAGACACCGTCACAGTGGGAACTACTTCATGGCCTGGTTTGAGCCCTACTTCTTGTTTTTCTGGAGTTTTCGCCTTGGTACCAGCCCCTTCAATGGTTTCTGTCCCAGTCAGTGTAATCTTGACTGGTGCCATTACAGAAGAAGAGTATTGATGACCACCAAACATTGACTCATCACTCAAACCCGGCTCTTTGGTGACATATTTTCGTTCAGAAGCTGTCCCTTTAGGTTCAGTCACATTCTCTTGCCATTTCTCCATTGAGCCTGGAGGGCCTACGTCACCCAAGCCTACACCATACCTCTCCTGGCACTTGATCTCTTCTGATCGACTCATGTCCATATATTTATAAGCTTCTGATTTCATCTGCTCCATGGGATCAGCTAAGGTTTTGTTGACATCAGTGGATTCTGCCGGAGTCATCTCTATTCCTGAATCAGAGCTAAACAAGCCACGGGACTCAAAGGCAGTCCCATCCTGGGTGTGGAAGCCTTCGGAGCTGTCTGAAGTAGCAACATGGCCACCCCCTTTGGAGAGGTTTCCAGTGAAGTAAGAGGAATCCTGAGGAGATGTATAGAGGTCATCAGAAATCAGGGAGGTGTAGAAGGAGCCATTGCCCATCTCTGTTGTCTTGGAAGAACTGTAACCATAGAAGTGAGAGGATGTCATGCCTCCTAGAACAAACACAGAAATAAAAATTACTGCAGGGGAGAAAGCCATTGTCATGCCTGTAAAGATTTTTCTTGCACTATCATAATTAATATGATAGTGTGTCTATGCATTTTCTGTCAGCAGGGGAAGACAGTTTTCTTCCCTGTAACTCCCAACATCTTGAAAGATATCCATGCCTACAGACTTCTCCCATTACAAAAGTACCCCATATTTTATAATAGTTGGACTGAACATTTCACCCCAGATTTTAAAACCAATTATTTTTAACCAACTGGGTGCAGAAATGTTCCCAGTGGGACAACAGGTTATTTGGTGTCAAGAATGCAGTAACTCTGCTCTGGGTTTTTAAAAGAAAGATCCAAGATCTGTTCAACCCACTGTTGATGGACTGGAATTTGTGGATATATTCTACTTCTGCTCTTTCTATTTCCAGTCTTCCTTTGTAGCGTTTGTTGTTGTTGTTGTTCAAGGACTGCTGCTCTGAGGTCTAAGATGGAATGTCCAGGAAAACTGAAGTATTCTTGCAACTGATTTTTGGGAATATACAAATGACTACTGTCTTTGCACACACACCACTCCAGCAATCTAATGAAGTAGATTTAGGGCCAAAACAGACAGCTGTAAAGGGGTGACTCTACCCTTTGAGCGCTGGATTGGGGCCATGGCAACTGCACGCAACAGCCCAGGTCTGGAATTTTTCAGGCGCAAAAAGAAGCAACAGAAAGCCACTCCTTTTTTCGCCAGGAAAAAGGTACCTTTGCCGCAGCAGCAGCGATTTTTTCACATTTCAGCCAAAACACTCAGGTGTCTTCATGGCATCTTCCCAGCAGCTTGGGGATAGAATCATAGAATCATAGAGTTGGAAGAGACCACAAGGGCCATCCAGTCCAACCCCCTGCCATGCAGGAACTCCCAGTCAAAGCATCCCCGACAGATGGCCATCCAGCCTTTGCTTAAAGATCTCCAAAGAAGGCAACTCCACCACTCTCCGAGGGAGTGTGTTCCACTGTCGAACAGCCCTTACTGTCAGGAAGTTCCTCCTAATGTTGAGGTGGAATCTCTTTTCCTGTAGCTTGCATCCATTGTTCCGAGTCCCAGTCTCTGGAGCAGCAGAAAACAAGATAAGCATTGTGCATCCGCTACACTCCCAAGCAGCTGGGACACCGGCTCTTTTTGTCGGTCTGTTCAACCCCCTAGTTTACCAAAGCTTATGCTACAAACCTCTTTCTCTCAGTTAGTCTCAAAAGTGTTAAAAGATCCCTTTGCAAACTGATCTATCACAAATCTGTCTTAGAAAGTGCTGTTGCTGCTGTCATTATGTGCCTTCAAATCAACTCAAATTTATAAGAACCCTATCCTTGGGTTTTCTAGGCAGCATTTGTTGAGAACTTTTGCCACTGCCTTCCTCTGAGGCTGAGAGAGTGGGACTTGCCCAAGGTCATCCAAAGGGCTTTGGTCATCCAGATATTTTGGATTTCAGCTCCCAGAATTTCTGACAGCTGGCCAACCTGGCTAGAGCTTCTTGGAGTTGAAGTTGAAAACACCTGGAGGACCAAAGTTTGGGAACCACTGATCTACATGATGACATTCCCATGATCATTCTTATGGCCTGGATGACTTATCACCTTGTAAGCAAACACCTGCCACAGCAACCTACACCACACCAGCTCCTACTGTTGTTATGTGCCTTCAAGTTGACCCTGACATATGAAGACTCTAGAGTCGGAGTTTCTTGACGACATTTATTCAGAGGTGGTTTCCCATTACTTTCCTTTAAGACTGAGGGATAAAATGTTTTGATTCAATGGTTAGAGACTTAGAAAGGGGATAGAAAGCAGATTGAATTAGATGGCCCTGGGGGTCCCTTCCAACTTAAGTTAAGCAGCAAACCATGATTTCAGATTTTTCCCAATCTACCCAAAGCAGCTGTCTCCCTCCCACCCACATGCACACACTTTTTAAAGGAGCAAATGACCCACAGAGAAGGGATTTATACACAGCTATGGTATATTTCAGCATCTCTCACAGTTCTTCATGGGCATGAGTAGGGGTGATCTGCTGCAACCCTCCTGCATCTTCTTGCTCAAAGCTATTTTCTCTTTCTTATTTTGAGCTGTCTGAGCCTTATACTACCCACTTTTTCCTCTAAAAGAGAAGAAAAAGAGCAAAACTGCTGCAAACCAGTTACTAGTGGCCCTGGCAACCAAGTCCCTATGCAGAGATTGGCATCACATGGCCTGCAGACCATTTGATCCTGGATGCCCTCCACATCAGATTATTTACAATCACACCTCCAGATGCGTCCAAAGGATGCAATCACCTCTAAAACAAGATATCCTCACATCTAGTTTTACGAATTAAAAGGGCACAGTTTTGCCGCACTTGGTCTTCCAGTCATTCTAGTTTTACGTGGAAGGGCTGGTGCAGCCTGGCATGTGTGCATGGTGAGCAAGCAGCCTCTGGATGCTCCAGAGTTGCCCACACTTGCCCTCATACTGGGGTGATAACTGGGAGGCTAGAGGGCTGCATAAGCCCACCTGGAGACCTTGCAGGGCTGCACCCCCCAGCTGCACCTACTCTTGCAGAAAATAATAATAACTTTGCCTCTAAACATCCTCCTATGTCTTATAGAGGACAAGGGACATTTTTACCATGTTCTTGATGATGATATTTGGTTTTCCAGGACTATTTTAGGCCCAGGAGATGCTTTCCTTAACAATAAGAAGTCATTTCCTGTTTTACAAAGGGCCTCTCTTAAATTGGTCCATGCTGGGCCCAAAATGTGGTGTAAATGCTCACACACACACCCTCTTTCTAGAGGGCTTTTATAAATTTATAATTTTTAAAGCTCTAGGAGATGCAGGCAGTGTCCAGACATGGGGGAAAAGCCCTCCCCATCCCCTACAGGACATTTTGGGATGGCCCAGGGACCGCATGCATCCTTGCCCTACACTTAGACTCTTGTTAGATGACTTAGACCTCTGTAAGCAGTTGAACAATTTTATCTGAGGCAAAACATATACATTGAGTTCAAGTTTGCAGAAGCAGAGCTGCACATATGGTACTATTGCACCCAGACTACGAAATGACAGCAGACAGGAGCACAGCATACAAAGCAGAAATTATATCATATTGCACACAGTGGATGAAGATGTGTGTTGTGCATTAACATACATGTTGGGCATACAGATGTGCATTATTTGGTCATGTAGTCAATGCTTAATGTTCCAGTTCGCTAACAAGATGGTGTGGTTCAATCGTTGCATAAATGTTAGCACAAAGTTACACTTCATCTCCTTGATGTAAACTCTCAGCCACTGTGTAATGCCTGCAATCTATAAAGGCCAATGTTCTCAATAACATCCAGGAGTCTGAGGGTGACTTCTTTTGTTTATTGATGTACAGTGACTCATTTGAATCCTTCCTGTCCCGCAGCATCTCTCTGAAGATGGGGCTAAACAAACCAAGCACCTTCTCCTTGAAACACTATCACAGCCATGACGCAGAGCCTTTGCAAAACACAAAGAGAAAGGTCTCCTTTGATAACTCCACTCAGTACAATGAGGAACTCTGTCAGAAGCTGGAACACAAACGGGAACAAAGCTGGTGCCTACAAGTGAATGGTAGCCATTTAACCTCTTCTCTGTCTGATGATTCACCCAAAAGGCCCTATGCTTCCTGGACCCACATAGGAACAAACATTTCAGCTGCAGGCAATTGATACCATGAATTCAATTACTATCAACCAAACCAAATCTCCCTACATTCTTTATTTTTGTTGTTGTGAGCCTTTCAGTCATTTCCAACTTATAGTCACCCTAAGAAATAGCTATTGTGGGATTTTCTTGGAGAGATTTATTCAGAAGAGGTTTGCCATCATCATCATCACCACCACCGCCATCATCATTGTTTTTGCCATCAACTGACATGCACTTTGCAGATACAATCAAAAACAGTGGGTCCTGTCAAGGGCGTACATTCTAAAACATATGCATGCACATAGACACAGAGGGAAGGAATAATGATACAATAGAGTTATAAAACAAATAATCTAGGTAAAATACCAAAAACCCACACAATATAATATAAAACTAGCTAACTGGCCAATACATGTAATCAAACATAACAGGATTATAAAACAACTTTAAACTAAAGTTCCAAATGCTTTAGAAAAACAGAATTTTTTCTCTTTTCTCAAGCATTTGGAATGTTAAAGTTGTTTTACAATCCAGTATATTTGATTACATGTATGGTTAGTTAGTTAGTTAGTTTTATATTATATTGTATTTAAAGGACAAAGCTGAGCCAAACAAGCCATTGCCTTTTTCTGAAGCTGAGAGAGTATGATTTACCTAAGGTTGCCCAGTGGTTTTTCATGGTTGAGTAGGGATTTGAACCCTGGTCTCTTGAAATTATATAGTCTGACACTCAAACCACTACACCACACTGGCTTTCCAAATCTTTATTACTACTCCCTAATATCCAGCGCTGGATTTGAGGGAAGGGATCTGTCTTTTTCATGTACTTAGGAGATTCTCTAAAGCACTGGGATCTGGTGTCTCCCTTGGCAGCAGAGTAGTGGATCTACTCCAGGCTTAGGATGAATTTTAATGGAGCTAATTCAAGATACTGGGCATTTTGGGGAGATACCATTCAGTGCCTTGGTTAGCTCCTTTAAAGTTAAGCCCACATTCAGAATGGATTCACTGCTGCTCTCCTTATATAAAAGCCACCAGCTGCTGCTGCTTTAAAGTGATACAAGGAATGGGGACTTCTGCCTATGGGGCACATTCAGCCCAAAGGGGTTTCTCATCAGACTAATAAATGTCTTTGGCTGCTGTCTTCTGTCACTTCTAGTTTGAAACCTAGGAACTAAATTTTATAGCATTGTGTTAACAACACACTACAGATAATTTATCCTCAACATCAGCTACCCCAGGCCAGTTGGGACTGCACCAGCTGGTCTAAATATGTCCTATAATAAATTCCATCCCAGGTACTTCATGGCCACCTGCTCACTTGTAAACACTATTGGTTCTCCATAGTTATAGTTGTCAAAGCCAAAACTGCACATACCAAAGGCTTAGGGAATGCAAAATTTTTATCAACCTAAAGAGCTAGAAAAAGAATCAAATTTTTATGCACTGCCAAGCCCCAGTAGATGGTGCTCTTAGTATTATGGGCTCATTGTTTGAAGGAAAACAATCAGTATAGGTTATGTACTTTCCCTGGAATTGATGAAATGTTTGTTTCTGTAGGTAGCAGCCACTGTACAAATAAATAAAGGATAGGTAACATTTTGGGGTCCAAGGGTTGCAATGCCTTCTAAACCAATTTGGAGGCTGCTAAATTCCTCTGATGGCACTTTGTAGCAGCATATCAGGAGTGTGGTTTTGCTCAAAAACAGCAGCTAGACCTATGTTGGCCATCCTTGGTATAAATAATTACTGTAGTTTATGCAAGGTGTCCATTACTCTTTCGTGGAAGTGGTTGCATATTCACTTGAAAGGCAATGGCAGGAAGAAAGGTATAGACTACTACTAGTCCTGTCAAATCCAGGCTCCCAGGCAGCATGTTTGATGCATCAGATGTTGTCCCACCACAGTCCTAAATAATCTTCTTTGGGGGGGGGGGTGTGTCTGGTTTTGTTCATCTTTCCCTCCCTTCCCACCTACTAGGTTTTGAGTGTGTAGTTAATGACCCAGGTATTAACACTCCCACCTCAACTCCTATGACTTTCCTATTCACCCATGGCCAATTGTATGAGTCCACTGCACACCTCAAAGGTTTCTAATTGTGGGAATCTTTTTCCGTTGGTGTAGCATTACATCAACCAGAGCGCCAGTACAACAGAAAGAGAAATGGACTGTGACCACTTCAAGGACAGTTTCATGCTCTCCTGCCTCTATCCCTCTCCACTTAGATGAATCTACAGAATTGACGGTTCCTGTTCTACAAATCTAGCCTGTTTTATTTTTTTCTTTGTTGTTGTTAACTACCTTCAAGTTGACACCAAATCATGGTGACCTCTTGGATAAGACATCTCCAAGACTCTCTGTTCTCCACTGCTCTGCTTAGGTCCTTCAAATTCATACCCATGGTCTCCTTAATAGAGTTCATCTGTCTTGCATGAGGCCTTCCTCTCTTTCTACAGCTCTCCATCTTTCCAAGTATTATTGTCTTTTCAAATGAGTCTTGCCTTCTTATGATGTGGCCAAAGTATGACAGCCTCAACTTAATCATCTTGGTTTCCAGGGAGGTTTCAGGCTTGATCTGTTCTAGGACCCATTTATTTGTCTTTTGGGCATCCATGGTATCCTAAGTACTCTTCTCTCAGATGACTTTATTTTCTTCTTATCTGCATTCTTCACTGTCCAGCAATCACACCCAGACATGGTGATGGGGAATACAGTGACTTGAATGATGCTAGCTTTAGTGCTCAGTTGTATATCTTTACTCTTTAGGATCTCTTCTAATTCTTTCATAGCTGTCCTTCCCATTCCTAGTTTTCTGATTTCTTGACTGCAGTCTCCTTTCTGATCACGCACGGTCACTACACCACTCAGATTGCAAGGCATTTTTTCCGGCATTTAAAATTTTTATTTATATATTTTGCAGGTTACAGGCCAGCTACAGGTTGAGTCTCTATTATCCAGAATTCCAAAATCCAAAATATTCCAAAAAGCAAACCTTTTCTCGGGAATGGCTGAGATAGTGACATCTTTGTTTTCTGATGGTTTAATGTATATAAATTTGGCTTCATGAACAAAATTATTCAAAATATTGTATAAAATAAACTTATTTGCATAAGATGTATATGAAACATATATGAATTTTGTGTTTAGACGTGGGCCCATCTCCAAAATATCTTATTATGCATGACTATGCTGGAAAAGAGTGTTATGGATACAGTGGATGGACAAAAAGTCAAACAAATGGGTCATAGGAGAGATAAGCCCAAACTCTACCTGGAAACCAGGATGACTAAAATGAAGCTGTCATACTTTGTCCACATCATGAGAAGGCAGGACTCATTAGAAAAGACAATAATATCCAGAAATGTAGAATGCAGTAGAAAAAGAGGAAACTGCATGCCAGATGGATTGACTCTATTAGGGAGGTCACAAGTATAAATATGCAGGACCTCAGCAGAGCAGTGAAGGTTAAAGGGTCTTGGAGATGTCGGATCCACAGAGTCACCATAAGTCAAGATTGACTTGAGGGCTGTTAACCACAAAGCCACCCTACCTCCTTCAACTCTGCCCTCTTAGTCTCTATCAGCTCGGAGACAATGACTTCAACCAGCATGGATTTCCATGTCAGCTGGGCAACTAATCCAGTTCAGGTTTATGCTGAACTTTAAAGACAGCCTGTCCAAGGTGCTGAGGTCCCATCTTCAAAACAGCTCCAGAACGTTGGATAGCTCTTTTAAAGTTTCAGGTAAAATTCCAAAGTGGATTTACCACCCCACTGATATGGAAGCCACTGGCATACAGAATGTGGAAGAGTCAGAAGACAGTAGCAGGGCGGTGGATGGAAGGGGAAACAGGCTTGCTCCCCTGATAGCATGCTTGCAAAGCATGCACCATGGTGTCCAAAAATGCATTGCGATCAAACGGCCAAGGAAGTAGAGATCATGGTTTTTTGGAAAACGAAGAGCCTAGCCTCAGCAACAGCAGCACGGTCTTTTTTGTCAGTGTTGTCAGAGCCCATCTGGATCAAGGACAAAAATAAGGAGCTAGGATTAAAGTGAAGGGGAGATTACAGACAGTGATTCAGCAGTTCGACTGAGAACACAGCCAGTTCACAAATGGCCCATAGGCCTTCTGCTTCAGCAGAGAGTCTGAGAGGGGGAAATTAAAAAGATGGGGTTGGAGAGGGAGAGATAATCTTGAAAGTAAGAAAGTAAGATGATTGCATAAGGTGTGTTTTTTCTCCCCTGTAGGCTGGGGACAAACCTGGCTAAGGACATATGTACGTGCAGACACAGAGTTGGGAGGAATCAGCTTTTCCCTCTCAAAATCCTCCAACCAGAGGTCACACTCTTGGGGGGGGGGGGGGTTCTGGGATTTGTAGTCCAAAGTGTAACTTTTCCAAGCCCTGTCCTCCCTCTGCTTCAAATTTTCTCTTGATTTAAAGAGGACTTACAGATCCACAGTTATTGATCATAAAGGTATGTTTTAGGCATCTCTGTTTAAGCAAGTACAGTAAGGGAAACAAGCTTTACCCAAATGCCCATGGAACAATTTAGACTTTGACACTGAACATTTAAGATGCAGGTCTTGAAAATTGCAAATAACAGGAATCACAACCAATGCAGGATTTCCTTCAATGAAAAAAGAAAACTTTTCACTTTGGATTGCAGAAGCAAAGGCAAAGTTTCTCCACCTGCAGTTTCTGTAGATTGAATTACATGGATTTGAGATCCTGCCACTCCAAGCATTTTCAAAGAAGTATCAACTACAGCTTGGCTCTAAGAATGAGAGAAAATTGTAACCCTGAAACAGTTGTAAAAGGAACAACAAATTCAAGCAACATCTGTTACAAAAGATATATTCTCCTCATAAATTAATAACAACATCAGGAATGAAACTATCATTTTTAGAGATAATCTTCTTCACTAAAGATATGAGTCAAGTAGCAATCAACAACACATTGTTTTCCTGGTAGATTTCCATCCAGCATCTCCCAACTACTGTATGAAAATCAGGGAAAGATCTATTGCTTACTTATTCTGAACATCTTGCTATTCAATGGTTCCCAAACTTTGGTCCTCCAGATGTTTTGGACTCAGCTCCCAGAATTCCTGACAGTTGGCCAAACTGGCTGGGGCTTTTGAGAGTTGAAGTCCCAAACACCTGGAGGACCAAAATTTGGGAACCATTCTGTTATCTCAATCACTAAGCCTCCAGTTATAGTTTTCTGCCAGGCACTAGATCTACAGAGATTACTGGTAAATGCTGTCCTAAAAATACTAGTCAACAATCCATGACTGCATCCTTGTGTAATGTACAAGCTGACCTTAGTTCAAAAATCCAAACTTCAGTGTGAAAACCAGAAAGTTTTATTCAGAAACTGAAGTAGTTCACAGCTTGGCAATATTGTTAGGATTAAAGCAATTTCAGTTACATGGTATTTTAAAAACACAGATCAATAAAAACCCTTTCGTGCACTCAAACGCCATTCGTTCCCAAGTCAAAACATCCCTCTTCCTAGGACTGCCCTGTTGTTTCATGTTGTAACAGGCATTCCCATGGAACTGACCTTGGGGTTGTCTACATGATTAAAATACTGTTTGGACAGAATGTGATCTGGCCTCAGGCGATTTGGAAGAATTGAGGCTTTTTGCGGGAGTGTAACTCCATAAACGCCACTAAAAAGGATTTGTGGTTTTTAATGGAGTATCTGCAAAGACGCAGATTATTGTATGTTTGGCAGAGGAGGGGAAATAGATGCAAATTTGCATTGGAAAGTAAAGGCAGTAAGCGTCACAATGCGAATCTGTGAAAATTTGCAGCAATTCACTAATTTGCAAATCAGAAAATTGCTGATTTTCCACAACAATTCACTGCGGAAAATCTGCAAATTTGCAGCAATTCGCAATTATGTGAATTATCCAACTCCACAGAAGGTGAACATTTCTTTCCACCTAGCAATACCAAAGGTATGACACATCCCACTGCAGATTTTCCGCAGTGAATTGTTGTGGAAAATCAGCAATTTTCTGATTTGCAAATTAGTGAATTGCTGCAAATTTTCACAAATTTGCATCTATTTGCCCTCCTCTGCCAAACATACAATCCAGTAATAAAAAGCAAAGCAGTTACATCCTAAATGTTTAGCAGGCATGGCAGAAACTCTGAGGAATTCAGATCCCAACCTCTTGTGACTCAGAATGTTGCATCACCTGTAAACACCTTAAGCAGAGTCTCATGTTTACAGGGACAGTGACTGGCAGGACCTAATATATTAAACAACATATCACCTGCCAGTTCTGCAATCTCATTTATGTGACTGAATGCAGAAATATAGATGTCATCAGCAGCATGTAGGCAAAACTATCATATACCTATGTTTACACTTCCCAGGAACTACAACTCTGCAATCCTGATCAGGAAGGCAGATCAGGAAGCTATATACTCTAAATGTATAAATAAACGGACAGCAACCTGAACATGAGAGACTCTCTGATTTGTTTTTGAGGTGCCTTCTCCTTCAAACATTTTGGACCAAAAAAGGGGGGGGGGCTGGATCTATCAACTTGATACTAATACCATATGGCCTCTACTTAAGAGGATGATACCATCGTTCACTAAGTGCATCTATGGAAGTACACCAAGGCTACAAACACTTTTGCTATAACTTCTTTTGCAGAGTTAGTCTCAAAGATGCTTTGCATATTGTCCATTAGAGAATGCTGGAAACCATGTGTTCTGAGTTGTCACCTTGGATGCAGCTTAGTTTTAAATTTAGCAACTGAAGAAGGTGGATGACACAAAGATATGTTTATGTTATATTTTTCAGTTTTATTTGTTAATTGCCTCAATAAATATACATCAGGCCCTTGGTATCTGCTGGGGTTTGGTTCCAGGACCCCTGTAGATACAGCTTTCATCCATTGTTCCATGTTCTAGTCTCTGGAGCAGCAGAAAACAGGGTTGCTCCATCCTCAGTGTGATACCCCTTCAGATACACAAACAGGGCTATCATATAACCTGGAACAATGGATGCAAGCTGCAGGAAAAGAGCTCAACATTAGGAAGTACTTCCTGACAGTAAGGGCTGTTCAACAGTGGAACACACTTTCCTTCGGAGAGTGGTTGAGTCTTCTACTTTGGAGGTCTTTAAGCAGAGGCTGGATAGCCAACTGTCAGGGATGCTTTGATTGTGAGTTCCTGCATGGCAGGGGGTTGGACTGGATGGCTCTCGAGGTCTCTTCCAACTCTATGATTCTTTGAAATTCTCTTCTCCAGGCTAAACATATCCAGCTCCCTAAGTCTTTCCTCATAAGGCATGGTTTCCAGACCCTTAACCGTTTTGGTGGTCCTCCTCTGGACACACTCCAACTTGACCACATCCATTTTGAATTGTGGTGCCCAGAACTGGATGCAATATTCCAGGTGGGGCCTGACCAAAGCAGAATTGAGTGGCACTATTACTTCCCTTGATCTAGACACTATACTTCTATTGATGCAGCCTAAAATCGCACTGGCCATTTAGCTGCCACATCACATTGTTGATTCATGTTCGACTTGTGGTCTACTAAAACTCCTAGATCCCTTTCACATGTAGTCTTATTAAGCCAGGTGTCCCCCATCCTATATCTATGCATTTCATTTTTCAACCTAAGTGCAGATATTAAAGTGCAGATAAGAATCATAGAATCATAGAATCATAGAAATTTAGAGTTGGAAGAGACCACAAGGGCCATCCAGTCCAACCCCCTGCCGTGCAGGAACTCCCAATCAAAGCATACCCGACAGATGGCCATCCAGCCTCTGCTTAAAAACCTCCAAGGAAGGAGACTCCACCACCCTCCGAGGGAGTGTGTTCCACTGTCGAACAGCTCTTACTGTCAGGAAGTTCCTCCTAATGTTGAGGTGGAATCTTTTTTCCTGCAGTTTGCATCCATTGTTCCGAGTTCTGTTCTCTGGAGCAGTAGAAAACAAGCTTGCTCCCTCCTCAATGTGACATCCCTTCAAGTATTTAAACAGGGCGATCATATCACCTCTTAACCTTCTCTTCTCCAGGCTAAACATTCCCAGCTCCCTAAGGCGTTCTTCATAGGGCAAGGTCTCCAGACCCTTCACCATTTTAGTCGCCCTCCTTTGGACCCGCTCCAGTTTCTCCACATCCTTTTTGAATTGTGGTGCCCAGAACTGGACACAGTATTCCAGGTGGGGCCTGACCAATGCAGAATAGAGTGGCACTATTACTTCCCTTGATCTAGATACTATACTTCTATTGATGCAACCTAAAATTGCATTGGCCTTTTTAGCTGCTGCATCACACTGTTGACTCATGTTCAACTTGTGGTCTACTTGGACTCCTAGATCCCTTTCACATGTTGTCTCATTCAGCCAGGTGTCCCCCATCCTATATTTGTGCATTTCATTTTTCCGCCCTACGTGTAGGACCTTACATTTCTCTGTGTTAAATTTCATTTTGTTAGCTTTGGCCCAGCTTTCTAGTCTATTCAGGTCATTTTGAATTTTGATCCTGTCCTTTGGGGTATTAGCTACTCCTCCCAATTTGGTGTCATCTGCAAATTTGATAACTAGGCTCTCAATACTGTCATCCAAGTCATTAATAAAGATGTTGAATAGCACTGGGCCCAGGACAGAACCCTGTGGGACCCCACTTGTCACTTCTTTCCAGGATGAAAAGGAACCATTGTTGAGCACCCTTTGGGTTCGGTCAGTCAACCAGTTACAAATCCATGTAACGGTTACCTTGTCTAGTCCATATTTTACAAGCTTGTTTGCAAGGATGTCATGGGGAACCTTGTCAAAGGCCTTACTGAAGTCAAGATATACTATATCCACAGCATTCTCTTCATCTACCAAGCTGGTAATTTTATCAAAAAAAGAGATCAGGTTTGTCTGGCATGACTTGTTTCTCTGAAACCCATGTTGGCTTTTTGTGATTATGGAATTATCTTCCAGATATTCACAGACTCTCTGCTTAATGATCTGCTCTAGAATCTTTCCTGGTATTGATGTCAGACTAACCGGACGATAATTGTTGGGATCCTCTTTTTTCCCCTTTTTGAAGATTGGGACAACATTTGCCCTCCTCCAGTCTGCAGGGACTTCTCCTGTTCTCCAGGAGTTCTCAAAGATGATTGCCATTGGTTCCGATATTACATTTGCCAGTTCTTTTAATACCCTAGGATGTAGTTCATCTGGTCCTGGAGACTTATATTCATTTAGATTAACCAGGTATTCCTGTACTGTTTCTTTACTTATTCTGTGCTGAAATTCCCCTATTCTGTTCTCTGAGATGTTGTTGTTATCCCTTCCAGTTGTTTTTTACTTATGACAACCCTAAGGCTTAGGTTTTCCTTGGCAGGATTAGCTCAGAGGAGGTTTGCCATTGCCTTCCTCTGAGGCTGAGAGAGTGTGACTTGCCCAAGGTCACCCAGTGGGTTTCATTGCTCGATCAGCAGGGAGAGGCGGGAATATAAATAAAACATTATTATTATTAGCTGGGAATTGAACCCTGGCCTCCAGACTTGTAGTCCAATACTCAAACCAAAAGAGGTAGTATACACAATATTCATTTTGGGAAGGCCTGTTCATGTAGAATAGTTATGTTTGGAGCCAACTGGAAGAAGCCTGCTCTCTCAAGGACAGCTGAGACCAATATGCAATACAGTATAAAAAACAATTGAGCTCCAGAGAGACAGACACTCATCCTCCAGCTCACCTGAAACTGAGAGATCATTAAATATGGTTAATGATTCTCCGGGTAACACCGCTGCTTTCTGAATAAGTTAAGGCTCCAAGGATCCCTTCTGTCACTCTGAGCTGCAGACTCAAAAAAAAGAGCTTATCGCCTCCAGGCAGGTTTGACAGAAGTACTGGATCAAAACATCTTGCAAATAGGCACAGGGGATGGATAGGTAAAGTGAATGTGGTGACATAAAAGTTCTGAAAAATAGCACACTCTAGGATATTTGTCATAATGATAAGAATAAAGCCAGCAGCCAGGGCACTCTGGGTGTCAAGGGTGTTAAGACATCTCATCTGGAAAGCGTATGAAAGAAGTGTGATTTCCCTCCCTGCTTTGTTTTGTTTTGATTTGTGTACTTGCAATGTTAAAATTAAATTGTTTTGCCATCACTGCTGGCAAAATCTGTCAAATCCGCTGGTTTGCTCAGAGATTTTAACACCTCTTGGCAATCGTCTAGCTTTATAAGATCATGGTTTATGGTTTCCCTCTGGGTGAAAGCAAAGACAAAATGCATATCTGCATGACAAATGGTTTTAGAGTCACTGCACCTCCAAGACACCCTGGAAACTGATGCTTTATTAGAGGCGGGGATAGAGATCTTGAAGAGAACAATTTCCTTATTTGCACCTGCAAATCTTCCCTTTGGGGAAGCCATAATAATTAAATTGGAATAAAAGCAGAACATGGCTACTGCGCAGATAAAACCAGAATAACTCCATGGTTTGAATTAAAAAGCCTAGGCAATGTTTCAGCATTTGCTGTTCCCTCTGAGAAACACACCCCACCGCCTTTTTTCTGTTCCTGCATGACAGGAAGGTTGGACTGGATGGCCCTTGTGGTCTTTCTCCAACTCTGTGATTCCATGATTCTATGATTCTAGAAGCAAGGTTTCTAAAGTGAACTGCTAGAATTGTGCATTGTGGATACAACTCTAATTAAAATGTTAAAAAGTCACGTAAACGCAACCAGTCAGGTGAAACCTTTTCAAATTCTTTGTTATTTATCTGAGAATGAAGTAAGTGAAGATTTTAATCCCTAAAGCCCTGTCACTGTGCCAGCTCAGTATCTCATACCACGTTGCCATGTTAGCAGCCAGCTTTACCATCAGAAGCACAATATCAGTCAGACCATGCCTGCAAAGTGGTGAAATGAAAATAACCTCAGTTTAATTTTATTCCATTGCAAAAAAGGTCAAAGCAGCTTACAACAAGTGTTTAAAATCAATATAAAACAATTCAAGGACACAATTCTAAACACAGTTCACATATATAAGAGCAGAGCTAAACAAACAAAGCATTCCAAGCTACTGTTTATTGTAAAACTGAGAAGCTTCTCCTTCAAACCAGCAACTCCTAAAACTTTTCTAAATAAGCAAGTTTTGCATATCCACCAAACGCCAGTAGTAAGAAAGGTGATGGACCAACTAGAGATATAAACCTTTCCTTATTTTGTTCTTGTACTCAGGAACTAAGGATTGTAAAAGTTTTCTCCCCAAAAAGTTTTGAACATTTTCATTGATTCTCTGAATTTTGGGCAGGGTGGGCTGCTTGGCTTAAACGAAATGACTTTAAAGAAATAAATAAACCACTCCTGTGGTTTTTTAACTAATTTTTTAAAAGTCTAGCTATTATTACTATTTTCCAGCCCTCTTGCTGGAACAACACCTGTTAAACATTTTTACTTTAACAGTTTATTGCAGTTGTTCATTGTTAGACCAGCATCCAATGTCTGTTGCTTCTTTTTAATCACTTTATTTAATAATTCAAGAAATACCATTCAGGAACAAATCCTTCGATTAACATAAAATAACACTTTTTTTAAAGAACAATTATTATTCAAGTTAGTGGCCTTAACATCTGAACTGCATTTGTAGTCCTATATTCCTATATATAGGCTACCAACTTGTTAATACAGTGGTCCCTCCATATTTGCTAGGATTAGGGGGTGAAGAACCGCCACTAATGTAGAAAAACTGCAAATAAAAAAAACACTATTCTTTTTACCTGAGAGAACACCTTGCTAGGAATCTCCAGGTCCTCCAGTGAAACTCTATGGTCAATATCTGTCAGAAGTTGATCACAGAATCATGTTGGATGACCTACTACAAATGCCTAGAGAAGTGTTTTCCATAGGAACATCTAGGTTCTCCAGCACAACTCTATGGTCAACTTCTGGCAAAGTTACGCTGGAAGACCTAGAGATTCCTAGAGAGAACATAATAATCAAAAACGCAAATAATCAAATTCACAAAAGTCAAAGCAGCAGATGTGGAGGGACAACTGTATAATTCCCAAACTTTTATTGAAAGATGTAAACCATATCAAAGCCTAATAACTCTAATCTGTTCGGGTAAAATGGCACTGAAACATGGATGACCAAGCTTTCTAATACATAAAATAATGTTCCACAGCATTAATATAATAAACAGGATCCACATTTTTCCATTAAAACAGTAATGCAAAAACAAAACAAAAGTGGTTAAATCAAAACGGGGGTAAAACCAAAATAACCCCAGTTTAACCCTTGTTTTTAAAACCTGGGTCATTTTTCAAACCCTGCACTTGTGCATATAAAACACAAATGTCAACCTTTTACTACACAGTGCACCAGCTAGAGTTTCTGAAGCATTTTAAAGGTCACCCTCACGCGGATTTCAGATTGCAAGATGTGACTTTTCTTGCCATAGGATCTGTGTTACTCTGGCACTGAAATCCCACCCCCAGCCCTGATTATACTCTGCTGTGCATGATCAAATATATGACATTTGTGCCGAAGCAGGAATCCATCTTTCATGGTGGATCTTAACCTAACATTAATTCACTAAAGCTATTAATCAAAGCATGTAATTTTCAGGGGTGATCATTATTAAAATAGGTCAGGAGCAACAGCTTGCCTTCATGCTTGTAAACAAAATGGATTTCCTTTCGCTGTTCTGCCACATTCTTCACAATATGAAAAGCCAGCCTTTTAACTGGCCAGGGAGATGAAGGAAAAGGAAGAGGGAGAGAAAGAGAGGGGAAAGAAGGAGAAATTATAACAAAATTATATATGTAAAGCAGGATTAGACTCAGAAGAAGGAGGTGTGAAAATTGGAGGGAGGAACGTCAGCAATTTAAGATATACAGGTGATATCATACTATTGTACTAGCATAAAATAGCAAAGACTTGCATTGATTATTGAAGAAAGTCAAGGAAGAAAGTGCAAAGGCAGGTTTACAATTGAACAATAAGGAAACAAAAATAATGACCAAAGATGGTTTACACAACTTTAAAACAGACGATGAAGACACTGAAATAGTTCAAGATTTTCCATACTTGGTCTCAATCATCAATGACAGCAGAGAATGCAGTCAAGAAACCAGAAGAAGCCTAGAACTTACAGGGGGAGCTATGAAGGAACTAGACATAATCTTGAAGTGTAAAAATATATCACTGAATACAGAAGTTGGGATGGCCCAAGCCAAAGTATTCCTCATCTCTACGTATGAGTGTGAAAGCTGGACAATGAAGAAAGTGGAGAAGAGGAAAATAAACTCATTTTGAGATGTGTTTAGGTCTAAGGATACTGTGGACTACTAACAAAACCAATAAATGGGTCCTAGAGCAGATGAGGCCCAAATTCTCCCGGAAGCAAAGATGACTAAATTGTGGTTGTTTTATTTTGGCCACATCATGAGAAGAAAGGACTCACTAGAAAAGACAATAATGCTTGTTCAAGTGGAGGGCAATAGGAAAAGAAGACCGCATTCTTCTTTTGGATAGACTCAATTAAAGAAGCCATGGTCATGAATCTGCAAGACCTGAGCTGGGTGGCTGAAGACAGGTCGACTTGAAAGCCTCTCATTCATAGGTCAAAGTCGACTTGAAGGCAGTTAACAACAACAACAACAACAACAAACATTATCTTGGAAATGAAAACAAAACATTGCAGTTTCAGATAAAAAGCAAAGCATCAAAGTGCTGGAGTATTGCTGGAGCTGCTGTGAATCAGGATTGCAATGTCTATACATTCACATAAGAGACTGCAAGGTTCCCATAGTTATGCATTGACAAGCACTGGTTCTTTTAGGAGCAAACATGATAAGGATTTTGCAGCAAGATGAAAAACCTGAGATAGTTGGAGACAATGCTGTGGGTGAAAGAATAACATGCTATGAGAGCTAAGAAATAACTTTGCTAGATTATCATTCTTGGGGGGGGGGGGGGGGAACCAGCCTGCATGGCCACTGACCCTGGTGGCTGAGGGTCTTCAATGTTTATAGTCCAATAATGTATCTTTTTTTAGCTCTGGCATCCATGCTGGAAAACCCAGAGCCAAAATATCACCATACCAATATGGGCTTCATCTGCACTGTTAAAATAATGCAGTTTAGTACCACTTTAATGGCTCAATACTATGGAATACTAGGATATGTAGTTTTGGCAGATATTTAGCTTTATCTGAGAGCTCTGGTACCAAAACAAACTACAAATCCCAGGACACCATAGCATGGGGCAACGGCAGTTAAAGTGTAGTCAAACTGTATTATTTCTGCAGTGTAGATGCAGCAAAGATGTTAACTAAAGGGATGTATAGATAGGCCACTCTCATACCCATTACACAGATAGGAAACTGAGGTTGAGCTAAATTAACTAGTTAAAGGCTACCAGAAAGTGCGGAGCAGAGCAGCAATAACTCCACATCCAAATCTGAAACTCCTACTGTGTACAACCTCATGATTGTATGGAAGGGGCCGATTTAGCTAAGCTCCTTGGATACCGGCAGCTATAAATCAAATAGTAAAATCTGCACTTGGCCACAATATCTTTTCTATCTCACTACAAAAAGCAAATGGATGGCCACAAAGCGCCTGGGAAAGCCTGTGGAGGAGTTTGACGTGCACTTAATTAACTGACATGTTGCACCAATCTGGGCCACTGCAGGCTGTGAGAAGGCAATTAAAATATGAAGCGGTTGACAATGGTTTCTGCCCTAGATATTAAGCTCAGCAACACCTGGGACCCCTATTTTTAGACTCCACAGCAGGGCGCCATGGCCAGAGAATGCAGCTTCCCATATCTCACATCTGTAGATTGAAATCCTATCAGTAAGCTGCTCTGCAGATACAGTGGACTGCCAAAAAAAAGGAAATGGGCTCAAAAACAAATCAAGGCTGAACTCTCCCTGGAAGCCAAGATGATTGAACTGAAACTCTTGTACTTTGGACATACCATATGGAGACACGACTCACTAGAAAAGACAATGATGCTTGTGGTAATGTGGAAGGCAGTTCGAAAAGAGAAAGACCGCATTATAGGTGGATAGACTCAATCAGGGAAGCCACGGTTTTGAATCTGCAAGACCTGAGCAAGGCTGTTGCTAACAAGATGACAGGAATGTATTTTATTCATAAAGTCACCATAAATCAGTAGTCTTCCAGGAGTTTTGGATTTCAACTCCCAGATGCCCCAGCCAGCTTGGCCAACTGCCAAGAATTCTGGGAGCTGAAGTCCAAAACATCTGCAGGACAAAAGTTTGAGCATCACTGCCATAAATCAAAGTTGATTTGACAGCAATTAACTCAAAGTGGTTTGAGTGATGGACTACAACTCTGGACACCAGGGTTCGATTCCCAGATCAGCTATGAAACCTCCTGGGAGACCTTGAGCAACTCACCTGTTTTCAGCCTGAGGGGAAGGCATCACAAGGGCTATGCTACCCTGATGTCAGTTACTTATAAAAAGATAGACAGTATGTAGAGAGATCTTGTAGACCTTTGAGACTAACTGAAAAAGAAGCTGACAGCAAGAGCTTTTGTAGACTCCACTCTACTTCCTCAGATGCTTTCGGAGTCTACAAAAGCTCATGCTGCCAACTTCTTTCTCTCAGTTAGTCTCAAGGGTGCTACAAGGTCTCTCTACATACTGATTCTATGTATCTTTGAATTCTACAATATAGAAAATCCCTCACTCCAGCTCTGCTCGCTAGATTCAATAAGAGCTGTAGTCCAACCTCTGGAGGACCGAAGGCTTTCATAGCCAGCATCCATAGTTGTTTGTGGAGCTTTTGGGCTATGTGGCCATGTTCTAGAAGAGTTCCTTTCTGACATTTCGCAAGCATCTGTGGCTGGCATCTTCAGAGAATGAAGATTCTGTGAAGATGCCAGCCACAGATGCTGGTGAAACGTCAGAAAGGAACTCTTCTAGATCATGGCCACATAGCCCGAAAGCTCCACAAAAAACTCTGGAGGACCATACGTTCTTCACTAGTGACCAAGGATTTATCCCATAAGCCCTGTTTCCATAGCAGTGGTGTTTTCAGGCTGGTGCCACCCAGTGTGTGTGTGTGTGG
The DNA here is from genome assembly GCA_034509955.1 of Urosaurus nigricauda. NCBI lineage: Eukaryota > Metazoa > Chordata > Lepidosauria > Squamata > Phrynosomatidae > Urosaurus > Urosaurus nigricauda. The sequence goes on from JAOEGL010000001.1 coordinate 10,884,731, forward strand.
GGGGGGGAACTGCCTTGTCCTCCACACACCTGGCTAGACCGCAACAGCCCCCCTCCCAGCATCTGAAGTCAACACATGACCCCACATGATTGCCAGTTGCACACTTTGAAGATACCTCCATCACCGAGTCCCATGTGTTTCATACCACAGGGAGCTCGAAAGGCACCTCTGCCCCCAGCTACTGGGGGAGTGGCACTCTGGAGGGCCCATTTAGGATCCTGTAGGGCAGATGGGCAAGCTGGAAAGCACCTTTACTCGCTTGTCCGGTAGCCATACCAGACCCTCTGGCTGAACCACTCCACTGGATGACACCACTCCTCTATTGACACCATTGTCCAGCAAGAGTCACTTTAGTTGAAAAAATGGAAATATACAGAGAGCCATCACCACACCCCTTATCAATTACACAACAAGGGCTGCTGTCGCAATCACACCCAATTCCTGAATCTCCCTTAACCCCACCTTCTTGCCATATGCCCCACCAAGCATGCCTTTCCATTATTATATGTATTTATACATTTATATTTCACGCAATTCCAGAGTTTGGCTACTGTGAATTACTGAGGGTTTTAAGTTTTAAAAAATAGAAAGAAGAAAGCAGAAAATCAGATTTGTGGAGTCGAAGGCTTTCATGGCTGGCATCCATAGTTTTTTGTAGGGCTTTCGGGCTATGTGGCCATGTTATAGAAGAGTTCCTTTCTGATGTTTCGCGAGCATCTGTGGCTGGCATCTTCAGAGAATGAAGATTCTCTGAAGATGCCAGCAACAGATGCTTGTGAAACATCAGAAAAGAACTCTTCTAGAACATGGCCATATAGCCCAAAAGCCCTACAAAAAACTATGGAAAATCATGTTACTTGGGAACAGCAAGGGGGCAGGGACACTGGCACCACATGTCTGCCAATTGCACAACTCCCCTGGCAGTGATGTTTCGCATAATTGTGAGGTCATTGACAGTTTTCCCCGTCAATGAAAAGGGATGGATTGGGGACAGAGCAGCTATGGGTTGCAAGTGGTGGCGTGCGATAAGTATCATCAAAACCATTTTTTATCCTGGTGTAATCATAGTTCAAAAGCCGTGTGTAGAAATCTTCCTAGATGAACATCAGAGATGGAGGATGCAGTGGTGCCCCTGGTAAAGTTTTCACAGATGTTGTAAGTGAAATGGTGGGGAGACACAACAGGGTAGGCTGATGAATTTCATTTGGAGAGCTGGGTTATTACTACTCCTTGCAATTAACTGCTTAGGGGAATGCAGAGTGAAAAACAGCTCTTCTCAAGTGTCAAGATTTTACTCTTTTGTTTCCTTTCAAATACTGTGAATATAATTAAAGCAGTAGGACATTAAAAATAGCCTGGCCTGAGCTTAATTTGGAATGTGTAAACATGACTGCAGTCCTGGAGAAAAGTACAACATTTGCAAGCATCATTTGCAAAAGCAAACATGAGGTACGGCACAATGATTGTGCCGATCAAAATGAAGTTTTACTAAATTAGGAGACACCTATAACTACTATTAGAATCTGATGAGATTTATAAATGTTCCAGACAGGGATCTACAAATATTACAAAAACAAAATGGTACTATGTAAGAGTATAGGAAAGTAAGACAAAATATCTAGGTCTTGGTCTATGTTTCATATATACTTAATATAGCACAAGTGGGGAATACACTGTGGTTGATGCATTTTTGTAATAGAGGGAACACTCCAGGGGAATTAGAACTCGGTTTATAAATACCCTCAAGGTGTCAGTATAAATGAAGGAAGGGAATTAGTCACAGTCTCAGAAGATACAAGGCTATGACAGCGCTACTAGGGATGAAGCCAAGGAAATAAAATGAGGTTAGAGATTCTAAGAAATAAAAAATAAGTCAGGAAGGCATTTTCTCCAAGATATGTCTAGGGGAGGGGGTTTGGATTTCAGATGTGTGCAAATGTAAATCCCTGAAAGTAGGTTTGGCTGGATCATGGGCAGATCTGAGAGACCTAATCCTTGAGCAGACGATATTAAATCAGTATTTTGACTAGGTAAAGGCCAAAAGAGAGAGCCAGTGTGGTATAGCGGTTTGAGTGCTGGATTGGAACTCTAGTTTCCATAGCCGAGGAGGATTTTGAACCATAGTTTGCCAGGATGGGTGACCTAGAGCAAGTCACACTATTTCAGCATCAGAGCAAGGCAATGGCAATACCCCTTTGAACAAACCTTGCCAATAAACATCTGTTATAGGGTCAAAGACCATCAGGTCCAATCTCCTGCCATGCAGGAGGATACAATCCAAGCACTCCTGACAGATGGCCATTCAGCTTCTGTTTGAAAACGTCCAAAGGAGAAGACCCCACCACTCTCCGAGGCAGCATGTTCCACTATTGAACAGCTCTTACTATCATATAGTTCTTCCTAATGTTTAAGTGGAATCTCTTTTCCTCTACAAGCTTGCTTCATCCTTAATACCTCAGGGTCGCCATAAGTCACAAAGGACTTGAAGGCACACAACCCACACAACAAAGGCAGGAAGCACAAAGCAACCAGATAACTAACAGGGCAGGAAGCTCCAGAAGGCAAACCAACTATGGCAGGAAGCACAGAGAAAGGTGGTTTCTCTTACTGGAGTTAAGTGTCAGGTAGTAGTGGGTGGAAAGGTGTTCTTCAACTAGAATCTCCAGTAGCTGGCCTCCTGTACCACTTACACTTGCGTCACTAGCACACTACATCCTTGGAAAGTCAGGAAGACTAGACCTTAAGGGAGTATCCATATTACGCAGTTATAGCACTCAAATGGCACTTTAGCTGCTACACCTCCATCCCATACGATCATGGTTTATTTTTTAGTTTGATGAACTACTTAGAATTCCCTGTAGACCAGGTGTGAATAACTGCATCCTTTCCCCTGGATGGGCTTCACCAGCATGCCAAAGCACTCAAATCCTGCTAAATAAATAAATCAGTAAATAAATAAATTTCCAGGTGATTTTTTTCTACCCATATCCTTTAACCTGCCATGGGCTTCTGACGGAGCCCTCGAGTCCATAAACCAGGAGAAAGGCAAGACGTAAATAAATATAATAATAACAACAACAATAACAACTTTTTCTTGTTGTCAGAGGAACCATATGTTCGACATTGTCCTGTATAGATAATGTTCTCTATAAAATCCAAGTCCAGTGTAAAGCTAAAAGAAACCATATGACAAAGAGATCAGAGACCACATATCTGGAGGACCCAGAATAGGGATGGCTAATCCAGGGTATATGCAACAACATGACACTATGAACCATTCATCACATGGGAAAATAACTCCTGTTCCATGGGAACTTCCCTTCCCTCTATGAGATTTGGAAATGCCAGGAATCTCTCGCAAAGCGTTTTGCTTTTTGTTGCAGCTCCCAGCAGATTGCAAAGAGCAGATGATTCACATTTGATGCCATGCCAGGAGCTGCCTCATCTACCGGTAAACTTCCAGAGGAGGAAGAAATTTGCCTAGCTCAACCATTAATGACCTAGAAAACAAAGCCGAGATCCCTGTGGGGGTGGGGTGGAAGGAAAAACCAACTGTAAAAATCCTCTTCTCCGCTGCTTGCTAGATTTCTCAGTTCCTAACAAAAATTTTGCTTCTTTGCTAGTCACAAGCGGATGTGTGCTGCACAACTTTTTTTTACAGTTGCACCCATGACATACAGCAAGCACAATAAATAAATCTGTGTCATGTCGTATCAGGAGATGACTTTGACCCAGAAGGACATCCCTCTCAGGGTGATGGAGAGAATGCAGTACAGCACCACAAGTGTCTCTTTGTTGCTGTTTTTCGTTTTGTGTGTATTTTGTTCTGCATAACTCTTGTTTCTGAGAGACAAACACTCCCAAAATAGAATCACATTGCTCTGGTGTCAGAAGGAGAGAAGAGGCAGGCATAGCTCCATCATGTCCAGGCCCAGAAGCAAATGAAAAGCCCTCCCTCCATTCCAACTGCCATTGCCCTGGCCTTGAAGAGAGAGAGAAGAAAAGACAGGCACCGCTCCACCATGGCCAGGCCCAAAAGCATATGAAAGGCCCCCACTCCATCCCAACTGCCATTGCCTCCGCGGAGTTTATCACACGGGAGGAATTTCTCTCAATTTCAAAAGAAATGGAAGTGAGGCCAATTCGGAACTGAGTAAATTCACTAGTTCAGTGAATTTCCATGATTGCGTATTGACACTGCATTGCATTCAGAACTGGCCGAAATTGCCTCCCAGTGCCCGAAATTGCGTCTGATAGTTTTTCACGCAATCACGCAAAACCCCATGATTGCATTCAGATTGCCATTGGATTATACTTCCAATTCCTTTCGTGTGATAAACTCCCGAGAGAGAGAAAATGACTCCATCATGCCCAGGTATGGCTCCATCATGCCCAGGTCCAGAAGCAGATTAAAGGTCCTCCCTTCATCCCAGCTGCCGCTGACTTGGCCAAAGAGAAAGCCAGAAATTGTTTTTCTTCTTTTTTCTGTTTCTCAGTCTTCTATTATATTCTTTTTTTCCCTTTCTTTTCTTTCTTTTTCTTTATATAATTTTGCAGATTTGTCATTTTCAGTATATTTGGCAACGTCTAATAATAATAATTGGTCTGTGAGCTGCCTTGGGCCCCTCCAGGGAGAAAGGTGGTGTATAAATTAAATAAATTAATAGTAGTTATTATTATTATTATTATTATTATTATTATTATTTTGTGTAAGTCATTTCTGGCTTATGGAGACCCATAATGATTTATGTGCCTACAAATTGTTTTTGACTTAAGATCAAAAAATCAAAGGCAAAGATTTGTTCAGAGGAAGCTTGTGACTTGCCCAAGGTCATCCAGTGGGTTTTAAGTTTGTGCTGGGAATCACACCCTGGTAGACCAGCACTCAAGCCACTACACCACACTAGCTCCAATAATAATAATATAATAATAATAATAATAATAATAATAGCCTTATCACTATTATTATCTTAAATGAGGGGGGATGAGAGGGGGAAACGAGTTTCATCCCATTCTCCTTTTCAGCACAGCCTTTGACTGCAGCAGTGACACAGCACTCCAAAGATGGATTTGCCAAATTAATCCCTCTCACAGTCCCCATATATTCTAATTGGATTTGGATGCTCAGAGACAGCAGACTTGACATGAAGAAGAGGAATTGATCCATTTCAGGTGGCCTCCTCCATATTAAATTGAAAGTAGCAAAGAAGCACCTGAGTATAGCTGCTGTCCCTGATTGCAGGGGGACATGATAGATTGTGTAAGCCCTTTCACACTACACAACTATAGCACTGATGATTTAACTTTAACTGCTCCAGCCTACAGAATCCTGGAGTCTGAAGTCTAAGGAGGGGTATTTTGAAATCTCAGCCAGACAGCAGCAGTGCCTCACCAAACTACAAACCACAGGATTCCTTAGGATACAGCAATGACAGTTAAAGTGAGGGTCATAGCACGAGATACAGAGGCCTTCCATTTCCATGGATTCTTCATCCACGGATTCAAGCATCCATGGCTTGAAAATATTTAAAAACATATAAAGTCCAAAAAGCAAACCTTGATTTTGCCATTTTGTATAAGGAACACCATTTTACTATATAGTAGCCCCTCCATTTTCGTGGGGATCCATTCCAGACCTTGAATGGTGGTGCACACTTCATTTTGTCCCCCACTATTTTCTGCCAGCAAATGAACAAGTGACAAGGATTCAAAGTCCGTGAAAACAGAAAGGTGACTGTACATTATATTTAATGGGACTTGAAAATCAATGGATTTTGGTATCCACGAGGGGGATGCAGAACAAAACCCCAGGGGATACCAAGGACCCATTGTATACCTGAGTTAATAGAAGTCCTGTAGAAGATTTGATACCAGAGACAGAAATACACAAAAATAACAGGGGTAGGTTCCTGCACCCCCAAAAAGAAGAGAAGTTCAACATGTTTCAGCAACCGTTTTACTCAAGACTAACAATATGCACATGTGAAATGAAACAGGCAGGTCCCATTAAGCTTTGCATAAGTAAACAAAAGCATTTTGAATCTCCTAAAGCACTTGGAGGCTTCTTTCAAAATGCATCCAGATATGACTTTTTTCTTTTACCAGCCTTCACCTTCTTAAGATTTCCATTTTGGTGGCCAAGCTTATAGACCTTTAATATGCTGGGGCTAGATGATAAGGCTAGCTAATCTGCTTTCTGCTTTTCTATCTGTTTTGCTGTCAAAGTACCTTGACTGTTGTAAGCAGACACACCCAGCAGCAGAAGTATTGGCTAGGGCAGAATCCTACTCTTTCCCAGCTCAAGCTTTATTTGCATTGTTAACAACAGACACACTGCCACAACCTGACAGCAAATGTGTGTTTCACCAACACTCTTTCACTACCCTCCCAGTATTAGTGCTGCTAAAAAGTCTTCCAGCTAAACAGAGCAAAAGGAAGAAAAAGGAGCACTTTGTTGTTCAAGTCACTTCTGACTTATGGCGACCCTAAGGTGACATAGCAAAGTGAGGAATCGAACTGTAGTCTCCAGAGTCTTAGTCCAATGCTCAAACCACTACATCACACTGATGGAGGAAGATAAAATGACCTTGTTAAAAGAGGCTTCTTTGTCAAAGGCTTTTTTAAAACTGAGATATGTACAGTATTGTAACTGTGTACCATAAAAGGCCTCCATCTGCTTCAGTATCCTCTGTTATTCTACTGACAGGTGCTTGACTTTGAACTCACTGTAGATTATCATATTGTCCAATCCCCACTATATGTTTCCAGCAGGAACACATGGGTTTTCCCAGAGGATTTTTTTCCTTATGTCTACAAGCCTGGGAGTTATCCCAAGCCTATTGATACTTCCCTATTGTGTGGGGTAGTACCCTTTTGGCTACATAAGCAATGGTACTCCCAGATTGAGCTCTGAAAACAGAGGGACTGAGGCAAAAATGAAACTGTGTGTTGTGTTGTGTTGTGTTGTGTACCTTTGAGTAGTTTCTGATTTATGCCAACCCTAAGGTGAAACTATCATGGGGTTTCTCGGCACGATTTGTTCAGATGAGGTTTGCCTCTGCTGAGAGCAAGTGATTTGCACAAAGTCACCCAATGGGTTTCATGGCGAAGGTAGGAATTGAACCCTGGTCTCCAGTCATAGTCCAACCCTCAAAACACTATGCCATGCTATATTATAGTTCAAGAAATAATATTAAGAAACTGGGACATGTCCAGTGGAGAGTGACCAAGATGGTAAAGGATCTGGAAATCAAGACCTATGAGGAACAGTTGAGACTATATCTAACTTGAGTAAGAGAAAACTTAAAAATTATAGGACAGCCAATCTTCAAACATCTGAAGAGCTTAGTTTTTTGTGGGTTTTTTCGGGCTATGTAGAAGAGTTTATTCCTGATGTTTCGCCAGCATCTGTGGCTAACATCTTCAGATAATGGCTGGCATCTTCACAGCATTCTCTGAAGATACCAGCCACAGATGCTGGCGAAATGTCAAGATGCCGGCCATGAAAGTCTTCACATCTGAAGAGCTATCATTCAAAAGATGGAGGAAGCTTATTTTCTCCTACTCCAGAGGACATGACCCAAACCAAAAGTCAAATTACCAAAAGGGTGAGACAGGAAGAGAAAGACATTACAACTACATTTTAGGAAGAACTTTCTGATAAGATTTGTTGGTCAGGGCTGCATCCTCACTGCAGAAATAATGCTGTTTCACATAGCATGAACTACAATTCCCAGGGCCATGATAGTTAAAGTGGTGTCAACCCTGGATTATTTCTGCAGTGCAGATGCAACCTATGTCAGAGTATCTCCTTCACTGGAAGTTGTTAAATGGAAGTTAGAGGGCCACCTGTTAGGGCTGTTTTTGCTTTGCAGTCCTTCACTGGCAGGTGATGGAACCAGGACTGCATCTACACAGTAGAAATAACGCAGTTTGACATTGCTTTAACTGCCACAGCTCAATGCTATGGAATTCTGTGACATATAGTTTCCTGAGATATTTAGCCTTCTCTTTCAGAGTGCGCCGGTGCCACAACAACTACGAATCCTGGCATTCCATAGGATGGAGCCATGACAGTTAAAGCGTTGTCAAACTGCATTAATTCTGCAGTGTAGCAGTAGGCTAGATGACCCTTGGGGTCCCTTCCAACCCTCACAGTACATCTTCTGTGTATTCCAACTCCCAGTTCTATTCCGCTTTAGCAACATATTCAGAATTCCTCATTATAAAAAGAGAAAAGAGCATGCTGTTCCATTTGGAAATAACTTTTGATCTCTCCTCTTTTCCATTTTCTCATTTATTGATTAAACAACACACTCGCTGAGCTTCAAAGCAGAGAGAGGTAAGCATGGCCACGAATTAAGTGCTTTTACCAATGCAGTGCCAAGGATAAGTGCGCATGAACTGAATACCCAAAGTGAAAAAGGTGCGCACACTGTTTGCAGAGAGATCCCAAATCCATTTTCTGATTAATAAAACAGGAAGCCGAGAAAGGCTCATTTCAAAGTCAATAGATTCATCTCCTGCACTGTAGCAAGAATTCTATCTATTGCTCTATTACACGGAAGCATGGCTTTATAATCCTTTTCTCTTTAAAATGAAAAAAGCTTGTTTTCCTGAATTACTGGCAAACGTTCCCAACTCCACAAAAGTTAAAACCCCTCTTACTTTGTGCACTTTCCTTCTGCTCTTTCTCCTTTTCTTCTCTTGACTTCCATTAGTTTTTCTTTCTCATTGGTATTTCTCTCTACCTCAGCGCTTGTCTGTCTGGGCCTTTCTCTCTGTTTGGAGAGTCTGGAAACCCTAGAATGCCAAATGGTGACTGGTGGCTTTTATATCAGACAGGTGATGAATCCATATTGGGCTATAGCCCAAACTTTAAAGAAGCTTTCCAAAGTGCTGGACCCAGTCTCCAAAGCAGATTGAGCACCTTGGACAGTTCATTTACTTTTCAGACTAAAGTGTACCACTAAATGCAAAATACTTGGGTGAGGAAAATCACATGCTGTGATGAAGTCTTTCACTACTTGAGGGAGCATCTTTGCAAAAAGAAAGTGAGAGCATGGGAGTTTTGACATATCAACTTATTTGAACCTCAGACTCACAAATTTCAAGCACAACAAACACTGAGAACTATGGACAGAAATGGCCTGGTAATAATAATAATAATAATAATTAATATTTATAATATAAATGTAGAATATATATATTCATAATATTTATAAGATGAATTTATAACATAAATTAGTTGTAATACATTATTATTATTATTATTATTATTATTATTATTACCCACCTCTCTTAAAACACAGAAACACATTAAAACACAGAAAATCATTTCAACGCATTAAATTAAAACACTTAAACCTAGGACAAATTAAAATCATCCAATATAAAATTAAAAATATACAATTTTAAAATCCATAGTTCAAAAACACATACCGTGTTTCCCCGAAAATAAGACAGTTTCTTATATTATTTTTTGCTCCCAAAGATGCGCTAGGTCTTATTTTCAGGGGATGTCTTATTCTTCCATGAAGAAGAATTCACATTTATTGTTGAACAAAAAAATTTACATTTATTATATATTGTATATATATTTATATACAAAAACTTTGCTAGGTCTTACTTTCGGGGGAGGCCTTATATTTAGCAATTCAGCAAAATCTCTACTAGGTCTTATTTTCTGAGGATGTCTTATTGTCGGGGAAACAGGGTAAATCTCCTAGAAGAGATGTGTCTTTAATGCTGTTTTGAATTTAGGCAGCATGTTTAGCTGTCAAATCTCTCCTGGTAGGCCATTCCACAGTCTAGAGGCGGCCAATGAAAAAGTGCTCTGGCTGACAGTTGACAACCTCACCCCTAGATATAGCAGCGATCAATCTGGCTGTTAAGTTTTCAACTAACTGAAGTTTCCAAACTGAGTACAAAAGTAGCCCAATGTAGAGCACAGTGCAAAAGTCCAGCCTTCAGGTTACCACTATACCATCTTTAGGTCTTTCAACTCTTGTAATATTGATATGATAGCCCCGTTTAAATATTTGAAGGGATGTCTTATTGAGGATGGAACAAGCTTGTTTTCTGTTGCTCCAGAGAATAAGACCCGGGACAATGGACACAAGCTACAGGAAAAGAGATTCCACTTCAACATTAGGAGGAACTTCCTGACAGTAAGAGCTTGAAACTGAAAAATGGAAAACAATCCCTCAGAGGGTGGTGGAGTCTCCTTCCTTGGAGGTTTTTAAACAGAGGCTGGATGGACATCTGTCAGGGATGCTTTGACTGTGAGTTCATGTACTGGAGTTGGACTGGATGGCCCTTGTGGTCTCTTCTAACTCTATGATTATAAGTACTTTATCTGGATCAAACCTGATAACAGTAAAATGTGTTCTCTGGAGACCAGTCCCACTTAGCAACCTACTATCCTAGCAGCTGTATTCTAAACCAGAAGATGGTTCTGCAGAGTCTTCCATGGGAGCTTCAGCTCATTTGGCAGAGGTGGAAACCATCCAGCCTTCCAAATGTTGGATTTCAGCTCCTATCAACCCTAACCAGCAAGCCTTTGCTGAAGAATGCTAAGACTTTCAGTTCAAAAATATCTGGAAGTCTGCATGATTCTCATCCCTGGATTTGCCTCTTCATAGAATCATAGAATCGTAGAGTTGGAAGAGACCACAAGGGCCATCCAGTCCAACCCCCTGCCATGTAGGAACTCCCCATCAAAGCATCCCTGACAGATGGCCATCCAGCCTCTGCTTAAAGACCTCCAAGGAAGGAGACTCCACTAGTCTCCGAGTGCTCAGACTGGTATGAATGCCAGTTAATTTTCTGGGACTACAAATCCCAGAATCCCCCATCTGCCATGCTAGCTGGGGAATTCTGGGAAATGTCAAGTTATAATGTAATATTCCCAGCCTCTGGCTCAGATGTTTTAAAGACAGGTCTTCTTGGCTCCTGGCTGCAAGGATTACGCTGAGTGGGAAACCTCTGAGAAATGAAAGAACTAAAGCATTTTTAAAAAACTTACTTTCTGCCTTTTCCTTCTTCTTTTGTAATATATTACTTGTTAATCTGCATGGTAGGAATGTAACAGCTAGACAGTATTCCTGCCAAATAAAAAGCCCTCCAGTAGTAATAATAATATATTTTTAAAGCCACATCACCGCTGAACGCATTCTGATTCTAGCTGTCCAAAGATGCCTCTCTTTGTCTTCCTTTCTCCAGGCCTCTCAGTAGGATGGCAACAACAATGTCCCACGCAGAGGCCTAAAGGGCTGCCTCTTGCCAAAAGAAAAGCATGTATAGAAACTGTCAGCCCAGGAGTAGAAAGTTACACAGCAAACAACAACTCAGCATTTTCCCTGGCGTGATATCGTGCCAACCTCCCAATGATAATTGGCTTATTTCTGCCAGCTACAGCAGTGCCATTCTCTCTCACACAAAAGAAAGCAGCACTCTGGGTTTTCTGAAGACCTCTCTGGGTCAACTCACTGTCCAAAGGGGAGCAAAGATTGCAAAAGCAACACTGGGACCTTTTTCACAGCCAGAGGCTTGGCAGCAACTAATCCCCCCCCCCCAAGATGGCCACTGTGAGAAAGGTGGTGTAGCTAGTGAAGCAAGGCTGTGGCCTTTGAAGGAGAGAAGAACAGCAAAGCACAACTCCACTGTGCATTGACCCCAGTGGATGTTGAGAAGCACCTCTCCATGTTCCAAATGTCATTGCTTTGAAGGGAGGGAAAAGCAGCCAGGCACAGATTCATCATGCTTTTGCTCCAGCAGTGGTGAGAAGTTCTCCTTCCATGTTTCTACTGCCATGGCTCTGGCCTTTGAGGGAGACACAAGCAGCTGTATTGTGCCTTGCCCCAGGGGCTGGTGAGAAGCCGTCTTTCCATAGTTTCATAGAATCATAGAGTTGGAAGAGACCACAAGGGCCATCCAGTCCAACCCCCTGCCATGTAGGAACTCTCCATCAAAGCATCCCTGACAGATGGCCATCCAGCCTTAAACACCTCCAGAGAAGGAGACTCCACCACACTTCAAGATAGTGTTCCACTGTCAAACAGAAAATTACTTCAGGAGGTTTCTCCTAATGTTTAGGTGGAATCTCTTTTCCTGTAGCTTGTATCCATTGTTCTGGAGCAGCAGTAAACAAGCTTGCTCCATCCACAATGTGACATACTTTCAAATACTTAAACAGGGCTATTATATCACCTCTTAACCATCTCTTTTCCAGGCTAAGCATATGCAGCTCCCTAAGTCTTTCTTCATAAGGCATGATTTCCAGGACCTTCACCATTTTGGTGGCTCTCCTTTGGACACGTTCCATTTTTTCTACGTCCTTTTTGAAATGTGGTTCCCAGAACTGGACACAGGATTCCAGATCAGGCCTGACCAAGGCAGAATAGAGTGGCACTATTACTTCCCTCGATTTAGACACTATTCTATTGATGCAGCCTAAAATAGCATTGGCCTTTTTAGCTGCTGCATCATGCTGTTGATTCACATTCAACTTGTGGTCTACTAGGACTCCTAGATCTTTGTTCTGGCTTCTGTGGAAGAGAAGAACAGCCAGTATCAGGACCCTGCCTTGACCCAGTGACTGTATCTTGCTCTTACGCTGTAAAAGAATGCCAAGTGCCAACAGTTCAGTAGCCAAAAGAACAAGCAGTATCCAATAACAAAGAGTTCAAGGTCAGAAGCTACAGATCCAAGCAAAGTCCCTAAGTACTGTAGCAAGATAACAGAGTTAGGAAGCAGTCTAGAGTCTTAAATCGCAGTCAGAGCTCACAGTAGACACAGGCTGAGAGAGAAGCCAAGTGTGCTTCCATCAGACAAAAGGGGAAAGGCCCTAGACTGAGAAAGGCACTGATACAGCCTCATCCAATTTCTCAGCTGCGTGTGTGTAGCCTTTCACTTTGCCAGTAGGGAAGAGCCTGGGTTTCATGCCAGATGCTGAAGCCTTTGCCTTTCCGAAGGATGTGGAGCCATCTCTCCTGCCACCTCCTGTGAAGCACTTGGGTGGCTGTGAGTCTAAGTTGAAAAAGGGCATAGCTACAGTAGATCTGTTTCATCTTCTGAAGCTGAACTCTCAAAGTGGGGGCACGGCAGGCTGGCGAGAAGCCTTCCCTCCATGTTTCTATTCCCACTGCTCCAGCCTCTGAAGGAGACACAAAGAGACAAGCACATCTCCACTGTGCCTTGACCCCAGTGGCTGGTGAGAAAACCTCCTTCCATGTTCCAACTATCATTGCTCTGACCTCTGAGGAAGAGAAGAACAGCCAGGCACAACTCCCCCATATTGTGTCCCAGCAGCTGCTGAGAGGCCCTCTCACCATTCGGACCAACACTGCTGAGGCCTCAGAGGGAGAGAAGAGAAGCCAGCACCTGCAGAATTTAATCCTCTCCCTGGCTGCCATCCCCTTTTCCATGTGTGCCTTGTTTTTTAGACTGTAAGCCTGAGGACGAGGCACTAACTGACAATTTGTAAGATGCTCTGGGAACCTTTTTGTAATAAATAAATGATCACTCAGAAATCAGTGGGGGTTTTATTTTATTTTTAAATTATGGGTTCAGGAGGCTTTGAGAATCACTGGGGGGTGCTTCGGGATGCACAACCCCTCCCCAAACACACACACACACACACACACTCCTGCTCTAGAAGCAGCTCCCACGGCTCTGGTAATTTGTTGATGTGTGCCTTCAAGTCGTTTCCGATTTATGATGACCCTAAGGCAAAATTATGACAGGAGTTTCTGGGGCTGAGAGTGTGTGACTCTCAGGAACACCCACTCGGTTTCCATGGCGGAGCAGGCAATTGAACCTTGGCCCCCAGAATCACAATCCAACGCTCAATCTGCTATACAATGCTGGCTCTGGTAATGTGTCCCCATAAATGATAGTGAATGAGGATTCTCTGCAGTTAAACCCTGGATATGAAAAATGTATTTTGGACCTGCCCAGAAGCCTTTCCATCGACTTGCAATGTATATGTTACAAAGTACATCAGCTTCATAGAACTGTAGGGTCAGAAGGGACCTCAAGGGTGATTTAGACCAGTGATTGCCAAATTTTGGTCCTACAGATGTTTTGGACTTCAGCTCCCAGAATTCCTGTTGACCAAGCTGGATGGGGCTTCTGGGAGCATGGACCAATGTTTGGGAATCCCTGGTTTAGGCCAACCCTGCCAAAGCAGGAAAACCACAGCTAACGCATCCTCAACCAATGAGATCATCTTTGCATTTCCATCTCACCTTTCTCCCAGATATCTTAATCCATTTACAGAAGATTTTTCCTGAGAAATTTCACACCCAGGCACTGGAATAATCCAAGCCTACTGATCTTCAGTAAAACAAATGCCTCTAAGATTCTCAGTCGCATCTGGAACCAGGGTTGAATTGTGGAGTCTGTGATACAGATTAAGCCCTAGTTACAAGCACTTGCATTAACGAATTTTCAATGCAATGTTTTGTTGTCATGCTCATGGTCTGTGTCTGTCTGCATCCTACAGAGGGTAAAAATGAAATCCCTATGCAAAAGAATAAACAGACACTAATCTGACTTCAGAATTTGCAATATTATTTTTTTTCCAAAACAGTGGGGGACCATTTCAAGCTCCTAGAGCAATTCTATCACTGATACTAAACTGGGGCAAGGAAACTACTAAAGGGGATTAGCACACAAGACGGCTGAGTCACAGTTCATTACCTGCTTCCAGTCTATCTCAGAAAAGATATGCAAATCTTTATTTTATTCTTGTTTGTGAGAATGAAAAAATTCTTCAAATTATTTCTCTTCATTGGGTGGTCAATTATTTTATTTTATTTTATTTTTGGCAAGTGTTTTCACACATTTGACACTTTTCACATTTCTGATTTTCTTTTTTTTCTTTCTCGTTCTTTCTTCTTCTAACTAGATGGATTGCCTTGATGTGTTGAGACCCCCGTCTCATCAAGGAAAAGAATATTTTCCTGACACCAGAGTCTTTAAAAAGGATAAAGGTTTCTTATCACATTTTGGACGTGATCCTAAGCAGTCAGAGTGCAACACCCCATCCACATAATTCCATGTCTGCCACATTCATGTTTCTCTCTTCAATGAGATGCAAAAGGTTTATCCTGTAGCCATCTGCAGCCCATCCAAATCCTCTCCCTCCCACAGCTGTCAAGACCTAGGAGAACAGGTTGCTGCTCTTGCTGGTTTCCACTGGAGAGGGGAGAAAATGGGGAGGTATTTCAGATATTGACAAATTGGTATATCACATCTTGAAAAGGGATGGGAAATACCACTTCAGTGGCCTTGAAGGGAGAGAAGAACAGGAAATATCTGCTAAACTTAATCCCCACTGCCATTTCTTTTCCTCCTGGGTCCTGTCCTATCTTACATAGGCATTATTCAGATGTTGTTGTTTTTAGTGTGATTCTCCAAATAATTTTGCTAATGCATTCCAGTTTTGTTGCTCACAATCTTTTTATCGGAACTCCATCTATGTGCATGTCTGCAAGTTCTGTTGTTCACACGTGTCAGCACTCGAATAAAGATGGGGTTGATGATGGAGATGTATTCAAAGCACATTTGAAGCATGCAGAGTTTTATCCTGGTTATTGCATCGGTTATTCACACACCCGGCAATGCGAATCTTTTAAGAAAATCCAGGAAAACCCAAGATCAATTAAACCGGGTTAAGTGCATTTTTTTGCAGCTCCCCTCCACCAAAAAAACTTAATCAAAAGTACTCCAAATGCATGCGTACAATAAAGATGCAAGCCACATTCCACCAGGTTTATTCTCACCATCTGAATAACCCCTTAGATTTTAAGTCTGAGGACAGGGAACAACACACAACAACAACAAATAAAACAGACCATTGAACTCAGGCTTGCTAGAGAGGTTAAGAACAATAAAAAGGGCTTTTTTGGATATGTCCGCAGCAAAAGGAAGAAGAAGGAAATGGTAGGACCACTGCGTGCAGAAGATGGCAAAATACTAACAGGGGACAGAGAAAAGGCAGAATTACTCAACACCTTCTTTGCTTCAGTCTTCTCAGAAAAGGCAAACGGTGCTCAACCTGAGGACAGTGAAGAAGGGGACAGAGTGGGGGAATTTGAGCACAGAATAAGTAAAGAGACAGTACAGGAATACCTGGTTAATCTAAATGAATACAAATCTCCAGGACCAGATGAACTACATCCAAGGGTATTAAAAGAACTGGCAAAGGTGATATCGGAGCCATTGGCAATAATCTTTGAGAACTCCTGGAGAACAGGAGAAGTCCCAGCAGACTGGAGGAGGGCAAACGTTGTTCCCATCTTCAAAAAGGGAAAGAAAGAGGACCCCAACAATTATCGTCCAGTTAGTCTGACATCAATACCAGGAAAGATTCTAGAGCAGATCATGAAGCAGAGAGTCTGTGAACATTTAGAAGCCAATGCCATAATCACAAAAAGCCAACATGGGTTTCAGAGAAACAAGTCATGCCAAACGAACCTGATCTCTTTTTTTGATAAAATTACCACCTTGGTAGATGAAGGGAATGCTGTGGATATAGTTTACCTCGATTTCAGTAAGGCCTTTGACAAGGTTCCCCATGACATTCTTGCAAACAAGCTTGCAAAATGTGGGATAGACAAGTTAACTGTTACATGGATCTGTAATTGGTTGACTGACCGAACCCAAATGGTGCTCAACAATGGCTCCTTTTCCACCTGGAAAGAAGTGACCAGTGGGGTCCCACAGGGTTCTGTCCTGGGCCCAGTGCTGTTCAACATCTTTATTAATGATTTGGATGACAGAATTGGGGGCATACTTATCAAATTTGCAGATGACACTAAACTAGGAGGAGTAGCTAATACCCCAGAGGACAGGATCAAAATTCAAAATGACCTGAATATACTAGAAAGCTGGGCCAATGCTAACAAGATGAAATTCAACACAGAGAAATGTAAGGTTCTGCACTTAGGGAGGAAAAATGAAATGCACAGATATAGGATGGGGGACACCTGGCTGAATGAGACCACATGTGAAAGGGATCTAGGAGTCCAAGTAGACCATAAGCTGAACATGAGTCAACAGTGCGATGCAGCAGCTAAAAAGGCCAATGCAATTTTAGGCTGCATCAATAGAAGTATAGTGTCTAGATCAAGGGAAGTAATAGTGCCACTCTATTCTGCTTTGGTCAGGCCCCACCTGGAATACTGTGTCCAGTTCTGGGCACCACAATTCAAAAAGGATGTGGAGACACTGGAGCGGGTCCAAAGGAGGGCAACTAAAATGGTGAAGGGTCTGGAAACCATGCCCTATGAGGAACGCCTTATGGAACTGGGGATGTTCATCCTGGAGAAGAGAAGGTTAAGAGGTGATATGATAGCCCTGTTTAAATATTTGAAGGGATGTCATATTGAGGAGGGAGCAAGCTTGTTTTCTGCTGCTGCAGAGACTAGGACGCGGAACAATGGATATAAATTGCAGGAAAAGAGATTCCACCTCAACATTAGAAGGAACTTCCTGACAGTAAGGGCTGTTCGACAGTGGAACACACTCCCTCGGAGCATAGTGGAGTCTCCATCCATGGAGGTCTTTAAGCAGAGGCTGGATGGCCATCTGTCAGGGATGCTTTGATTTGGAGGTCCTGCATGGCAGGGGGTTGGACTGGATGGCCCTTGTGGTCTCTTCCAACTCTATGATTCTATGATTCTATGATTCATTTTGAATTGACATTCTCACACACCAATGGCATATATAGGCCTGTCCCTGGCTTTCCACTCTCCCAAATGCATCTGAGGAAATAGACTTTAAGTCTACGAAAGCTCATACTGCCAACTTCTTTTTTTAAATTAGTCTCAAAAGTGCTACAAGATCTCTCCACATGCTACTTCTGACTAGTTATTTATAGGATCATGTATAATGATGATGCATAATAATGATAATTAATTTATTATCATTGGCTATTTGTTATACAGTTGTGGATAACACAATAATCTTCACTCTAGCTAAGCCAGTTCATGCATGTGATGTGATCAGACACCACCATCCCAATCCATACCTCCTAGTGACAGAGCTGAACTTGCAAGTGAATTTTAACTCTACAAGTTCCTCTAATTCCCCTTTGACGTTTTTTTATTCTATGGCTACTTTAACACCAGGGACCACTTCTCAAATGCATGTAAAATTTTCCCAAGATGTCTGGTATGGTTGTGTTATTTTGACAAGGGCATTCAGTTAAGTCATGTTTCTGTCCAAGGAAATGGAGATAGGTGACAGTTTACTCTATGGAGTGCATCCTTACCAAACATATGCTGCTGCCACATTGTGGAATTAATGCAGTTTTACACTACTTTAACTGTCATGGCTCTATCCTATTGAATCCTGGGATTTGTAGTTTGTTGTAGCACCAAAGCTCTCTGACAGAGAAGGCTGAATATCTCACCAAATTACACATTTCAGAATTCCACAGCACGAAGCCATAGCAGTTAAAGCAGTGTCAAATGGCATTAATTCTGCAGTGTAGATGCAGGCTTAGTTCCTAGAAATCCAGCCACAAGTGTTCCACAAAAGATGTATCAACAGGATAAGACAATGTGGAAAGCAGGATGGCTTAATGGGAAAAGTTTGTGTATCCATCACTTTTTTTAAAATCCTATTTTCTCTCAAATTGCTCAGAGCATCATACAACAACCCTGTTCAGTAGATCAAGCTGAGAAGAGAGGTAGGACCCTTCCACCCTACCCAACTATAGCACTATCATTATGCTTTAAATTGCCATGTTTTCATCCTAAGGAGCCCTAGGATTTGCTGTTTAGGGAGGATTATTTAGAATTCTCAACTACAGAACTCTAGTGCTCCCCAAACTACAAACCCCAGGATACTGTATGATGCAGCCATGGCAGTTAAACTGGAATCATAGTGCTATAATTATGAAGTGTGGAAAGGTCCCTGGTGATTATTTCACTGCAGAAATAATCCATTCTGACACTGCTTTAACTGCCATGGCTCAGTGCTATGCAATTCTCAGAACTGTAGTTTATTGTGGCACTAGAGCTCTCTGAGAGAGAAAGCTAAATAGCTCACAAAAGTACAAATCCTAGAATTCCAAGCAATGGGCCATGGCAGTTAAAGCAGTGTCAACCTGGATTATTTCAGCACTGAAGATGCAGCCTAAGTGACACACAGTCTCTTTTTCCAGTCCAAAAAACAGTGCCTTTTTCTTTTATCCTACAATTGTATCTATTTACATAATTGTATCCTTTACATCCAGTTCTCTTTTGGGAAATTTACATTTATGCACACACACACACACACACACCAGGGCTTACAGCAAAGATATTATGGTGCACTATGTGATCAGACCTCAAATTCACCATTGCTTTTCACAAATCCTCCCACTCCGTAATTAATTATTTAAGAGCTTGTGTTGCAAAGAATGATTATGTAACTAAAATAGATGTGCAACAATAATCCACACCGAAAGGCTCTGAGTAAGGGGAGGTTATTTTTAATGGACTGGCCTTTTTACTTCTAATTTAGTTGGGGTTCCCCCGCCCCCTCTGCTTTTATTCCAAGTGTTATTTGCTCAGGGAGAGGATAGTGACAGACTGGTGAAATCATTTGAGGGAAACAAAAGGGCGCCTTCTTAGGATTCAGGCTGTGTACGCTTCGGCACCCAAACAAAGGTGACACAGGCATGCAGAAATAATGCTTCCCCTGCCAGATTACATCATGGGATTTTTTTCGTATCCAAGCTGTGTCCCATGCACATAAATGCCCCTTTGAATCGTGGAATGGAAATCCACTTAGTCCAATGGGTATCCTGTCACACCATCAAGACAAGCCCACGCTCTGACCGAGATCCATAATGTAAACAACTGCCTCTGGAGTTATCGTATGCAATCCCTACACTGCATACCAATGTAATGTGATGTATGTGGATCTAATATGGCAATAAACATGGCTGACATCCATTGTGCAACACCAATGTACAATGTGCACCAGACAAAGTGAAGAGACAATATGGATTAAAATGCTATACTGTCTACTTAGATACCCGATCTTGAACTACGACTCTGGAGACCAAGATTTGATTCTCTGCTTGGCCATGAAACCCACTGGGTGATCTTGGGCAACTCAGAAAGCCTCATAATAGATTTCCTTTAGGGTTGCCATACGTCAGAAATGACCTGAAGGCACACAATAACAATAGCAAATCAAGACCCATGCAAGATACAGACTTAGTTCAGAGAAGGTTTGCCATTGGAAGTTGGTGTATCGCAGTGGCTAAATTTTTAAATAGTGAATTTTAAATGATGAATTTTAAATGTGGATCATTTTAATATGTGTATATATTATTTGTCATTTTAAAATGATGTGTATTTTAAATGATGTGTTTTAACTGATATTGTTTATCTGTTCATTGTTGTTCCCTGCCTCAATCCATGGGGAGAGGAAGCTAAGAAATAATAATAATAATAATAATTAATAATAACAACAACTACTACTACTATATGTGTGTCCCAAATCTCTCTTCACATAGAAAGACACTAGGTGGCCTTGGGAAAGCCACCATCTCTCAGCCTTTTTCTTTACCATTTGTAATGTAATAGTGATTACATTACTGTATTAATCCCCCTAGAAGGCAAGATGATTAAACTGCAACTGCTGTATTTTGGCCATATCATGTGAAAACGTGACTAGAAAAGACGATGCTTGGTATGGTGAGAGGCAGTAAGAAAAGAGGAAGCCACATTCCAGGTGGATGGACTCAGTCAAGGAAGTGCAAGAGCTGAGCAAGGCTGTAGATGACAGGGTGACTTGGTGGTCTCATTCATTGAGTTGCTATATGACTTGATGGCAATATACAGCAACAAATTATGGAATGCGAGGAGATTATCACATTTACTTTTTTGCCCAATCTGGACACAGGATGGGACAGGGCTGCAATGTGGGAAAACAAGTGTTACTGCATACTAAATTGCTGCTGCACTGCCAGCCAACCATCACCCGTCCCCAAGACAGCTGATTTTGAAGGTCGGAAAGCTTCTGTACTACCATAATCAGCATGATAAGTGCAGCTTGGGGATGGATAGTGGTCAGCCGGCAGTGCAGCAGCAATTCTGTGTGTGATAACACTCATTTTCTCACATTGCAGCCTGATCCCATCCCATGCCCGGATCAGGCAAAAATGTGTGTACGATAATCTCCATAGAAACATAGAGTTGGAAGAGATCCCAAGGGCCATCCAGTCCAACCCCCTGCCATGCAGGAACTCTCCATCAAAGCATCCCCAACAGATGGCCATCCAGCCTCTGTTTAAAAACCTCCAAAGAAGTAGGAAAATCCTGGGATGAGAATCATGCAGATTTACTCAACACCTTCTTTGCTTCAATCTTCTCAGAAAAGGCAAAGGGTGCCCAACCTAATGATAATGGGGCAGAAGACAGAATAAGGAAATTTCAGCACAGAATAAGTAAAGAGATAGTACAGGAATGCCTGGTTAACCTAAATGAATACAAGTCTCCAGGACCAGATGAACTACATCTAAGGGTATTAAAAGAACTGGCAAATGTAATATCGGAACCATTGGCAATAATCTTTCAGAACTCCTGGAGAACAGGAGAATTCCCAGAAGACTGGAGGAGGGCAAACGTTGTCCCAATCTTCAAAAAGGGGAAAAAAGAGGATCCCAACAATTATTGTCCGGTTAGTCTGACATCAATTCCAGGAAAGATTCTGGAGCAGATCATTAAACAGAGAGTCTGTGAATATCTAGAAGATAATTCCATAATTGCAAAAAGCCAACATGGGTTTCAGAGAAACAAGTAATGCCAGACAAATCTGATCTCTTTTTTTGATAAAATCACCAGCTTGGTAGATGAAGGGAATGCTGTGGATATAGTATAGCTCGATTTCAGTAAGGCCTTTAACAAAGTTCCCCATGGTATTCTTGCACACAAGCTTCTATAATGTGGGCAAGACAAGTTAACTGTCACATGGATTTGTAACTGGTTGACTGGCCAAACTCAAAGGGTGCTCAACAATGGCTCCTTTTCATCCTGGAGAGAAGTGACCAGTGGGGTCCCACAGGGCTCTGTCCTGGGCCCAGTGCTATTCAAAATCTTTATCAATGACTTGGATGACAGAATTGAGGGCATAGTTATCAAATCTGCAGATGACACCAAATTAGGAGGAGTAGCTAATACCCCAGAGGACAGGATCAAAATTCAAAATGACCTGAATAGACTAGAAAGCTGGGCCAAAGCTAACAAAATTAAATTCAACGCAGAGAAATGTAAGGTGCTGCACTTAGGGAGGAAAAATGAAATGCACAGATATAGGATGGGGGACATCTGGCTGAATGAAAGTACATGTGAAAGGGATCTAGTAGTCCAAGTAGACCACAAGTTGAACATGAGTCAACAGTGCGATGCAGCAGCTAAAAAGGCCAATGCAAATTTAGGCTGCATCAATAGAAGTATAGTGTCTAGATCAAGGGAAGTAATAGTGCCACTCTATTCTGCTTTGGTCAGGCCCCACCTGGAATACTGTGTCCAGTTCTGGGCACCACAATTCAAAAAGGATGTGGAGAAACTGGTGCGGGTCCAGAAGAGGGTGACCAAAATGGTGAAGGGTCTGGAAACCATGCCCTATGAGGAACGACTTAGGGAACTGGGGATTTTAGCCTGGAGAAGAGAAGGTTAAGAGGTGATATGATAGCCCTGTTTAAATATTTGAGGGGATGTCACACTGAGGAGGGAGCAAGCTTGTTTTCTGCTGCTGCAGAGACTAGGATGCGGAACAATGGATGCAAATTGCAGGAAAAGAGATTCCACCTCAACATTAGGAGGAACTTCCTGACAGTAAGGGCTGTTTGACAGTGGAACACACTCCCTCGGAGGGTGGTGGAGTCTCCTTCCTTAGAGGTCTTTAAGCAGAGGCTGGATGGCCATCTGTCAATGGCGATGCTTTGACTGGGAGTTCCTGCATGGCAGGGGGTTGGATTGGATGGCCCTTGTGGTCTCTTACAACTCTATGATTCTATGATTCCAGATATTGCTGAACTGAATGTCTTAGCATTCTTCATCAGAGGCTGTGCTGGCTAGGGTTGATAGGAGTCGAAAGCTAACATCTGGAAGGCTGGGTGATTTCCACCTCTGCCAAAGTGAATTGAAGCTCCCTTGGAAGATTCTGCAGAACCATCTTTTGGTTTAGAATACAGCTGCTAGGGAAGTAGGTTGCTAACTGGGACTGGTCTCCAGAGAACACATCTTACTATTACCAGGTCTGATGCAAATATAGAACTTAGAATCCTAGAATCATAGAGTTGGAAGAGACCACAAGGACCATCCAGTCCAACCTCCTGCCATGGAGGAACACAGAATCAAAACATCCCTGACAGATGGCCATCCAGCCTGTGCTTAAAGACATCCAAGGAAGGAGATTCCACCACACTCCAAGGGAGTGTGTTCCACTGTTACATCAGGATAATAATATTGGCCTACCTTAAATGACTTTTGTGGTTATTACTGGTGTAAATTACGTGAATCATTTCTTGAAATTTGCAGCATGCTATATATAAACATATATATACCACACTATTTATTCTTTTTATGTTACTCTTTCTTTTTCTAAACCAAAGGTCAATACAGGCTTAGTGTAGGTGTAAATATATTCTAATGGGGAATACCCTTCCCATCATTTCCACCTTATAATTTAAGGAAAGGGGGGAGACCCTCTTTGCATATTGCATAATTTCCTTTTTTAAACGGCACCCAGAAGTTTCATGCCAGAAATCCTACCTCCTATTTTGCGGAGAGTCTTAGACTTATGGTAATTAGAGCTTCTTTAAACAGCCTGCGGTAGGTGGCTTTCAAGTGACTCGGTTTTATATTCAGAAAGAAATATGTGAATTTCTAGCCCCTCTGAGCTATTTTTATCATCAGCCATTAAAAGATGCAGATAGAACTATTGGTGAAATATATATACAGTATATTCCTTTCTACGGAGCACAAAGGATGGGATGTAATTTTTAGAACTCCCAGAATCTTTCAGCCAGTTGTGGGTGGGTGATTCTGAGAGCAGTGCTCCAAAAAGTAACTTTTCCAAGTACACTCTCACACTGATATTTTTTGGAGTGCTGTTCTCAACATATCACAACTGGTTATGCTGGCTAGGGCTGCTGGGAATGGGAATGGGGTATAAAAATGCCTCCTGATCTAGGAAACCTTATGAAAAGCCTATTTGTTCTAACCACTATGCCACATTTCCCTCTTAGCTAGTATGCCAGCAGTGACCATATCTGGAAAGAATGCTCCACTTCCCAGTTATCCTTGTACTAGTGAAATCCAAGCTACACAAATGTTGATTTACCCATTTCCATTGATTTTATACATTCATTCTTGTTGGAATCAATAAATGGATTTAGGACAAAACGTTCATCTCAAAAATCTCTAGACTAAGAGCAGACACTGTGGGCAAAATCCTACCTTTTTATAGACAATTTCTGATATAATAATAATAATAATAATAATATAATCAAGGACTGAATTCTGCAATGTATTACAGGAGAAATGAAAAGCTTTCTGAAGTAAGTTTAACTTGAAAGGGTTACTAACAGCTCAGGTTATACCAGCAAATTATAACAGAGTTTGCAATGGGATGTTCTGTAGGCGTACCACATTCAACCAAAAAAAGTCCAACTACCTTCTTCAAGAGTTATCCAAGATATTTTACATGAATTGAAGGTCTTATGGGATGATGTTAGCTCATTGGCAGATATTCAATATGTTGAATCCATTTCAAAAACTCAGGCTGATACAATGGGCCCTTCTTATCCACTGGGGTTTGGTTTCGGGAGCCTCCGTGCATAACAAAATCCGTGAATCCTCAAGTCTCATGAAATATAATGGCACAACAAAATGGTATCTCATATATAAAATGGAAAATCAAGTTTGGCTATTTGGAATTTATACTTTTGGGGAATATTTTCAAGCCGTGTATGCTCAAATCCGTGGATAAAAAAATCCGTGGATGAGGAGGGCCAGCTGTATTGCCAAGAAGGATTTGGTGGACCATTGAAATGTCTTCTACATGGTACGGATTTTGATTCAGAATGATATATCCACTGGGGAACACAATTTGGCTGGGGAGTACTACTGAGTAGGATGCTTTAATGGTCATGATCGCACAGTTGTAAAACACAATGTCAACTTGTGTGTCATTACAAATATGTTGGAATAGCAATGGACAACTGCATGGTGGCCAGGGGGCCAATTCCCCTTTCCCAGACTTCTCCCATGAGTTGCATTATGCCCAAACAAAACCCAAATGCCTGTCTTCTTCTACAGTCCTTCTCAAAATGGTGATTCAAAGTGACATCACATCACTTCCAGTAGCCATTTTGAGAAGGACTGCAATTAAACCACAGGTATTGGGGAGTCTGAGGTGGTTGTGCAAGTGGAGAGGGTTTTTTTTTAATGCATTTGAGTGGGGGCTTTCTTTGTGGTATTTATAAATATATACTGTGTTAAAGATATTTTATCTTTTAAATTACATTTTGTTTTTAATGGGCGATGTGTTTTTAAAACTAAACTAGTTTAACTCTGTTTTTAATGCCCATTTTTATGTTTTTAATTGTATTGCTTTTTAATTTGTAAGGCAGTTTGTGTCCCAATTGTGGGGAAAAAATAATGGGCTTGACTTAAAATTGCCCCCAAATCATACAAAAATAACAATCTGAGAGTTAGGAGCTTTCTCCTTACCCCTATTCTGGAAGATCTCTTAAGATATGTCTGTTTTCTTTGGATTTAAGAAGATGGGTTTTTATGGACCACTGAACTGAGATGATTATAGCTGTTTAAATATTTATTAGAATGAGATATTTTGCTGAAGAGAATATTTAGTTTTCAGCTGCTGCTAATGAATGCGTGACTTTGTTTCATTCTTGCTTTATCATTGTGACTCGTGCTTCTAGATCATTGTTCATCCTACAAAGGTGAAGTGTACACACACAGAGACACACATGTTTCTGTCATGTGCCTTCACATTCAATTTATAGCAAGCATAAGGTGACCAATTTTCTTTGCAAGATTTGTTCAGAGGAGGTTTGCCTTTCCCTTTCCCTGAGGCTGAGAGAGTGTGATTTGCCCAAGGTCAACCAGTGTGCTTCTGCAGCTGAGCAGGGATTCGAATCCAAAGTTGTAGTCCATCTAATGCTCAATATACACACATAATGCAAAACAATTTATTTCATTTTTTAAAAAATTATACAATGTTCAGATACTACTTTCACATTCTACATCATAGGCAGAAAACAGCTTCCCATAAGACCTCCATTGCTGGAATCTATTAACATCTCAATTCCCCCCGCCACCCCATCTCTTGTCTAAATAAATTTGATTTACATATCCTCCTTTACATGGGCATAGCTTGTTCTTTGCTGCCTCTCCACCACTCTCCAAGGCAGCCTGTTCCAACTTCCACTGTCAAACAGCACTTAGCATCTGAGAATTGTGGTTTATTGTAGCACCAGAGCTTTCTGACAGAGAAGGCTAAATGTCTCACAAAACTCCAAATCCCAGAATTCCATAGCATTGCACCATGGCAGTTAATGCAGCATCAACCTGAATTATTTCTGCTGTGCGGATGCAGTCCAAGCTTCCCTCACAACATCTAATTGAGCCTGGCTACATGTTTTTTTCCTCCAAATTCCTGATTTCCTCCAAATTCTTGCTCTGTTTTTTCTTTTTTCAAAAAAATCAATGCTGAAATTCTTTCATGAAGCCACCCTGTTCAGAGGAAGTCTGATCCATGGATCTCTAGATCAATTCAAACACATCCCCCAGTTCCCCAACCTCTATTATTTTTCCAGATCCCGGTAAATTAAAAATGCAAATAACCTTGTACTAAGACGGCAGCAGCTGCTGTTATTTGGAGGAACGAGTGGGCTCTCTAAATATAAAAGAGAAGAGATTAGGAGCTGATATTAAAATAGGAGTATATTTATTCTCCCTGACAGAAGAGCAAACCTTGCAGCTTGCAGGGAAAAAATAAGGGCATAAATATTACAGAAGCTATAAAGGCAACTGGCTGGCAAGGCAATGTTGCTCCACTTCCTCCAACTTTCCTTGAGCAGATCGCTCCATCAAACTGATCTCTTCTGACGGATAAATGGAGTCTACACTCCACTGCACCTTCACCTACAGAAAACGTTCTCCTGGCAACTGGACGTGCACCATTTTTTCTCTTCCCTGCAGACAGACCAATAAATTTAATTTTCTTCATGGCTACAAAACAGTCATTCTTATTCCAAATGCATAGAGGGTTATATCTTGGGGGGCTGTATGGTAAGGGGAGTGCCATTTCTCTTTTCACACTGAATAATATGCCTCTGGAGACATAGGTTCACAGAGATGTTGGCTTGGCAAACCAGTTATCTCTGTCTCCAAAGAATAAGACCTGGGTCAGGAGATCTAATGGCCTTGGTTCTTTAATGTGCTGTCTAGAGAGTAGGGTCAAAGAGCCAGAATGGTGTAGTGGTTTGCTTCTGAAGACTGAGGTTTGAATCCCGGTCCAGGCATGGAAACCCCTTGGGCAAGTCACATGCTCTCAGCCTCAGAGGAAGGCAAAAGGAAAAACCCCTCTGATCAAAGTGGAGTCGAAGGCTTTCATGGCCAGCATCCATAGTTTTTTGTGGAGCTTTCCGGCTATGTGGCCATGTTCTAGAAGAGTTCCTTTCTGACGTTTTGCCAATATCTGTGGCTGGCATCAAAGAAGATGCCAGCCACAGATGCTGGTGAAACGTCAGAAAGGAACTCTTCTAGAACATGGCCACATAGCCGGAAAGCTCCACAAAAAAACCTCTGATCAAATCTTGACATAGGTTTGCCTTTGATCACTATAACGTCGGAAATGACTTGAAAGCACACAATAACAACAACAGAGTGAGACTCACTAATGTGCCTTCCCCTGTCTTCCTTGGTGAGAAATGACACTTGGATACACAATCACACTTTACAAATTGTTTCACTTGGTACCAGAACTAAGCTAGCATTAGCATCAATTGGACCTGCAACTGGAAGAAGTTCTGCAATCAGGGAGCCCCCTATAAAATGGACACTTTTGACAGTTCAGTTATGTTGTTGCTTGCTTGCTTCAGAGAGCCATGCTAGAGATGGGGGCGTCTGAGATAACAATTATGTCGGAAGTATTTCTTCCTGAATGAGAAGTGAGAAGGGGAAAGAACTAGTACGTTTTGGCACAAGTTTTTATGGCCTTGCATCTGATGAAGTGATCTGGGGCCCATGAAAGCTTAAGCATTACATATTGGCAGGCTTTTCTTGACGGTAAGAGCAGTTCAACCATAAAAAACAATTATTTAGGGAAGTGGTGGGGTCTCTTTCTCTGGACATCTTCAAAAAGAGGCTGGACAGCTTACGTGCTGGGGATACTCTCACTGGAGATCCTGCATTGAGTTGGACCTGGTTGTTTATGAGGCCTCTTCCAGCTCTATGATTTTAGGTTTGTATGAAATACATCATTTAGGCTGCATCTGCACTGCAGAAATAATCCAGTTGGATACCACTTTAACTCCATTGTTCAATGCTATGGAATTATGGGATCTGTGGTTTTGTGAGACATTTACCCTTATCTGGAAGAGAGCTCTGGTGCCACAACAGACAGCAGTTTCTAAGATTTTATAGCACTAAGCAATTGCAGTTAATATGGTGTCATAGTGGATTATTTCTGCAGTATAGATGCAGCCTTAGTTTCAAAAGTGCTGCTAGATACTTCCTTTCCTTGCCCTTTTCTGACTTAAGGTAAAACAGACTAACATAGCTATGTTTGAAAAGTCTTCCCCAAGCTTCTCCTTTCTGTGACCATCACCTACATCTCTCCTGCTAGCTAGTCTTAAGCATATTCCTCACGGTTTATAGTATTCACTTGTTTGTTTCAAAAGACTCCATAAAACTGTTTCTCCGTTTGCTGATCAAGGAAAACATTTGACTCCAGATTAATCTTTGTGTGTTGAAAGTCATGAGGCATGGAGAGTGCCAACATTGTGTGAAATATAATACAGCGTTCAGTGTAGCTTGCCCTGGAAGAAACACAGTTTTTGTTGCTGCTGTTCAAACCAAAGAACAAGCAAAGCATTTCTTGAAAAGAGAGAAAGTCAACAGTACATTTGAATCATTCACCTAAATCTGAATTTCGGATTTTAAATTCCCTTCTATGATTAGAGCAGACTATATACAGCAGTGCTCTTCCACTTGAAGTTAAAAATGGGCAATAAAACCCTCCCTGTTCCACTGCCAGCGAACAAAAGATTCTGTAAATCTTTTCTTCAGCTTCAAAAGTTTATGTAATCTCTGCGTTAGCATTATGTTTCATGTTTTATTCATGATTAAAATGGTCTATTCCTTTCTCTTTCTTTCCTTTCCTTGGGGACTCCCTGTGTTCAGAACAATTCTATTTGAAGCAAATAAACAAGGCTGCAGATTATATTTAGAGAAAGGTAAATCAATAAGATTACAGGAGAAGAAGAGATTCCAAGAATCTACTGAGACTGTGTTTTTTTTAAAGAAACACTTTTGCACAATTCTTTAAAAGATAGCTCTGAACAAGGCCTGGACAACAATGATATCTTGGCACAAAGTATCATGGGAGGTTTTTAAACAGAGGCTGGATGACCATCTGTTGGGGGTGCTTGGCAGAATGGTTTTGTGCTAGATGACCCTTGGAGTATCATCCATCTCAATGATTCTATGGAGTTTATCACACGGAGGGCAAATTGGTGAAATCCAGTGCAAAAATGGGATTTTAAAATCCGGGTGCTGTTTGTCAGTTGCATTGGTGTGAAAGAGAAATAATGTGAAAATAATCTGAATGGAAGGCTGAGTTGTACTTTCAGAATTTAGTGAAGAAAAAGGTGCTGTTTTTGATGACTTTGTATTCAGGTTATTTTTGTGTTATTTCTCTTTCATGCAAATGTTGTTTGATAAACACCCTGCAAATGTTTTTTTCCCCACTTTCTGTTTGGGTTAACCTCAAATGTTGTCTGAAAAACAACCCGCAAATGCAGGTTGTTTTTAGTTTAAATTTAGTTTCTGCAAGAAATTCATCCCGTGTGATAAACTCCTACGATCCTTTGTGGGAATGGGTCTAGTAACAACCATAGATAGTCAACAGTAGCTGGGAGGTAGCATTTCATTTGAAAACCTGTAGACCCCAATATGGTATGAAAGCCTGAAGCATGTAACCAGATTGATTGATTCAACTGATATCCTGCCTTTCTCCAAAGATGGGTTTCAGAGCCGGTGTGTAATGATAACTAGTTTTTTGGCAATGTGATAATTTCATGTGGAATGGCAAAAAAAAGAAAAAAAGTGTTTAAAGAAGGTTATCACAGGGTGTGTTTTTATTTTTGGTAAATAAAAGTTATACCATAAACATTTTTATACTGCCATGCTTTCTCACACTGACATAGGTGCTGTAAGAGTTTTATAAAGAATTTTTAAATTTTAAATTTGAATATGTAATGTTTTTAACTTTTTGAAATTATTTACCAGGTATACTCGACCTTACGTTGACCTCATATACAAGTCGTGGGTATGTTTTGGGGCCAAAATTATGGATTTTGATATGACCCGTGGATAAGTCGAGGGTAAAACTTAGGGGCATGTGACAAAGGATCTAAAGGATGAAGTAAGGAAAACAATGCCAAACAGATTTCAAAATTCCAGCAGGCACAACTGTTCATACTCATCCTAAAGGCTGGATGAATGAGAGAATAGACGAGGGGGTCAATGCTTCCAGGACAGTTTATGCTCTTGTTTTTCACCAAGGCATGGTTCCTTTTTAAATAAGAGTTAAAGTGCAGTACTTACATTGACTCATGGACAAGTCGACTCAGGTTTTTGGAATCAATCTTTTGACTAAAATTTCTAGACTTATACATGAGTATATACAGTAATTGTTTTTTTAAACTTTGTATTTTTAATGCTTTGTATTGTTTGTTGTTACCTGCCTTGATCCAACACGGGGAGAGGCGGGATACAAATAAATATTTTATAATATATTATTATTATTTTAAGTTGGACTATTTTAAATTTTGTTAGCTACCTTGAGTCCCTGTACTAGGAGGAAGGTGGGATATAAATAACAACAACAACAAGCCCACTGATATTGTGACATTGCTGATGGTATCAACTGGAAATGGAGAAAAAACTTATTGCAGTACCTCCTGCAGTGGAAACCACTTGACATCATTTGTCAGGAAAGCATTCTATTAAAACTCTTATTTCACAATCAACTTGGTTGTGTCATTGTCTTTATCATTATGTGTTTGTGCACATTTCTTCTCTTCCCTGCAATGAAGTCTTTGTGATGATAACCTCTGGTTGAAATAATTAAATTAACTGGCTTTGTTCTTGGTATGTGCTTCCAAGTTGGGTTCAACCTATGCAGCCTTATGAATGAAAGACTTCCCACTGATCCTATTATTAGCAGGCCTGCTCAGATCTTGAAAAGTCAATACCAAGGCCTCCCATGATGGATTAAATTCACCTGACTACATATTTTTGAAGCTGAGGAACTCTAGTTATTTATTATATTTGGCACAGATTGTCAGTGTTTTTCATCTTAAGAATCCATGATATCTATGCGCCCTTTCTCCAGAGCCACATTATCTCATTATATTTCTTTCATACGGAAACACTGATTAGCCTTAAACAGCAATATATGTCTGACCCCATGCTTTAGACCAAAGATGGGCAAATGGGACAAATCTGAAGACCCATTTTCTGCCTTGTGACCCATCAGAGGCCACAGGGACTACTAAAAATGAAAAAAAAATCAACCAACCAAACTGAAAAATCACCAAAATCTGAAGTGGGCAGAAGTCAATTTCTGTTTTTGAGAAATGGTTGTAGGGGATTTAATTAAAATATGGATGGTAACTACACAGGGGCCAGAAGACAATCTTCCCTATCCAACCCTTCCTCCATAGGCTATACCTACCTGACAATGCAACAAGACAATTTTGGAGATTATTGCACAAAGCTTCCCTCCAAATGCTGTTGCAGCTTTTTAAACACCCAAAACAGCAATGATTCTTTTTACACTACCACACAACTGTGAATTGATAACAGGTTGCCAATGCATCTTATCACACTACCATCCTGTTTACTCATCAACTATCTGAGATTAAGTAAGCAACATAGTCTTGCCTTCATTGGGAGTGAGGATGTGTGTGCAATGTACAATTTTATGTACATATGTTTTTTATTTCTATTAAATGTTGAATAAAATTTTTTAAAAACTCTACTTAAATTCCCTTTCTCCTGCCCAAGATGAAATGATTGCCTCCTCAGGAATAAGAAGTCTTGTCCTCCTTGGGAATGGGTGTGTATGTGTAGTGAAACCTGTTTAAATCCCCTTCTCTCTGAATTATCCCTGGATGACTTACGGCACATATGTGAAGTCGAAGGCTTTCACAGCCAGCATCCATAGTTTTTTGTGGGGTATTTGGGCTATGAGGTCATGCTCTAGAAGAGTTTATTCTTGATGTTTCGGCAGCATCTGTGGCTGGCATTTTCAGAGAATGATGGAATGGAAGAGAGTGGTGTGTATATATATACTGTTGGTTGAGAGGAGGTGGTTTGCATGTTAATCTGTGTATTGTTCTATTGCTGAATGGCAAAGCCTACAAGGTGTCCATTTACTTAATGATCCATTGTCTGCTGGGAATCCCCCTCACCCTGGGTGGTTTTCATTTGCATGTGCTGGGTCCTGATTTTAGTGTTTTTCAGTATGGCACATACTTCAAGAAGGGGTCAACTGCAAGACTGGCAGCTATTCACAAGATTTTCCCATTCGTTAAAAGCAAGAGCAAATTGACTACAAGATACCTACTGCCTAGCTACAAGTCATGCAGCAAGATCCCTCGATTTCAGTTACAATCTCATTTCCATCCCGCTATTTAAGAACAGTGCAATAATCTCCTCAATCTTCATTGGAACCCCTCCCAAAATGACATGAGAGGTGATAGTGTGTCACTTTTCACATTTTGAGAAGGACTCTGATGAAAAATAAAAGTACTTAGGGATACTAAAGGGTTCTGGGGAGCTTTTTGTATTGGGCTTGGGGTGTTCAACATTCCTAATGGAATACCATCCACTACTGGACCTAAAGGCTACAGACTACCATACCTTAAAGTGAGCACACACTACATTACTGGTACTTTCAGGCATCTGCCACTTGGAGAATGCTTCACTTTTCCTAATGATAGGCCCTAATGAGGGTAAGGAAACATGCATTGCAGTAGTGCAAGGACAGAATGAATGGAACTTTAAAGTTTAACGGCAGGGGCAAGAAGGTCTTGCAGAACAACCTTTTGGAAACTCTTGTTCTTTGGAGAGTGTAGCCCTTTCTCACCCTTCTGTTTCATATTACAAAACTACCTGTACATCTGACCTTCCTCCATTACTTAATAAATGAAATCAAACTTGCAACACTGAACCACAACATTAGAGCTGATATCTTGTGAGCAGCTGGGCTGTACACAGCAATAAACGCATAGCTGTATCACTGGAGTGTACAGCAATGCGCAGCAACAGAGAATCATGATTGATGTGGGTTTTGTTTCTAACCCAGCAGTGCTTTTGTCATTGTTGCTGAAAGCATTGGTGTGGAACTGACAGATCTGATTCTGTTGTAGCTGAGCTGCTCTCAGTATATGCTAGGAATGGCTGCCGTTTTAAGACAGTCACTTTATGTTACTACAGACCCTAAATTGT
This sequence comes from Urosaurus nigricauda, assembly GCA_034509955.1. NCBI lineage: Eukaryota > Metazoa > Chordata > Lepidosauria > Squamata > Phrynosomatidae > Urosaurus > Urosaurus nigricauda. The sequence continues at coordinate 10,918,510 of JAOEGL010000001.1, forward strand.
TAGGGTATATTAAAACCATATTTTAAATAATCATACCCGCTAATCACACAGCACAGGCTATCCATTAGTACAGAAGGTAATAACATATTCCACTCTGCTATTGAAAGAATAGTCTCCAGTTTCTATAAAGGATGGAAGCCATCTCACAGTACACAAAGAGAGCGTTGTAAGGAGCCAGTTTTTATTTGTGTCATTATGTGATCCATTAGCCACACAGAGGTCACATGAAATAATCTCCATGTGATGAGTGTTGCATGCACACCAGGGGATTCTGGGAATTGTATTTTTTAAAAAATATACTTCCAAGCTGTGATTCCATGTTGCACCACATTCTATAGAGCTGGGTGGCAAACATGTGGGCTTACACATGTCCTGGGCAGATCGAAGTTATTGTGACCAAGTGATTATGGGGCTTTCTAGACTGGCAAAAAGAAGTGTGTTCATGGCTGCATGAAACTCTAGCCTTTAGATGAGAAAAAGGGATAGTGTGCCATGAAAACGCTTTTTTTTTTTTTTCATTTTAGGGGAGAAGAAGCGCCTTTAAAAAGGTGCTGGTTTTCCCAGCTTCTTTTTTAAAAACTGCAGAACAGCGCAGCTCCATCTAAAGGCTGTGGTGCAGCTGCTAAGCAGCAAGGAAAAGGCAACTTCATGTCACACTTTCCTGCCAATCTAGAAAGCCCCTATGTTTGGCGATGCAAAAGGGACCACTGCTTAATAGCCCTCTTTACTTCCCAAATGTAATGCATTACCAGGAACATTGTTCCTTGGAATGTGTTACATTGAAGGGATTTTGCCCAGCCACAAAGACTTGGGGTGTATCCACATTGCAGAACTGAAGCAGTTTGACACCACTTTAGGTGCCATGACTCTGTTCTACAGAATCCTGGTATCTGTAGCTGGATGAGGCACCAGACCTCACTGACTATCTCAGTACCTCACCAAACTACATATCCTAGGATAGGATAGAGTCATGGCAGTTAAAGTAGTGTCAAATTGCTTTAAGTCTGTAATGTGGATACACCATTGTTTAGGTTTGGTCAAGCCTCTGCAGCAACAAGAGGAATCCAAACATGCTGATGCTCCAGTGCTGTAGCTCTAATCCAGTCTTTATTTTAGAAATTTCAGTGTATAACCAGTATTAACATGAGTTCACACGTGCCTGCGATGTTGATGTAACCTGCCTGACATGGCCAGGGGAGGAAGATCATATTAGCAATTGAAATACTGCATAATATCAATTTCTATTGTGGAACTTCTGTCATGTCTAATACATGGAGCGCCTGCTGTGTTGGAAAGGGCTGATGACTCAATTCGCTTTGCATGACTGCCGGCAGAAATTTCACTCAGGGAAAACAAAAGCAAACAAAGAAGGAGGGGAGACAGAAACAGAGAGAGAAAGACTCTATGCAAGTTTGGGGAGGAGGCTCTGCATTCATTCCCTCATAATGCAGGAGAAGGCTCTTGCATCTTGCATGATTGTATCAAAGGGGAACACAAGGATGTGTGCCTTCTCTTGCTGAGGGTAATTAATAATAATAATAATAATAATAATAATTAACTATTATTTCTTTCCCACCTTTCCTCAAGGCTTGAGGTAGGGTATGGCATGTTAAAATACAAAACACAATGAAAAACACTTAAACCCACTGTTAAAGTACAATGCTATTAAACGATTAAAATAAACTCATAAGGGTACATATACACATTCAAAAAGTCATGATCTAAAATTGACTGGGTCAGCCTGCTGGAAATGATATGTCTTTAATGCTGTTTTAAATGCAGTCAGCTTTTTCAGCTGTTTTACACTTACTACAGATCATTCCACAGTCTGGGGGCAGCAGATGAGAAGAAAAGCTGCATCTGCTGACATTCTCACTCTCACACACTTCTTAAGGGTGCAGGAGCCCTTTTTCTCTTTCCATTTGGTCCCCCCGTTGCACAGGTTTGAAACATTTGTGCCATTTGGTCCGATATAACACAGATCCAAAACATACTGCAGAAATAATCCAGTTTGAGACTGCTTTGACTCTCCTGGCTCAGTGCTAAGGAATCCTGGGTATTGTAGTTTATTGTGGCACGAGAACTCTCTGACAGTGAAGGCTAAATGTCTCACAGAACTACATTTTCCTAATAATTCCCTAGCATTGAGCCAGTCTCAAACTGCATTACTTCTGCAGTGTGTTTTGGACCACTGTCACTGTTTCCTCAGTAGAGATATTTTTCATTGGATTCAAATTAAAAGAAAAGAGATTCCAAATAAACATTAGGAAGAAATTTTTAAAAAAACACAACCCTGTAAGAGCTGTTCAACAATGGAATAGAGTGCCTCAGAGGGTGATGGACTCTCCATCCTTGGAGGTCTTTCAACTGAGGTTGGATGGCTATCTTGCAGGAGTGCTGAGTTGTGGTTAGCAGGGGGTTGGACTGGATGACCCTTGTGACTCTTTCCAATTCTAAGGCTTCATTCACACTATAGAAATAAACTGGTGTGGAACTAGTTTATTTCCATGAAGCTCACATGCAATTTGTTGCAGGGGGGGGCGGTCCAAAAAGCCCATTTAAACTGGTGCATTTGGCATCAGACCCTTTAGCGGTTCTCTTTTTAAGAGCCGCAACAATCCGCATCTTCAACTCAATTGCACTGCATTGTTCCCAGAAATGGAGGCACCTCCATTTTAAATCAATACAGTGGCTAATGTGAACAGCAACAGGGTTAAAATGGCACGGAGAGATTTGGTTGCAGTAAACATAGTGGGAACACCAAACCAATCAGTTCTGAATTGATGCAGCGATGTGAGTCTCTTTCTTCAAAAAAGTAAGTGTGAATGATCCCTAAGACACTGGTGGGTTTTAGCTTTAATAGCCTGTGATACCTTCCTTTAGGTAGATGGGACTATAACATAAAATGCATATCTCTGGTCTTGTTTGTTTTCTTAGAGGAAGGATGAGGACACTGAACACAGCAAGGATGAGCAGGGAGTAACTGGCATGTCCATGTGGAAACAAACAAACAAAACAAACAGCTTCATTTATATACCGCTTCATACCCTTAAGGAGTGTCTAAGCAGTTTACAATTGTAAGCTATTTGCCCCCCAACAATCTGGGTACTCATTTTAGCGACCTCGGAAGGATGCAAGCCTGAGTCGAGCTTCAGCCCTTTGCTGGTCTTGAACTCGCCACCTTCTGGTTTTGAGTGAGTGGCTGCAGTACAGGCATTTAACCACTGCACCACCAAGGCATAAAGGACCTATGGTTCTCTGGAAGACCTCCTGCTTTACAAGGGCATGGCCCTGGGTTAAAGTCCCAGCATGTTTGCAAAAAGGATACATGTTGCAATGAACCAGAACTTGACAACACTTCCATTCTAACTCAGTGCTTGGGAAAATTACCATTTGGGTGCTCCCCAATTTCTATAGGCAGCATTGCCTGTGGCCAATATCTGTTGCAGGATTCTGGGAGTTTTGGGCCACAAAGTAATTTTCTCAGGCTCTGCCAAGATCTGTTGGACTGCAGTTCCCATAATCCCACAGCCAGTTATGTTGTGCGAATTACAGTCCACAAAATCTAGGGTACACCAGCAGCATGTTGGGGAAGCCTAATCTAGTCCCAGCCTCAGACGTGGTGTTTCTGGTCCCAAACCCCTGGTTAAAAAAAAAATCAACACCACATAATCCACCTTTTTTTTTTTTTTTTTTGGAGCACACCTATACAAGGGGCTGACACTTCAATAAAGAAGAGGATAAAAAGCAGGTCACGTTTCTTTCATTCCATCTTGTTTGCTCTTGCAGTAATGCAAGTGAAGGAAAACCGATGACACTGAATGGGCTATAGGGCTTGGTTGAGATAAAAGCAATTAGCTCCATCATCTTTATTTGAAAGGCCAGTCTTAGAATAGCCTGAAATCTAAAAGGGCTGTCATTTGAATACAGAGCTTTGAGAAATTGTGGTTTTGACTCACAGCTCTCAGAATGTCCCTGACCATGGGGCTTTCTGGGAGTCTCAAAAGGTAACTCTGAGGTATCATGACCCACCTGCTACCCTCCTCAACACACAAAGTCCTGAACCCTACCAGAATGGCATAGAGGTTTGAGTGTTGGATTATGACTCTAGAGACCAGGCTTCAATTTCTGCTCAACCATGAAACCCACTGGGTGACCTTGAGCAAGTCACATTCTTTCAGGATGTTATCAGATGACGGACATTGGAAGTATAATCCAATGGCAATCCGAACGCAATCATGCAGTTTCACGTTATTGCGTATGAGTGTATCTCACACAATTTTGGCCAATGGCAAGCCATTCCGAACGCAATCATGGGTTTTATGTTACTGCATATTAGAGTATCTCATGCAATTTCGGGCAATGGGAAATCATTCTGAACGCATTCCAAACACAACAAGAATTCATGTAAATTCGCTAAACTAGCGAATTCATGTAATTGTGGATTGGCTCCATTCGAAATTGAGAGAAATTCCTCCCATCTGATAACATCCTCAGTCTCAGGGGAATTTAATGGCAAACTTCCTTGGAACAAATCTTGCCAGGAAAACCCCATGATAGGTTCGCCTTAGGGTTGCTGTAAGTCTGAAGGCACACAACACATGCACAACTGTACTAAAAGTCTCAGAGAGCAGGTGATGGGAATGGCCTGCTGGAAAGCTGTTGTCAGAGCAGATAATGATGAGAGAGATTGACAAATAGTCTGATCCGAAGTAATTCCAGACAGAAGGCTCCAAAGCCTACCAGTCAAAAAGCATTATGCAGCTATTTCATATTTCCCTTACTAATGGATTTGTTCTGTTCTGCTTGCGATAACAAAAAAGAAAGAAAGATGAACCTGGAAAGAAACACTGTCATGAATTTCTCTATACTCTCCCCAAGTCAGACTGAAGAGACTGAGGCTTTGGAACACGTCCACCATTCCACTTTTGTGAGAGTTCCTCTACTGGAGACCCAGCTTCATGCAACTATATGAAATCAGGTTTGGTGGAGCACACGGACCAAGAGAAACCAGCCCTGCACAACATACATGTTCTCCCCACTGCCTTGTCCCGGCTGCCATGTCACCAAAACAGCAAGGAGTGAAACTGCTGCTCCTAGAAGCCTCTGGAACTGTAATCCATTGACTGCACTCTGCTCTTTGTTGTTGTTATGTGCTTTCAAATAGTTTCCGATTTATGGCAACCGTAATGTGAACCTATCATAGGGTTTTCTTGGCACGTTTCTTCAGAGGGGGTTTGTGAATGCCATCCTCTAAGGCTGAGAGTGTGCGACTTGCTCAAAGTCACCCAGTGGGTTTACATGGCAGAGCCAAGATTCAAACCCTGATCTCCTAACACTCAAACCACTATACCACACTGAATCTTGCACCCTGCATTACTTAACAGGTTTTTTTTCCCCCCAAAAGAATCTATTTTTAAAAAAGCAGCAATAAATTTATGTTCACTTCTGGGGCCCTTTTACATTGTGCTCGTATGAGCCCACTTTAACAGCCATGGCTGCATCTTATGGAATGTTGGGTTTTGTAATTGAAGGAGGATGTTATGACTCTCTGGCTGAAAATGAGAAATGCCTGTTCCTAAATTGCAAACAGCTCTTACTGTCTGGAGATTCTTCCTAATCCTCAGGTGGAATCTTTTTTCCTGGATAAACCACATTGTGCTGCCTGCTCTCTCCACAGCTGAGAATTGGGGACAGGGATGGACAGTAAATGCAATCAAACCTTAGAGAGGCAAAAGAGAACTGCCTCTCCCCTCTCTGCAGAAGGATTTCTTTCCTGACACATCACAGTGTGACAAACATAAGCATACATGTACCTGCAGCACCAGCAGGAGTTGCTACTGAGGTGTATGGAGCATTTGGTCCAATCGCACCATTTATAACCTAACTGTCCACATCCACATAAATTCCATGACTAATTACTCCAATTGCAGAATAAAGACAATTATACCAAAGTGTGGGTGTGCATTCCAAGTTACCTGTTAATTTACTATGATCAACCCCCTGGATTTCCTAGGGTTTTCTTAGGCAAGGAATACTCAAAGGTGGTTACCAGTCTCTTCTGCCAAGATATAGCCTACAGTTCATCGTTGCATGCCTTCAAGTCATTTCTAACTTATGGCAAACCCTCTTTCCTGGCAGGTTTCTTCAGAGGAGATTTGCCATTGTCATCCTCTGAGGTGGAGGTTGAGTCCCCAAGGCCACCCAGTAGGTTTACATGGCCAAGCAAGGATTTGAACTCCGGTCTCCAGAGTCACAGTCCAATGCACAAATCATTACACCACACTGGCTCCAGTACCTGGGATATATTGCCCACTGTATAAGGGTTTTTTGGCTACAACTCCCAGAATCAAACAACGAGTCTGCTGTCCAGTTACCATGCTAACTAGATGATCCTCAGATTTGTAATTAGAAAAAGAAAAGTAGCTTTTGGAAGCTCTGCATATAAAATGGCTTCCCATGTTCTTGTTAGGGGAGATAGTATGAAGATTTCATTTCAAACCACTGCTATCCCTCCAATTCCGCCATGCCCCATTTTGCCATTATCATGGAATGCTAGATGTGTTGGTAATAGCTGCAAAGGCCTAAATACCCTGAGGGTACCCTGAAATTTTGGATAAATACTTTGCTGAAACATATTGAACTGATCTTTTTTGTAGTGTAGGAAGCTGGCATGACCTACATATGCTAAAAGCACCAGATCCTGTCTGATCTTGGAAGCTCTGGTAAGTAGTTAGAGGGAGACCACCACAAAATATCAGGTGCTATAGGTGATATTGCAAGAGGAATGAACTGGCAAAACCACCTCTGAGTATTCCTTGCCTAAGAATCCTATTAAATTCACATTGTTGCCATAAGTTGACAGGTGACATGAAGACACATACATGCACAATAGAGAACTGTCCTACTACCACCCCATTTGTATTCATGTTTTTCCCATATGTACTGTCATGTATTCTCCACCTGTTTGTTCCTCAGCATCAGTGACACTGCAGTGTTGGATAAATATACCTGAACAAATCAACCACATTTATTTACTGGGATAGAGAAACTGAGAATAACTACTGTGTGGGTGTTTACACAACTACACGAATAGTGCTATGGGCATTATTTCTTTACTATCTTACACTTTCACGAGCTACTTAGCTTTACAAACTCAGTAAAAAGCAGAAAGACAACATTAAGCATCCATTAAAACATTTGAAAATAATTGGAGAAAGCCTGATGAGTTCCAGAGAATCAAACCCCACATTGAAGGGTGAAGGCACTCATTGCAATGTGGAACATAACAATGTTGTCTTTTGCATCTCTTTTTCTGGAAAAAGTAACTTTTTTGACTACACCATAACCAGAATCCCAATTTCTGCTTGTGGTAACATTTCCGAGCTCTGAGTTCATCTGCAAACATGTACATTATACAGTTAGAAAAAATTGGACCTTGCAGCGATAGGGAATTTTATATATAGTTGAATTTCAAGTGGAGCTAAATATATGTGCATATTGCTTAAAACAATTATGCAAAATCTTTGTGGCCTAAGGGACAAGATCTGCCACACTGCAGAAATAAAGCAGTTTGACACCCCTTTAACTGTTGTAGCTCCAGCCCCAACTAGCATTTGTAGTTTAGTGAGGTATGCAGTTGGGTCTCTCTGGTGTTTCACAAAACAACAAATCACAGAATTCTGTAGGACAGAATCATGGCAGTTAAAGTGGTGTCAAACTGCTTTATTTCTGCAGTGTGGCTACAGTCATAGGAACATTACATAAATTTGCAAATAATGTCACATAATTGATACATATCACAGATACAGATTATGATGATGATGATATTTTTTTTATTTCTAGCCCACTCCTCTGTAGAAAACAATCGGAGTGGGGCACAACAGGATTAAAACATACAATTTAAAACAGTTCAATGACCCATTCCCGACCACCCACCCCTTAAAAATAAATTAAATTAACAATAATTTAAAACCATCAACAAATTAATGCTTAATATAAGCCAATATAACAAAAGTGGCATAGAAACATTTCATAAATCAAAGATTGTTTGGCAAGGGTTAGTTCAGATGAAAATGTATTAACAGCCAAACGTATTTCAACACATTCTTCACAAATGGCTAAGTAAAAAAGGATAAACTATGTCAATAGTGACAGAATTTCAGATTTATGTGTATTTGATACATATTTGTTCAACTTGTATGTAGAAAGCATAATAAGACTCAGGTTTAGACTCAGTAGAAGGAGGAACAAAAACAGGAGGAACAAACATCAACAATCTTACATATGCGGACGACACCATATTACTAGTGGAAAACATCACAGACCTGGAACAATCACTCAAGAAAGTCAAAGAAGAAAGTGCAAAGACAGGCTTGCTGCTGAACATAAAGAAAACAAAAATAATGACCATAGAAGAAATACATAAATTCAGTTTAGACAATGAAGAAATTGAAATAGTTAAATCAGAATGATGACTGCAGCCAAGAAATAAGAAGGTTAGAAATTGGAAGGGCAGCTATGAAAGAACTAGGGAAGACCATAAAGTGTAAACATATACTACTGAGCACTAAACTCAGAATCGTCCAAGCCACTGTATTCCCCATCACTATGTGCAGATGTGAGAGTTGGATAGTGAAGAGGATGGACAGGGAAAGAATCAACTCATTTGAGATGTGGTGCGGGAGAAGAGTGCTGAGGATGGCTCACTTGAAAAGACATTAGTGGTTGGAAAGATGGAAGGCAGTAGAAAGAAAGGTAGACCACATGCCGGATGGATAGACTCAATAATGGTCATGGGCATGAATCTACAGGGCTTGAGCAGAGCAATGGAGGACAGGGAGTCTTGGAGATGTCTCATCCACAGGGTTGCCATGAGTCAGAGCCATCTCGAGGGTAACTACTGACAACAACAACAACAACAACAACAGTGTATTTGATTCTCAATGAAAATTCTCTCTTTTGAAAAACCACCGTCTTTATGCAAATGTCTCTATATGGTGCTGATGTACTATAATGGTTAATGTGTCACACAAGCAAGCACTAGAAACATCTTCACTCAGCAATGAAAGTGAGTGGGTGACTATGGCCAGTCACCATCTCTTGATGTAAGCTACGTGAGAGCTTTAGACCTAGAGTAACTGTTGTTACTCCTGATTAGAATAAACCCAGTGAATCAATGGGATTTACCTATGTGTTCACTCGCAACAATCAATTCCTTGGGTTTACTCTAGTTGACATTAACAGGATTCCAGCCTTGGTGTGAGATCTGGATGAGAACAGAGCAACGAGACTGTCCATCTGCTTGTGCAGACTTTGGTTATATCATGCCTGGATTATGGTAATAGCCTACTGGCAGGTTTATCTTCAGTTTCTCCCCTCGCTCTGGCTTTAATTCAGAACAGTGCTGTCTGGGTAGTTTTAAATCTCCCTAAATATTCACATGTTTCTTCACCCATAGATGCTTTCACTGCCTGTCAGTTTGGGCCAGGGCCTGTTTCAAACTTTTGATTCTCATGTTTAGGGCTCTGTGCTCTAATTTCCCACAGTACCTGAAAGCTTGGCTAACACAGTATCTACCGTCTAGGAATCTAAGATCCACAGAAAAAAGATTATTGTCTTTTCCACCGATTTGCACAGCCCTGCAAGCCTTTCAAGATCTGGCTCCATATTTTCTTCTGGAGCTCTGGCTGAAGCAGGAACTCCCCTATTTTCAAAAGGGATTCAAGACCTTCCATTTTAATTCACCAAAGCTGCAGAGTTGTGGATGAGGTTGCTGAAATGGGTAGTGACTGGTGGGCTGTTGGGGATTTATATAGTGTTATGTTTTATTGTCTTTGTCCTTGAGTATACATGTTTGATATTCTGCCCTTTGGTGAAAAGGATGTTATAAAGAAATGTTATTGTTGTCATATTATTATTCTGTGATAAAAATATTAAAAATGTTGTATAAAATTACCTTCAGGCTTTGTGTCTAAGGTGCATGTGAAATATAAATGAATTTCATGTTTAGAGTGGGGTCCCATCTCCAAGGATCTCATATGCAAAGACAGGTATTCCGAAATCCAAAAACAAAAACAAAAAAACCCTCCAAAATATAGAACACCTCTGGTCCTAAGCATTTTGGATAAGGGATATTCAACCTGTATTACAAACTATTTGATAGATATGTAATTATTGTATGGGCTAATGTGATGGAATTTTCAAAAGAGAAATTGGGTGAGACTGCAATTTTTGGAATCGAATGATGGATGTTAAAATAAACAGTAGGGGTAATGTGACGGCGCGGCAAGCACCTTCTGCATTTAAGGCTATGAGTTTGGAGGTTTGCATTTATGAAATGCTACAGCCTGCTTAGTTTGCAAAGAGTTTGAGTTCCTAAAGCCCTTTTTGCACTGTTTTGATGTGTATGTCACTTGTTAGATTGCATTTGTTGGTTCTTGGCACCTGCCAATTATTGTTTATGTGTAACAGTTTAAGCTTGCTCCTCCCCTTTTTTCTGGGGACCTGGAAAGGGGTAATAACCATCTTTTATTCGACTACCAGAGACTCTACAAAGTGGATGTGTTGGAGGGTGTGCTAGCCAGGCCTTGATCAAGCCATCTTCCAGTACGGAATTCTTCAGTCCTCGAAGTTCGCACAGTATACACAACATAACGCACGGTTGAGTGATGCTGAGGAGCTTCGGGCGCCCTCAAAACAGCCAGCTGACAACAGAGGAAGGTTCCCTGCCTTCATATAGGCCATCTGGATGGGACTTTGAGCACCCTTGCCTCAAAGTCAAAGAGAGGGAGACTTTGGTGAGCCATCCGGCTGAATTTTCCAGGACTACAGTTACTAAGGACTTTACAGTAAGCTTTCTTTTTGTTTGCTTAATAAAGAGAAGAACCTGAGTACATTGCTACTCTGATTTAAGAAATAAACCCCTTTTTGCTAAAGTAACTGTTTGGTTTGGTCCTTTGGAAACCCAAAGCCTCTAAAGGAGGGCAAGTTTAGCAATCTCCCAGGGAGAGAATCATCACGTCCATGTCCCTTTGAATTCAGATAGCCCGAGTGTGACGGCACAGGTAAGAATAAGTTACAGTACAAATATAAAGGTATGTGGATATGCATTATAAGTATAAGGGCTTAAAATGAAATAAAGAAGAAGAGAGTTAGGAAAAGATGGGTGTAAACTACAATTAGAAAGTAGTCTGAGTAACATATATGGATGCTATGTAAGGAAACCATGAGGAGAAATTAATATGACCAGTACTGAAGGAAAAGACATAGGAGTGAAAGATTAAGTAAATTGCAGATGGAGGGTGGACGTGATAATGGGATGGCATGAAAAGAGAAAGAAAAGAAGGAAATGAAAGGGATGGTAAGAGAGAAAGGAAAATCGAAGGGTGAGAATAATAGGAAGTTCAAAGTGTAGAAGGTCACAGAAAGAGATGTATGTAGAAACATCATGGAAAGAAAGTGAGAGTATGTGAAGCAAGAGAGGGGGATCAGTATTTGTGTCATGGATGGTAATATGATTTATAAGATTTTAAAGAGTTTGTTATGTTGGATGACGCTTGTTAGATGGTTTGTTTTCTGTGAAGTATTCATACAGTATGGTCTTTTCTTTTTATATGTTCAATAAAATTATGTTTACTTTTTTTAAAAAAAAAGATTTATTTGATAGTGGAATATACTATTTCAAAGGATGGTGGACCTTCTTCATTGGAGGTTTTTGAAGGAAAGGTTAGATGGCCATTTCCTTGGGCTGCTTTAGATGTAGATTCCTGTATGGTAGAGGACTGGAGCCAGTTGAATGTTGGCCTAGGATTCTGGAGACCAGGGCTCAAATCCCCCCTCAGTTATGGATACCTACTAGGTGACCTTGGCAAGTCACACTATCTCAGCCCCAGAAGAAGGCAATGGCAACCCTCTGCTGCACAAACCTTGCAGGAAAACCCTGTGATAAGGTCACCATAAGTCAAAAACACACAGCAACCAGAGGACTGGACCAGATGGACCTTGTGATGCCTTCCAACTTCTGCATAAGATTAATAATATGATAAAACAGATGGCACTATTTTGAGAGATGTGGGGGTTCACCCTGTCATTGGAAGGTGAGCCAAGATTATCTCTCTGGATAATCTGCGCATGTCCTCTGCGCAGGGGACATATCTTGGGGTCAAACTACATAGAAAATCATCATCCTCTCACCCAGAATTCTCCTCTATATCAGGATCATGGGTCATCTCTACATGAGAACCAAAGCAAATATATTTCCCATTTGTAACAGGACTCTTGAAACAGAAACAGCCCTACTGATATCCAGTATACTTAGCAACACTGCATTTCTGAAAATACAATTTGATACATTCCAGCAGCAGTGAAGAACAGCTTCTTGGAAAGTCTTTAGACCACAAACTGCAAAATCCCCTCCCAGCATGATCACAAATTGGGCCCCTTCAGATCACCCTTTTCTATGTAAGTGCTACTGATTCAAACACTCTGGCATCCTTTGCTCCTGGACCTTCTTCTTAGGACATCTGCCTTGCAAATCTGATAACCGCTGCTGTAGAGGAATTCCTGCTGAGGGAATAATTATTCCTCTGTGTGTTTTGACCCCCATGGTGCACTCCTTGCATAGAGGGCATGCACAGATTATCCTGGTAGATAATCTTTCCAAATAAGGGGACTATGGCTGCTGACCTGGATAACAGTAAATTATTAATTCTGCTTCCACAAAGTGCCTCACAGGTCTTCTACCTATGGCTGGGTGCATGGATCCCTTGCTGTCATAGATAATCTCCTGTGTAATATAAAAAGTGCTGAGAGCCATTTCTTGGCTGATGCGATTGTGCTACTCCTGGATTGTATGTGTGCTGTTTTAAAAGTACTGTCTTTGGAGTGTTTAGTCACAGGGCTTTCTGTGACTTTGGAGGGATTCTGATGGAGTTTCTGTCCCATAGAGAGAGAGTTGAGCAAGCTTCAGCTGCCAGCCCTAGGAAACAGCCTTTTAGTGCTATTACAACAGCATAACAAGGCTCATAAATAGGGCTGGTCCAAAACATTTTACTGCTCAGGGCAGAATAGCAAATGGCACCCCCACTTGCATGAGTTAAGATGCACAGCATACGAAGCCAGTCAACCTACATTGGCACAGGTAAAAAGAAATACTGCAAGCAGCTCTCCTCTTTTCTCTAACCATCGATAACTGACAATTTGCTAATTACTCATGATACCCAAATTCTGCTGCCTGAGGCAGCTGCCTCATTCTATCTAAAAATAGGGCTGGTTCTGCTCATAAACTGTAGTGTCTAATACAGTGCTTTATAATCTATTTTATGTAGGGAAACAGCAGGGGTATTTTTCTCTCAACATGCCAAGGACTGTCATAGATACAATGGTCAGGAGTGCTAACTATCAGCTTTGGGGGGTCAGATTCCTGTATGGCAGGGGGTTGGACTGGATGGCCCATGTGGTCTTTTCCAACTCTATGATTCTATGACTGATACATCAGCTGGGTGCCTTCCTAGAGCTGGAAGACCTAAAGGTGATAGTGCATGCATTAGTAACCCCAAGGCTGTTGTTGCTGTTAGCTGTCCTTGAACTGACTTCGACTCATGGCAACCTTTTGAATGAGACATCTCATTTCTACCTCTCTGCTCAGTGTCCTGCAGGCTCAGGCTGGTGGTCTCCCATATTGAGTCTATCCATCTGGCATGTGGTCTTCCTCTCTTTCTGCTGCCCTCTACCTTCCCCAGCATCATTATCTTTTCCAATGAATCTCCTTCTCATAATATGTCCGAAGTATTTGATCATTCTTGTTTCCAGGGAGAATTTGGGCTTTATCTATTCTAGAACCCATTTGTGTGTCTTTTTGGCCATCCATGGTATTCTCAGCACTCTTCTCCAGCACCAGTTCTCAAATTAGTAGATTTTATTTCTATCTCCTTCTATTCCATCTGTCCTGCCTTCACATCCATACATGATGATAGGGAATACAATGGCTTGGATGATCTTATCTTTGGTATTCAGTGTTATGTCTTGGTACGTTGGATCTTGTCTAATTATTTCATAGCTGTCCTTCCTGGTCCTAGTCTCCTTCTTGTAACCTCAAAGCTAGATACCTGCAATGAGCTCTACAATGGGATACCTCTATGCCAAGTTCAGAAACTTCAGTTATTTCAAAACAAGACAACCAGATTGATTACTGCTTCATCTAGGAGTACTCATATTACTCCAATATTAAGATTACTTCCCTGGCTGCCAATTTAGTTTCTGAGCAAGGTAGAAAGGGTAGAAAGTGTTGGTTGTTACCTTTGGTAACTTCTGAGTTGAGTCAAGAATAGTTTTAGTATCACTTTCTCCCATATAATCCACAACTACACACACACCATGTGCCCTCAGATCCTCTGGAAGGACTTTACAGACTAAGAACTGTTACCCAGAGGTCATTTTCTTGGCTACCCCCAGATTGTGGAATGAGATGGCAAAGGAGATTTACCAGCTGGAAATGCTGTCTGAGTTCAAAATAGCAGTAAAGATAAGTCTCTTTGGTGAAGCCTATCCAGATGATTTGTAAGTTATGAATTTTAAAGCACACATTGACTTTTTTATTAACTCTGAAATGGTTTTACATACTCTTTTAACTGGTGTTATGTGTTTTAATATGTTGTTGTTTCCCACCTTGGTCCATAGGGAGAAATCAACAGGAAAAATGCAGGAACTCTAGAAACAGACAATAAGACTGTTGCCTACTCACCCAGGAATATTATTTTCAGTTCAATATATATAACCTTCCTATGTGCTGCTTCCTGAATTTGACCCATGGCTGCCTCTCCTCCTCTTTCGGCCCAACTGCAGCAAGAGTCAGATTCTCCACACTCTGGGCATAAAACCAGACTGCTTTGGCCCTGCCTTTGACCCTTTCAAAGGACTTTTGCAACAACAACAATAATAGTTTACCAGCTGCAATTTTTTCAAGCTGGGAGAGGAAAAATGCCAATTGCCAAAATTCCAGTTCATGAAGATATCACATCAGTTTCTTTTGTTGTCATCCTTTTGACAATCTTAATGAGGATTAGAGGTACAACTATGGGGACACTGCCCCTAAATAAGACTTAATTTCTGCCCCTCCCTCAAAAATTTGTCCTTCAAACCCCAAATTTATAGTTTTGCCTAGAGTGAGCCATTGAAAATCATTCACACTTAGTACATTTGCCATGCTTGCATTCCTTGATAAGTCTGCCTGCCCCTTTTCTGTGGATGCCTAAACTATATTTCTAAATGCTCAACTGAAGTTTTAAAACTACTGCAGTGCTAGGAATTCAGGGATTGAAGGAAAATGTCATGGAAGGGGACAGAATTCTTACTTGGAGAGATGATGCTCTCACACCCACCTCCCCAATAGTTACAATCCTGATGAAGATGATGCTGCATCTTGTAGCAACAAGCAAGTACTATGAGAAACAGATTGAAAGCGTGAGATATATTTAGACTGGGGCTGAGAAAGGTGTTGTTTGCTTCCCGGCATTTAAAAGCATGAGAAAGCTACTCCTGCAAATTCATTATGCTGTCTCCCCTGGTAACTACTACATTTCACATCAATCCTAGGTCAAAAAAATACGACATTTATCAAGCTCTCTCTTTCCTCCCCATCCCCCAACATCTCTAAATTCACCCTCCTATTGCATTTCAGCAAGGCTTATCTTTCCATAGCTAGAGGATTCCTTCTATGATCTATGATTTCTCTACAGTCCACAGATCTGGCTTCTTAAAGCAGACCACACAATGGAGTTGGGGGGGGGGGCGGGAGAATTAATGAACAAGCAAGAATTCTCACCCCACAAAAGATCCACACTATCTCTGCAGCCTAATAGGAAGCTTCTACAAGACCGAATTGTGCGTAGCTACTCTTTATATTGTCTGATAATACCACACAGCTTGCTATTAAGGCAGGATTAAGGAGCGTTTGGAGCTATTGTGAACAATAATGGTTTCGTTGTTAATGATAAATTAAGCTCCGAGAGTGAGACAAAGCAATGAGGGGGGACAAATACCACTGGATCTACTTTAAACCCCACACCAATTATCTGCAGCATTTATATTTCAACCAAGCTCAGAACTGGCCTCATTTCAAGACAGCCCCAGGCTTCCAAAGCACATGAAACTCAGGCAACGTATGTTCCAATAGTCTCTTACTAACCAGAGACAGCTCATAATTTCTAGTACCAGAGCATGTGCGGATTGTGTATGTGTACTATCAGGCAGAATGTCATGGTCACTTCTTGTCACAATAAGGCAGCAAAGGTTAGTTATTTAGCATTATCAGGACCAGCTATTCCATTAGGCAGAGGGAGGTAGTTGTCACAAGGAGGATACTTTGGGGCAGGGAGCAAAAGAAGATTGTAATAGAAAAGAGCACTGTCTACCACACAGCCTGCCCTATAAGAGTTTATTACACTGGGCCTAATTTCGGCATTAAAGAGAGATCAAAGCTCATTTAAAGCATCCCGCAAATAAAGCAAAAATGGCGAGTAATTGTGAGAATGATTATCACACGCAATTGTGCAAATAAAGGAATATCAGAAATGCATTGTCATTGAAATCCCGAAAATAAAAAGATGTACATTAATGCTTCTTTGTTACAACTTTAATGTTGGGTTTTGTGCAACATCATGTGAAATTGTTTTCTGTAATTACGCAATTTTTCTGGGATATTCACAGGATAAACTCCTGATCTCCTGCATGTGATAATCTCCATAGATAAACAGATATTTTTATTTACAGTCATAGACCAATAAAAGAAGATACCATTTACAAAGTTTAAGAATCACATTAGATTAAAACAGTATAAAATTACATTATAAAAACAGTCTTAAAAACAACTTAAAACTTAAATGGTATCTTTTTTTTTTTTTTGGTCTATGACCATAAATAAAAATATCTATCAAACTATCTAGCACAGCCTGACTTATACGTTTTAAGCTAGCTTGCCACCTTCATTTTAAATGGACACTATCACTCGTGTTTAATTATTATTCATTTCCAGGTGCACTTAGCTCCTGTACATGTAATGTGGAGGAAGACACCATATTCTTCTTAGTCAGCAAAATATCTTGAGTCAGCACTGGAATCAACAAAGGGAAGCCAATAGTGGTGGTGGTAATAATAATAATAACTATTTCAATATGTAATACAGTGGACCCTTGTTTTACATGGGGGATCCATTCTGCCCCCCCGGCATAAGGGACATACCATACCGCAGGACTTCAAGTCCCATTAATTTTAATGGTGGCGCACTCCCACAGGATCACCATCTGCGTGATCTTGAGTCCACTTATGGCGAGCTCATTTATGGTGTGGGCACACTGCATTAAAATACAATACTAAAATACAATGCCAAAAAAAAGAAAGAAAGCCACACATGCAAACACAAAATGCAGAACATTACTACACCATCATCTTCCTGAGCTAGAGATTCCATTAATATTGGGCAGCAACTCCAGGCTGGTTTGTAGCATTGTAGGAGCTGGCCAAGTATTGAATCTTCTATGATGGGGAGAGTGTTCAGCACCTGGATAGCTCCCTTAAAACTGAGAATATAGGGTTGCCATAAGTTAGAAATGACTTGAACACATACAACAACAACAACAACAACAACAACAACAACAAGTGGACTTGCCACCCCACCATAGGAGAGCAATCTGCTGCACCTGGACACACATATGCTGTTAGTGCCTTGTTACAAATATTTGCATATATTCCAGATCTCTCTTGCTTTCTTGCTTTCTCTCTTGTTCTTGACTAACCCCGTCTTCTCTTTTGTGCCAGGCAGACCAGTGTAACTAGTTTCCACAATGAACTAGTTTTCACAGAAGGTAGGCAATCAATATAGCTTTGAGAAGGAAAGCCATACAAATACAGGCAGCTTGGTAACAGTCTCCACTTAACAAACACAAGAGTTTATTGGGTTTGTTTTTTTAAAGAGTAGTAGTTTATTTACTAGCAGGGGAGATTTTTCAGTCTTTTTTTCCTGTGTTTCAGGGTATGTTATTTACTAACAAAGCATACGGCACTAGATTTTATTATTTGGATTTGTTACTGTTGTTATTATTGTGTGCCTTCAAGTCATTCTTGACTTATGGCACCCTTAAGGCGAACCTTAAGGTTCATGGGGATTTTCTTGGCAAGCTTTGTTCAGAGGTTTGCCTTTGCCTTCTCCCAAGGCTGAGAGCATGTGACTTGCCTGAGATCAACCAGTGGGTTTCTATGGCCGAGCAGGGAATCGAATCCTAGTCTCCAGAATTGAAGTCCAACACTCAGGCTGTATCTGCACTGTAGAAATAATCCAGTTTGGTACCACTTTAACTGCCATGGCTCAATGCAATGGAATTCTGGGAACTGTGGCTCTGTGAGACATTTAGCCTTCTCTGTCAGAAAGCTCTGGTGTCACCCAAACTACAGTTCCCAGAATTCCATAGCACTGAGCCATGGCAGTTAAAGTGGTGTCGACTTGGATTATTTCTGCAGTGTGGATGCAATCTCAGATCACTCTCAAGGAGCAAGATACAGTAAATAAAATAAAATATATCCTACTTTCCTCTAATGAGCTCTAGGCAGCCCACATACAAAAACTCTGCAAAGTGGCTTAAAAGAAGAGAGTTTTATGGCTCAGCAAGAGCTTGAATCTGGACCTCTCAATACCCAATACTCTAAACAAACAAACAAACAGCTTCATTTATATACCGCTTCATACCCTTAAGGAGTGTCTAAGCGGTTTACAATTGTAAGCTATTTGCCCCCCAACAATCTGGGTACTCATTTTAGCGACCTCGGAAGGATGCAAGCCTGAGTCGAGCTTCAGCCCTTTGCTGGTCTTGAACTCGCCACCTTCTGGTTTTGAGTGAGTGACTGCAGTACAGGCATTTAACCACTGCACCACCAATAGTCCAGTACTCTAACCACTACACCACACTGGCTTTCTTTACAAGTTCTATTTTTTGTCCGCAGCGCTAGAGTTTTACGGGGCCACTGCAGAAATTACTGAGATAATGCCAAAGCTCCCAGGAGTCTTTTGGAGAAACCATGTCTATTAAGCCTGTTTTGAAGCAATCTAAATTTGTACTTTTAAAATCAATGTACCCTTGCTCCCAAGAGAATCCGAGTGCAATCTAGTCTTGACTGCTACACTTGTATAGAAGAGCTTTAGAAATAAGCTGGAATTCTCTCTCAGGGAAATATGTATGGTTTTGCTTAGTCTAATTTTAAGAGATCTCCCAAAATATTTTTTATTGCAGCCTACTTGGAATGAATATGTTACTACTTGCAATTAATATGTATTAATATATTACCAATTGTTACTCAGTGATTTAATCTATAAGTTAACTATTATATAATTATGTATTGAATGTGAATAATTATGTGCTTTATTTTTTTGAGAGAAATTGAGAGAAATTCCTGCTATGTGATAAACTCCTTAGAGTTTACTTCTGGCTGTTGGCTGCATAAGCTCCAGGATGGTGAATAATGTCGTTCAAAACTAAGGTGTGGGTTGCAGACTTGTTTACGAAAATTCAAAGAGTCAGTTGAAGTGCCTATAAATTTATATCACAAAATCATTTCCAGAGAATTACTGCCAGTCGGCATAATATTTGATTAATATATTGGCCTAAATCCAGTTGTCAGCCTGATTGAGAGTAGAACCATGGGTGGGAAATTAATAAAGCAAGATATATGTATAGTTTGCTGACTCAATGGGTTTACACTAGTGAGAACTAATCGAACCAGCATAAACCCATTGAATTTACTCTCGTAAATTATATATTTGAATAATGTTTTCCTTCTGTCTGCTTTAAATAAAATTTGAAAAAATAAAAAAGAACAAATAACTGGCTTTAGGTCATTGTTTTGGGGTTTGTTTGTTTGTTTGTTTTTAAAAAAATCCTAAGTACAAATACAAAGGCGCCAGCATACTGTAGTGGCTTGAATGCTGGACTACTGGAATACTAGAGTTCAAATCCCTGCTTGGTCATAAAAACCCACTGAGTGAACTTGGGTAAGTCACATGCCCTCAGCCTCAGGGGACAGCAAAGGCAAACCCCTTCTGAACCAATTCTGCCAAGAAAACTCCATGATGGGTTCACCTGATGGTCTTCAAAAGTAAGAATTGACTTGAAAGCACACGACAACAGCAACACATCCAAAAAAAATTAATCCCAGTGCCATATGCTTTGTTAACAAAGAACATGGCCTGAAATACAGAAAAAGATGCAAAAATCTCTTCTGCTATTAAATAATCTTCAGTGCGAAACTACTACTCTCCAAACATACCATAAACACTTGTTATATAGCCAGATCTTTGAGCTAGGACTCATATTGGAAGGGAATGAGGACTATGTTTTCCTTGTGTGTGTGTGTGTCCATGTGTGAGAGAGAGCAAGAGAGAGAGAGTGAGAGATCTGATTAAATTACTGCATATGAGTGATGAATTCCATTCAAGCAAAATATTCTCCTTTCCACTGAGAAATTAGGGCAAGCTGGTTAGCTCAATATTTAGCTCTTTTGCTAGTCAAAATACAACCATAATTTCCCCTGTCTCGGCCTTAGTCATTCTTGTGTTCTTATGTTCTTTTGCCTGCTCGTTGGCAAAATGGTGCGGGATCTTGAGGAAATGCAAGATTTCAAGATGTGCAATCTTGATAAAGAAGACGAGCCAAACTTTTAGGTGTTTTTCACTGCTCAACCCTGCCCCACACCTGAGGCCTTATCATAGAATCATAAAGTTGAAAGAGACCCCAATGGCCATCCAATTCAAAGCTCTGCCACACAGGAAGATGCAACAACGCATTCCCATCAGATGAGCATCTAGTCTCAAGTTAAAAACCTCCAAAGAAAGAAACTCCATCACATTGCGAAGGAGTAAATTCCACTGTTGAACCGCTGTTACCATTGCAAAGTTCTGCCTAATGTTGAGATGGAATCTCTTTCCCTCTAGTTTGAACCCATTGCTCCAGATCCTGTTGTCTGGAGCTGCATCCATCTTCAAATATCTGCAGATATTTAAACAGGGCTATCATATCACCTCTGAGTTTTCTCTTTTCTGCACTAAACAAACCCAGCTCCCTAAGCCACTCTTCATAGGGCACGACTTCCAGTCCTTCTATCATTTTGGTCACCATCCTCTGGACATGCTCCAGTTAGTTAATATCACTAGGTGCTGCATCCAAAGAATGGCTTTATACCCACAAAAGTACATGCTACAATAAAAACCAGTTAGTCTTAAAGGTGCTGTCATATTTCCTTTTCCAATCTCCTTCCTTTTCTATGTTGCAAGAGTCTAGCTTGGCTACTTCTTTGAAAACTGTCCCTTCAAGTGTTTCATAAGAATTCCTTGCTTTGCTAAAACCATGCTGAAATCATGAAACTGTCTAGCTCAATTTCAGCTGAAATCATTCACTTCCAGCCCACACAACCAGAGCTTTAACAAAAGCACCTTAATAGCCTCCTCCTTTGCATTAAGTCCTAATTTGTCAGAACAAATGAATATTCCCAGAATTCCATTGTCAAGAAAACCCCATGATAGGGTTACCCTAAGTTGGAAGTGACTGGAAGGCACAAAACAACACCAAAGGCCACAGCAGTTAAAGTGGATTATTTCTGCACTGTAGATGCAGTTTAGAGGAAGAGCTTTCTTGCCCTCACTTTTGAATTTCTCTCTCCCTCTCCTTCTTTTAGCAATTTTTTTTCAGTTGAATCTTTAAATCACTTTGCCACAACTCCTGCCACCTCCTTTACTCTAGACCTCTGCAGCACCAACAAACATCTCTGAACATCTCGGCCTTGTCATAGTGACCCCTATTTTCAAAATAGTTAATATTTTCACCATTATGAAGAAACTGGTGTGTGTGTGTGTGTGTGGCTCTAAGTCATCAGACAGAGTCATAGTCCAACACTCAAACCACTACATCATGCTGAGAGAATTTCAGTAGGTGTTGGTTCTTGAATACGAAGGTAAGAACACCTGCTGAAATTCCCTCTTGTATAAAACCATTAGAGCCAGAGTGGAGTTGTGGTCTGAGTGGTGGACTATGACTCTGGAGACCAGGGTTCAAATCCTGGCTCAGTCATGTAAATCCACTGGATGATCTTGACCAAGTCACATTCTCTCAAACTGCTACACCATGCTAGCTCCCACAATAATCATACACACACACACACACACACACACACACACAAATTCTCATATATAGATATAGATATGTAGCTGGGACTTTTAATCCAGCAACTCTGCAAGATCACCAGGTTGTGAGAGACAGTTTTATACCATTAGTCCATATAAACAAGTACTGGCCACTCGGACTGGCAGGAGCTCCCTAACTTTTGTCAAGGAAAGCTCCTTGCCAACCCCTGAACTGTAAACGCCAAAGACTGAACCCTGGATAATCCGTATGCTCCACCAGTGTTCTTTGGGACAACCTCAAGGCATCAGTTAATGAGCTAAAGCTTTTGTTAGCTAATCTGCTGATTAACTTAATTAAAGCAGAGTTGGCCAGAAGGAGGATTGGGAACCATTTGTAGCTCTCTGGACAGGGTGCATCTGCATTGTAGAATTAATGCAGTTTGACGGCACTTTAGCTGTTATAGCTCCATTCTACAGAATCGTGTGATCCGTATTTTTGTGACACACCAGCTGAGAAGGTTAAAGGCTGTGTAATACTACAAATCCCAGGATTCCATAGGATGGAATTACAGCACTTAAAGTGATCTCGGACTGTATTATTTCTGCAGTGTAGATGCACCTTTTTCCAGTTCCCACATAGACTATGCTATCTGGGAGATTAATGCTAATGTTTCCAAGCTCTCTCTCTCTCTCTCTGTGTGTGATTTGCAGAAGCTCTTTAAGGGTTTGTGCTCTTGAGGAAGAGGCAGGACATAAATCAAATGATCGGGTTCATGACTTCTAATTCTCAAAAATAGGAAAGAAAAAAGTACCAAAGAGATTTCCCTAGCTTGCATTCCTGGGGCACTGGCCATATGTTCCAACCATTGCATGCAGGTTGCTCAGAGAACACGAGGTTAGTGGCACTATCTTCATTGCCCTTCCCATTAATGCTGCTTTTTCAAAATAGCAACAGCCCTAAATACCCTACAGTCATCAGATCCCATCTGATCTTGGAAGCTAAGCAGGGTCAGCCCTGGTTAGTACGTCGATGGGAGACTGCCAGGAAGGAACTGGCAAAGCCACTGCTGAGGGGTCAATCAGACATCTTTTTTTTAGCGCAACAACGCAAATCATTTCACTCATGTACCTTGGGTTTGTTATTCACACTATGGAACCACATCAATATGCATATCTGCAAGCATTCGGATAAAGATGGAGTCAACAATGCAAATACAGTCAGAACACATCCAAGGCATGCAGAATTTTATCCCAGATCTATTTGGATCTTTTCCCATCGGTTATTCATTCCACCATCGATGCAGATCTTTTTTTTAAAAAAAAAATGGTGGGGGGGGAATTATTCTGAATCAAGTGGGGGGTTTGGCTGCCTCCCCCCAAAAATTAATTGGGTGCATTTGGAATGCATGTGAACAACGGAGATTCAACCTAGATTCATACTGGATTATCTTCACAGTGTGAATAACCCCTGAGTCTTCTTTGCCTAAGAAAACCCAGTACAATTCATGGGGTTGCCATAAGTCGACACACAACATATACATGCAATAAATGACAACTGAAATTCATGACATGTGGAATTGACTATAAAGAACTATCTCTAACAAATCTGTATTCTAACTAAATACCAAATAAAAGCACTGGTTTCTCTTCACTTGTCTGTTTATTTTTCTGTAAAATTAACATACTGTTGACATTCATAAATTATATGAAGCCTACATTTCCATCTATATGAAGGGCCCATCCCACACATTTTTTTTTAATCTTGTTAATCTATTTGAAAGGAAAAGCTTTCTAGACTTCAAATAGAGGGCACCCCTTATAACAAGAGACAGCTGGCCACTTAATAAGGGGCAACTTTTCTGGATTTCATAAAAAGGAAATTCTTTATAATAAAAGGAACCTGAAAACCATACTCTCCATGGATACAGATGGACAACTTCAAAGTGAGTAAAAGCTGGAGTAAAGATATGGCCAGAAAACACCCATGACATGCCAAAAATGCCAGCTGCCTACCAAATGCTCAGTTGCACAACAGTATTAGAAACCACTTTCAGCAAGGATACCATCTTAAATACCCACAGAAGACATTTAACTAAGGATTAGGGGGTAAAGACAGATAGAAGAATCTGACAGAAGGACAAGAACCAAACAATAGTCCTATTAATGCTAGAATATCCTGGAATGTGAGAGCACTAAATACTCAGCCGGACCAACAAGCAAATGAAAAGAGCAGGCCATGCAACCTCATACTCTTCTCTTAGACGTGCCTCATTTGCTCTTTGTTATCTTTCATTCTAGAAGTAACCTAAATACTCTGAAGGCATCAGATCCTGCCTGATCTTGGAAGCTAACCATGGTCAGATCTGGTTTGTACTTGGAATAAAGACGACCAGGAAATACGAGGTGCTTTACATTACATTCAGAGGAAGGCAATGGCAAACCACCTCTGAATATTCACTGCCTAAGAAAACCCTCTGAAATCTGTGAGGGTTGTTGAAAGTTGACAGGTGACTTGAAGGCACATATTACTACAGATATTACTATCCTTCTTTCTCTTTTCCCCCAACATCAGCCTAAATCAGGATGGGAATCATGAGATGTTACTGGACTGCAATTTCCAGCATTGTCACCAGAAGCTATGCTGGATAGGACTGCTTGGATTTATAGCCTAACAACATCTGGAGGGCTGTATGATCCACATTCCTGGCCTAAATCCAGTTGCTAATCTCATCTAGAATAGATCCACTGAACAGCTGAGTCCCCATTACAGCAGACTTGTTATTGACTTATCATTCTGCAGTTATTCAATTTCATTGATTCAATGGGTCTTCCCCAGTTGGGAGTACAAGTTGGACGGAGGCCACGGTATCCTCCTTGGCAAACTGTTTGGAGATGGCTTGCCCGTTATGCCTGCCACAGACATATAATACATTGTCTTGTATAAACCAGTGTGGTGTAGTGGATTGAGGGGTGGACTGTTTTTCTAGGCAACAGGGTTTGAATCCCTGCTCAGCCGTGGAAAACACACCAGGTGACTTTGGGCCAAGGCATACTCTCTCAGCCTCAGAGTCAGGGAAAGTCAAACCTCCTTTGAACAAATGTTGTCAATAAAACCTCATTATAGGGTCACCTTAGGGTTTCCTTAAGTCAGAAACAATTTGAAGGAACAGAAGAGCAATGAATGAGGCCAGATTCTCCCAGCCTCACATTTTGTTCGGGTTAACTGACTTCAAGTTGGCCACATCATATTGTGACCCTATGAATGGGACCTTATGAAAAGTTCCAGATTTCCCTAGCCATCATGGGCACTAACTCTGTTTGCTAAGGGGGTTCTGGGAATTGTAATTTAAAAAAATTTTTTTTTTCAAGTGCTACAATTGCAATCGGAGAAGCCAGGCGTTAAACATGAGACTTTCTGTACTTACTTTATGATCTAATTGGTTCAGCATAGGAATATTTCTGAAAATCAAAATCTTTTCCATTTCATGTTCTCTAAAGCACCCATCTCACTTTTAAATTCTTAGCACCATGTAAATTTCTGTGCCCCTGCAAAAGGCAACTAATCACAAGGAAGAAGGATCAGGCAACGTAAATCATGACGACTGCTGTAACCCATAGTGGAATACATGTTACAGCAAGGGTAGAAGAGTACTTTCTATGGAACAGTTATTTTTGGCAGCACGCCCATAGTCAACACCCCATGACCCCTGGCTCTTTGACACAATGCGAATAAAAACATCGGCAGAATTGTCAAAATGAAAGCCTGCAAATGTATTAACCGTTCAGCTTTTGTGTACGAATGGCTGCTTCATTCACTCCATAAAATTCCCCTGCATATTTTATTCATTAGTTTATGCTGCATTATTTATATCTCACCGCTGAGCAGGAGATTTTGCAAAGCGGTGTACAATAACTACAGGACTGCAAACCAATATCACTAAACAATTATCTCCTAAAAGTAATCTTACTGAAAGTATAAAGAACACAGCAGGAGCTTTTAAACTATGGTGACCATCAACTTTACCCATGTTATCCACAATGGAATACGTTTTTTGTGTGTTTTTATTTCTTTTTCTAAGGCTATTATCCTAAACATGCTTACCATGGCGTTAAGTAGTTAAGAATTAAATAACTCAGACAGTAATCAGAAAGGAAGCAAGAGGAGTGTTCATTTATATATTTTGAATTGTCAGAGGTGGAACAAAGCAAATGATACTATTATTCTGAAGACAGTATGTGTGTCAATTGTATTTACATTCAAGCAAATGGACTTTAGGGGAGGGGGTTATCTTATGAGTTCTAGATATAATAGGATAGGGAATTTCAGCTTTCAGTGGAATAATGTCCCTACCTAATGTTCTTCCTTCAAATATTATATTCCTTCAATACATCCCTAATATTAAAAATGGAACAAATGAAATAAATAAACCATTATGCTTCTGTCAGTTCTTCCAAATGAACAGCAATCCAGACACAAGGAGGAAACACTAGAAATGACTAACCCCCCCCCCCCGCCCCTTTACCTTTCTCAGGCTTCCAGATTTATCCCACATATAGTAAATGATTTTCTAAAATATTTGCTTTAGAAGAAATTCTAAAAAGAGAGTAAGAGAAAACAATTTCCTCTTCTCCCACTGTAATCTCATTTGGCAATATATTTCCCACAATCCATTTAGGGTTTTGTTTTTTTAATGAGAAAGAAGAATGCAATCATTGTTTTTAATGTAGCCAACAGAACTAAAATGGGTAGGGAAACAAGGCAGTGGAAATAGATCCTGACGCTGAGGAATCCGTCCCTCTTCATTCGTAGCCATTTCTAAGCTTGGATGTTGTCAGGTTTCATGCCACAAGGGAAAACTCAGCAGATATTTCCTCTTCCCCGCCTCCACACTTTGCACTTATTCTTCCTCAGGGAAATCTACCTTTTCACACTCACAAATGTACAACCCATTCCTTGCCATCTGCCTCTTGGTTTCAACGTTAAGCCACGTCTTTATCCTTTCAGCTTTCTTTTAAAACAATAAAAACAACATTTATTTTTGCAATCTGTAGCAAACAGCAGGTTGACTGGGCAGCTTGCATGTCAGTTGGATGCTATACGGCTTGTGCAACACGCTGTACACCAGCTGAACTATTCCTGCATACCAGTGCACAAGAATTTAGGATACATTTACTAACCAGAAACAACATGGTAATGGGACAGAGGAGAATCCCCAACCCCCATCAAAATGTCTATGTTGTGTCTACACCTGACAGCTGTGTCTTTCACAAGAAAGAGAGACAAATGTGCTAGCTGCAAACACACCCACAGGCAAAGTCCCTGCTGTGCAGCCTATGCAGAATAATGTCCAAGAGATCAAAGACGGAGGAGAATCCAGCCGTATGATGCAGCTCCCAGGCAACTAGTGGGTTTATTCTATTGCACAGAGCCAGAGTGGTGCAGTAGTTTAAGTGCTGGACCAGGACACTGAGAAACCAGGGTTCGAATCCCTTCTCAGCTATGGAAACCCACTGGGTGACTTTAGACAAGTCCCACTCTCTGGGGAAAGCAATAGCAAACCCACACTGAGCAAATCATGCCAAGAAAACCTGTGATAGATTCACTTTGTTGTTGTTGTTGTTGTTGTTGTGTGCCTTCGAGTCATTTCTGATGTACGGAGACCCAAAGGCAAACCTATCATAGGGTTTTCTTGGCAGAATTTGTTCATAGCCTTGATTTTTTCTTAGGCTGAGAGAGTGTGACTTGGCCCAGTGGGTTTCCATGGCCAAGCAAGCATTTAAACCCTGGTCCTCCAGTGTCCTGCTCCGACACTCAAACCGCTAAGCCACACTGGCTCTCCAAGTTCACCTTAGGGTTGCCATAAGCCGGAAAAAAATTGAAAGCACACAACAATAACAAGAACAACAGCATATAAATAGGACCCATCTCTTTTTTAAAAAATACAACTATTATTATTTCCTCTTCTCAGCCACTCCTCAACTTGTTTCGCACAAGTTTAATCCAGTACTGCAAGATTGCATAACATGATGGGGACATAGATAAATCTGTTCCTTGGCAAGTGGGAATTAAAACTAGAGCGGGCAACTTCTTCTCACACAGGAGATAAAGAGGGTGGAAAAATCCAGAGATTTCTCCATTCTTTCACCCCTAACCCACCACTCACCCACCCCATCTGTGCCCAAAATCTCAGTATTTCTTATACAGTGTAGGCAACCATGCAAGAAAGACCTTGAAGACACTAGAGACTACATACTTTTAAACTTTAGAAACCTTAACAGAAACAGAGACAAATGCACCAATATCTGGAATGGGGTTCATATTAATAAGGAGCTACCTGTTTCTTGTGGAGGGGGAGTATTTCCCACAAAGCACTGCCTGGGAACAAGGTGTCCCAAAGGAAATCTCCATTCCGCTGAATTATTTATATAGTGCCATCCATGTACATGACGCTTTGCAAACAGTTGCAGAATAAAACATTTGTATAGTAAAATATACTACATATACTATATATACAATACAGATATACTAAAATGCAATAAAACATTTATATACTACAATACAAATAAAATATATATTAAAATACAATTGGGAGGAAACTCCACACACTCACAGAAATAATGCAAAATAAAACAGGCAGTAGAGGCAACCGCATATGCTAAGGCTATAAAACATATAAAACATGGAGCTAAGCCTCTCTTTTTCTCCCCCTTTCTCCCCCATCTATGAATCCCAGCTGGACTTGTAGACTCATTTTGGTGCAAATCCTAGAATGACTTCTCCCCAGACAGAAGATTTATTATGGAGAGGGAAGGTTTGGAAGGAGAGAATCAACAATCCAGAGATGTTCACCCAGACATCTTTGTGGTTAACAGGTGCAGAAACTCCATAGATTTAAGCCCCCAAGGACCTGTTGGGATGAATTCAAGCCAGTCCTATAAAACCTGGAAGGAGAAATGCCATGACAGGTTCCTTCCACCAAATAAATATCCCACAGGGCCTTTATATTCACGCCACCACCATCGAAAAATTCATGGCTAGAAAATCCATCTCCCAGCGCAAAGATGCAGGAGAAAGCAAGCAGGGTCCTCTTTTTCCAGGACAGGTCCTCCCTTCCACTCCAGGAGGAGCATCCTCCAAATGTCCTCCATTTTGAGCCTGACTAAGAAATAATGAATTAATATTTCTATGAGCATTTTTAGCTATTGTTTGATAAGATTCTACATTTTTTTTCTAAAAATCTCCTTTATTTTGTGGGGGCTTGTTCTCCTTGGCAGTGAGGACACATGGCTACCCTGAGTGGCAAGGCAGCAATGAGTTTATATTTCTATGAGTGCTCTTCACTTCAATTTGGGCAGCTCCTCCATTTTCCCCATATTTTGCAGGGCCTTGTCCTCCTTGGCAAGGCAGCAGTGAGTTTATATTTCTATGAATGTTGTTTGCTTCGATTTGGTCAGTCTACCAATATATATATATTTTTAACCTGAGGGTGTCCTATATTTTGTGGTGCCTTGTCCTCCTTGAGTCCCCTACATGGGACATAGGTGGGATATAACGAAATGAAATCAAATAAAATAAATAGCCTACATTTTCCTTGGAATATCCTACAGTGAAAACACCTGGCCACCCTGAGTGGCCATGAAGCGATAAATTTATATTTCTGTTCAAGTTTGTAGCTTCGATTTGGTCAGGTCCTCCATATTTCTTCCCCCCTGGGGGTGTCCTACATTTTGTGAGACAAAATGTGAGGACCTCTGTCCCCTCTGGTGGCCATGAAGCAATGAATGCATATTCCTAGGAGAGTCTTGTTAGCTTCTGTTTGGTCAGGTCTTCCATATATCTACATATCTATATATATATATACCCTCCCAGGGGATGTCCTACATTTTGTGGGACAACATATGAGGACCTCTGTCCCCCCTGGGTGGCAATGAAGCAATGGATTTCTATTCCTAGGGGTGTCTTGTTAGCTTCTATTTGGCCAGGTCTTCCATAGATATTTTTCTCCTAGGGGTGTCCTACATTTTATGGGACAACATGTGATGACCCCTGTCCCCCTGGCCATGAAGCAATGAATGCATGCTCCCAGGAGAGTCTTGTTAGCTTCTATTTGGCCAGGTCCTCCATAGATATTTTTGTGGGACACTATATGAGGACCCCTGTCCCCCCTGGATGGCCCTGAAGCAAAGCATTTCTCTTCCTAGGAGGGTGCTCAGCCTCTGCTGGGCCAGGTCCTCCCTCCTTGGCTGGGGATGCCCTCCATTTAGTGGCTGGAAGGGAGGGGAGCATCCTTGGGTACCACCAGCGCGCCTGTTACCTGGGGAGGCGGTTGCCATGGCGACGGGCGGGGATGCAGGGGCCAGGGGTTGCTGCTGCTGCTGCCTCGGTGGGGCTGCCAGGGCCAGCCCTTCCTCCTCCTCCTCCTCCTCTGCCCCATCGCCGATCCAGTGCTGATCCAGTGGGGAAGACATCCAGGCCAGAGATGGAAGGAAGGATGGCAGCAGCAGGAGAGAAGAAGGGAGGGATGGAGCAAGGGATGCAGGGATGGTGGGTGGGGAAGAGAGGCTCCAAAGATGCTCAGACGAAAGGCAGTGGGAGGCTGGCTCTTCTTCTTGCAGCCACTCCAGTGCCTCCTCTTTCTGTCTCTCTCTCTTTCTCCTTTTGACGCAGCTCCTGCCTGGCGTCCCCCTGTGGCTGGCATCTCACAGGGCAACCTCCAAAAGTGGGCATCATTGCCACCCATCCCTCAGACTAGGACCGGGAAAGGCAGCTATGCAAGAACTGGACACGTTGCTGAAGAGCAAAGGCATACCATGTAGGGTCATTGTATGACCATATGATTTGTACTAATTTACACTTTTTATAGTATTGTTTGAACTTTGTTCCAATAATAGTTTATTAATTTTATAATCTTGTTTGATTAAGAAAGCTGTGTAAGAATTCCAGCTTTGCTAAATGTGTGCTGTAAAGGAGTTCCATTTAACCAAATCAGATGGGTTTGCAGTCTAACAATTGTAAATATAAAGTTTCTACAAAGTCATTTTATAATGTGAGTTTCCATAAAGGCTTGGATTTTTGGAAGTCCCGTTTTAACAGCATGTCCTTTTTTTTGTTTGTAATATATAATCTTGTTTGTGGTTTTAGATTGTGCTTTTGTTTCTATTTTGGATTTTTGTTTTCTCTCCTTTATAAAGCATTATTTAAAGCCTATGGCACTATACAAATAATAATAATAATAATAATAATAATAATAACAACAACCACTAAGCACCAAAGTCAGAATCATTCATGCCATTGCATTCTCAATCTATGGATGTGAGAGCTGGACAGTGAAGGAAGCAGACAGAAAGAAAATCCATGTGTTTAAAATGTGGTGCTGGAGAAGAGTGCGGAAAGCCACGAAGTTGTTGAACAGATCAGACGAAGGATCTTCTTGGAAGCAAAGATGATCAAAGCCGAAGGCTTTCATGGCCAGCATCCATAGTTTTTTCTGGGTTTTTCAGGCTATGTGGCCACGTTTTAGAAGCACTTATTTTTGACGTTTCACCAGCATCTGTGGCTGCACCTCCTACATGAAGATGCTGGCAAAACTTCAGGAATAAACTCTTCTAGAACATGGCCACATAGTGCAAACGACCACCACCACCCCACACACACACACAAACTAAATATGATCAAGTTGAGACTAACGTACTTTGGCCACATCATGAAAAGGCATGGATCACTAGAGAAAACAATAATGCTAGGAAAGGTAGAGGGTAGAGGAAAGAGAGGAAGACCACAAACCAGATGGATAAACTCGGTCAAGGGGGGTTATGGGCAAGGGCTTGCAGGATCTGGGCAAGGCAGAGGCAGACAGGGATTCCCCACTGAGAGGACAGAGAGAAGCCGTTTTATTCAGCCCATGTAGACAGGGTTTTTCTTAACTGAAGTATGCCAGTATTCTTGGTTGCTTTTAAAATTTGGAGAGTGGAGTGTGAGATTAGAGGCCCAAATGGGGTAAATAAAGCCTACTGCTGGATTCTGGTGGTTTTTGCTGCTGTATGGATGATTTTTTAAAATGATTTTTCATCAGATTTCCCCACTGCACTAGCAAAATACACTTGTCCTTCCACATTTGTGACTTTGACCTTAGCAGATTTGATTATTCATGGATTTTATTAATATGGTATCTCTAGGAATCTCTAGGTCCTCCAGTGCAATTCTATGGTCAACTTTAATCAAAAGTCACACTGAAGGGCTCGACAGGCTGCCCCTTTTCACACCGGATCAGGGCAGTGGTAACCTCACGCCGTGGCCCCAATCCTGTCTTTTGAGGGCACTAAAAGCAGCCGCAAAAATCAGCTCCTTTTTGTGCCCTTGAAAGGGTGCCATAGCTGCAGCAGTGCAGCTACATGATGCTCCTTCAGCACTGTGTGGTATGGATGCAGCGCCAGAGGAGTGTCATGACGCTGCCCATCGTGTGGAGCGGCACCCAAGTCAGGGCGTATGTCATCTGGACGCGACTTGCCGACTCCGCCCTCAGGCCAGCCTTTCAGGCTGTTCTGTATAGGGCCTGAAGGACCTAGAGATCCCTAGAGAGAATATTCCATTAGGCATTTGTAGCTCCTCCAGCACAATTCTGTGGTCAATGTCTGGCAGATGGTAATCACAGAGTTGCACTGAAGGACCTAGAGATTGATAGAGAGATACTCTCTCAGGTATAAACATAGTGTTTTTATTATTTGTAATTTTTCCACATTCATGGGGGTCCTGTGCCCTAATCCCAGAGAATGTGGATGGACAAGTGTATAGGAGAGCCAGCATGGTATAGTGGTTTCAGTGTTGGACTACAGCTCTGGAGACCAGGGTTTGATTCCCCGCTCAGGCATGGAAACCTACTGGGTGAACTTGGACAAGTCACATGTTCTCAGCCTCAGAGGAAGGCAGTGGCAAACCTCCTCTGAACAAACCTTGCCAAGGTGAACAAACCACCATGATAGGGTCACCATAAGTCAGAAACGACTTGAAGGCACACACCACCATAGTAAAATATAAATTTATAATTATATAAAATAAAAAAATGCAAATGTTAAAAAATATGGGAGATCCAGGGGGATATCCTGGGGGTTGGAGTTGGGTCTATACATGATCCCCAGGCTGCACTTCCTCCACTCTGATGCAGAATGTTTCCGAATACCGTCCTCAGTATGTTGATTCAAATTTAACTTTAGGCAACTTTTCATTGGCAGCTCTTCTGCTCCCTAGTCCTCCCACCCCCTTCGCCTCCTTTTTGTCACCTAGCCAAACAGCAATCGATTCTTCAGGCCGCCATGCAACAATCTTGCAGCAATGTTTTACGGTAAATGATGTTACTGGATACTTTGACTACAGGAAGGAAATCACTCAAATGAAGCGTGATCATGGCTTGGTTGGAACCATCTACCTCAGGCTGCTCAGACAGGTCAATTAAGATGCTGTTTTGTCTTGGAAAGCTAATGGGGCTGGCTTTTACTCCTCTAATAGCTGTCCTCGCTGGAACAGAGGAAACCTACCAGAGTAGGGGGGGAAATCTGGACAAGAGA
Organism: Urosaurus nigricauda; assembly: GCA_034509955.1. Classification (NCBI taxonomy): domain Eukaryota; kingdom Metazoa; phylum Chordata; class Lepidosauria; order Squamata; family Phrynosomatidae; genus Urosaurus; species Urosaurus nigricauda. The sequence goes on from JAOEGL010000001.1 coordinate 10,952,234, forward strand.
GAAATTGGGTTGATGGGGTGGATGGATTTTATTTGGCAGTCATGAATTTATAAAAGAGGAGCAGTTCTATCTTCTTATCTTACCTTGATTGTGTTCCTCACCTGTGGATCAGCTCACAGGCTCAAGGCATTTTCCATGGTTCTGAACAGGAGAGTGTGTGATTTTTTCCTGTTGTTGCTGCAATCATTATACGTGTGCAAGTAAACTCCAGTTTGTGGTAACTTTCTTCTATGGTTTTCTTTTTTCAGAGGGTAGTTACCATTCTTCTGAAGCTGTGAGAGTGTGCTTTGCCCCAGAACCATGACTTCGGGTTGCCAGCCATGAAGGAAATAGATAAGATCCTCAATTACTGTATAAAGCATTAAATTCCAATATTAGAATCATCCAGACCATAGTATTTCTGATTTCTCTGTATGGTTGTGAAAGCTAAGAGTGAAGAAAGATGACAGGGGGAGAAGAAACTTGTTTGAAATGTGGTGCTGGAGAAGAGGTTACAGATACCATGGATTGCCAAAAAGACAAATAAATGAGTCTGAGAGCAAAGCAAGCCTGAATTCTCACTAGAAGCCATGATGACTAAATTGAGGCTGTCATACTTTTTGACATATTATGAGATGATGTGATTCACTGGAAAATAGGATAATGTTTGATGAAATGGAAGTCAATAAGAAGAGAGGGAGAACACATTACAGGTGGATTGCTTCAATCAAAGACGCAGCACTTCTGAGTTTGCAAGACCTGAGCAGGGCGGTTGATGACTGGAGATCTTGGATGGGGTCACCATAATTCGTAGTTGACTTGATGGGATAAAGAAGATGAAATTGTAAAATATTTGATGATAAAGTGGGCCCAGAACATTGGATGTACTGTTAAATTAAATAAATGGGAAAAATATGGAAGATAACAATGAAATATACTACTTGTCAAAATATATGAGAAGTGGTATCTTACCCCAGATAAAATATCTTACCCCTGGATAAAATATCTATAAAATGCATTTCAGGTGGTATCTTACTCCAGATAAAATATCCAAAATATACCAAACAAACACACAAATGTTGGAAATGTGAGAAAGCAATTGCAGATGTTAACTGCCCTCGACTCATGGCTACCCTGTGGTTTAGACATCGCCAAGACTTCCTCTCTTCTACTGCTCTGCTCAAGTCTTGCAGATTCAAGACTCCCTCCTCTTCCTCCTCCTCCTTTTTATTTATATTCCGACCTTTTCCCAAAACTGAGATTCAGGGCGGCTCACAACATTTAAAAAAAAATAAAATTAAAAGCATACAAAAATTGTACATTAAAATAGAATTACATTGTTACAATATTAAAACAAATTACATATTAAAAGAATAAATTGCAATTAAGAAGATAAAAATGTTTAAAATACTTTAAAACAATACAACAACACCCCATTGAATTTAGCCAATAGGTGTGTAGTTCCTCTGTTTCTTCAACCCTCAAACTTTCCAAGCATTATTGTCTTTTCTAATGAGTCTTTCCTTCTCATGATGTGGCCAAAGAACAACAGCCTCAATTTGATCATCTTGGCTTCTTTCTATTGCTGTTGGTAGATATTTGTAAAAGCAAAAAAATATTGGAAATCAATTCATCAAATGATTGAGAAAATATTTAAATTAAAAAGTCAAATGAAACCTAAAATGTATTTTTTTCAGGATGATAGATGTGGAAATCAACAGTAAAAATGCAAAATTTATTTTTTTATATGCCAGCAGCAACTACGACAGTATATGCTCAAACATGGAAAAACAATAGAATACAACAATTCAGGATCAGATAATTAATTGATATTGCAGAAATGGGCAAATTAACTTGCCTCCTGAAAGGGAAAAGTGTAGGAAGATTATAAAAAGATTGGGAATATGCCATGGTCTATCTAAATGATTTATGAGGGGAAAGAGTTTGCAACTATTGGATTTACAGACATTAAAGGTATTTAATCTATATATTTCGGATATGTAAATGTAAATGTAAATAAATATTTCTGATATGTAAACATCTTTCAAAATTTATGATAGAATCAAATTTATGCATATGATAAGGAAGAGTAAAATGGCATAAATAAATCACCAAGGCATGCTAGGATGGAAACCAATGTATGAGGAATAAAGCTATGAATGGACGTTATCAGATGATGGAATTTGGGGGTATAATGCATTGGCAATCCAAACGCAATCATGAGGTTTAACGTAATTGCGTATGAGTGTATCTCACGCAATTTCGGGCAAAAGGGAAGTCATTCTGAATGCAATCATAGGTTTTACATTAATGTGTATAAGAGTATCTCACGCAATTTCAGGCAATGGGGGGGGTCATTTTCACGAAATGGTAAGTCATTCTGAATGCATTACGAACGCAATTAGAATTCACGTAAATTCGCTAAACTAGCGAATTTACATGAATTTGAATTGGCTTCATTCAAAATTGAGAGAAATTCCTCCCGTCTGTTAAACTCCAGTGAAAGAAGAATATAAAGATAAGATTATTGTTTTTGCAATGATATTTTAAATGTTTCTGTTTACACATTTATTTCTGATAATTTAAAAAAGGGGAAATTGGATAATGCTTGCTGAAGTGGAAGTCAATAGGAAGAGAGGGAGACCAAACTACAGGTGGATTGCTTCAATCAAAGACACCATACCTCTGAGTTTGCAAGACCTGAGCAGAGCAGTTGATGACTGGGGAACTTGGATAGGGTCACCATAATTCTTAGTTGACTTGATGTCAAATAACAACAGCAACATGTACAGTGTATATGATGAATTTCCCTCTACTACAAATCTGTTAATGATGCAAAAAATTCATCCTCTTTTTCACTTAATCACATTTTTATTACCATAATAGTAGCTATATGGCATGGCATCTAAACGATAAAGAGGTATCCACACGGCACAGTTATAGCAATTTTTGATACCACTTCCACTGACATGGCTCCACTCTCTGCAATTCTGGATTTGTAGTTTGGTGAAAGTCGAATGCTTAGAATTCCCTGCTAGAGCGCTGTAGGCCACCTTCCCTTGAACTTCTACATCCTAGATAATTTGACAACCCTCTCTTGTCAGAGTACCGTGGAAAGTGTAGTTCAAAAGAGTTCATTAGAGCTCTGTAGCAAAACATGCTAAGCACCTCACCCAACTATAGATCCCAGCATTCTATAAGATGAAGCCATGACAATTAAAGCGGCATCAAAATGCTATAATTGTATAGCATGGATTCACTAACATACTGTGGTGGTTTTGATTTATTACTATTACTAGTAAAGGGGGATTAAATTCCTATAGCTTTTTCCTTTGGTGGAAGTAGACCACAGAATACCAGAAAAGTTTACATTGGGCCCATTCACACTGAAAAGTAACCTGGTGTGGGAACCAACTTATTTCCACGAAATGCCACGATCGAATCTCTCCATGGCATTGATTGCCACGATCGATTCTTTATCCCATGCAGCATTGATTTTCCACGATTGTGGTATTTTACCCCACGATTCCGTTCACATTTGGCAATGGGATAAAATGCCACAATCTTGGCAGAAGGGGGGAGGAGGAAGGGGAGGAAGAGTGGAGGTGGCTGAGGAAGAGGAAGAGGAGGAAGGAATCGGATGGAATGGATTTTCAAGTTCCCATTGGTAGTCCCCTGCAAAAAAAAAAGAAAAAAGGTTTCAAAACGAACTGCAAGAAAATCCATGGCAAAAAAACATGGGATTTACACTGCCCCCCCCCCCAATTCAGGTTAGAAAACCCCAGCACAAGTATGAACGACCCCCGATTCGGATCAAGAAACCCGGGAGCAAGTGTGATCAACCCTCATTGAAATTGAAATGGAGTCCAGGTTAAAACGCAGTGTCAATGGGTCCGTTGTTTTAAAAATGGGTCCATTGTTTTAATAAATAAATAAATATCATGTTATTTTCTCTTGATGGTATGTTATGGTCAATATAATCCCTAGGCATATAATTTTGAATTTTATTTTACAAGTTATTTAAATATTTATGCTTTTCTTAGCAGCACAAAGAAAGGGATGTGGCAGATCTGTGTGAAAACCATCTAAAACATGAAAAGCATTTTGAGTTTGTACTATTCCATTATCTCTCCCCCACCCCTTCCCTTCCAATGGTACATAGATGCTAATGACTTAAAATGTTATCTCACAAGGAAATGAGACTGCTATTCAGTAAACCACAAAAATATCAGCCTCTCTTCCTCCCACATTAAAATAACATTAAAATTGACATGATAACTTAATGGGTTTGGTATATCAGAGGAATGAGCTCAGGGGAATGTACGAAGCTGAGGAGATGGTCACTTCAGGCTGTGCTATTGTGGTTAATTCGTGTAACTGAGTTAGGGTTGCCAACTTTTTTTCTGGCAAGGCTCCAACACTTTCACTGGCTGCCTGCAATGAGGAAATATAGCAAAGGAAGCATTCTCCATTACCGTATGTTTCTTCACACAAATCATAAAATCCTAGAGTTGGAATAGACCCCAAGGGCCATACAGTTCAACCCTATACATGTGAAAGGGATCTAGGAGTCCAAGTAGACCACAAGTTGAACATGAGTCAACAGTGCGATGCGGCAGCTAAAAAGGCCAATGCGATTTTAGGTTGCATCAATAAAAGTACAGTTCTAGATCAAAGGAAGTAACCTCTCTCTGGCTTTTCTTCGCTAACGAAGATTCAGGAAGGACTTATCCCACGCTTACTACAAGCACGTTGATGACTAAAAAGGAAGTAATAGTGCCACTCTATTCTGCTTTGGTCAGGCCCCACCTGGAATACTGTGTCCAGTTCTGGGCACCACAATTCAAAAAGGATGTGGAGAAACTGGAGCGTGTCCAAAGGAGGGCGACTAAGATGGTGAAGGGACTGGAAACCATTCCCTATGAGGAATGACTTAGGGAGCTGGGGACGTTTAGCCTGGAGAAGCGAAGGTTAAGAGGTGATATGACAACCCTGTTTAAATATTTGAAGGGATGTCATATTGAGGAGGGAGCAAGCTTATTTTCTGATGCTCCAGAAACTAGGACACAATGGATGCAAGCTCCAGGAAAAGAGATTCCACCTCAACATTAGGAGGAACGTCCTGACAGTAAGGGCTGTTCGACAGTGGAACATACTCCCTCAGAGTATAGTGGATTCTCTTTCCTTGGAGGTCTTTAAGCAGAGGCTGGATGGCTATCTTTCAGGGATGCTTTGATGGAGAGTTCCTGCATGGCAGAATGGGGTTGGACTGGATGGTCCTTGTGGGATCTTCCAACTCTACAATTCTATGATTCCATGATTCTATGGCCCAATGTAGACAGGCAAAAAAAGGCGCCTTTCCGGCACGATTAGGGTTAGGGAGGGTGCAGCATTTGCACCCTCCCTAACCCTAAAGCATATGGACGCTGCCATTTTAAAATGGTGGTGTCCATATATATGTGCCATGATGTCGTAATGGCGCACACAGCGTTTAAACAACACTGCACATGCCTGACATAATGGCGCCACCATTCATCATCATTAATCGAAGGATGAGATTTTAATATGAGGTCCAGGGTGGTGTAGAGGTTTCAACACTGGACTAGGATTCTGGAGACCATATTTCAGACCCCTGGCCAGCCACAGAAAGCCACTGAGTGACCTTGGGCAAGTCACATTTTCTCAACCTCAGAGGGAGGCAAAGGCAAATCTCTGAACAAATATTGCCAAGAAAATCCTGTGATTGGTTTGACTTTGTCAGAAACAACTTGATGGCACCCAAGAAAGAGATTTTAATACAGGAGCAAGCACTGGGTTTTTGCCAAGGGTTCAATCTTCAGTACTTTGCCTCAATGTTTAAACAAATGTGGTGAATATCTAGAATCAAAATATTGTGGCAGACAGGCAACTGATTTAGATGTCGTTAAAAAAAAGAAAGGAGAAACTTACAAAGGACAGTTTTAGAAATTAGCTCCATACTGCAAAAGCATACACCCGAAAGCCAGATGTTGGGCAACATCTTAACATCTTGCTTCTGAATTTCCAAAAGCACTGAATAAATAAATAAATTGAAGTGGAGATAAATTTGGCAGCTTATTTGCCAGCTTCAGTTCCTGTGTGTTCAAAAGCAGTGCTTAGCTTGATCTGCTGACATTAGGCTCTGTTTTCTCTCCACACTATTAAAATGTGGAGATCTGGTGCTGTAAAATGCATAAATGTAGACCAGATTGGAGGGGGGTGGTAACAATTATTTCTTCTGTGGGACTGTGCTGAAGATATTTTTGTCTGTTCCAAGATTGCAATTCTTATGTTTAAATGCCTCCTTCATTATAGGAAATGGTTTTGCCATTGCTGCTGTTTTTATTTTTAATCTGTACTGTATTGAAAAGTACAGAAAGCAGAGCTCTGGAGAAGGTGATCATTTTTATTCTTTGGGGAACATCCTGTTTCCATTTCTCTGAGCATCCCATACATCGTATGGCAAATTCATTCTCCAAAAATGCAACCTTATGCAACCACAATAGCATCACATACAAAGAGAATTCCGAGGTCTGCAGAAGTACAAATATTCAGGGGGATATATGCTAATCCCAACAGCCAAAGCATGTTCTGGCTACTGAATGCTGGTTAACTGTTTGGCAGGAATGGAAAGTAATAGGATATTTTGGGGGAAAGTGGCTGGCAGGCAGAAGTATCTTCTGCTCTTGCATTTCATACCCTGAAATGCAACAGGTAGGATGGTTAAATGTTCTGCCATTCCACTTTCTCAACTACTTTTAAAATGTCCTGGTTTCTCTTTCCCCCTCCGCAAAACTGAGTTCAAAGTGCAAAAGTAGTTTGCATTCAATATAGTAAACAGAAGGGAGATATGAGGAAAGAGTGGAGTTTTGGGGCATGTCTATGTCAAGGTGAAAACTAATAAAGCCATTGATAACCAACTGATAACCAATAATCTCTGCTATTAATGATCAATAATGAACAGTTCAGCCATAGTGAGAAATAGAGCTAAAGGAAAAACTTGTCCTTTTGAATCTGGCTTGTAGCCCCCACCTTAGGAGGGAAGAGGGAAGTAAACAAAGAGACTTTGAAATTGTCCCTGATAAGAGGAGAATTGGCTGGATGCCCAGAAATCAGAATGTTACAAGGACTAAACTAAAAACAAAAGGTTTCTGTCAGTAAGCCTAGCAGATAGATAGTGATATATAATGAAATGAGGTGCAAAGAATATATATATATATATAAATGAATGTTAAACTACGCATGCTCAATGAATATTTTGTGGGTTAATAAAAACTGTTGAGGCCATGTTTGGGACATTCAGTCATGGGATGACCCTTGATTGGATCTCTGCATGCAGACTGAGACTGTTTGGAATAAATTGGATCTGTTTGGAAATTTTCACAAATGCCTCACTTGCATAATTGGTTGTGAATGGGTTAATTGACCCTTTGTTTACCATAACATAATTTGGCACCCGAGCAGGGACTCAAGAGGTCAACACCTCTGCCCCTGATCCAGGCTTTGTGAAGAGATCCAAAACAGGGAGGTTCCACCTCGCATCACTTTGAAATGTGTGGGACTCTGGCGTTATCGATCTTATCAGGAAAGTGGCCACTCCCAGACTTTTTCTGGTGCCTGTTAAGCTGGAGACCGCTGGAGAAGCCCACATATTAGCAAAGTGACCTTTGAGGGATTCAGTTCCAAACAGCCTTAGAATCCAGCGCTGGAGAAAGGGGGGGGGGGAAAGAAAAGAAAAAAAGGGGGGGAGAAAAAAGCACGTGCTGGTGAGTAGGAGGAAAAAGGGTTCTTTCTGATTCTGTACTTTCTTAAAATAAATAAATAGGTTTCGGCCCGGTTCAAGGGAACCTAAGAGGGGGAGCGGATCCACCCCCGATAAGGTTTTTTGATAAGGTTTTTTCTGCTTTTCTATGGGGAGGCAAATGGGTTGTGGGTTTCCTTGTTGAGAGATTGTGTGTGTGTGTGTGTGGCTGCATGCTTGCCAACCATTTGGTGCCTGGGGGCGGCCCTGGGTAAATTGGCATTCTGGGAGGCATTGCATAGCAGTGAATGAGTGAATTCCTGACCCCCCCCTTCAAGAGTCCAACTTCCCCCAATTTCCTATAGTTGGCTCGATTCCCTGTCAAAAATCCCTTTTGTGTCTGTCGATCTATCCTTGTAGAAACAAATAGGATAGGCAGGTAGGAAAGAGGGATGGAGTGGGAGGTTTCCTCTCTTTACCTTTTTGAATTTAGGGATGCAACGCCATAGAAATCTGTAGAAGCCAGAAGAAAATGGCAATGGTGCACGAAACCCTTTCCCTTTGGCACAGAGCCATAAAAGTCTGAAACAGGTCTTTTTTGAAGATGGCTCATCTTTAGTTCCCCACCATCTCCCACTTCAGGAATATGATGATAAGAAAGCTTGAAGAGAATGGATTTTAAGTAAGCCATGCTTTCAAAAAGAAGCCCAAAAGCTAAGGAAAAGGAAAAAAAAAAGGAAAAAGAGAAAAAAAGAAATAAAAAGGGAACATTAATATTGGAGTGAATGTACACAGCACATGACCTACTGAGAGGATAGAACAATGAACAAAGAACTTTAGCCAGCTAAGGCTCAGTTTTGAAGCCAAGGAAGGTCCAGACTTGATACATTGCAACTGATTATTACCACTGAACATGTGCGGATGCAAACCAATCTAGAAGCAATCCTGAAAGCAAAAAGAATAATAATAATAATAATAATAATAATAGAAAGACTGAAAGAGAAAGTGGGCAGCATAAGCTTCCTAGACTGAAGTCCGCTTCCTCAGATGCATTTGGATATGAAGATGAAAATAATAATAATAATGATAAATAATAATAATAATAATAATAATAATAACAACAACAACTGGGCATACATGTAACCTGGTCAGATATGTCCAGATGCCCTGCAGGAGACCAAGATGGTTTCACTCAGGAAATAAAGGAGGGATGGAGACACAAGATAAACCCTGAAGCCCCCAAGGTAGATGTTTCCCAAAATGCCCTTGATGTTAGAAGGAACCACAAAAGACAGAAGGCTTTAGAAGAGAATGTTTTCAGTCCAGTTGAGGGCCCTGACAAGTGGGTACACAAGGAGAGAGATGAAGCAAGTGAGATGAAGGGAATAAAGCAAGTTACTGACAGCTGCAACTTAGGATCAAGAAGGAAAGCCAAAAGCTGCCAGAGAAAAGTTTGATGTGGATGTAGATGAAAAGCTGGAAGAGAGCCAAGCTCCACCTTCCCAGCAAAGCCTGCAAGAGAGATGTTAATGAAGCAAGAGAGATGTTAATGAAGGAAATGCTATACAGAGGACTGAAATAGTGCCACCTGCCCCATGCAGAGATCAAGAATAGTTAACCCCAGTTGCCTATGCTATAGAAGGAAAAAAGGTGCATTTTGAATTCAGCTTAAGAAAGGAGGGGCCGCAGCCCACAATTTCAGATGGGAGGGGGAGTGCTTCCCTCCAGTAAAACAAAGGGAAGCATTTCACTCTTAAGGACACAGATAAGAAACATACAGTGTTCTCAGCCTGAAACTGCAAATTGGTAACTGTAAAATACAGTTCAAACAGGACATGAGTTCATTTTAATTCCAATTTGCCTATGCTATTGAGTAATAAAGACTCATTTTGCAAAGTGCAAGCAATCCTGCCCTTTCACCCTGAAGGCACAGCCTCAAGCACTGCAGGTGGACAAACTACATCAATCACCTGCCCCTTGAGAGAAGCTTGGAGAATGAGGCCAGCAATAAGATGAAGCAAGCTTAATACCCCTTACCCATGACTGCATGGCAAACTGAAGCCCAACACAGATACTTATCCTTGCTTTCACCTGAGACAACCCTTATAATGGAAGGAGAAGATAGTTCTCATAAGCATGCTTGCCTCGGGGACTAAGGGGTTCTCCCACTCTGTTTGAGGCAAGAATTAACCTAAAGATTTGCAATAGTTCCAAGAAGAAATAGATGCCACAGTATGTGAATAATCTACTTTAGTCATGCAGAACAAAAGAGAAATGCCTAAATGGCATCAGTGAACTGTTCAGTTAGCCTGAGACTGGATAGGCCAGCAAGGCTAAAAGCCAGAGATGTCAGCAATAAGCAATCAGGATTAGTTATCTCCAAAGACATCAGCATCTTAGAAAGCAAGCAGGACCCAAGCTAATTGCAGCTAACCCCTGTCTTAACCAAGGAGAAATTGTGAGTGTACTTGGGAATGGCTGGATACAGCAAGAATGAGGTCCCAGACTTTGCTTCCATAGTCAAGCCCTCATATGATATGCTAAAAAGAAGAAAAAGACCAGCCCAGGGGCTACCAGACGTGAGCAAATCCTTCCAATTTTTTAACAGTAGTAGGAATGCTCACTCAGAAGCTTGGAACATGAAATTGGCCAGCGAGAATATGGATCTAATCTGGTAGCTTGTTTCCTATGCATTGCTGCTAACTTCCTATTAGAGAAAGCAATCAAATTCACCCATAGACGAGACATTGAGGCTGTGGTTCAGGAAGATGAGAAGCTGGTCCCCTTCCAGGAAGGACCTCAATTCAAAAACATTGAGCTAATTGCCTTAATGAAAGCATTGCAGTAAGATCTATACTGATTCCAAGTAGGCCTCATTGATATGGGCTATCTACAAAGAAAAGGAACTTCAATATGTAAAGTGATCCTGGATGCTAGTACTTTTTGAAAAGAAATTGACTTAAATCAGAGACTTGAGATGAGAAATTTGGAAATGCTTATGTGTGCTTGCTCCAAAGACTGTGTTTCAAATTTAGAAAAGGGAGCTAAGCGAAGATTGAGAAGGAGAAGGAAGAGAGATAAAAGCCTGGAATATCTAAAAGGCAGAAAATTAAGGAATGGGTGTTACAGTGGTTCAATACCTCCCAAATAGACTGTGCAATATGTGGAAAAACATGATGAAGGAAAAAACAGAATCACAGCTTGTGTGAGACAATAACAACAGCAACAAGTGCAAAGATATGCAGATAATGACATCAACTTAACTGCTGAAGTAAAATCAGAGACTGACAGCCCTCATCAGAGCATTAAAATGGGCTACAAAAAGACATGATGCAGAAGTCAAGGTAACAGACTGTTTCAAGTATTGGCTACTAAAAGACTGTTTTAGTAGCCATATATACCCTTTTCAGATGAGTGGAAGCATGGTCAGAGAGTAGTAAAGCATTCCCGTGGAGACATCATCTCCAGATATGGATTACCCCAACAAACTTATAGCGACAATGATGCCTCATTTCAAACTCACAGAGAGATTGGACCTAGAGAGACATTCCTGAAGCCAAGAGTCCAACTCCTTGTGAAAAGATCCTTGCTATTTTGCCTGTCATAGTAGAGACTCTGATACTAAAGAAGCAAGCAACTTGACCAAATAATACCTGCTCAAGAGTTCAGCCCTGAAGACATAGTTTGGATTAAAAGCTACAAAGAAGACATGGAAAAAGACTCTTTGCTGTTTTGTTGACTACTCCCACTTCCTTGAAAGTTAATGGGAATCCTGTTTGCACCCATTGAAGCAACCAACTGCAGAGCTGATTCCAGTAACCTGATCTGTTACCAACTAGAGAGTTCCAGATGACCCTGGAGACAAAAGGCCAACGCTAGTCGCCCATCGAAGCCTCCTTGAATCTGGGTTCAAGGCAGCGAAGCCAACGGACACGGCGGGAGAAGACTAACTTGGGACCAGGGAAAACCGAGTTAGCGAAGTTCTGGAAGGTGCTGCAACCACTCCCTACCTGGAGAGAGGAGTGGTCACCACCTGAAGATTCACCTACTTCAGCCAGAAGGCTTTGTTTTAAACTGTTTCATTTGGTCATAATATTGTTGTTGATTATAGTTATTGTGGGGGCTTTGGTTCACTATATGAGATGGGAAAAGGTGATCCATGCCAAGATTGCATCAAAAACAGTGAGAACAGGAAGCAAAATTGGGCAAACATGGGTTTATCAGAGTAAACACTCATGCACTAGTATACAATTGGCCTTTCACAACACCATATAACTCAACATGTCAAGAACTAGAGAGAAAACACTTGCTATGGTCCTGCAGAAAAACCAGTCCAGGGTATTTGCAGGCACATATGTTCATGGCAATGGAATCTCATTGTCAAGAGTTAAGGTGGGGTTCCCCATGCCAGAAGCACTGACCATTAGCAAAATGGCCAAACTGAGGAACTTTGGAGTGGCAAAGAGCCTACTCACTTAAAAACAAATACACATGCTATGGGACACCCAGAAGGCTCAATACTGATTGTGTCAGTCCACAGAATTCACATTGTTAAAACTTGGGAGCTAAGTTACACAGAGTTCCAATACACACAGATAGTGAGACCAAACAGTGAAGTATGAAATGGGAATTGATGGTAAGATCTTGTTAAGTGACTGTTTGGGATTATTCTGTCTCAGAAGTACCAGATACACCTCCTTCTCTAAGTTTTGGAAAAAGAAGAAAACCTTTCCAGATTCCTGGTGTTGGTAAGAAATTGTGTTTCACTTTTGCAGAGAAGTGACAGTGGAAGAAGGAGCTGCAAGTCCACACAGCCAGTGGATGCCAAGAGACCTGTTGGTTTTAAGTTTTTCATTAATCTTTTGTGGCCAAAGTCCCTAAAAAAAGAGAAAAATTGACTTAGCCAATGGAATGTGCTGAAATTGTGTTGAAATTCTTATTCCCAGCTATCAAAAACCTATTCATGGTTCAATTGGGTTTGGGAGACAAAAACATGAAATGATGAAAAGAGATAATTGCTGTTATTGATACATAAACTGTTTTGCATCATAATGTATTTCATCTATGGCAATCAATGGCTTTATTGGAATAAATGCAGACAAATCAAAGGCTTGATTTGTCAGCAGAAGAAAAGGGAGGAATGTCAAGGTGAAAACTAATAAAGCCATTGATAACCAACTGATAACCAATAATCTCTGCTATTAATGATCAATAATGAACAGTTCAGCCATAGTGAGAAATAGAGCTAAAGGAAAAACTTGTCCTTTTGAATCTGGCTTGTAGCCCCCACCTTAGGAGGGAAGAGGGAAGTAAACAAAGAGACTTTGAAATTGTCCCTGATAAGAGGAGAATTGGCTGGATGCCCAGAAATCAGAATGTTACAAGGACTAAACTAAAAACAAAAGGTTTCTGTCAGTAAGCCTAGCAGATAGATAGTGATATATAATGAAATGAGGTGCAAAGAATATATATATATATATAAATGAATGTTAAACTACGCATGCTCAATGAATATTTTGTGGGTTAATAAAAACTGTTGAGGCCATGTTTGGGACATTCAGTCATGGGATGACCCTTGATTGGATCTCTGCATGCAGACTGAGACTGTTTGGAATAAATTGGATCTGTTTGGAAATTTTCACAAATGCCTCACTTGCATAATTGGTTGTGAATGGGTTAATTGACCCTTTGTTTACCGTAACATCTACATAGGCCAAATGAACCAATTTCACCCCACCTTCACAGTGCCCTGTCTTCATGGCGCAGGGACAAAGCTTTGATTTAAGTGTGAACTGTATGCACAAAATGTTGCCAGTTCCCCATCGATCCTTAAACCAGATTCAGAAACTTATGTTTTGCTCCAGATTTTCAGAAAAATCTGAACACTCTGAAACAATGCTGGGTTCATAAACATATCTCACTTTGCCACCTGGTGCAGTATAGATCTGCCCTTGCTTTCCCCAGAAGGCTCAAAGAAAAGCAAAATGCGGCAATGTCTTGTAGTTTTAGAACAACAGCCAAAAAAGATCTACCAGTTTCATTGAGGGGACACTGTTAAAATACTGCATTCCTGGAACCATGTAACAGGACTCTCTCAATCTTTCATTCTCAAAGACACATATATTCTCCTTCTCCCCATTTCCCTAAAATAGGATCAATGATGCAGAGAGCCATTCATGATTTCAAATTGTCCCTCCTCCCTTCAATTGTTGTTTATCTTTAGATTTGCATTAACCTTCAACATTAAGGCTTCATTTTACTACAGGTGGGTTTTTTGGGGGGGAGGGGTGTCGGACAATGTGGCAATGTTGTAGAAGAGTTTATTCCTGATGTTTCGCCAAAGTTCATAGAATCATAGAATCATAGAATCATAGAGTTGGAAGAGACCACTAGGGCCATCCAGTCCAACCCCCTGCTATGCAGGAAATCCAAATCAAAGCACCCCTGACAGATGGCCATCCAGCCTCTGTTTAAAGACCTCCAAGGAAGGAGACTCTATCACCTTCCGAGGAAGTGCGTTCCACTGTCGAACAGCCCTTACTGTCAGGAAGTTCTTCCTAATGTTCAGGTGGAATCTCTTTTCCTGTATCTTGCATCCATTGTTCCGGGTCCTGTTCTCTGGAGCAGCAGAAAACAAGCTTGCTCCCTCCTCAATATGACATCCTTTCAAATATTTAAACAGGGCTATCATATCACCTCTTAACCTTCTTTTCTCCAGGCTAAACATCCCCAGCTCCCTAAGTCGTTCCTCATAGGGCATGGTTTCCAGACCCTTCACCATTTTTGTCGCCCTCCTTTGGACACACTCCAGTTTCTCAATGTCCTTTCTGAATTGTGGCGCCCAGAACTGGACACAATATTCTAGGTGGGGCCTGACCAAAGCAGAATACAGTGGCACTATTACTTCTCTTGATCTAGACACTATACTTCTATTAATGCAGCCCAAAATAGCATTGGCCTTTTTAGCTGCCGCATCACACTGTTGACTCATGTTCAACTTGTGGTCTACTTGGACTCCTAGATCCCTTTCACACGTAGTTTCATTCAGCCAGGTGTCACCCATCCTATATCTGTGCATTTTATTTTTCCGCCCTAAGTGCAATACCTTACATTTCTCTGTATTGAATTTCATTTTGTTAGCTTTGGCCCAGCTTTCTAGTCTATTCAGGTCATTTTGAATCTTGATCCTGTCCTCTGGGGTATTAGCTATTCCCCCTAATTTGGTGTCATCTGCAAATTTGATAAGTATGCTCCCAATTCTGTCATCCAGGTCATTGATAAAGATGTTGAATAGCACCGGGCCGAGGACAGAGCCCTGTGGGACCCCACTGGTCACTTCTCTCCAGGATGAAAAGGAGCCATTGTTGAGCACCCTTTGGGTTCGGCCATTCAACCAATTACAGATCCATTTAACAGTTCCTTTGTCTATCCCACATTTTGCAAGCTTGTTTGCAAGAATGTCATGGGGAACCTTGTCAAAGGCCTTACTGAAATCAAGATATACTATATCCACAGCATTCCCTTCATCTACCAAGCTGGTAATTTTATCAAAGAAAGAGATTAGATTTGTCTGGCATGACTTGTTTCTCTGAAACCCGTGTTGAGTTTTTGTGATTATGGCATTACCATCTAGATGTTCACAGACTCTCTGTTTAATGATCTGCTCCAGAATCTTTCCTAGAACTGATGTCAGACTAACTGGACGATAATTGTTGGGATCCTCTTTTTTCCCCTTTTTGAAGATGGGGACAACGTTTGCCCTTCGCCAGTCTGCTGGGATCTCTCCTGTTCTCCAGGAGTTTTCAAATATGATTGCCAATGGCTCTGATATTACTTTTGCCAGTTCTTTTAATACCCTTGGATGGAGTTCATCTGGTCCCGGAGACTTAAATTCATTTAGATTAACAAGGTGTTCCTCTACTATCTCTTTACTTATTCTGTGCTGAAATTCCCCAATTCTGTTCTCTGCTCCATTATCCTCAGGTTGGGCACCCTTTGCCTTTTCTGAGAAGACTGAGGCAAAGAAGGTGTTGAGTAATTCTGCCTTTTCTCTGTCCCCTGTTAGCATTTTGCCATCTTCTCCACGCAGTGGCCCTACCGTTTCCTTCTTCTTCCTCTTGCTGCGGACATATCCAAAAAAGCCCTTTTTATTGTTCTTAACCTCTCTAGCAAGCCTGAGTTCATTCTGCGCTTTAGCTTTTCTGACTTTACCCCTACACATGCCTGCTATTTCTTTGAATTCCTTTTTCGTGATTTCCCCCTTTTTCCATTTCTTATACATGTTCCGTTTCAAACTTAGCTCGGTTGAAAGTTCCTTAGTCATCCATCCTGGTTTCTTGAGACACCTCCCGTTTTTCTTTCTCACTGGAACTGTTTGAAATTGTGCCTTCAGTATCTCCCTTTTGAGAAAGTCCCATCCGTCCTGAACTCCTTTATCTTTTAGTATTTCTGACCATGGAATCGCCCTCAATACTTCTCTAAGTTTACTGAAATCCGCTCTCCTAAAGTCTAGGATGCGTGTCTGACTCTGCCTGGCTTCTCCTTTCCACTGTATTACAAACTCCAGGAGAACATGGTCACTTCCACCTAATGATCCCACCACTTGCACCCCATTAACCAAGTCCTCCTTGTTGGTTAGGATCAGATCTAAAATAGCTGACCCCCTTGTTGCCTCTTCCACCTTTTGGACCATGAAATTGTCTTCCAGGCAAGTGAGGAATTTGCTAGACCTTGAGGATTTTGCTGAGTTAGACTTCCAGCAAATATCAGGATAGTTGAAGTCGCCTATCACTACTACATCTCTCTTTTCTGACTGTGTGGTCATCTGTTCTAGAAAGATATCATCCAATTCCTCAGTCTGACTTGGGGGTCTGTAGTAGACTCCCACCGTAACACCCTTGTTGTTTCCCTCCCCTTTAATTCTTATCCAGATGCTCTCCACCTGGCTTCCATGATTGATGTCCAGGATCTCTTCACTGGTGTAAATATCTCTGACATATAGTGCTATTCCTCCTCCTTTCCTGTTTGGCCTATTTCTCTTAATAAGGTTATACCCCTCTATTTCCACATTCCAATCATGAGACTCATCCCACCAGGTTTCAGTGATGCCTATTATATCATATTTGCCTTGTTGTACTAGGAGTTCGAGTTCATCTTGCTTATTTCCCATGCTCTGTGCATTAGTGTAGAGACATCGCAGACCATGGTTCCCTTTTACTTGCTGCCTGTGCAAGTTTTTTTGCCTCCCACTGTTGGGTCCTTGCACTGTTTGCCTTGTTTCCTCTATGTCAGTTTGACTATTTACGCCATCCCTTTTGCGTTCCTTAATATTGTCTCCCTTCCCCTCGGAACTCAGTTTAAAGCTCTCCTGATCAAGTTCTTGAGACTGTTGGCAAAAACATTTCTTCCAACTGGCGTGAGATGCAACCCGTCTGTTGCAAGAAGTCCCTCCTCATGGAACCGCAGCCCATGATCCAAGAATCCAAATCCTTCTCGGCGGCACCATCTGCGAAGCCAGTTGTTCACCTCTGCTATTTTCCTCTCCCTTCCTGGACCATGCCCTTCAACTGGCAGAGTTCTTCCAAAGTTTTGTAGTTATTCAGTAAGATTAGTTCAAAAAGTTTACTTATTTAGCCCAGATCCCAACCTGGACTTTTTTATTCCCAAATTGATTAAAACAATTACAATTGTCTTCTGTATCTTTCTTGAACGTTTCTCTCATGATAAATGTTATGATAACAAAGTCCATAGTTTCTCTCATTTTAATTATCCATTTGTTCATCGATGGGATATGTTCTTTTTTCCAATATTTTGCAAAAAAGATCATCACTGTGGTGCTCATATATTATACGATGCGAGAGATCATGTTTAATAGAAAGATCAGTGAGTCAAGTGGAACATTGATTTGTAAAATCTCTATAATCAAACTTTGTATTTTCCCCCAATATTTTTCCACTTTTGGACATTTCCACCATAAATGGAAGATGGTACCTTCTGGTTTTTGGCATTTCCAGCATTTAGTATTTCCTGTTTTATATACTGTATTTAATTTAGATAGCACTGGTGCATCATTTTAAAGAAGTTTTTCTTTACAAGAGGTGAGCTTTTAACTGTGCACCTACTTTTAGAGAGTTGTTTTTTTTCTGCAGAGCAATATTAAATAAAAATGTATTGCTAAATTGTTAATTGTTACATTAATCATGCAATCATGCACATATTTATTCTGAATAAATCTGAATTAGTTAAGTGGGACTTACTCCTAGGTAAATGTATACAAGGTTATAGTATAAGATGTTCAAAAAGGCCATTGGAATGTATGTGTATATCTCTTTATGGCAATCGTGCATTTTCAGACTATATTTATTTTAGCAGGCTTTTGAAAACTGCTTAAGGGGACTGGTCTTGCAAAAGTGTGCTGTAGTCGATGTTTGTTTATTTGTTGTTTTTAATAGCTATATTTTTCAAAGTTTTAAAATCTTTATGTATAGTTTAAATGATGTTTTTAACTTTTGTATTTGGTATATTTTAAAACCATTTTATTCAAAGAACAACTCTATGATGTAGGTTAGGTTGAGAAGCTACAATTGGCTCAAGATGAACACATGAGTTTTATGTTATAGTGAAGGGAGGATTTATTCTGATCTGTGATGTGCATTGGGAAGAGGGCTGGGTGTCAACACAGAGTTCATACTCTGGATCTGAGAGAAAGCTGTAACTTTGAGCAGGTGCAATAAAAGTCATTTGTTTTCAGAATAATGCATTACATAGTGTTATATTTACTTTTAATCATGCTGTGTTCATGCATGAATTAAAACAGAGTATTATATTTATTGATCTGGATTTTCATTTTTGCTTTTTCAAGCTTTCCTGAATTCAGTATGTAAATCCAAGCCTTCTATGCTCAGAACAGTAGTTGTGTGTATTCATCCTCATTACTAACTCTTGCTCTCATGTTACCTGGCCGTGCCCTTTTGACCACACTCAGATGTTGCTTGACAACACATGCCCCACTTTTCCTCTGTGAATTGTTGGAGGCAATGACATTTTGTTCCCGGTCCTACTTGTTTCAACATGCTTGAAGATCTTTCTGTTTTCTTTGTAGAGCTCCTGTACTTTTAAGTCCTGTAAAAGAAACAGATTAGATGCAGTAAATTAACATCTTCACGACACAAGGATTCAGGAACATAACAGCTTTTGTCTAATTTAGGGGTGGAAATCCTTCAATTTTCACCGTGTCATTGGACTGCAACTCCCATCAGCCATAGCCAGCATATTTCAGAGTACAGAGTGCTGACAGCTGCAGTCCAACAGCATCTAGACAGCCATGAGATTTCTAGCCTTGGTTGAGTTGTTGTTGTTGTTGTTTTTGTTTTTGTGTGACTTCAAGTCATTTCCAACTTATGGCAACCCCAAGGTGACCCTATCATGCAGTTTTATTGGCAAGTGTCTTCAGAGCAGGTTTGCCATTGCTATTCTTTGAGCCTGAGAGAGTGTAACTTGCCCAGGCTCACCTAGTGGGTTTCCATAGCCAAGCTAGGAATCAAACCCTGGTCTCCAAAGTCATAGTCCAGCACTCAAACCACTGAACCATGTTGGCTCTGCTTTGTTAGTGTTCTGCTTTGTCACAGAACTATTAAAGGCTCGAGAGCTCTTCCAGAACAAAATCTGACATGTCTACAGTTTCTGGCCTTCTTCCTTTCATCTCTCAACAAAGGTTACCAATTTTTTTGGGGTGCTCTGCATCTGTATCTTTTACAGGGGTGGGAAAACATGCAAATATTTACATAACTGATGTCATATCCACTGCTGTCTGGCAGTTTCCATCTCACTGGGACAGTGAATCCATTCCAGGTTTTAACTCAAGTTTGACAGGCCTGGGACACTGAACCTCTTTGGAAAATGTTGTTGTTGTTGCTGCTGCTGCTGCTTCTCCTGTATGCCTTCAAGCCATTTCTAATGCATGACAACCCTAAGAAGACCTTATCATGGGAGTTTCCTGGCAAGATCTGTTCAGAGGAGGTTTGTCATTGCATTATTTTGAAGCTGAGAATGGCTTGCCCAAGGTCAACCAGTGGGTTTCCATGGAAAAGCAGGGATTTGAACCCTGGTCTACAGAGTCATAATCCAATACTCAATGCCATGCTGGCTCTGCTGGAGCGTTATGTTAATGTTTTCATAAACAGTTGTTCTTTCTCAGAGACTGTGCAAGTCAAGTCTTTAATGTATCCAATTTTTCCACAAGCAAACACACTTACAGCCCCGATCCTCATTTTTTACTTTGTTGTTTGGCTATCCACTGCTTAGTGAGTGACCGCAAGGCTTTGATGCCCATCATGTGGTCAATTCCAGGGACTGCATGGAATCACTTCTTGGGTGTGTGTGGCCTCCAAGAATAGTAGTCTAATGCCCAAACCACTATGCCATGCTGGCTCATCTGGAGAATACAGTTCAGCATACTGGATTCCTTGCAAAGTCAGATTAAAACTTAGAGCAGATTCACCACCCCACTGGTACAACAGCCACATGCAGTTGACTTCATATGAAGGTACCCCTATGAATGAGAGACCACCAAGATCCCCGGCCATCAACAGCCCTGCTCAGGCCTTGCAAGCTCAGGCTAGTTGTGGGTTCCCTGGCTGAATGAATCCATGTATCCAGTATCCCTCTTTTCCTACTGCTGTCTTGACTTACCCTCTAGAGTCCAGACAATTCAGAGGGAGAGGAGGAGGCAGACTGCAGTTCCTGGTAACAAGAACAAAGAAAGATTGCATCTTTCCCAAAGGTTAGTCACTAGGAGACACTGACCTAATTAGACACCTGGGGTCTTGTAACTGCTGCCTATAAATCTCCCAGACACTCCCTGGCTTCACTTGTTGCTCCTAACTCTCCTTTCTTGGCCACATTTTCCTTTTTTTTTTTTTTAACCTTGGACCATATTTCACTTCTTGCTGGCTTTGTTTATCTAGACTCTCTCTCTCTCTGGCTTTTCTTCGCTAACGAAGATTCAGGAAGGACTCATCCCACACTTACTACAAGCGTGTTGATGACTAAAAAGGCCGATCCAAGATAAACAAGTCCGGTTACAGAAAGCACAGCAGAAAGTCTCCTTGGGTGATGTTTCCAAGTTGTGGTTCTTTCTGCGTTGTCATTTCTCTTCAAGACTCATTCGGCATGAGTTCTCGAATGAGGCTGCAGCATTGTGGATAGTGCGTCTCCATGCCTCCCGATGTGAAGCCAGGGCAGACCATTGTTGGTGATCAATTTGGCCAAGCTTGAGATGTTGTTTCAGGGATTCCTTGTATCTCTTCTTTGGGGCACCCCTCTTACGTTGACCCGTGGCGAGTTCACAATAGAGTACTATTTTGGGGAGGCGGTGGTCCTCCATCCTAGAAACGTGACCTGCCCAGCACAGCTGCATTTTCAGTAGCATGGCCTCAATGCTGGTGATCCCTGCTTGCTCCAGGACAGCAACATTCGTCACATAGTCAGTCCAGTGTATGTTTAGGGTTGTGCGTAGACAGTGCTGATGAAAGCGTTCAAGGATTCATAGATGTTGGCGATAGGCGACCCATGTTTCAGACCCATAGAGGAGAATGGACAATACAATGGCTCTGTACACACTGATTTTTGTGCTTTGCCTCAGGTGTTTGTTACTCCAGACTCTTTTGTGAAGCCTTCCAAATGCACTATAAATGGAGATGGTTCTTTTTGAATGCTCTCTTTATCAATCTTGGTGTCTGAGGAGATTATACTTCCCAGGTAGGTGAACTGCTGGATGGACTTAAGCACAGATTTGCCTATGGTGACGTGGGGGTGATAGTGCTCTTCCCATGGTGCAGGCTGGTAGAGAACTTCTGTTTTCTTCAGGCTGACTTCCAGCCCAAACAGCTCTGCAGCTGTTGCAAAGGAGGATGTTAGGTGCTGCAGAGCTGCTTCTGTATGGGCAACAAGGGCAGCATCGTCAGCGAAAAGAAGCTCACAGACTAGATAGTTTTTGTCTTTGTGCGAGCCTTCAGACTTTGACATTGACTACTGACTTGCTGAACAGCTTGACAGGTACTGCTTCTCCCTTCCTCTGTAGGATACCCTGTGACTCACTTGGATGGTATAAACTCATTGACAGATTTTACAATCCAGCCACCTGGTTCCCGGGACACTTGCTGACTGGAGCATAGGACAATTGGCTTCCACTTTACTAAGCGTTATCATATTTTCCAATGACATCACATGATATGTCCAAAGTATGATAGCCCCAGCATAGTCATGAGTATGGAAAAAAGTTCTGGGAACCACAGTCCAAAAAGGATGTTGACAAGTTGGAGCGTGTCCAAGGAGGGTGACAAAATGGTGAAAGGTCTGGAAACCATGCCATATGGGCAGCAGCGTAGGGGGCTGGGTATGTTCAGCCTAGAGAAAAAAAAGTTAAGACGTGGCATGATAGCCATACTAGACAATATAGCTGTTAGGTAGATTTGTAATTGGTTGACCAACCTAATCCAAAGTGTTGTCAACAATGGCTCCTCTTCATCCTGGATAGAAGTGACTAGTGGGGTGCCACACGGTTCTGTCCTGGGCTCAGTGCTATTCAACATTTTTATCAATGTCTTGGATGAACAAACAGAGGGCATGCTTATCAAATTTGCAGATGACACTAGATTAGGAGGAGTAGCTAATACCGCAGAGGACAGGATCAAAATTCAAATTGACCTTAATAGTTTAGAAAGTTGGACCAAAGCTAACAAAAAGAACTTCAACAGGGAGAAATGTAAGGTATTGCACTTAGGTAGAAAAATAAAATGTATAGGTATAGGATGGGGAAATAGGACATTTGGCTTGACTAAATTATATGTGAAAGGGATGCAGGAGTCCTAATAGACCAAAAGCCAACATGAGACAACAGCTAAAAAGGCCAATGTGATTCTAGGCTGCATCAATAGAAGTATAGTGTCCAGATCAAGGGAAGTAATAGTGCTACTGTATTCTGCTTTGGTCAGGCTCCACCTTGAATACTGTGTCCAGTTATGGGCACCACAGTTCAAGAAGGATATTGAGAAGCTGGAATATGTCCAGAGGAGGGCAATCAAAATGGTGAAGGGTCTGGTAACCATGCTTTATGAGGTGAGACTTAGAGAGCTGGGTATGTTTAACCTGAAGAAGTGACAGTTAAGAGGTGAAATGATAGCCCTGTATAAGTATTTGAAGGGGTGTCATATTGAGGATGGAGCAAGCTTGTTTTCTGTAGCTCCAAAGAATAGGATCTGGAACAATGGGTGCAAGCTACAGGAAAAGGGATTCCAGCTCAGCATTAGAAGGAACATCCTGACAGTAAGAGCTGTTCAACAGTGGAAGACACTCTCCCTCTGAGGGTGGTGGAGTCTCCATCTTTGGAGATCTTTAAACAGAGGCTAGATGGCCATTTGTTGGGGATGCTTTCATTGTGTATTCCTGCATATCAGGGGATTGGACTTGATGGCCCTTGAGGTCATGTCCAACTCTATGATTCCAGGATTCATCTTAATTTCTAGTGAGAGTTCATGCTTCTTGTCTCCTTGTTATGGAAGGTTTTGCCCATTAAATTCTGTGGATTAAGTTTTTGCAAACTTGAGAGATGATCTCTCAGGTAGAAATGCTGTTCTTCCTTTCTCATGCTTCTGGGCTTCCTCCCAAACACCCACTGATGCCTGAGGCATCCATTTATTATTGTGGCATTCATTTATTATTGATTACATTTAATGTACCCAAGCTCCGTCCTCTCCATGCCTTTAGATCCATAACACTTAAAAGAATATAATTAAAAATACATACACACACACAAAAATGGTCTTGTAAAATTGGTGATATTTTTAAAAAGCAGCTTCAATAAGGGCATTTAGAGAACAGAGTGTCTGCTGTCCCAAAATTGTGTTTTGGGAATGAAAGTCCACAGCTCCACTCACAGGCAGATAGTGGCTTCCGTGTCAGTGAGGCTGTTGTTGTTATTGTTAATTGTCCTTAATAACACTTAATAACAACCAAGAGGCAAACTGCTGCATTGGTGCATAATTTGGAACAGTTTCAGTTGGCTTTGGGAGACAAAACAGACTCCAGGTCACGCTAATTTTTCAGAACTTTTGGCTTTCAGGAGGAGTTCAATGGAAGGCAAGGGAATCTGGAGAACACACATCCTTGAGCCTTGCTTAAGAGTGGCCAGTGGATCTTGCTGCTGCAGATGTAGCAAACTGACTGGGTTTTACTGTCAGTTTCGTAGAGCTGTTTTGAACTGAACATATGCTCCACTGGTGCTAGATCCAGTTGTCACCAACAAAACTCCCATTGAACTCAGAGCAGCTCTGAGAGGAGCAGTGGAGTCTAGATGGATCTGCTTCCCTTGGGTTGATAGATACACCAATTACCACTGCCTTTGATTTAAGGAAAAGTTGATAATAGTGGGAACTAAGACCATGCCCATAGTCTAATGAAAACTGAATGTGCAGAGAGACCACAGAATCTTATTAATGGAATTGAATGAAGGATGGAAAGGGAATGGAATAGACTGGCATGGACATGGCTGGCTGAGACACTGAAAAGCAGCACTTTGTACAGCAATATCTATCTATCTGTCTGTCTGTCTGTCTGTCTACCTACCTACCTACCTACCTGCCTATCTATACTGATCGCAGTTGTATTAAACTTACTAGCTTTCTCCCCATAGTTTTAATGCCAGTGCAGCTGCGTACCTTCAAGTTGTTTCTGACTTTTGGCAACCCTAAGGTGGATTTCCTTGGCAAGATATGTTCATAGGAGGTTTGCCATTGCCATCTCCTGAGGTTGAGAGTGTGACTCACACAATGGGTTTACATGGGATTTGAACCCTGGCTCAAACCACTACACTAAGCTGGCTCTCCCCAGGGGGCATACAGACCACTAAAAACGTATGTGTGCGTGTATACATCTGTGCCTTAAAAAAGTCGCCTGTAGACGCATGGCAAATTTCATTGGGAATACTGGTACTGCCAATTCCTTCCTTGGAAACGTGGCCTGAATGCCACAAAACAGAACATCAGAACTGGCTGAAAACCCACTTCTCAGTTCAAATTGTGGCCTCTGAGGTTCGCTTTGCACGCCTCCTTGCTAGACAAAGTATTGATTATAAACCGATAAATGGTTGTTGTGTGCCTGGCAAGTCGTTTCTGACGTACGGCAACCCTAAACACAACTTATCGTGGGGTTTTCTTGGCAAGATTTGCTGAGAGGAGGTTTGTCATTGCCTTCCCTTGAGGCTGAGAGTGTGTGACTTGCCCAAGGCTGAGCTGGGAATCGAATCCCGGTCTCCAAAGTCGTAGTTCACGGCTTAAACCACAATGGTCCGAAACGCCACAGAGGTAAACCAGTTCGAGACCGCTTTAACTGCCTTGGCTCAGAGCTAGGGAATCCTGGGAACTGTAGTTTTGTGAGACGTTGAGCCTTCTCTGTCAGAGAGAGCTCTAGTGCCGCAATAAACTACAGTTCCAGGGTTCCCCGGCACTGAGCCAGGGCAGTTAAAGCGGTCTCAAACTGGATTATTTCTGCAGTGTGTTTTGGACCAATGTCTCATTACCGATAAATTACAGGCGCACAATAAAAGGCGTTAATGATCAGAGAGGATGGCCTTGCTAGCCCTATCTCCCATCTGTTGAAAATGGCATTTTAATTCATTGTGACAGCTCAATGCTGTGAAATTCTGGGAATTGTAGTTTGTTGTGGGGCCCAGAGCGGAGCTCCGCTCCGCTCTGGGCCCACAACAAACTACAATTCCCAGAATTTCACAGCATTGAAGACTTCAGTCCACTTCCTCAGATGCATTTACATCTGAGGAAGTAGGCCCAAGTCTAGGGAAGCTCATGCTGCCAACTTCTTTCTTTCAGTTAGGAGTTTATGTTATTGACACCACTTTATTGACACTGCTATGGAATTCTGGGAGTTTTTGTGAGACATTTAGTTCTCTCTGTCACAGAGAGAGAGAGAGCTCTGGTGCCACAGCAAACTACAGATCCCAAGATTCCACAGGATGGAGCCACAGCAGTTAAAGCGGTGTCAAACCGGATCATTTCTGCAGTGCAGATGCAGTTGCAGCCCTTTACAGGTATTAAAGAGGAATGTTATGACGTCATCACGTTCCGGCTGCTCTGATTGGGCGAAAGCGCGAAAGCCACGCCCACCAGCCTCCTCCTGTCAATACAGGGCTCCCAGGGTCACGTGACACCCCGCCTCCTGCTCTGATTGGCTGTTGCTAGGCGGCGGGGCGGGGCTAGGTGGTTTCCTAGGCGACCGAGGAGGCTCTGCTACACAGAGGTAGGCCTCAAGTCACTCTTAGTCTCTTTTAGGCTCCAGGTAGGTCCAACCCTACGCAGAATCCTGGGATTTGTAGTTTGGCAAGTCCCCTCCCTAGCCCTCTCTGCCCCCAAAGAGGGCTGCCTGGGATCTGTAGTTTGACAAGGACTCTAGCCTTCTCTAACAAAAAAGAGGGCCTGTGCCTCGCAAAATCCTGGGATATGTAGCTCGAGGAGGGTCTCCAGCCTCAGGATCTGTAGTTTGACAAGGACTCTAGCCTTCTCTACCAGAAAAAGGCTGGTGCTTCACAAAATCCTGGGATTTGTAGCTCGAGGAAGGTCTCTAACCTTGGGATCTGTAGTTTGACAAGTCTTCTAGCTTTCTCTGGCAAAAGAAGGCTGGTGACTTTAAAAAAAGCTTGAGAAAGTCTTTAGCCTTGGGATCTGTAGTTTGACAAGGTCCCTAGCCTTCCCTGACAAATGAGGGCTGGCGGTGCCTCGCAAAATCCTGGAATGTGTAGTTTGGTGTGGTCTATAACCTTCTCTGCCGGAAGAAGTCTGGTTCCTCACAAAACATTGGTCATTTGTAGTTTGGTGAGGTGCCTGCCTGCTTTCGGCAGGGATTAAGGTTAAAAGCTCTGTCAGAACTACAGATCCCAGGATTCTGTAGGATGGATCTACAGCACTTAAAGTACGTACATGCAGGCTGCGTCTGCACTGCAGAAATAATCCAAGTTGACACCACTTTTAACTGGCATGATTCAAAGCTGTGGATCCCTGGGAACTGCAGCCTTGTGAGACGTTTAGCCTTCTCTCTGTCAGAAAGCTCAAGCAAACTACACTTCCCAGAAGATGACACCAAATTAGGAGGAGTAGCCAATACTCCAGAAGACAAGATTGAAATTCAAAATGACCTGAATAGACTAGAAAGCTGGGACAAGGTAACATAATGAAATTCAATGCGGAGAAATGTAAGGTACTGCACTTAGGACGCAAAAATGAAATGCACAGATATAGGATGGGGGACACCTGGCTGAATGAGACCACATGTGAAAGGGATCTGGGTGTCCAAGTAGACCATAAGTTGAAAATGAGTCAACAGTGCAATGCGGCAGCTAAAAAGGCCAATGCTATTTTAGGCTGCATCAATAGAAGTATAGTGTCTAGATCAAGGGAAGTTATAGTGCCACTCTATTCTGCTTTGGTCAGGCCCCACCTGGAATACTGTGTCCAGTTCTGGGCACCACAATTCAAAAAAGATGTGGAGAAACTGGAGCATGTCCAAAGGAGGGCAACTAAGATGGTGAAGGGTCTGGAAACCTTGCCCTATGAAGAACGCCTTAGGGAGCTGGGGATGTTTAGCCTGGAGAAGAGAAGGTTAAGAGGTGATATGATAGCCCTGTTTAAATATCTGAAGGGATGTCATATTGAGGAGGGAGCAAGCTTGTTTTCTGCTGCTGCAGAGACTAGAACGTGGAACAATGGATGCAAATTGCAGGAAAAGAGATTCCACCTCAACATTAGGAGGAACTTCCTGACAGTAAGGGCTGTTCGACAGTGGAACACACTCCCTCGGAGGGTGGTGGAGTCTCCTTCCTTAGAGGTCTTTAAGCAGAGGCTGGATGGCCATCTGTCAGGGATGCTTTGATTGTGAGTTCCTGCATGGCAGGGGGTTGGACTGGATGGCCCTTGTGGCCTCTTCCAACTCTATGATTCTGTGAATTCCATAGGAATGAGCCATGGCAGTAAACAGTGGTGTCAACCTGGATTATTTCTGCAATGTCGATGCAGCCTGCATGTACGTACTTTAAGTGCTGTAGATCCATCCTACAGAATCCTGGGATCTGTAGTTCTGACAGAGCTTTTAACCCTAATCCCTGCCAAAAGCGGGCAGGTGCTTCACCAAACTACAAATGACCAATGTTTTGTTGGGAACCAGACTTCTTCCGGCAGAGAAGGTTATAAACCACACCAAACTACACATTCCAGGATTTTGTGAGGCACCACCAGCCCTCATTTGTCAGGGAAGGCTAGGGACCTTGTCAAACTACAGATCCCAAGGCTAAAGACCCTCCTCGAGCTAAAAATCCCAGGATTTTGTGAGGTACCAGTCTTTCTTTGTCAAAGAAGGCTAGAGGCCTTGTCAAACTACAGATCCCAAGGCTAAAGACTTTCTCAAGCCTTTTTTGTTTTTTAGTCACCAGCCTTCTTTTGCCAGAGAAAGCTAGAGGACTTGTCAAACTACAGATCCCAAGGTTAGAGACCCTCCTCGAGCTACGAATTCCAGGATTTTGTGAAGCACCAGCCTTTTTCTGGTAGAGAAGGCTAGAGTCCTTGTCAAACTACAGATCTCAAGGCTAGAGACCCTCCTTGAGCTACATATCCCAGGATTTTGCGAGGCACCGGTCCTCTTTTTTGTTAGAGAAGGCTAAAGGCCTTGCCAAACTACAGATCCCAAGGCTAGAGACCCTCCTCGAGCTACAATGTCGATGCAGTCAAAAGCTGCATCCACACTGGAGAAATAACCCGGTTTGGCACTGCTTTAAGTGCCCTGGCTCAAGGCTATGGGATTCTGGGAGTTGGAGTTTGTTGTGGGGCCTGGAACAGAGCAGAGCATTGTCCAATGTATCTTTGCAATATGATCCTGAGTCCTCTTCTGTTTCTGAACCCAGCTTGGACATCTGACATTTTAGGCCCCATATTCGGTAAAAAAAAAAAAAAAAAATCTTTGTTGTAAGTAAAAGTTTGAGCATCACTTTCCTTGCAAGTGTCCTCTGGTTACTGAAATCCCTGAATCATTGGAGATTTAAATGACATTTGGAGCCGGGTTAGTTAGTGCTCTTGTTTTTGAAACAGGGGTGGGCACAAAGTGCAACCCTAGCCTTCTACAGCTACAGTGTTTAAACTCATATTCTCAGTTCATTCCAAATTCAATGGCATTGAAATCATGTGTCTCATTTTTTAACAAGTAATTCTATTTCCATTCTTCTTTCTAGGTCCTAGACTATGTCTGTTCAGCTGAAATACTCAGAAAATGATCCAAACTGATACTCAAGACCAAGTGGCTTCTGATGAAATTGTTAGAGAGCTGGTATGTCTTCGCACATCTCTGAAACCATCTTTAATAGCTCAGATACCTGGTAACAAATGTATTCACAAAGGAAACCATCTTCAGGAATGATGAATCAAGGAATCTTGCAAATTGTAGGCCAGCCTTTGGTCTAATCTGCACTACAGAAATAACACAGTTTGACATCACTTTAACTGCCAGGCTCAGTACTATGCAATTCTGGGACTTGTAGTTTTGTGAGATATTTAGCCTTCTCTTTCCAAGAGAAGGTGCTAAAATAAACTAGAAATTGCAGCCATAGCTGTCAAAGCAGTGTCAAACAGCATTGTTTTTGCAGTGCAGATAAGCTCTCAGTCTTTTTTATGCTATAGGAACTTTTGATATCTTTTCAGGACTCAGGGAAATCTTGCACAATCATGATTACATCTATTGCTAAAAAAAAAGTTTCTTTAAAAAATGATGTTGTCTCTCATGGAATGCTTAACAACCTCTTATGGAACTGTTATTTTTATTTATTTTATTTTATTTTATATGGTGTCTTTCCCCCAGAGTGAGACTGAAGGCAGCTCCTAGCCAGAGTTAATTTTAAAAGTGGAACCCTGGGATTTTAGAGAACCCTGGATGAGAAACCCCGTTCTAGACTTGTAAATTCTAATCTCCACACAGACAGTGTTCCTGCTAGTGGGAGCTTGTCTCCTTCCCTTCCACATTTTATTTATCATTCAGAGATCAACTGTGTCTGAACCTGACAGATTCACTGTTTTGCTAACAGCTGTTAAGTGGCCTGTGTATGTGTGTGTAGGTGAACCTCAAGTTACCTGTCGACTTAATGGCAACCCCATGAATTTCATAGGTTTTCTCAGAGGTGTTTTGCCAGTTCCTGCCTCTGAAATATAGCTTACAGCACCTGGTGTTCATTTGTTGCTAGATGCCCTTATGCTGATCTCGATTCATGCTGACTCTGGGGATGAGACATCTCCAAGACTCCCTGTCCTCTGCTTAGGTCTTGCAGATTGAGGGTCATGATCTCCCTAATTGAGTCTATCCATCTGGCATACAATCTTGCTTTTTTTTACTGCCTTCTTTCTTTCCTAGCATTATTGTCTTTTCCAATGAGTCATGCCTACTCATGATGTAGCCAAAGTACGACAGCCTCAATTTGATCATCTTAGCTTCCATGGAGATTTCTGGCTTGATCTCTTCAAGGACCCATTTGTCTTTTGGGTCATCCATGGTATTCTCTGCACTCTTCCCCAGCCTCATGTCTCAAATAAATTGATTTTCTTCCTGTCTGCTTTCTTCACTCTCCAACTCTCACATCTGTACATGGTGATGGGGAATACAATGGATTGGGCAATTCTCACTTTAGTGCTCAGCTGTATATCTTTGATGTATTATTGTGTGCCTTCAAGTCCTTTCCGGCTTATGGCAACCCTCAAGCAAATCTATCATGGGGTTTTCTTGGAAGTTTCTTTAAAGTGGGTTTGCCATTGCTATCCTCTGAGGCTGAGAGAGTGGGACCAGTTGGTTTACATGGGTGAACTGGGATCTGAACCCTGGCCTCCAGAGTTGAAGTCCAACACTCAAAGTATTATGCCATGCTGGCTCTCTGTATCTCTGCTGTTTATCTTTACTCTTTAGGATCTGGTCTAGCTTTATCATAGCTGCCCTTCACATTCCTAATCATCTTATTTCTTGACTGCAGTCTCTTTTCTGATCAATGTTTGATCCAAGGTATGGGATTTGTTGGGACTTGGTATTTGTTCTTATCCAAGTACTAACCAGTGGTGACCCAGCTTGGCTTCCAAGATTAGATGGGATCTGGTGCATTTAGGGGCCTACCTCCATGAATTTATCAACCAGGAGAACCAAGGTTGGTTCCTTCCCAGGATCTTGGGCTCTTTATTTCTGATATGAAATACCCAGCAGGTGGCAGCAAAGGCCTAGAAATTGTACTTTGAATTTTCTGTGGAGCAGAGCTTGGAAGGCTGTTCCAAGTTGCTCTAAAGAAGTCTTGAGATACAATTCCTTGGGTTTTGCTGGTTGTTGTCACTTCCACTGTAGGATTTCCTTCTGTACACTAGAATAGGAAATGAAGTAATGGAAGAGGGCTGGATGGCTGGTATGGGTTCTTCCAGATGCCGCAAATAAATGTGTAAGGAGCTTGTAGTATTTGTTCCTATCATTCTCGATCTTTTAAAAAATATTCAAACATTTGTGTCATCCCACGCTGTGATACTTTCAGGCAATTCCTGGCACCAGATGCCATAATTTATTCCCCCCTTCTGAGACATATTGAAGCAAACAAACAAAAAGTATCCTTCACTCCATTCTTTTTTCTTAATTCTGTTTTTAGAGTTACAGTATATCAGTGGATCAGTAAAATAGCACTTTTCTACTGTAGCACTATAACTCTCAATTTTTATTTTAAAAAAATCAAAGAGAAGAAAATTTGCCATTCAACCCATAGGATTTGAAGGCAAAATGTGCCTGAGGTTGTTTTTGATTTTTTCCCCAAACACCTTTGGAAGAGCCCTATTGCAGATTCAGGAAACTAATACATCCCTTAAAAAGAATGGAAAGAGTGGATGTGGAGGAAACACTGACCAGTAAAACCCATGGAGCTATATTCCAACAACTGATACTTCTTTAAATCAGTCTTAAAGAGACCTTTGCCAGGCAAGGAGGAGGATTGGTTCTGAAGTTGCCATTTCCCCTGCCTCCTTTTGAGTCTTTTTGGTGGGCTCAGGAGTCAGTTAGGAGAATCTCTTAGGCTATTGAGAGTGAGCATTTCCTCCTAACAACATTTTTCTCTGTGTATTTCCAAATACCAACAAAAGTCCTTCACTCTTCTTTCTTCAGATGCAACTAAAACACCATACAGTCAGAGCCTTTCAGGACTGGGAGGTTGCAAAGTATGCCCTTTTTGTATTAATAGGTCCACACCATCTTCGCAAACATCCTCCAAAACAGGAGAATGTGGAGTTTAGTGTTGCTGCTATGCTTATTGCTTTTAAGTAATTATAGTGTGCTTGTGTTTTTCTTTTCTTCCAGTGCACCTGTAATGGACTGTCTTATGAGAGAATTGGGCAAGAGGGATCTTCAGTGAAAAGCCTAGAGATGTTTTTCTCAGGCTACCCAAAAATAGTAGGCTTGTCATATTTTCCCAGTTTAACAAGGCTGACTCTTGTTGGGCAGAACATCCAAGAGATCTCTGACCTGGAGAACTGCCCACTACTGAAAGAGCTGTGGGTGGCAGAGTGCTGCTTGACAGTAAGTCAGTGTACTATCATTCATTTTGTTCCGTTGCACACAGTAAAGCAGGATGACATGAATTCTTCTTCTTAAATGTCATGTCCTTCTTGAAGCAGAAGTTGGCAACTGTGACCCTACAGGTGTTCTTGGATTGAGGTGCAATGACCCTTCAACACTGCCGATGTTGACTAGGGCTGATGGGAATTTCAGTCCAACATCTGGGGTGGGGCAGACTCTGCTCTGTAACTTGGTTAAGTGGTACAAGCTGAGCCAGGGATGTATACTTTTTTCAGCAAAGGAAAGAGGAATTTTTGCCAAAAGTGAGGATACAATCCATTTCTTGTTCATGAAGTTCCTGTCACAGTTCAGCCTCACTCATCCACATGCTGTTCTTTCCTGTCTCTGGTTTTAGATTCATCTTTACACATTGAGCAAAGCACCTTGAAAAGGAATATTGTGAGAGTAAAGAAGCAGGCAGGAAAATTAAGCTTGTGTTTGCATTCTAATGGTCAGTCACAAAACAAAACATGCTAAATGTAAAATATATCTATGAGGGCAGTCACATGCTAGGTCAAACATGCATTTCACCACACATGGTAAGACTGTTCATGCCAAGTGTATTGTCTAGTTTGAAACATGATAACCCTCAAAAGCTGGCAGTCCTCCAGAAGTAGGTGCTGGGGAAAGTTCTATGTGTTTGGCTGAATTGAGAGAGAGTTACTGAAGAGTGCAGCCAAGTATATCACTATCAATTGAGCATAACAATCCACGATTCTTAGGAAATCAACTCCATAAAAAGTTATGCCACAATAATTCTGTTAGCTCCAGAGGTGCTTTGTTTCAGCAGGCAGTGTGGACATGCAGTGTTTTTAAACAGAGACCTGATGGCCATCTGCGGGGAAGGCTTTGATTGTGAGTTCCTGCATGGCAGGGGGTTGAACTGGATGGCCCTTGTGGTCTCTTCCAATTCTATGATTCTATGCTTTTAAACATTTTGAAAATCTGGATTCCAGTATGGAGAAAATGGAAAATCTAGTAATCTGCTAAACATAAACTTATGAACATAATTAGATGAAAGTTTTAAAGCAGGAATGGGAAACTGCAGCCCTTCAGATTTTTTGGACAGCAGCTCCCATAATCCCTTGCCATTGGCTATACTAGTTACATTTGTTAGGCCAAAAACATCTGGATGGTCACAATTGCCTATGCATGTTTTGCAAGTGTGAACGTTTTCTCAAAATAAAAGTAATTTCCTATAAATTAAGTTGCTTCCTGCCTTGCTCTCAGTAAACAAAGTACCTCTGGCCAAGATGGTACATCAAGGAGTTGGAGCATAAATTTACGTTCATAGTGAAATGGCGCTTGTACAAGGTTGCCTTATTCAGGCCTTGCCTGAAGGGAAGAAAAGCCCTCCCTTCAGTCCATCTGCCTTGGTCCAGGCCTCTGAGGGAGAGAAGATCTGCTGGACTTTCCCCCTTCCCCACCACCTCTCCCTTCTTCTTTCGTGTCGTGTCTTTTTAGATTATAAACCTGAGGGCAGGGAAATGTCTAATTAACAATTTGTAAGCTGCTCTGATAGCCTTGGCTGAAGAGCGGGGTATAATTATTATTATTATTATTATTATTAGTGAAGTGTGGCATTGCACATGGAGAGGGACATGTCTGTTTGGTTGAGTAATGTGTATTTGCATCCTTGTGCAATGGCACCACATGGGGACCTCCGTTTCCACAAACTTGAACTGAATAAGTCAAAAACAAAGATGTGCAACTGCATTCTGCAGAGAAAATTATGTGTGCTTAGGACACCATCAGAATTCCAGCTTTTAGAGAAGTGTAATCATGTTATGCTTTTGAAGGAAGTCCTTTCTCTATCCACCAGGGATAGGTGGCGGCAATATCAGTTACTTCAGTTGTTTCTGGGCCTTAGATTGGTGGAAGTTGTTGTTTTCTTTTTGGAGCAATTTAGCTCAAGAGTGCACTTTCTGGGTTGGTAACTTTAAAATGATGCATGTTTCCTTCTTTGCAGAAAATTGGTGGTTTGGAAAAATGCGTTCTTCTGCAAAAGCTTTACCTCTATTGCAATACGATTTCAGTTATTGAAAATCTGGAAAAACTAACAAGGCTGGAGGTTGTTTGGCTTAATAGAAACCAGATTAAAGAAATAGAGGTAAGGGTGTTTCTTTTTCATATTGAATCTTGTCTTTTATCTCTCTTTGGAAAGAGTGGAGGAGGGCGCAGACTTCAGACAGACTACACGTCGAGGGAGGGACCTGTTACCAGTTGGGGCCTGTATCTTTAGTAGCGTGTGTTTTAAATTGTGCCTTTAATTTATGTCTTATTTTTCAGTTCGGGGGAATAGACTAGAACTCTCTACCAGAGAATTCTTGGTATCTTACCAGGCTACAAATCCCAGGATTCTGTAGGGTGGAGCAATGGCAGAGAAAATAGTATCTAACTGCTGTAGGTAGGCAGAACAGATATGCTCCTGGTCCCAAATTGTTTAGGGAGTAGTTCTCAACAGATGGTACATGTCCCATGAGTGAGACATAGAATGCAGTTTTCATAACAATTTCTATGACTTTGCTCATCCTCAGCCTCTACTTCTTGCATATGTTACACTATTTCTTATCCATCTGTGACCTTTTGACATATTGGTACAGGCTCAGTACAGGCTTATGTGGAATTCTGAAATCAGAAATATTCCAAAATCACCCACATGGGTGGCTGAGCTAGTGACACCTTTGCTTTATGATGGTTCAATGTAAACAAACTTTGTTTCATGAACAAAATTATTTAAAATATTATGTATAAAATTATCACCAGACTGTGTATATAAGGTGTATACAAAACAAATGAATTTCATTTTTCAATTTAGGTCCCATCTCCAAGATAGCTCATTATGTCTAGGCAAATATTCAAAACTCCAAAAAAACTCAGAAATCCAAAACACTTCCTGTCCCAAGCATGTTGGATAAGGTAGACTCAACTTGTCGTAAGTTTTGACGCCTTTAGTTCCAGCAATACTACTGTAACCCTAAAACGTAGTGTAAACACTTAATGTAAATTTGTTTGGCTTTGACGTGTACACTTCAATAGAGACTTGGGCTGCATATTGTGATGATCTCTGGGGGTTAAGCAGCCCAGCAGCACCCTGCTTTGGCCCTTATCCCCCAAGAGATTCATTTTTTTTGAGATTTCCCTATAGCCTCCTAACTCCCTGCTCCTACTCCCTGCCAAGTGGAATGGGTCCCCCTTGAAGTCCTATAGACTTGCTGCCACCACCTAGTGAATTCCAACCGAGTTCCCCTGCTTTAGCACACACTAGGACTTGCTAAAGGGATTGTAGTTCTCTTTCCACTTCACCACTTGCTACCTAGCAAGCAACCACCAAGCTAAGGCACGTGTTGTAGGAATAGAGAGCAACCAGATGCTTTTAAAGAAAAATGGATTTATTCTAACTACACGGAATAGAGAAATGGAGGTATCATTCATGCAAGGCCTCCTTGCCTTGCAGGTACAGGAACATAGGACTCTTTCAAACGGGGAGGAATTTCTCCCAACTCCGAATGGAGCCAATGCGGATTCATGTAAATTCGCTTGTTTAGCGAATTTACATGAACCCCTGCTCCATTCGGAATTACTTCCCATTACCCGAAAATAACCCCCTCCTGCCCGAATTTGCATGCGAAGTTTTAATTCGCAATAACGTAAAACCCATGATTGCATTCGAATTGGCTTCCCTCTTGCCCGAATTTGCATGCGAAGAGTTAATTCGCAATAACGTAAAACCCATGATTGCATTTGAATTGACCTTAAATTATACTTCCAATTTAGCCTTGTATGAAAGAGTCCATAGTTACACAAATGTTCATTTCAAGCAAGCCATAGCTAACATAAGAAAAGGGCTAAACACACTAACTACCACAACTCTAAATTACTCACACAGAGATAGGAATTGCAGTCCTTAGTGGATCTGGGTGTGTGAGCTGGCCTTTTGTGCCTGGCTCACCCTACACCCCCGCCTGCCCTGCTGGCAGAGGTTCAACAACTGGACTTCCCAAACAAAGAAGAAGACAAATGTGGCCACATGGGCATGGCCTCCCAGTGAAGGCAGGCCCTTTGGCCTGTGGCCAGCCAGCCAGACAAAGGGGAGAGAGAGCGTGCGCATGGCCTCCAGAGGCTTTTAAAGACCTTCCATGGAAAGTTCTCAAAACTCCCGGTCCTTCTCACTGATTGGCTAATTGGGCTTTAGGTCAGCTGTGAAGTAACCACTCATTAGCAAGTTATGCAAGCTGTCATTAGCATGTACCACCCCCTAGATTAACCCTTTGTGGTCTGAGAAAGCCCTCAAGTGACTGGTGGGGCCCAGTCACTACAATATGCACTGCAGAAATAATTCATTTTGACAGCATTTTAAGTGCCATGGCTCAATGCTCTGGAATTCTGGGAATTACAGTTTGTTGTGACAGCAGACCTTTTGCTACAAACTACAGTTCCCAGGATTCCATAGCACTGAGCCATGGAAAGTGGTGTCAAACTGGATTATTTCTGCAGTGCAAATGCAGCACTGGATAGGTCAGAACACTGTTAGGGTACATTTACACTGTGGAAATATACAATTTGACATTACTTTAAGTACTGTAGCTCCATCCTATGGAATCCTGGAATTTGTAGTTTTACAAGGTCTTTAGCATTCTCTGCCAAAGAGTGCTGGTGGCTCATAAAACGAAACATCCCAGGATTCTGTAGAATGGACCCATAGCAAGGGGATGAAAAACTGCATTATTGTTACAGTGTAGATCCAACTTTTGTCTTAATTTCCAGTAAGCTTGTATAAGGTTCCACTTATTTTTTTATTTACAGTGTTTACTCCCCAACCAGCAATACCCACAGAAGTTTGCAAATTCTAAAAACAAAAACAAAAAATAATGAATACAACCACCAATTTTACAATAAATACGACCTTCATAGTGAAAATGTCTTAGATTTTTACAACAAAAAGAAAGAAATCAGCTGAAACACATCAAGAACTGGATGATTGTTGGGACAGGAAGGTTTTGCTTGGTGTTTAAATGAGGAAGATCTTTCTTGGGAAAGCATTCCACAGGTGGGGCAGCACTATTTATCATTTGCTTTCTGCTCCACAGATTAGCATATGTCTTCTTGAAGGAATACGCCTTTATTTATACAATATTTCTGATCCCAAAACTAGTTTGTTTGTTTTTTATTCACCTTTACAGGGGCTGAACACACTGCAGAAGCTGAAGGACCTCAATCTGGCAGGGAATCTCATTAGTAAAATAGGTAGGTGATACTGCAGTGTGCCATTCCATTTCTGTGCTAACCATTTAAAACTATTGTGGAAAGTATGACCATTTTCAAAGCTGAAAAAGTGAAACCATTGCTCTCAAGGTCTATTGAGGTAAAGACAAGAAGAAGCTGGAGACTCTCCACAGCCCTCGCCTCAGCATCATCGAAAAGCAGTGCACTTGCTTTCACTGCTCAGGGATAAGCTGGTATGTTTTAGTGTATATAGGTTATAAAGGGCTATATAATATTCTGGTTTAAAAAGAACCAACACCCTAAAAGGATATGAAAGCAGGTGAACAAGGAGCAGTTAATGGACAAGGGAAAGAAAAGTCAATATGCCTTTCTCCTCTTGATACATCCCATATCCCACATGTTGGGTACTCACACCAAGAATCAGGGTGCCTTCATGTATGAGTCTGTCTTACTCAATGTTCTCACAGGACAGTTCTCTTCATCAGGCTCTGTAACTGATAGCAAAGCAAACAGGATAGAAGAGAAGAAATACTATCTGTTTCTCTTTTTTTTACTTCCCCAGTCTTTGATTAGTTGCTTCCCTTGCACTGCATATAGAACACCTCTCTCTTTGCTCCCATTAGAAGCACAGAAAGGCAGGTTTGTGGTAATTAAGAAGCAATATATTTCTGTATATGAGTAGTATCCTGAATATTAGTTGCCGAAGAACACCAGCAGGAAAAAGCTGTTACCATCATTTTTTTTTATGTACTGTATTTCTTTTCCAGTTTTCCTCCAATAAAGTCAAAGCAGCATACATGGGTCTCCTGCTCCCCCATTCAGAACCAGTGGTGTCACTAGGGAGGTGCATCCTGCACATGGTGACATCCCAGAAGAGGAGTGACACCAGGTCGGGCTGTCTTCCCATGGCACGATGAGAAGCACCAAGTACACCCCTTGCAGCTTCAGCATAATGACAGAGGCCTCCCCATCAGGAAACCTTCACTGCCGTGGTAGAGTCCCAAGCGCACCCCTTCCATCTTTGCCGTGGCAGTGGAGGCCTCCTTATGAGGAAACCTCTGCCGCCGGGGTGAAAGAGAGGGCCAAGCATGCCCTTTTGGCTGCCACTGTTCCCCTGGCAGCCCTGCCAGCACCGCGGGACACCAGGAGAGGGATGCCAATGCTCAGAACAACCCTGTGAGGTAGGCCATGCTGAGAGAGACCAGCTTAACGTCACCTGGTCAATTTCATGGATGACTGGGGAATGTGAACTTGGCTCTCTCAGGTCCCAGTTAAACACTTTTAACTTCTATCAGTGTTCTGCTTTTGGTCATCACAGAGGCACCTGATCCATCTTTGCTGTGGATGAATGGATTTGGATGCTGGACTAGATAGATCTTTGGTCTGTTCCAGCAGGGCTTTTATTCACTTTTGACAAATAGATGCAGCATGGAAGACCCATGCAAGACATTAGATTCACCTGGGTTCACTCAAGATTCTTCCAGGTGTGTTGTTGGGTCTGGACTGATTCTCATATACTGTTACGTATATTGAAATTGTTTGTAAGCTGTTGGGATAGAACAATGGAGCAAGTACACAAAATACATATTATACTTCATAATTTCTCTCCTCTTGAATTTTAGGATGTCGCTTGAACTCCAGTGGAAAAATAGAAAAATTAAACCTGTCTGGGAATCAAATCTGTTCTTTCAAGGTACTGTATATACTCATACAGTGGTCCACCGGGTTACGAAGGTAATCCATTCCGGGATTACCTTCGTAACCCGGAAGCTTTCATTTCCCGGGGGACCGCTATTCGCAATGGACCGTGCAGCCGATTTAAAGGGGCCGCGCGGTTGTTTTTTTCCGTATCCCGGGGGATCTTTCAGATCCCGGGGGATAGTTTAGCGGTCCCGCGGCTTTCGGATCCCGGGGTTTTCGCAACCCGGGGGATTCGTAAGCCGAGGGACCACTGTATATAAGTCTAGAAATTTGAGTCAAAAAAGTGACCCAAAAAATCTGAGTCAACATACCCATGGATCAATGTAAGAACCATCCCCTGCTGAAAGGCAAGAGTATAATTTGTCCTGGAAGCACTAACCTTACTCTACACTCTCATCCATCCAGTCTTTAGAGTGAACAGTTATGTCTGCTGGTATTTTGTAAATTCTTTGATGTTGCTTCCCTTTGCTTCATCCTTTACATCATTTGTTACACACCCCTAAATTTTACTCTTGACTTATCTATGGATCTTATCAAAATCCATAGTTTTAATCCCAAAACCTGCACTTGACTTGTACATGAGGTTAATTTATAGTCAAGCATATACAGTATGCCCTCTTTCTCCTAGATATTAGCACAGCTGGTTTCTTTGCAATCCCCTCTGTTGATCTCTGAATGGTAAAGCAGAAGGGTATCAGTAGAAATTACAATGCATTAGGAATGTGATTTTTTTTTAAATTTAGCTTTGTTTCTAATTTTCTTAATAGGAAATTACCAATCTGGCAAGGCTACCTCATTTAATAGACCTATGCCTGAATGACCCCCAGTATGAGCCCAACCCTGTCTGTCTTCTTTGCAATTATACAACACATGTGCTGTATCATATCCCTCAGCTTCAAAGGCTCGACACCTATGAGATATCCTCCAAAGAGATCAAGGACCTGTCAGAGGTGAGTCCTAGGTGAGGCAATGTAGATGTGGAAAGCTTGACTAAAATGTAGTAGAATGATAGAACCATAGAGTTGGAACTACGATAAATCAGTAGCATATGTACATTCTTATTCATGGCAATAACACTACTTTTGTTTTGTACAGTTTATATGCAGAGTGAGGCAAAAGTCATTTGAGAGAGATATTGGTTAATGCAAGATGAAATAAAAGTACAGTTGTATATTCAACATGGTAAGGGGTGAAGGACCTCATGAATGTGAAAAAAACACAAATAAAAATAACACTATATTTTTAACCTGAGAAAAACCTCTTTAGGAATCTCTGAGTCCTCCAGCGCAACTCTGTGGTCAACATCTGCCATAAGTTGATCATAGAATCATGCTGGAGGACCTACAAATGCATAGAGGTGTTTTCTCTAGGAACCTCTAGGTTCTCCATCACAACTCTATTGGCAGCCTCTGGCACTGATTTACTGGGGGACCTAGAGAGAATGTATTAATCAAAACCGCAAATAATTAAATCTGCAAAAGTGGAGGGCCAACTGCAATAAGTGTTAAACTAGAAGCAAAATCAATTAAAAAATCAAGTAATCTAGTTGCCATATATACTCGTACATAAATCAAAAAATTCTAGTAAAAAAATCAACACAAAAAATTGGGTTGACTTATCCATAGGTCGGTGTAAGTATTGTACCTTCACTCTTATCTAAAAATGAACCATCTGCTTCTCTGAATAAAATAGTAAAGCATGAGAGCTACGTCCATCCCAGGAGAACCTAAAAGAAGCACTGACTCCTTCTACTCTTTCCACTATGGTGCGGCTTCTAATGTTTTTGAATGCTTGGTTGGGAAAATGGTAGTGTTAGTGTCTCCTTGGCGCTTCCTCTCAAAAGGAGTGCTGAGAAAGTAAAGAGGGTCAGTACTTCTTTTAGGTTCTCCCAGGATGGACTGAGCTCCTCTTACACCACTCTTCTCAGAGAAAGGGATTCCACAAATGTTATTCCAGCAATGGGGAATCTGCATTGAAAGATATGAGTAATATATTTGTGTTGGTCTGTCAGTTTTTCTGGGTTAAAATCAATAGACATTCAGCATCGGTCACTGTCAAATGACTTTTGATACACCCTGTATATTTTGTGTTGTGTTGTCTAGTTATTACAATAGTAAAAATATGCTTAACAGCATGATTATCATTCTATTTTATAGTTTAAAGTAACTAAAGAAGTACAATAATGTAATTATTGTTTTTGTTTGTGCTTACGTTCAGCAGTACAACTGCAGTTTTATTTTTTTGTTTTTAATATTGTTAACATGTCCTTAAATGTAAAATAAAAGAATGCCCGTAAACATATAGATGTCCTTCTTGGGGAAATTTTGTCTTTTTCTCTCTCATACAGTGGAGCTCAAATTCTTTAATTTTTAAGTGGTTGTTCATATTAATGAAAAAACAGCACACTTCTTTTATTTTTAGATTGTGAATGAATATCTGTGCTATTCCAGGCAGCACCTGAAAATGAAAAAACCAAAATGCATACCCTATATGAAGAGAGGGATTGTCTTGTGCTTAACCCAGAAACTTCAATTGGTACAAAATATGGCAGCCAGATTAGTCACTGGGGTATCTAGGACAGAGCATATAACATCAGTGCTTAAATCTCCACTGGTTGCCAATGAGTTTCCGGGCACAGTACAAGGTGCTGGTTTTAACCTTTAAAGCCCTACATGGCTTGGGTCCATCCTATCTCAGGACCGCCTCTCCCCGTACTACTGCAGTGACCAAAGATGGCATCTCTCCTCTAAACGCCTGCCTGGAGTCGGTAATGGCCTGGATGAGGGAAAATAAACTCAATCTGAATCCAGAGAAAACGGAGGTACTTGTGATAGGCACCCCTGGCCCAGGGATGGAGATTTGCCAACCTGTCCTGGACGGGGTCACACTTCCCCTAAAGGACAAAGTTCGCAGTCTGGGCGTACTCCTGGACTCGTCGCTCCAGCTGATACCTCAGGTGGAAGCGACTGCCAAGAGTGTGCGGTATCAGCTTCGGCTGATACGCCAGCTGCGCCCCTACCTGGGTAAGAGGAACCTTGAAACATTGATACATGCACTGGTAACCTCTTGTTTAGACTTCTGTAATGCGCTTTACATGGGGCTACCTTTGTACCAAGTTCGGAAGCTTCAGTTCATAGAATCATAGAATCATAGAGTTGGAAGAGACCACAAGGGCCATCCAGTCCAACCCCCTGCCATGCAGGAACTCCAAGTCAAAGCATCCCTGACAGATGGCCATCCAGCCTCTGCTTAAAGACCCCTAAGGAAGGAGACTCCACTACACTCCGAGGGAGTGTGTTCCACTGTCGAACAGCCCTTACTGTCAGGAAGTTCCTCCTAATGTTGAGGTGGAATCTCTCTTCCTGCAGTTTGCATCCATTGTTCCGCGTTCTAGTCTCTGCAGCAGCAGAAAACAAGCTTGCTCCCTCCTCAATATGACATCCCTTCAAATATTTAAACAGGGCTATCATATCACCTCTTAACCTTCTCTTCTCCAGGCTAAACATCCCCAGCTCCCTAAGGCGTTCTTCATAGGGCAAGGTTTCCAGACCCTTCACCATCTTAGTTGCCCTCCTTTGGACATGCTCCAGTTTCTCCACATCTTTTTTGAATTGTGGTGCCCAGAACTGGACACAGTATTCCAGGTGGGGCCTGACCAAAGCAGAATAGAGTGGCACTATAACTTCCCTTGATCTAGAAACTATACTTCTATTGATGCAGCCTAAAATAGCATTGGCTTTTTTAGCTGCCGCATCACACTGTTGACTCATGTTCAGCTTATGGTCTACTTGGACTCCTAGATCCCTTTCACATGTGGTCTCATTCAGCCAGGTGTCCCCCATCCTATATCTGTGCATTTCATTTTTCCGCCCTAAGTGCAGAACCTTACATTTCTCTGCATTGAATTTCATTTTGTTAGCACTGGCCCAGCTTTCTAGTCTATTCAGGTCATTTTGAATTTTGATCCTGTCCTCTGGGGTATTAGCTACTCCTCCCAGTTTAGTGTCATCTGCAAATTTGATAAGTATGCCCCCAATTCTGTCATCCAAATCGTTAATAAAGATGTTGAATAGCACTGGGCCCAGGACAGAACCCTGTGGGACCCCACTGGTCACTTCTCTCCAGGATGAAAAGGAGCCATTGTTGAGCACCCTTTGAGTTCGGCCACTCAACCAATTACAAATCCATGTAACAGTTAACTTGTCTATCCCACATTTTGCAAGCTTGTTTGCAAGAATGTCATGGGGAACCTTGTCAAAGGCCTTACTGAAATTGAGGTATACTATATCCACAGCATTCCCTTCATCTACCAAGCTGGTAATTTTATCAAAAAAAGAGATCAGGTTCGTTTGGCATGACTTGTTTCTCTGAAACCCATGTTGGCTTTTTGTGATTATGGCATTGGCCTCTAAGTGTTCACAGACTCTCTGCTTAATGATCTGCTCTAGAACCTTTCCTGGAATTAATGTCAGACTAACTGGACGATAATTGTTGGGATCCTCTTTTTTTCCCTTTTTGAAGATGGGGACAACGTTTGCCCTCCTCCAGTCTGCTGGGACTTCTCCTGTTCTCCAAGAGTTCTCAAAGATTATTGCCAATGGCTCTGATATTACATTTGCCAGTTCTTTTAATACTCTAGGATGTAGTTCATCTGGTCCTGGAGATTTATATTCATTTAGGTTAACCAGGTATTCCTGTACTACCTCTTTACTTATTCTGTGCTGAATTTCCTCTATTCTGTCTCCTGTTCCATTATCCTTAGGTTGAGCACCCTTTGCCTTTTCTGAGAAGACTGAAGCAAAGAAGGTGTTGAGTAATTCTGCCTTTTCTCTGTCCCCTGTTAGCA
This sequence comes from Urosaurus nigricauda, assembly GCA_034509955.1. NCBI lineage: Eukaryota > Metazoa > Chordata > Lepidosauria > Squamata > Phrynosomatidae > Urosaurus > Urosaurus nigricauda. The sequence continues at coordinate 10,996,414 of JAOEGL010000001.1, forward strand.
TTTTGCCATCTTCTGCACGCAGTGGCCCTACTGTTTCCTTCTTCTTCCTTTTGCTACGGACATATCCAAAAAAGCCCTTTTTATTGTTCTTAACCTCTCTAGCAAGCCTGAGTTCATTCTGCGCTTTAGCTTTTCTGACTTTACCCCTACATGTGCTGGCTATTTGTTTGAATTCCTCTTTCGTGATTTCCCCATTTTTCCATTTCTTATACATGTTCCGTTTAAAACTTAGCTCAGTTGAAAGTTCCTTAGTCATCCATCCTGGCTTCTTGAAACATCTTCCATTTTTCTTCCTCATTGGAACTGTTTGAAATTGTGCCTTCAATATCTCCCTTTTGAGAAACTCCCATCCGTCTTGAACTCCCTTTTCTTTTAGTATTCCTGACCATGGGATCACTCCAAGTATTTCTCTAAGTTTATTGAAATCAGCTCTCCTAAAGTCTAGAGTGCGTGTCTGACTATGCCTAGCTTCTCCCTTCCACTGTATTACAAACTCCAGGAGAACATGGTCACTTCCACCTAAGGATCCAACCACTTGCACCCCATCAACTAGGTCTTCCCTGTTGGTTAAGATCAGATCTAAAATGGCTGATCCCCTTGTTGCCTCTTCCACCTTTTGGACAATGAAATTGTCTTCCAGGCAAGTGAGGAATTTGCTAGACCTTGAGGATTTGGCTGAGTTTGACTTCCAGCAAATATCAGGATAGTTGAAGTCACCCATCACTACTACATCTCTCTTTTCTGAGTATGTGATTATCTGTTCTAGAAAGGCATCATCCAATTCCTCTGCCTGAGTCGGGGGTCTGTAGTAGACTCCCACAGTAACATCCCTGTTATTTCCCTCTCCTTTAATTTTTATCCAGATGCTCTCCACCTGGCTTCCAGTATTGACTTCCTGCATCTCTTCACTGGTGTAAATATCCCTGACATATAATGCTATTCCTCCTCCTTTCCTGCTTGGCCTGTTTCTCTTAAAAAGGTTATACCCCTCTATTTCTACATTCCAATCATGAGACTCATCCCACCAGGTTTCAGTGATGCCTATTATATCATATTTCCCTTGTTGTGCTAGGAGTTCAAGTTCATCCTGCTTATTTCCCATACTCTGTGCATTAGTGGAGAGGCATTTAAGACCATGTGTCCTCTTTACTTGCTGCTTTTGCACATTTTTTTGCCTCCTACTGTTGGGTCCTTGCACTGTTTGCCTTGTTCCCTCTATGCCACTTGGACTATTCTCTCCATCCCTTTTGCCTTCCAGAATGCTGTCTCCCTCCCCCACATAACTCAGTTTAAAGCCCTCCTGATCAGATTCTTCAGACTGTTGGCAAAAACGTTTTTGCCAACTGGCGTGAGATGCAGTCCATCCCTTGCCAGAAGTCCCTCCTCATGGAACCGCAGCCCATGATCCAAGAATCCAAACTGTTCTTGGCGGCACCATCTACGGAGCCAGTTATTCACCTCTGCTATTTTCCTCTCCCTTCCTGGACCATGCCCTTCTACCGGGAGTAGAGATGAGATGACAACCTGTGCATCCATCTCTTTCAGCTTCCTTCCCAGAGCCTCATAATCCCTTTTGATATTCTGAAGGCTGTGCCTTGCAGTATCATTGGTTCCCACATGAACCAAAAGAAGGGGGTATTGATCAGTAGGCTTGACAAGTCTTGTCAGCCTCTCCGTCACATGATGGATCTTTGCCCCAGGGAGACAACACACCTCCCGAGACATCTTGTCAGGCCCACAAACCACTGCTTCAGTACCCCTCAGCAAGGAGTCCCCCACCATGACCACGCGCCTCCTCCGAGGCTTAGCAGTGGCTGTTCCTTTTTGTGATACTCTCAGGCTCTCCTGCTCTGTCCCTGAGGTCTGTCCCTGCTGCTTTTCCTCATCATCTCTGACAACAGAGAGAGATTCAAAGCAATTCTGTAGCTGCAAGCCACTCACAGAACGTTCCCTGGTTTCCTTACTTCTGTGTGTGACCTTCCTCCAAGCATCTACCTCTGTTGTATGTGGAGTGACCTCCTCCGCCCCAACAACTTCCTCTCTCTGTTTCCCACCCAAGACATTCTGGTCTGATCTGTTCAGGAGAATCTCCTGATCTCTATGACGCTGGAGTGCAGATATCTGCTCCTCTAGCTGCTGTACTTTCTCTTCCAAGAGGGCTACCAACTTGCACTTGGGGCAGGTGTAGTTCCCCACATCTGTAGGCAAGAAGACAAACATCCCACAAGTGTTGCAGGTGACTGCTGCAGGGCCTTCAGTGTCCATACTGAGAAGTCTTAAAGAGGCACTGAAACAAGACTGTGGGCTTCCCTTGCTAGACCTGGCCTTTATTCCCAAGCTCTGTCACTGAGTTCAAGTCACGGGGCTTATAGTTAATTCAGAATGCAGCATCCAGATTACTTACAGGGGCATCAAGATCTGAGCATATCACCCCTATATTGAAATCCTTACACTGGCTGCCAATTAGCTTCCGGGCGCAATACAAAGTGTTGGTCGTCACCTTTAAAGCCCTATATGGTTCGGGTCCGAGTTACTTAAAGGAACGCCTCTTACTACATAACCCGCCCCGTACTCTCAGAACATCAGGGAAGAATTTGTTAGACCCCACATATACACGACTGGTATCAACTTCCCACAAGGCATTCTCTACAGTAGCCCCGAAGCTTTGGAACAACTTGCTGGAGGAGATCCGTCTTATCACTTCCTTGGATGCCTTTAAGAAGGCTCTTAAGACGGATCTCTTCCGGCGGGCTTACCCACCTGATCTACTTTAATCCAGTAGGAATAAATAGACATAACTGGATTTATACACGATACAGTAACAACTGTCAGATTAATGATCAATCCATGTGGTAAGTTTTTTACTGATTTTATTGTTGTTATTGTTTTTATTGATTTTATATTTTTAAGATTGTTGAACTGAGCTGTATATGTTTTAACTGTTGGAATCCCGCCTCGATCCAATGGGAGAGGTGGGAAATATAAATAAACATTATTATTATTTAATAATAATAATAATAATAATAATAATAATGTATTTGTATTTCCCTCCTCCATCAGATTGAGGTGAGATTCCAACAACAGTAAAATACAATTATAAAATACAATTAAAAACATTATAAATTTGACAAATCTTGTAAACACAGCAATGTCAATGACCTTCATTATTAACAGTGTAGCAGCATCTTAATTAATCAATGGTACAGTTACTTCCTAATACTCTGCTAGAGGAGATCTGGTGGATAGGCCTGCCAGAAGAGATCCATCTTAAGCGCTTTTTTAAAAGTCTCTAAGGTGGTCATAAGACGGATCTCCTCTGGCAAGGCGTTCCATAACTTCAGGGCAATAACAGAGTAGGCCCTTTGAGCAGTTGTTACCCGATTAGTCTTCTTGACCCCTAGCAGGTTCTTCCCTGTCGTCCTAAGTGTGCGGGGTGGATTGTATAGGGAGAGGCGTTCCTTTAAGTAACTCGGGCCCAAGCCATATAGGGCTTTAAAGATAACGAGCAACGCTTTGTACTGTGCCCAGAAGCTAAACATGGGTTTCAGAAAAAGAAGTCATGCCAAACGAACCTGATCTCTTTTTTTGATAAAATTACCAGCTTGGTAGATGAAGGGAATGCTGTGGATATAGTATACCTCGATTTCAGTAAGGCCTTTGACAAGGTTCCCCATGACATTCTTGCAAACAAGCTTGCAAAATGTGGGATAGACAAGTTAACTGTTACATGGATTTGTAATTGGTTGACTGGCCGAACTCAAAGGGTGCTCAACAATGGCTCCTTTTCATCCTGGAGAGAAGTGACCAGTGGGGTCCCACAGGGTTCTGTCCTGGGCCCAGTGCTATTCAACATCTTTATTAACGATTTGGATGACAGAATTGGGGGCATACTTATCAAATTTGCAGATGACACTAAACTGGGAGGAGTAGCTAATACCCCTGAGGACAGGATCAAAATTCAAAATGACCTGAATAGACTAGAAAGCTGGGCCAGCGCTAACAAAATGAAATTTAACACAGAGAAATGTAAGGTTCTGCACCTAGGGCGGAAAAATGAAATGCACAGATATAGGATGGGGGACACCTGGCTGAATGAGACCACATGTGAAAGGGATCTAGGAGTCCAAGTAGACCATAAGCTGAACATGAGTCAACAGTGTGATGCGGCAGCTAAAAAAGCCAATGCAATTTTAGGCTGCATCAATAGAAGTATAGTTTCTAGATCAAGGGAAGTTATAGTGCCACTCTATTCTGCTTTGGTCAGGCCCCACCTGGAATACTGTGTCCAGTTCTGGGCACCACATTTCAAAAAAGATGTGGAGAAACTGGAGCATGTCCAAAGGAGGGCAACTAAGATGGTGAAGGGTCTGGAAACCTTGCCCTATGAAGAACGCCTTAGGGAGCTGGGGATGTTTAGCCTGGAGAAGAGAAGGTTAAGAGGTGATATGATAGCCCTGTTTAAATATTTGAAGGGATGTCATATTGAGGAGGGAGCAAGCTTGTTTTCTGCTGCTGCAGAGACTAGAACGCGGAACAATGGATGCAAACTGCAGGAAAAGAGATTCCACCTCAACATTAGGAGGAACTTCCTGACAGTAAGGGCTGTTCGACAGTGGAACACACTCCCTCGGAGTGTAGTGGAGTCTCCTTCCTTAGGGGTCTTTAAGCAGAGGCTGGATGGCCATCTGTCAGGGATGCTTTGACTTGGAGTTCCTGCATGGCAGGGGGTTGGACTGGATGGCCCTTGTGGTCTCTTCCAACTCTATGATTCTATGATTCTATGATTCTAATCAGTAGCCAGTGTAGTGATTTTAATATAGGAGTAATATGCTCCGTTCTAGGAGTCCCCATTAATAATCTGGCTGCCGCATTTTGGACTAATTGAAGCTTCCGGACTTGATAGAAAGGTAGCCCCATGTAGAGCACATTGCAGAATCAAGTCGAGAGATTACCAGTGCATGTATCAATGTTTCAAGGTCCTCTTTCCCCAAATAGGGATGCAGCTGGCGTATCCTCCTCGCACACTTCGATCCTCTGGGAGGAACCTGCTACAGCCTATCAAGACCAGGCTGGTGCAGACCTCCCAGAGGGCTTTCTCTGCCACCGCTCCCAAGCTTTGGAATGATCTGCCAGATGAGATCCATCTTATGACATCTTTAGATTGCTTTAAAAAAGCCCTAAAGACGCATCTCTTCTGGCAGGCCTTCCCTAAAATCCCCTAATCCCCGGCTCCGGATCCAGACTCTGATCTCGTCTACTCCCATGTTTCCGATCCCTAACTTATGACGTAGCCGCTCAAGGAAGGGTTTGGATGATGTCTTGTGTTTTTAAATATTGCTAGTTTTAAATTATAGCTGGTTTAATCTATTTTTAAGGGGTGGGAGGTTTGGAAGTGGGTTATGGGATTGTTTTAACTTATGCCTTTTAACTTCTTGTTCCCCGTTCCGATTCTCTCTACAGAGGAGCGGGTTATAAATAAACTATATTATTATTATTATTATACATATTAAGTGATAACATTTGAAATCTGATGTTCAGTTAGACATTTGCCTATTAATAACATTTGTGATTTGTCAATAATGCATTGGATAAACCAGTGGTTTTGAATTGCCATGATTTTATTGCCTCAGATAATAAATTCTGGCTCCTTTGACTTGTCTCCTTCGGTGTTCCCTTTCTCTTTGTCTCTTTGGAAGAGTACAGTGATGAAAAAAGTGTTGTACTACAACATGCGTATCAAGAGCAGACACAGGCAGCTCAATGAAGAACTCGAGAAGCTAAAAGAAAAGAAGAGTAAGCTGCAGAAGTTGCCAGAAGATCGCATTAAACATTTCAGCTGCATCATCAAGCATGTAAGCAAAGGAGGACACCACATCAGTTCAGTGCATTCTGGTTCGGTACCTGTTCTGGGGGCAGATGGGGATGCTTCTGCATATCTCCCTTTAGCCCTTGTCTTACAAGTGTCTGCCAACATTCCCTTCTTACAATTCTTTCCATGTGGAAGGGGCTTTTCAGCCTCCCTGCAGCCCTCCCAGGTGGTGTGGCAGCAATTGTGTGATAATCTTCTTCTCTTCTATCCATTACCATGGGGAACATTCATTATTAAATGAACTTAGCTTGGTGATAATGCATATGTTTTTGAAGGTCCTAGGTTTAATACCTGGCATCTTCGGGTGGGAATAGGAAAGACGACAGCCTGGGACCCTGGATTGTGGTTTCAAAGGCAGAGTGGGCAACTGGTTCATTGGCTCTTCTTCGGATCTGGGGTGATCTATACCTCCACCATGCCTCACTACACACACCCACACACCATGTTTGTAAGACTTTTAAGAGAATTGATCCAAATTGCACCCTCTCATTTCCTTCTGGTGAAGTCAACCTTCAGCTGACTGTGTGTGTGTGTATGTGTGTGTTTAAATCCTCTTCTGGGCATAAAATGGTTTGGAGAGGGCTCCAAAACCTCTAAAAATGCCCCTGCATGTGTCTTAAAGGGTGGAAAGGCAGTGCCATTAGCAAACAAACTGTTATTTCTCCCCACCCAGTTTTTATCTCTGCTCCCCCTTAGAAAATTGTTTTGCTACACCTCAAATAGTCTCTCACCTTCATTAAACACTTGCACTGAGCTACCTAAGGTATTTCCCCCACCTCCTGGTTTATGTTACTCCTCTGAATGTTCCCCTACTCTAAACCTAAGTATTGTATACTGGTATAGCTGACTGTAAGTCGACCTCATGTATAATAAGTTGAGGGCAGGTTTTGTGCCAACATTATAAATTTTGATATTACCCGTGGATATGCCAAGGTTAAAATTTGGCATACAAAGGATGTAAAGGATCAGCAAAGAAAAAAAATGCCAAAGAACACATCTATTTTCCCACATAGATATTCAAAAAGGGCAGAAGCAGTGCCACAACAGAGAGAGTAGTGGGAGGTCAATATTTAGGTTCTCCCAGGATGGACTAAGTGCTTGCTTTTCACCAGTCTACTCATAGAAGGGGATGGTTTCTTTTTGGATAAGAGTTCAAGTATAGTAGTTACATTGACCTGTGGATAAATTAACCCTAGTTTTTGGGATTGATTTTGGGATTAAAATTTCTAGACTTTATATGAGTATATACAATATATTTATTTGGAGATATGAACATGATAACCCCTCAGTTTTGATTTCATTAGGTGATGCTTGAGGTCCCTTCCAAATATATCATGTCGCGATTTGCTTTATTTATTATAGTCATACCTGAGATTTGTATAAAATTTGCAATGTTATGTAAGCTACAGCAGGTGTCTGGAGTTTTGTTTTGCTTTGTTTTTTAACAGCTGGAACGAGAACTATCAGAACTTGAGGCATCTGGCAAAAAGAAAGCTAGCAAATCTGTTTCCGGCCAAGATTTTGAAGGTGAAAAGTCAGATGAAGAAGCTGAGACTCCAGATGAGGACCAGGAGAAAAATAGTCTTGAGCAGCAAATTTTACATAAACTGGACTCCCTGAAAAGAAGGATAAACTTCTGGAACAAAAAATTAGAGGAGTATGTACATTTAGACAAGAATGTATTGATTGCTATTGGAGCTGAGTGGACTAAGGGGTTGGTACTTGTTCTTTTGGAGAATTCAGAAAAGTGTTTTTTAATTGCAGCTCTCAGAATTTCTCTATTAGCTACTGTATGTTAGGCTGAAGAATTCTGGGTGTTATAGTTCAATGTAACAATTAACATCTCTGTGCACTTTCTCTTGGGCCTCCCTAACACTCCTGACCACTGAAGGAGATTGCAAGGTCATCCTGATGCATTTATATGAAATTATATTTTTTTTCTGCAAGAATTTAAGATGTGTAGAAATTGCCACAAGGATTATAGCAAGAAATGTTGTAGAGTTTGGGGAGACTTGGTGCTGAGTAACCAGAATGTAAATGTAAACAGCCTAACATTGGTTAGAGTGATGGACTGTGAGTTTGGCAATCCAGCCATGAAATTTGTTCTTCCACCTTAGGAAGAAAGGTGAAACTAATAAAGAAAAGTTTCATGTTATTAAAATTCCATTGTATACTGACATAAAATATAAGAGCAGAAACATTAGTCAGCTGACTTGATTGACTGACTAAATTTGACAACATAGCTTTTCATAGTTAAATGGAGAGCAGCTTTATTTAACATAAATTCTTCATTGTTAGCACTTTCAGATTCATGTGTACTGGGAAACAAGTCTGAATCATTGACAAAAAAAGAAAAAAAGAACATTTTTGCATGTATAAAGGTTATGTGAATTTAATTGAACAATCAGTGGGGCCTCTAGCTTCTGTGTCAATGTAGTGGCGAATCTACTGGTTTTAGTTCAGATTTTAAGGCAACTATCTAACATCCAAATCATCCAACATGATTCCATGACTCTATGCAGTGCTGTCACCACGTGTTGCAGACCACACCAGGTGACACCCTAAGGATGGGTGACACCACTGCTCCTCAAACAATGAGATTTTGCCAGAAACAGTCTGTGGCATTTGCCTGTATCTCTTTAAAATGCTGAAGAGATGGTGTGAGTGGGGTGAGGCTCAGTGAGAAGAGGAAGAAGAGGCCCCTGGTATTTTTTTTAATTAAAATTTAAAATTTCAAAATTTAATTTTTTTAAAAAATAATTTTTTTAATTTTTCTTTAAAAACATCATATTTTACCAAATTTTCACTTTAATCACATGAAACTATGTAGATGTAAACACATTTATTCTGTGCATATCATATTGTAATTTAAAGATAATTTTAATTTTGCCAGTTGTTTATGTCACAATTATTACAATTAGATTCAGTGATATACAGGAATTCTGATTTTTGAGTAGATTAGTACAAAAACCATTACTAAGAATTCTGTATGGGTGTAGTATGGGAGAAAGTCAATGGGGGGTGTCACCATGAGTTACTGCACTGGGTAACACCAACCCTAGTGATGCCACTGCTATACATGTTCAGCTCCTTTCTTGGAACCATGCCTTTCCTTTCACTCAATGGTAGGGGAAAGGAAGATTTGCTCATCTCTAAGGCAATGTCCTTATGTAACCAGAGACTGCAATATACCACTAGCTGCAAAGAATTTCAGCTTCCATTGTCCAAGGTGTGCAAAAGGCTTTTCTCCCCCTGCTGTCAGATATCTGTTCCTTCCTTTAATCATCAATAAAATCTTCTACACCGGTGGTTCATACTAATCTTGATAATATACTGATCTCTGGTTCTTGTCCCAGTTCAGAACACTTTCCAACCTGAATGTTTCCTGTTTGTTCTGTTGTAGAATTGAAGCTGTTTACCAAGTTGAAGTCAAGAAGAAGAAGAAAAACAGTAATTTGGCAGTGCAGTTTTTGCTTACTGAATTGGAAACAGTAGGAAACATACACTTTGAAGAGGGCTCACCCAGTGATGCCTGGTACAGCTCTTTTCAGATGTTTTAAAACTTGAGTATGTAGCATATTGGTGTCCCCTCCCCTCTTCATTTTTACTAGTTCTGTTTTCTCAGTTTGGTAGCATCCACATTTGGCCATAATACAATGTAAATCTGATTTCTGAGATTACTCAAACTGCAATTAGGGAGATTTGGTGAGCTATCACAATAGCTCAGTGATAGAGTGAGCAGTGGTAGTAGTGGCTTTTCAGGACTGTAGGTAGCATCCTTTGTTAGCTCTACCTGGAGATCCCTGGTATTTCTTGGTGGTCACCTGTCCAAGTACTAACCAATCCCAATCCTCCTTTGTTCAAAATCAAACTAGATCAGGTGTATTCACATGGTATAGTGATATCTAAGAGGGTATGTCTCTGAAGCACATTGACTGGTGCATGCGCTGGTGTAACTTCTAGCATTAAAGTTCCCACTCCATAACTCCAGGCAGTAATGCTATTTTCCCCATCATTGAGCCAAAATAACTCCAGTGAACATGGGGAAATAAAGTCACTTCTGTGTATTGTCGTCACTGTCACCACTATCTCCATGATTGATATCTTGAACAGTGTTGTCTGTTTATACACTTGAATCCTTGAGCAAGCCTCCCCAAACAGTAAAAGTCACCCTCTTGGTAATGCCAGCACCTGTGAGTATTGTTTCTCCTCACAGGTGCTGGCACCTTTGAGTTTGATTTTGGACAAAGGACCATTGGGACTGGTTAGTACTTGGACAGAAGACCACCGAGCAACACCAGGATTTCCAGAGAGAGTTAGCAAAGGATCCTGCCTGCAATCCTGTAAAGCCACTTCTGCCAGTCAGAGTTGACAGTATCGGGGTAGATGGAACAGTGATTTGACTCGGTATAACAGTTCTGACAGAAATCTGTACGAAACAATTTCTGTTGTAGTTTTTGGGTAAGGTTAACTTTGAGGTCATGCAGATGAGGCAAGAGGAGCAACTAGAGTCGCTCCTGGTTCAATTGCTGCGAGACCACGGCGACAAGATGCCATGGTCCCAAGGCTGCTTTTTTCCACGCCTTTTGTGGTTGAGTTTGGCCTGTCTTAGGCATCCTTCCATGTGGGTTTGGGATGTTCTTCCCTGTTAAAATGGTATGGAAGTACATCCATGTAGGAAGGTTCTCATCCTTCTGACCATATGGGTACTGAGAATGAAATTTAAATGTTATTTCCTGGACTTTAAGTTGCTATGTCTCCCAGTACCCACATGACCAGAGGAAGGAGTAGCCTGCCTCTATAGTTCATCAAGATTTAGAGGGCCGAACATCTATGGTAGACTGTGAAGGACTCAGTTAGTTCCTCCTGTGCTCCCTTCCTGGCATTGCAAGGACTAGAGAAGTTGGTTGCTATTAGTATAGGATTACCAGGTTGTGCAGATCTGAATAGACCAAAGTCCATGACACAGTTCTTCTGTTTTATTGCATCTGATTAAGAGCTTGAAACATTACTTTTTTTGGTCCACAACACCCAGAATCCTCCAGGAAGCATGGCCACCGATTAACAAATTTGATGCCTCAGCAAACTATTCATGTTGTTGCTGTGTGCCTTTGAGTCATTTCCAACCTATGGCAACTCTAAGGCGAATCTATCATGGGTTTTTTCCAGCAAAATTCTTTGCCATTATGAGGATGAGGAACTGGCTTGCCCAAGGTCACCCAATTGGTTTACATGGCCAAGCCAAAGTTTGAACCCTGGTCTCCAGAGTCATATTCCTATGCCCAAATCACTACACCACACTGGTTCTTCTAGCTATTTATAGGACCAGCTTATGCCCAATTCCATATTTGTTGTACTCAAACTCAGAGAACAGAAGTTTTGAAAATGTGAAAGGTAGGGAATATCCCACTGTAGATTTCTGCTTGAGGTTTCTGCCCCTTCTCCAGTAATTACTTTTAGGAGTAATGCCACTGACACAAATCCCCCTGTTCTCCTTGCTACAGGTTTAATTTCTGCTATGAGTTAATTCTCTCCCGATTCTGTGCCTTGGACTTCAGACCATACGGCATCACAGGAGTGAAAGTAAATCGTATCATTAGGGTGCACAATCGGATCTTGAGGCTGAAATTTGAGAATAAGTTCCAGCTCTTTGTGGACCGAGAAGATTTAAATGAGTCCTTGTAAGTGAAAAATTTTAAAAGAATGTTCTTCAAAGAAAGGAATAACAGCAAGAGAATATAGTGAATCCTCACATGCATAAATAGAAATTGACCATTTTTGTTCTTTCTGCAACATTCAATATTATTATCTCTCTGGAAAGTAAGAGGCAGTACAGACCGACACTTTGTGCCAGCCTGACTGCGTACTAGGGGTGAAGAAGGTCTGAGCATTCACATGCTCCAAGCCCTTCTTCCTCTGCTGGGGCGACATCTCGGCGCACGCCCGTGCCTTGCCACCTTGTGCGCAGTGCCCAAACTCCACTGCAGTGGTTATGGCACCCCTCGGTGCATAAAGAAGCCCCTTTTCGGGACTTCTTTTTGCTCCGTGTGCAGGCTACACCGTGTGGTTGCCGCAGCCTGCTTCAGGGGCTGAAAGTGGTGGCATTGAGCTACCTGTCTATCGAGCCCCTAAGTCTCTACCAAAAAAAATGGTGAAGCATTACTAATTCTCCTCCTCATTGTTGCTGTTGTTGTTGCAGTTTTCACTCCAGGAACAACAAGAATATATTGGACTATCTCTTCTATATCCCTCCTCCTGAAACGTCCTTGAAGAAAAAGCAGTTGATCCAAATTTTAGAAGAAGGGTTCCAAGACACAAAAAAGGTTAGTATAAATTGAAAAGTGACAAGGCTAATTCCACTCTCCTTTTCTCACTGTTTTTTCTGAATTATGATCTTTGTATTTATATCTTCTTTTTAAAGAAATGTTCCATTGTATTATGGTTCTAAAACAGTATCACTCATAGTACCTGCAAATGACAAAGTCTCGAGATATAATGAGCCACCTTGGAACTGTTATTGGGAGAAAGGCAACAGACAGACAGACAGACAAATTTTATTTACCCATGAATTCAAAATAAATGAAACACCACCCAGCATGTAGAAAATTAACCCTAGAAATGTTATCCCTAACCTGATTTCTCGTTTTCTTTGAGCAGGTGTTCATTTGTAACGTCAAGAATCATTAAAATTTTGACATCCCCCACTTGCATTGTGAAGTGGTATGGCCCTAAAAAGGCTTGGAAGCCACAAATGGGAAGAATACAGATAATCTGCATTTAAAAAACATTTTGTACCTAGGCAATCTAACCTAATTCTTAAATCTAACTTTAATTCTATAAGCTGCTTGTAAACAGAAGGAAACTTAATTTCAAGAAACAATCATATAATACATATGTTACCAAAGGAAGTAGAAAATATGAAACACATACAAAGAAAGAATTTATTTGTCACATGGAAATTTCAATTTGGAAATAACAATATCTGTACATAAATATGAAGAAAATATTAAGTTTTTAACTTAGATTTGAATATGTATACATATTATGATAATGTTTATATTAAAGAATCATAAAATCATAGAGTTGGAAGAGACCACATGGACCATCCAGTCCAATTCCCTGCCCTGCAAGAACTCTCAATCAAAGCATTCCCGACAGATGGCCATCCAGCCTCTGCTTAAAGACATCCAAGTAATGAGACCCCACCACATGCGAAGGGAGTGTGTTCCACTGTCGAACAGCCCTTACTGTCAGAAAGTTTCTCCTAATGTTGAGGTGGAATCTCTTCCTGTAGCTTGCATCCATTGTTCCAATTCCTGTTCCTTGGAGCAGCAGGAAACAAGCTTGTTCCCTTCTCAATATGACATCCCTTCAAATATTTAAACAGGGTTATCCTGTCTCCTCTTAACTTTCTCTTTTCCAGGCTAAACATCCCCAGCTCCCTAAGTTGTTCCTCACAGGGCAAGGTTTCAAGACCCTTCACTGTTTCAGTTGCCCTTCTTTGAACACTTATAATATTATGACTGGAATAAAAATAAAATGGGAGAAAATTCTGTAAGCTGCTGATTAGCTTCCGGGCACAGTACAAGGTGTTGGTATTAACCTTTAAAGCCGTACATGGCTTGGGATTCTTGGGACATTTTAACTGTAATTGTTTTTAATCTGTTGTACCCCATCCCAATTGTTTCGACAGAGGGGCGGGTAAGAAATAAAAATTATTATTTATTATTATTATTATTACATATTATGTAGATTAATTACATGAAGTATTGTTCTCCATAAATTAGTATGATTAAAGGAGGGCAAAGGTTGTTCCTTTCCCAAATAACCACTGGATTCCTTCACTTTCAGCAGGTTAGTTTTCAGTCCTAAGGGCTTGAAATTTGGCCCTTAAAAATAACAGTGATGGCTGATTTGTAGGAAACTGAATCCTGTGGCCACAACGCATTCTATTTGTTAAACAGCTGATATTTAATAATATAGTGGTATAGTTATAGGAATAGTTAGAGATATATATTTTTAAAAAATGTACCATGTGTAACAAGCGCATGCCCTGAATCCTATAACCAGTCATAGTTAGAGTGGATCCATTGAATCAGCTGGATTTATCCATGTGTTGACTCACCATTCCACAGTTGATTAAGTGGCAATACAGTAGTTGGAAATAACTAATAGTTTCTGGTACCCTGCTGCAATTAATTATTTCATTGTCACAACATTTCTGGGATTTTCTCTTTCTGCATCATGCCACTGAGTTCTTACCCTCCCCTCCCCTCCCTTGGTGCTTTCTTATTCTTCTGCTGTGCTCCTCTAGTTTGCTTTCTGTCAGTACTGTCATTATTTAAACAAGGAATAGGGATGGGCAAATTTGGGGTCCAGTGGGGGCAAATTTTCACCTCTAGCATCACCTGCAATCTGCACCAGGCCAGAAATGCAAGAGAGAGAGAGAGAGAGAGAGAGAGAGAGATTACCACCACCATCCCAGCTGATATGGTAGTATTTGGGGAGCCCTGTACCCTGTTCTATACCATCATATCACTCTGGGAGGCCTTCCTTGGAAAGGAGGGCTATAAATGCAATTTGGATATAATACAGGTTGAGTCTCCCTTACCTGGAATTCCAAAATCTGAAATACACTAAAATCCAAAATTGTCCCATGGGAGCTGAGACAGTGACTGTTCCTTTCTGATGTTTCAGTGTATACAAACTTTGTTTCATGCACAAATTATTTAAAAATATTATGTAGAAAATTACCTTCAGTCTATGTGTGTAAGGGTTGTATGAAACATACATGATTTTCATGTTTAGACTAGGGTCCCCTCTCCAGGATATCTCATTATGTATCAGCAAATATTCCAAAATCTGGAAAAAAAGATCCAAACCACTTCTGGTCCCAAGCATTTAGGATAAGGGAGACTCATCCTTTACCAATTTTTCCATCCAGCAAAACAAAATTATGGAGGTGGAGTGTTTCTTGGGGAACACAAAAGATGGCTCTTGCAGGATGTATGTGGCCAACAGAGTATACAGTACTTTGCCCATCCCTGGTCTACAAAGAGACTTCTGGGGCAGTATCCAATCAGCATGTTCAGATTTGCTTTCTCTCCCCATTTTTGTTAGACATCTCGGGGTGATGAAGCAGTTCTGCTCACAAACAGCCTAAGTATCTGTGAATGTCCAAGAATCGAGTATTTGCAAAAACAAGCCAGAAATAGAGGGGAACCAGATGATCTGTTCAGACATGGTAAATACTGTTTTATTATTAATTGTATTTATATCCTGCCTTTCCTCCAGTTACCTCAAGATCTCCTCCTTCCCGCTTTATCTTCACAACAACTCTGAGATTGTCTGGCTGAACAAGACTGGCTGGCCCATAGTCACTCAAAGAGTTTTATGGCTCACTGGGGACTAGATTTTCTAGGCCCGGTCCAGTCCAATAAGGCACTGATATCAGTGGGGGATATGTTGCACGTAGTTTTGCTAGTCAATCAAATGTTGCACGTAGTTTTGTTGCACGTAGTTTTGCTTGTCAATCAAAAGCCTTTTCAGTTAAAAAGGCAACACAGGCCTGGCATGGGTACTGTAGATTTCTATGGAATATTTGTGGACTCTATATGAGGCCAAACTAAATAAGCTTAGAATGCATTTCAAAATACATGCTTCTTTGAGTACTAAAAGATGCCTCTCTATGATAGCATGAGCTTGCTCTTGCCCTCACATTTGCATTTTCTGTGCTTTCTTTTCTATTTGGTCACTGGAAATAAAGCACAGGCTTCACTTGTAAGGAGTTTATCAAATGGGAGGAATTTCTCTCAATTTCGAAAGAAATGGAAATTAGGCCAGTTCGGAATTGAGCAAATTCTCTAGTTCAGCGAATTTACGTAATTGCGCAATGACACTGCATTGCATTCAGAACTGCTCGAAATTGCCTCCCAGTGCCTGAAATTGCGTGTGATAGTTTCTCATGCAATCACGCAAAACCACACGATTGCGTTCGGAAGGACTTCCCTTTGCTCAAAAATGTGTGTGATCAGCTTTCACGCAATCACGTGAAACCCCATGATTGCATTCAGATTGCCATTGGATTATACTTCCAATTCCCTACATGTGATAAACTCCTAAGTCTGACGGCTGAGTCATGTATCTCAAGATAACATGCTGGATCACTAAATTGACATTAAATTAGGAAGGGTTACTAATACCCCAGAGGACATGATCAGAATTCAAAATGACCTTAACCGATTAGATAGCTGTGCCAGACATGAATTTCAACAGGGAGAAATGTAGGATACTAGACTTCAGCAATAAAAATGAAATACACAGATATAATATGGGTGACAGATATAATATGGGTTACATGTACTGCTCAAAGGCAGTACATGTAAAAGGGATCTAGGAGTCTTAGTAGACTCACAGGCTGAACATGAGTCATCAGTGTGATATGGCAACTAAGGGCCTGAGCAGACAGGAAAAAACAGGCTGATCCCAGTTTGTCTCAAACAGCAATAGTTGAAAACCCTCTGTCCACACGGCCCCCTCTGAAGGTGGGCCAAATACCCACTTGCAGTCTGCACCACATGGTGTCAAGCCGCACATTTTGGGGTTTTTTCCTACCTCCTCCCCCCCCCACCACCATGCATACACACCACAAACACAAACACACCACGCAAGACCAGAATTACCTTCTTGTTTGTGTTACTTGTGCATCATGGGGTGTGTAACAGGTCAATGGTGCGATGGGTCAGTGGTGCAGCTGGCTACTTGTGCACTTGTATGCACAAACAAAAAAAGAGTATGGCAAGCAATGATGCCACTGGCTGTGTCTCACTGGTCCCAGGGTGCATGCTCCAGACCACTTCCATACCCGCTTTCTTGCATTCCGGCACTCACAGCATACTGTTTATATACATGTGCGATGACGCACATTTTCTGCTTAGAGACAGAGTATCAGAAATTCTTCTTGCTCTAGTTTGTAACCCTGGAACAGGAATTCATGTTGGTTTCCATCCAGTTTCACATTGTACATCTGGTTTCACGTTGTACATGTAAGCTTCAAATCAGTTTGATGCTGCTTTATTTTGCCACAGTGAACAACCTCTCAGAAAGCCAAATGCAGTTCTAGACTGCATCAGTAAGAGTATAGTGTCTAGATTGAGGGAAGTAATATTGCCAATCTATTCTGCTTTGGTCAGGCCTCACTTGGAATATTGTGTCCAGCTCTGGGCACCACAATTCAAGACTGAGGAGGGCAACTAAAATGGTAAAGTTTGGAAACCATCTCCCATGTGAGGAGAGACTTAGGGAATTGAGTATATTTAGCCTGGAGAAGAGACAGTTAAGCGGTCACATGATAGCCATGTTTAAATATTTTAAAAGATGTTATATTGAGGATGGAGCAAGCTTATTTTCTGCTGCTCCATAGTCTAAGGCACAGAGCAATGGATTCAAAGAGATTCCACCTAGTCCCACCTGGAATACTGTGTCCAGTTCTGGGCACCACAGTTCAAAAAAGATGTGGAGAAACTGGAGTGTGTCCAAAGGAGGGCAACTAAGATGGTGAAGGGTCTGGAAACCATGCCCTATGAGGAATGCCTTAGGGAACTGGGGATGTTTAGCCTGGAGAAGAGAAGGTTAAGAGGTGATATGATAGCCCTGTTTAAATATTTGAAGGGATGTAATATTGAGGAGGGAGCAAGCTTGTTTTCTGCTGGTGCAGAGACTAGGACGCGGAACAATGGATACAAAGTGCAGGAAAAGAGATTCCACCTCAACATTAGGAGGAACTTCCTGACAGTAAGGGCTGTTCGATAGTGGAACACACTCCCTCAATGGAGTGTGGTGGAGTCTCCTTCCTTAGAGGTCTTTAAGGAGAGGCTGGATGGCCATCTCTCGGGGATGCTTTGATTGGGAGTTCCTGCATGGCAGGGGGTTGGACTGGATGGCCCTTGTGGTCTCTTCCAACTCTATGATTCTATGGTTTTTAAACAAGAGGTTGAATGGCCATCTGTTGGAAGTGCTTCGATTGTCTGTTCCTGAATGGTAAGGGGTTGGACCTGATGGCCTTTGTGGTCTCTTCCAATTCTATGATTCTATGATCAGGAAAAACAACTTATCATAATTGCAGGGAATGCACGTTTTCCTCATAATGTGACCCTTAGGATGAGTAGGGAAGGTATATGTTCTTCAAATCTGAAGCTTTAAGATATGGCCTCATGATGACTTTAACACATGGGCAGATATACAAATGATCCAGCAGTCCTTTAGACACTTGTTTAGTATGTGGCTTGTTTAGTATGTGGCTCATTATCTTGAAACATGTGGGCTTTCACATGTTTCACCAGGAGCCCTGGTGGTGTAGTGGTTAAAGGCCAATAGTGCAGCCACAAGGTTGTGAGTTTGATCCCAGGTCTCCAAGGTTGACTCAGCCTTCCATCCTTTCATAGGTCAGTAAAATGCCCCAGCTTGTTGGGGGCAATTGGTTTACAGATTGTAAACCGCTTAGAGAGTGCTGAGTTCACTGATAAGTGGTATACGGTAGAAATGTAAATGCTAAATGCTATTTCAGTGGAACGTCATTGTATAACTCTTGTAAATGAAAGCCTCTTCTGTCTTTTCCTCTCCCAGGGAAACTCATAATTTCAAAAGTCTTTCTTGGACACAGCACTCAAGCTCATGAGGTGGATCCAGTCACCTATATCAGCTATCCTGGGGTCAATTCTGTGTTCAGGCCTTGCAAATCCTCCCAAAATTGCATTCGTACATCCTGCAGTGGGATTTTGGATCAGCCAGAGAAGCCAAAAAGTGAGTGAACTTTTCCAAGTGGAGTGTCTTCTTTCACACATGTAGTCAGGGATAGGAAAAAAGTTTGGTCTTTTAGATGGTACTGTACTCCAGTACTTCTCTGCCTAATGTAGTCTGGACAGTGGCAAGGCATTATGGGAGCTGTAATGCAACAACACTGGGAGAGCCATACATTCCTTATGCCTGTATTAGAGCTTCATCAGAGAATATTGTTCTTAGGAATTAAAAGGCATTACCAGTTTTTCTCCCCACAAGTATATTTTCCCTGTGAGTAAGACACATTAGATTGCTTCAGTTCAAGTCATAAACTTGATGAAGGGATACTTGGTAAACAGTTATTTGCAGTGCTTCTGGGGGGCAACATCTCTCATAATGTCCCAGCCAGTATGACCAATGGCTGGGGGGGTTCTAGTTGTTTTATTTTTTTAAAAAGAACTTTCCAAGCTCTTATAATTTGGTTCAGTTCAGTTCATCTCCATCATCAAAAGCCTTAACCTAATGCAAAGCCTGGTGAATTCTTTTATCACTGGTAAATTTTCAAATGGTAATGGAAACTTCAGCTGTTTGGAGACAAATATAAATAGCAAATAGATTTTCTGTTTTCCAAAAGGGAGATTAGCCATTAAAAGTTTGTTCTTTCCAGCATTCCTGAAATAATCTGAAATCTGTTTGACACCTAGTTGAACCCATTCCATTTAGGTCTGTAATTCATCCTTCACTTCATCTCAGGATTCTAACCATGTATCCATTCTGATTAAAGAGAAATTGTTTAAAAAAACTTTGTAAAAGACTGGGAACCATTTATCCTTTTTTTAAAGAAGAGAGTAGGGAAAGCTATACTTGTAGCATTTGAGTATTGATTAAATGACTTTTTTATTTATTTTTTTGTTGCGTATGCATTTAGGTAGAAGCATAAGCATCTAGGAAGTAGTAATGAAGAAGAATATGATTGTATGCTTTTATGTCTTCAGTTTGTAGTGTAGGAAGTTGCGGGCTTTTTTTAGTTTGTTTGTATTTGTTGTTCGGGGATAAATTAGTATGACTGAGTATGTTTGAGTGTTTTATGTGATTGTCAAAATACAATATATATATATATATATATATATTCATTCTGACCATGAAGACCACAAGACTTCATACCTCCTTCGCCTTCCTGCACTTGCTTTTTCTAAATTTTGCCTGAGATCTCAAAAAGCCACATTTCTTTGCATATTTGATTGCGCAGAGTTTGGTTGTGGTACAGGTTACTTAAAAGTATTGTGTTAAGGTGGAATTTAGAGAGAGAGAGAAAAATATGGACATGTGTTTTATGTGTACATTTTCCAGTTGCATCAGTAATAGCCAACAAAAATTTTTCTCTGTTTCTCTTACCAGTTTCTACACTCCATGGTTAAAGTAACATTATCCCAAGAATCTGAGGCATCACTGCAAGTCTTAGGAGTTTATCACACTGGGGCTAATTTTGGCATTAAAGAGAGATTAAAGCGTATTTAAAGCATTCCACAAATATAGCGAAAATGGCAAGTAAATGTGTGAATGATTATCCCACGCAATTGTGCAAATAAAGTGATATTGAAAATACATTGTTGCTGAAATCTCAAAAGCAAAAAGATGCTCGTTAATGCTTCTTTATGACCACTTTAATGGTGGGTTTTGTGCGACATCGTGTGAAATCATTCCCTGTAATTATGCAATTTTTCGAGGATATTCATGGGATAAACTCCCAATCTCCTTTGTGTGATAAACTTCTTAGGCAGCATGGAGTCAGTGCATGCACATGATAATTCATAATGCAAATAATTCTCTCGTAGTGCCCCCAAACAAGAGCAGCAAGGTGTGAGTGAACCAGCATGCTGTAGTGGTTTGAGTGTTGGGTTATGACTCTAAATACAAGGATTTGATTCCCAGCTCAGCCACGAAACCCACTAGATGATCTCAGGCAAGTCACTCTCTGTCAACATCAGAGAAAGGCAGTGGCAAACCACCTCTGAACAAATCCTGCTAAGAAACCCTCATGATAAAAAGAGGATCCCAACAATTATCGACCAGTTAGTCTGACATCAATTCCAGGAAAGGTTCTAGAGCAGATCATTAAGCAGAGAGTCTGTGAACACTTAGAGGCCAATGCCATAATCACAAAAAGCCAACATGGGTTTCAGAGAAACATGTCATGCCAAATGAACCTGATCTCTTTTTTTGATAAAATTACCAGCTTGGTAGATGAAGGGAATGCTGTGGATATAGTTTACCTCGATTTCAGTAAGGCCTTTGACAAGGTTCCCCATGACATTCTTGCAAACAAGCTTGCAAAATGTGGGATAGACAAGTTAACTGTTACATGGATTTGTAATTGGTTGAGTGGCCGAACTCAAAGGGTGCTCAACAATGGCTCCTTTTCATCCTGGAGAGAAGTGACCAGTGGGGTCCCACAGGGCTCTGTCCTGGGCCCAGTGCTATTCAACATCTTTATTAACGATTTGGATGACAGAATTGGGGGCATACTTATCAAATTTGCAGATGACACTAAACTGGGAGGAGTAGCTAATACCCCAGAGGACAGGATCAAAATTCAAAATGACCTGAATAGACTAGAAAGCTGGGCCAGTGCTAACAAAATGAAATTCAATGCGGAGAAATGTAAGGTTCTGCACTTAGGGCGGAAAAATGAAATGCACAGATATAGGATGGGGGACACCTGGCTGAATGAGACCACATGTGAAAGGGATCTAGGAGTCCAAGTAGACCATAAGCTGAACATGAGTCAACAGTGTGATGCGGCAGCTAAAAAAGCCAATGCAATTTTAGGCTGCATCAATAGAAGTATAGTTTCTAGATCAAGGGAAGTTATAGTGCCACTCTATTCTGCTTTGGTCAGGCCCCACCTGGAATACTGTGTCCAGTTCTGGGCACCACATTTCAAAAAAGATGTGGAGAAACTGGAGCATGTCCAAAGGAGGGCAACTAAGATGGTGAAGGGTCTGGAAACCTTGCCCTATGAAGAACGCCTTAGGGAGCTGGGGATGTTTAGCCTGGAGAAGAGAAGGTTAAGAGGTGATATGATAGCCCTGTTTAAATATTTGAAGGGATGTCATATTGAGGAGGGAGCAAGCTTGTTTTCTGCTGCTGCAGAGACTAGAACGCGGAACAATGGATGCAAACCGCTGGAAAAGAGATTCCACCTCAACATTAGGAGGAACTTCCTGACAGTAAGGGCTGTTCGACAGTGGAACACACTCCCTCGGAGTGTAGTGGAGTCTCCTTCCTTAGGGGTCTTTAAGCAGAGGCTGGATGGCCATCTGTCAGGGATGCTTTGACTTGGAGTTCCTGCATGGCAGGGGGTTGGACTGGATGGCCCTTGTGGTCTCTTCCAACTCTATGATTCTATGATTCTATGATTCTATAAGTACTCCAGTTAGGGTTGCCATAAATCAGAAACAATTTGAAGCCCCACAACAACAACAAAAGATGTAAGTAACCACTAGAGGGAGCGCCAATCACGTACTATAAAGCTCAATCTGTTTCACTCTGAAAGCCACTGTTTCTCCTTTTCTGTGCTGTTTATCTATGCTAATACTGCAAAAAGTGGAAAAATAGAAACTGTATACCACATCATCTGGCACCTGTTATGGAACCACTCTCTTGCAGAGGGTCTACTGCCATCCCCTATGACTTCCAAATCCTATTGCTTCTCTTTGCTGTTTTTATCTGTTCATTTTATAAACATTGGGGACTAGAGGGTGAGAAGATGGAATAGTGGCTTCCCCTTGTGTTCTCCTTTTTGTTCAGTTGTGTAAACTAGCTGTTATTCCAAGGTTAGAGGGGCAGTGTAAAAAAAAAGACAAGGAGCCATCATAGCCTCCAAGATAACCTAATGGGGGAGCCAGTTTGGTGCAGTGGTTAGAGCATTGGATTGGAAAGATCTGGGTTCAAGTCCCCCATTGAGCCATGAAACCCACTCGGAAACCTTGCGTAAAATACTTTATTTCTCATCTTGACTGTTTCACAAAGCTGTTGTGAGAATAAAATCAGGATGAGGAGAGGCACATATGCCCCTTTGAGGGTTTTTTGCAGGAAATGTTGGGTATTTTTATATTTTTATTTATTAAAACATTTAAACTATTTATTCACCTATACCCAGGTGTCTGAGGATGTTGTACAATTTAAATCAATATAAATAAAACAGCAAGAATACTATAAGCAATCTAAAAGCATGTGAAACAGAGTCACAATTTGAAATGTGAATGTTTTAAGCCAATTAAAACAGTACAGCATAAGACAATTTAAAACCATGTACACGTGCAGATTTGAATGGGATCAATTAGATCCCAAAGGCTTTAGTAAAAAGTCATAGTTTTACTTGGTGCCAGAATGCCCCCAGTGTTTAAAAATTAACAATTCCAGCACATGAATACAAGTTGTCTGAGAAGACCCTGCAACTTCTTGTGTCTGCACTGTTGCTTTGGAGCACAGCCCCCTGAATAGTTCTCCTGAACATCCTTGTCCTCTTGCATACAATGTCAAATTTAAAAATCACTGAGCTGTCTGTGGTTGTAACCCTATTGGAATTTCCAGATGTCTCTCAATATCAGTTGTAGGGAATAAAAAAGGCTGGAGAAGGGGGCATTGCCTCCTTATCTTACTACAGGGCATTCTATACTCAGGGGGAATTTTCCCCTGGTCCCCATGCAGCTGCCTTTCTCTATCTTAGGGAAAAACTAAATTTGTGCAATAAATCTATGGCTCTTCACTGGTGGGACATTACCAGTGAAATGCAGGAGAAGTCTACATGGGGCATAAATAGTAACAAGTATGATAATTCCATTAAAATTGTAATAATACAACTGCAATTTTAAAAATGTATTATCTTTCTGTTTATACTCAGCCATACAGAAAACATTTTATATTCAGCCATGCTGGTACATATTTCAGATACTAAAAGAACTATTATTATCCATTTGCATTTACTTGCCAAAAAACAGCTGTTGTTTTTGTGTGTGTGTGATCCGTAAAACGTAGTGTAAATATATTAACAGAATGCCTGTAAACACATAAATCCCTTTTTAAAAAAGCAAGAAAAGGTGGTTTTTTTTGTTTCTACCATGGTAAGTCCCAGGTTTGTTAGTACTGTAGAGTGGCTGATGGGACAACAGATAGAAGAGATTGAAAGGTTTAAACAAATTACTAGGCTGAGCAGGTGCTGAGAGGTTTCTTCATTCTATAGCCTCCTCTTCCATCCTACTAAGCCCCCATTTTTCATCTGATGGACCTAAAGATTCTAGTAAATGGGGAAAAAACAGACAAATCTGGGAATAAATCTAGCAAATGTGAAATCCACCCAAACTGCTTCTAAATATAATTGCCCACATAAAAGTATCATCCATAATTGCATCAATATTCTTGCCCTTCTCTTTAGGTTCAGAGATTTGCTCTGCCATGAACTATAAGAACTGCGACTGCAGCCTCCGACAGTGTGAGTGGTTTGTGTTTGATCACGATCTGGTTTTGCCAGAGTACGTCGTTGAGTTTGAGTACATCACATTGGTATGGGTTTCCTGTTTGCTAGCAGTGTGTTCAATGCTACAAGCTAACATAGATGTTTGTTTTTTGGTAGCACTAATGATAACTTGTAAGACTGTTGTACTCCTGGCCTCAACCCTGCAGTGATAGCATGCAGCCCCTTTAGGTGGGAGATGGAGAAGAAGGTGCTATGAAACATCCTGGCCTTAGAAAACATCCTGGCTAAGGAAAATCATATTCACCCATTTAGCTAAAATAGAATGCTGATTTTATAAGGCTGAAAATGAGCAATAACTTATTCAAAGATCTAAAGATGATATGGCAAAGGCACCCTTTCTCATGCTGTGGAGCATTCATCCCAATATCTAGTAAGTGCACTCGTGGGTTTTAAGGTTTTGATTTACTGCTTGAAAAAAAAACAAAGCCTATTTCACCGGAGATGACCAAAGGACAAAAGAAGGAAGAAGAGTATGTGACAAAAAATGTAGTCCTGCTTTCATATTACCATCAATTATGTCTTGGAAACTTGACTGTTTTCCCTTTGTAAACATGTTTTTTCTTGTTTGAATTAGCATATGCATACCTAGGGCTACAAACAAGATCAAAAGCTGGGTAAATTTGTAGTAAATGATTATTACATGGGTGCTTCAATATGCAAAGGGATGTTGCCTTACCTTTCAGGCTAACTGAGAGAAAGACATTATAGCATAAGATTTTGTAGACTTGGTCTACTTCCACAGATACATGGAGGAATGCATGCATGCATGCATCTGAGGAAGTAGACCAAGTCTATGGAAGCTTATGCCACAACATCTTTTACTCAGTTATTTCAAAGGTGCTACAACATCCATTTGCATACTGATATATAGATACTTGTAGTTTACGAATACTGGTGCTGGAGAAGAGTGCTGAAGATACCATGGACAGCCAGAAAAACAAGCAAATGGGTCCTTGTGGAAATAAAGCCAGAAATCTCCCTAGAAGCCAAAATGATCAATTTGAGAATGCAATTTCTCTCTTATTTTTTCATTCTGCAAAAATTTTGAACACACCAACACCCTAGCCCCAATTTATGAATTCACAATAAAAATGGCAGTCCAATTTTTTTTAGGGGGCGAACGGATACACAGCTTTCAATTAAAAAAACAATTGGATATCTGTATAACTTTGGTGTCTTCATGCCATATGTTCATATGCTTGAAAGTGTTCTAAGGTCCTCAATCCACTGAATTATAGGAGGTGGTCATTTATCTTTCCAAATGTTCTACTAGAAGTCCTTTAGCTACTGAAAGGCTACAGAATCAATTTCCATTGAGAGTATAGTTTATTTCCAAAAGATAGGAAGTACTATAAAAGCATGTTCATATCTGCAAATTTCTGTGATTACTCTAAGATTAATGCAAATTATAACTTGGAGATTGGAGAAAAAACTGATTGGGAGAGGAAGCAAACCTCCTAAATTTGTTCATCCCGGCTACAGACATAAGCATAAATGAATTCAGAATGCAGTTTTATCACATACATGTCTTGGTCTGAAGCCAGCTGTAGTTCCCAGCCTTAATGTTGTTGTGAGATTTGAATTACCGGAAGCTCCAGCCAGCGTCCAGTGATGGGGAATTCTGGGAGTTACAGTTCAACAAAATGGACCTATATATTAGGAAACAATGTCCTACACACAAATTTATAATGGGCTGTCAACTCAAGGATAAATCTGAGAGTTTTGATATCCACTGCTCCCAGAGTATTCTGGCCTCAGAGCTGTTCTGGATTCATCCTATTATCTCCACACTCTGGAGCAACACTGTGCTATAGCCACTGGTGCGAGTCGGTCCCTCTGAGGTTGAAGATGAGGTGCCCAACATCAATCATGTGTCTTGTGACCTCAGAGAGAGTGACTCATGCTGGCAGTGGTGCCAAGCACCACAGCAAGACACATGTGTAGACAGCCACCCAGGGTTGCTCAGGAGTATTCCAGATTTTCTTGAAAAAACTAGAGCAAAAGATAAGTCTTTTTAATCTAGTTAAAGGGAGGGATGGGCCAAATTTGGTGTGGAATTGGCCTGACATCATGATGATAGTCTGCACTTTAATCAGGCATTTGGCCCTGCATTGTTAAGACAGGGCACCTTGGGCGGAGAGAGGGCAGTTCATTTGTCCCATGTAGCCATGTCCTGAGTGTTGCATTTACATTTTTTCAAATAAAAGTTTCCTATATAACCCTGGGTCTTTTGTGTAGGTCAAAGTAGAGACTCTGTTCTCTGCGCTCAGCAATGTGATCGGGGAAGAAGGAAGGAGATATTCAGCAGGTTTTGTACTGTCTCGGGATATGCAACGTGATGATGATGTTTTAAACATGGAGCCTGCAATTAAGCCCAGGCCCAAAATTGTTTGCTTGGATGAAAAAACTGTCTTAGCTGTTGCAAAGGCCAACGTTTACAGTCAGATAACGGTGAGTGTCCTCTCATAGATGGCATGACGACAAAATCAAAGGCAATGCTGCATATAAAAAGTGTGAAAAAATCTTGGTAGTCTCCTGATGTTTGGTGAATTTCATTTATTTATTTATTTGGCTTTGTCCCATTACAGTGTCTTTCTCCTTGTCTAGGCAGATTAGGGATTGACAGATGTGGAACGGTGGGTATGAATTTAAAGAAAACCAGTTGGTGGTAGAGCACAGGTTTCAGTTTCAAATACCAGTATTAGGAGCAAGCAAGGCTACTCTTGGCAAAAAATATTGTACAGGTGGTGTTGAAATGTGAAGTTACTGCTGCGATTATATAAAAAGAGTGAAGGGTTTGATTTGTTTTAAAATAAAAATGTTGCATCCTTGAATAGTACAGAGCCACTACCAACCAGGGGTGATCCACCCCCAAATCCCAAATAGACTTCCCAAAGAGCAGGACAATACAAGGTGTACTTTGACCTTGCAAAGGAAGAAGTGAAACACCAAATTGCATGCAACTGGCCACCTCTCTTGTGCTACCTTTGTACATATCCTTTTCTGTTTGCAGTCAAAAATCTCGACCCTTATAGAACTGGGACATGTCCGGTATTGTAAGGGATGTCCTCTGTTTGAGGCCTGGAAAGCTTTTCCTTTTACACAGACTGAACAAAAAAAATCCTTTATATTTCGGTGCGAGCCCTTTCATAAAGACAAAAACAGGTGAATGATGTACCATATATACTCGGCTATAAGTCAATAAATGTATGCCCCAAAATTGACCCTATAATTTTGGGTAGACTTATATAAGGGTCAGTACATCAGAAGTGCTTAGAAGGATCCTAAAGCAAGCAAGCCTGATGCCCCAATCTCCATTGAACACCAATTCCTTCCCCCTCCAGTCCGTTTTGCAAGGCTTTGCTTTCTGTCGGAAAAACCTCTCCATTTAAATCCACTTGCTTGTCTCTCTGGTCCCTTTTGCAAGCCCTGGCTTCCTATGGAAATACCTCTCCAGTTAAATCCACTTGCTTCTCTCTCTGGTACATGTTGCAAGCCCTGGCTTCCTATGGAAAAACCTCTCCATTTAAATCCACTTGCTTCTTTCTCTGGTTCGTTCTGCAAGACCTGGCTTACTATAAAAAAACTCTCCATTTAAATCCACTTGCTTCTTTCTCTGGTTTGTTTTGCTATACCTGGCTTCTTATCAAAAAACCTTTCCATTTAAATCTACGTACTTCTCTCTTTGGTCCATTTTGCAAGCCCTGGCTTCCTATGGAAATAAAAAACTCTCCATTTAAATCCACTTGCTTCCTTTCTCAATCCAATGTTAAAACCTCTCCTCCACCACCTGGGAATCAGTTGGGAGAGGTGCAGAGAAGGAGAAGGGGGGACAGAAGTGGCATTTCCCCCTTTATATTCTTATTTATAGCCCCCTAAGTTTTACCCTCAACTTATCCACGGGTCATATCAAAATTCAGGATTTTGACCCTGAAACCTTCCCTTGACTTATACAGAGGTCGACTTGTACATGAGTATATATGGTAATTTATGAATTGATGAATGCGGACAAACGCATGGCTAGGCTAACTGAAATCAATACTTTTATTTGGCATTTAGGTAGAAAACAGACTTGTTCATAGCTGCTCACTGACTGTCAACTCTGCATGTCATGAATTTTGACTGTCCTTGAAAAATCTGACAACACTATTTGTGATCTACTTCCCTGCCCCCAAACTACTGTCTCTAGGCATATTTTTCCTCTACCTGGGACTCCTAGTAGTTGTCTGAGAGGATGGAAAATCATTTTAAAAGGGGGGGGGGGGAGAGATCCATAGGAAGGGATGAGGATGGTTCATCACCACTCCCCTTTGGCTTTCATAACTGAATCCTCCAAGGTGGTGGTGTAAGGAAGCCCAAAGATTAAATGTCTCTAATTCCTCTTGGAGGAAATAAAAAGGGGCGAAATTTATTTTTCCAACCTCATTCTAGTTTTCTTCTGTGACTCAATGACTCCCTAAATAACTCAAGAACAATTTAGTTTTGTAAGATAGCAAATTCTCATTTGATTAAATCATAAAGCTCTTCATCAATACTGTAAAAGCACAAACCTGGTAATGGGTTTTCTTAAGAATAATTTGGGTCAGATGCAATTAGTTCAAGTAAATCTCCCTTTGTGTCTGCAGCCAATGATGCAGACTTGAACTCCCAGTGCTGTTATGCAGCACCCAGTCAGCTTTGAGCGAGTGAGAGACTTGATATTAACAGCCCTACTTACATCTTACAGACTCAGGGCCATGGCTTCCTTGACTGAATCTATCACATGTAATGTGGTCCTCTTTGTTTCCTACTGCTTTTAACATCACTCATGTTTGCCAATAAATTATGGCATCTCATCTCACAGTACAAAAACTTCA
Source organism: Urosaurus nigricauda (assembly GCA_034509955.1). NCBI lineage: Eukaryota > Metazoa > Chordata > Lepidosauria > Squamata > Phrynosomatidae > Urosaurus > Urosaurus nigricauda. The sequence goes on from JAOEGL010000001.1 coordinate 11,025,455, forward strand.
GTTGTCAATTTGGCTTCTAGTGAAAGTTCAGGCTTGCTTTGCTCTAAGATGTGTTCATTTCTCCTTTTAGCAGTCCATTTGTATTCATAGAGCTCATGTCCAGCACCACATTTTAAATGCGACATTGCAACCTTTATGTTAATTGGAAGTGGCGAGTAATCTTTTGTGCATGCAGTCTTTCATCCATTCATCATTTTTTTAAAAATAGGAAGCCACACAAGTGGACCCCATGGATTTCCAAAATCTGTGGATGCTCAAATCCCATTAAATACAATGGCATAATAAAATGATGTCCCTTATATAAAATGGCAAAATCAAGGTTTGCTTTTTGGAATCTATTTATTTTTAAAATATTTTTAAACTGTGGATTATTGAATCCATAGATAAAGAATCGGTGGATATGGAGGGCTATTTCCACTCCCATTAGGAGCTCCACTTGCTCTTTTGCATGCCATGTATGTACACTGTTCCCACCATGCTGCATTATATAGTTTGAAGAGGTTCATGATAATTTTGTGTGTGCATGTGAGCACATACACCTTCAAGTCGCCTGTCAATTTATGGCTCCCCCATGAATTTCATAGGGTTTTCTTAGGCAAGGAATACTCAGTGGTCATTCCTTCCTCTGAAATATAGCCAACAGCACCTGGTTTTCATTGGTGATCTCCCATCCAAATACAAACTAGGCTGGCTCAGCTTAATAGCCAAAGTCAGAGGGAATCTGGTGCTTTTCGGGTATTTAGCCGTATAGGTATTTGTTGTTAACTGCCTTCAAGTCGATATCAACCCATGACGACCCTGCTGAGGAGACATCTCCAAGATCCTCTTTCCTCCACTGCTCTTGTCAACACCTGCAAACTCATACTTGTGATCTCTTTAATAAAGTCCATCAGTCTTACATGTGGCCTTCCTCACTTTCTACTTTCTTCTGCCTTTCCTAGCATTTCGGTTTTTTCTAATGATTCATGCCTTTTTGTAATGTGTCCAAAGTACAACAACCTGAGTTTTGCCATCTTGGCTTCTAATATTAACACAACTGTGTCACAACTATGGCATTGCAGAACTGGAATACCTCTGCAGGATTTGGTTGGTATTTACTATGAGTTGTTAGTGTATCCTTCAAGAATCTGCTTCTTTTTAAATATAGGTTCTGAACTTGCATGGAAATAGACTGAGCAAACTCCGAGACATCTCCAAGCTAACTGGACTTCGCAAGTTAATTCTCAGTTTTAATGAATTTACTTGCTTAGATGATGTTTATCACTTGGTAAGAGAAAAGTGTGTTATGTTCTGCTCTTTAAGGGGTGTATATTCATGAAAAAGATATTTAATGCTGTGATCAAATCTGTTTCCTCTCCCCATTCATAGGTGGTTTAAAAAGGGGGGAAAGAACATTTAAATGACTGGGCAGAGGTGGAGCAAAAAAGTAGGAACTTAATAGCTGTTTGTGCCTGCTTGGGCCCTGAGATCATCAGGAGAGTCTCTTCTCTCAGTTTCAACACCTTCACAAGCACAGTTGGTGGGGATACGAGAGAGGGCCTTCTCAGACCTCAGTCCCACTTAACAGATAAATCGGTATGCAATCCAAATCGATGGATCAATTCAACATTGGATCGTGGTTTACACTACACTTGCCCCTATCACATTTTCTGTCATTTTCTGGCATCAAAATAACCCACTTGTGGTTCTCATTCACCAGTGAATTGATTCAAAATTATTCAGTTCCAGCTGGCCGAAGGGCAAATTTGAATTGATTCCGATCCACTTGTGGTTCACACTTGTGTTGAATTAATTTGGTGAAAAAGCACAGAAAAAAAACAGCGTCAAAAACACCCAAGTTAAATGGGTCTGGTGCATGACCCCCCTCGCCGAATAGCTTCAGCAAATTGATTTAAGTGGGAACTAGGTTCATTTGAACCAGTTCAAACCGAATTGTGATCTGGTTTAAAAGGTAGTGGTAATGAGCCCTCAGTGGCTGCCTACAGACTCTGGAACTTCATTCCCAGGGAGATCAGAATGGCCCCATCCCTGCTTTCCTTCTATTATAAGCAAAATCCTTTTTATTCCTACAGGCTCTTTTAAACTGTAAGCTGCCTTGAAGCCCAATTCTAGGAGGAAAGTGGAATGATGATGATGATGATGATGATGATGATGATGATAACAGCTGCAGCAGCAACAGCTGTAGTTATATCAGAACACAGCCATCTTTTCATCAACCGTTCCCAGAATTCCCCTGAGGGTGACCTTATCACTCTTATATTAGGCTTATAATAATATTCCTGGTTATCTGTCTTTTCCCCAGAGGCTGCGCTGAAGCAGAACTTGGAAGCTACTTTTGGGGTACGATTCCCATAATCTCTAGTGAGGACAGTCACTGGCCATGATGGCTGGGAGATTCTGGGAATTGCTGTCCAAAGGGTTAGGAATGTCTTTGGGGAAACATGGGTGGCCAAGAAGATTATTTCTGAACACACTGTGAATTGGAAATGCTGGAGTTCAAAGTGTGAAGAAAAGTGAGACATTTTTCGCATACCTCTTCTACCATTGACATGTCATTCTAAACAAAAGATTCATTTTGAACGTTTGGCTGAGCTTTAAAAGTAATCCATTTTGAACAGTGTTCAGCTATGTCAATAGTGCCTTTGTCACCATTCTAACATTATATATTACAATTTAACATTATAAATTGCAGCCAAACTTGGAATATTTTGATGCCAGCCACAACCATGTCATCACTCTTGAGGGCATTCGTGGCCTAAACAAACTGAAACATTTGGACCTGAGCTGGAACCAACTGAAAAAGGCAGGAGAAGAAATCAGCGTCCTGAGAAAACACACACCAGCCGTCCTCAGTTTGGATATCAGACATAACCCATGGCATAAGGTATGTGACCTTCTGAACATATAATGGAAAGAAGGTTGTTTTTTTTTAAGTTGGTGTTAACCTTCAAGTAAGCATAGTTATTATCTCTGACTCTTGCTATTATTGCCATTGCTTCTATTATTATACTACAGTTACTTGCCAGAACTAGCTGCTTATATCACCATCCTTGTATCACCATCCCATTTCTAATTCTACAAGTGTTACTATATTAGATTTGACACTGAATCTTTAATTTAATCAAATTAACTAATTAACTTCGTGCCTTTGCCCCATTACAGGGCCCACAGTGACTTACAACACAAGTTAAAACAGCACTGAGTTGAACCCAATCAGTTATAAAGTTAGAGAACAATTTAAAAACAATTTTAAAAACCTGTTACATTAAAAGTAAACACTGAACTAAAGACAGATTTTTAAAATGTTAAAACATAAGGAAGAACTTCAACATCCCTGCCATTAAAAGATCACATGCTGAGAGCATGTGACTTGTTTGAAGTCACCCAGTGGCTTTCATGGCTGAGCACGGAATCAAACCCTGGTCTCCAGAGTTGTAGGCCAACCCTCAAACCACTACACCATGCTGGTTGTACATCCTTTTCCAATTCTTTGGTAAATTAAAGTTTTAGTTTGACAGGTGGCAACCATCACAGGGGCTAAATTGGCTTCATTGGAAGAGAGAGTGCCCTTATGGGCAGAATATCATCGGTCAAAAATGGAAAGAAAATAAAATTCTGGCTTAGAAAATGTCTAGACATGATGGAGATGGACAAGAACGCCACATCATTGAATGACAAGTCCAATAAAGCATGAGATAAAGACTGGGAATTACTCCTAAACTTTTGTGAAATGAAATAGTCCATTAAACAAACCTGAATTTAGGAGCTATTATTGAGTTTAAGAGTAGACCAACACACAACTGAACAAGTAATAAAATTAAAAACAACAACAATGAAGTTCAAATATTTACTATCAATGTGTTCATTTCAAAGCCCAAATTAATTAATAAATAACAGAAAGGTAAAGTTTTTTTTACTGTACTAGGATGATGTAAAGTGTATTAAAATTTACTTGAATGTTGCACAGTTTACAAATATCCAAATAATAACAAGAATATGTGGATGAACAATGTTAACAGGTTAACTTGGTGAAGAATAATATTTGTATATGATGTGCTCTAATGTAATCCAAACTAAAGATGCAGCATAAATCATTGGGAGATTGACTGGGGAAGGGGGGAAGAGAACCGGCTATAATGTTGTGGAGTAGAATTGCAGATGCACACAAAATTATATAACTGTCAGTAATGATGTATAGCTCATATATCTCTTATTTATGTATTATTTTTATGAATGAAATTGTAAAAATTTTTAAAAAGGAAGGGAGTGTGCCAGAGCCTGAACATTTTTTAACCTAAAACTTCCAGAATCCCTCAGCCAGCCTGCCTGCCTTAGTACAAGATGGTTAGGAGATTTGGGAGCTTGTAACCTGAACAAGTAAAGGTTCAAAATTCTGGAATCAGCTTGGCATTATCAAACATCCCATTCTATTTCACTTTGTCTTCTCCCCAAGCCAGCCTCCGTGCGGTTGAGCGTGATCGGCCAGCTGAAGGCTTTGACACACCTTGATGGAATTCTCATTACCGAGGAAGAGGCAGCGGCTGCAGTTCAGTTTATGGCGGACTCAAAAATCACTCAGGTTTGGTGGTCTGGTTTGTTTTGTTTTCTGTGACAATTATTTTATACTGATTGAGTATATCCATTGAGATGATATGCAATTATCTACAACTGCTCCTGTTTCTACTACTACTACTACTACTACTACTAATAATAATAATAATTGATGATGATAATGATGATGATGCAGAAGATATTCTGAATGACAACTTGATAAGCAACAGTTATTTGCTTGTACTGTTCTTTGTTAGCAATGTTTGAAAGAATTTGTCTATATCTCATCATTCATAATTCTGTCATTCTTGCATTGATATTGCTCACTTCTTGAAACATTTGGACTTTCTAGATTGGCAGGAAAGTGTGACATGAAGTTGCCTTTTCCTTAATGCTTAGCAGCTGCACCACAGCCTTTAGATGGAGCTGTGCTGTTCCGCAGTTTTTAAAAAAGAAGCTGGGAAAACCAGCACCTTTTTAAAGGCGCTTCTTCTCCCCTAAAACGCAAAAAAAAGCGTTTTCATGGCACACTTTCCCCTTTTCTCATCTAAAGGCTAGACTTTCATGCAGCCATGAACACACTTCTTTTTGCCAATCTAGAATGCCCAATTGTGTATGAGAAAGATTAATTAGCAGGTTACTCTCTTATGGCCAGTCAGGGAACACTTACTGTTTTATGGCCAGTCAAGGAACATTTATGGAAAATCAGCTACACTCAACTGAGTAGCTCATTTCAGATGGTTAAAAACATACTATGAAGGACTATATAGAGAAACAAACGAAATAAAACAGCATAAAAAGAGGACAATGGAATATTTAAAGAACATAAAAGAGCTGGGAATGGATAAAGATATACAAGAGAAGCTGAATAAGACAATATCAATAGAAGAAATAAGCGAAGCCATCGACAGAGCAAGAAGCAGGAGTGCCCCCGGCCCGGATGGGTTCCCAATGACCTATTACAAAAACTTCAAAGAAGTATTATTAGGCCCGCTGCACAGAACACTAAATGAAATACACCAAATAGGAATACCAGAAACATGGAAAGGTTGAAATATAGTACTACTACCTAAAGAAGATAAGGACCACACACTAATGAAGAACTATAGGCCAATTTCATTATTGAATTCAGATTATAAAATATTTGCCAGTATAATAGCCAAAAGAATGAAAGAGATACTACAAAAATGGATCCATCAAGACCAATGTGGCTTTCTCCCAAAGAGACAAACAAAATATAAGAATCATATTAGATTTAATAGAATATTATGATAAAAACCCTGGGAAAGAAGCAGTGTTGTTGTTCTTAGATGCGGAAAAGGCATTTGACAACTTAAATTGGCAGTTCATGTTTAATCTTTTGGAAAAACAAAATTTTGGGGATAATATAGTAAGATATTTTAAAAAAAGAAAATGGGAAAATGAAAATGAAAAGCAGAGAAGAACTTGAGCAGGAGGGACGAGAAATGAACTGGTTTCACTACCTACAATTGAAACAGAGATATTTAACAGATATGAAACAAGATGGTGTAACAAATGAAAAAACGGAATTAGACGAGATAGTAGAGGGAGAAGAAAAGAAGATAATATCTAAGCTATACAAAGTTTGTTTGAAATTACAACTAGAGGCAACAGAAACCATATAAAACAATATGATAGAATGGGCAAAGAATTTGAAACATAATATACCATTAAGTAAGTGGGAGAGAGCTTGGGGTAAAGATCTGAGTTTTACACTGTGTAATGACCTTAAGGAAAATCTATATAAAATGATATATAGATGATATCTTACTCCTACAAGGCTTGCAAAAATATACAGAGGAAAAGGGAATCTGTGTTGGAGGTGTAAGGAGGTATCTGGAACATTCTATCACATGTGGTGGACATGCTCGAAAGTTAGGAAATTTTGGATAGAAGTGCATAGAATAATACAGGAAATATTTAAAATCAAAATAGAATTGAAGCCGGAGTTATGTCTACTGAATATGGAGTTATGTCTACTGAATATGGTAGAAGAGAGAGAAGCAAGGAAGTATCTAAAATATATTCTATATTTAATAACTACAGCAAGGCTAACAATTGCAAGAAACTGGAAAGGGAATAATCCTTTGGATGTTGATGACTGGCTAATTAAGACTTTACAGGTAGTGGAAATGGATAACTTAACCAAACTATTAAGGGAGGAGGAGATTAAGGAAGATGACCTGATATAGTGATATAGTGAATGTGAAGTAATAGGTCTAGGTAAAAACTAATTAAGGGAATACGTAATATCCGACTCTGGAATCACTATAAATAGAGGTTAAAGGTCTAAATAAATATGGCAAAGGAAACATGAGATAATATAGGAAGAAATATATTAAGAGAACTATAGAGGTGAATTTCACTAGTTCTGAAAATAACAGTAGAGATTAAAGAAAAGTGAGATAGAGAAATGGAAAATTCATTGTTGGAAAAGAGGAATAAAAAAAGCAACTCTGTCAAGAACAGAAGATACCTGTAAATGTTGGTGGAGAAAATAAACCATAGCGGGAGGGAAGGGGGGAACTTATGAATGATACTAGAAACTTGGAATGAAATGAGTGTATGATACAAATTTACACTTTGTTTTTATTAAATAAAATTTTTATAATAAAAAACCATACCTCATTATTTATTTATTGAAATTTTTTTGGCTGCTTTCTTGGGAATGCTCACACAAGGCAACTTCCAAAATAGCAGTCTACCAAACCTCATCAGTTAATTAGAAATATAATTCAGTTGTAGACAGAAATAACATTTTTGGCATTACAAAATAACACTTTTTATTAGGATCACTAAAATGTTACCAAAGTAATAATTCAAACTTTCAGATCTCCAGAGCATGTGCTCAGGCATGATGGTGCCAAAATAGGAGATGGGGTGGGGGGGAGAGAGACTGGAATCATATTGCGGCATTCATTGTTTCAGTGTGCCTTCAAGTCCTTTCCTTCAAATTGTGTACCTAAGGCAAACCTATCACAGGGTTCGGTTGACAAGATTTGTACAGAGGATATTTGCTTTGCCTTTGCTTTTTCCTTCCATTGAGGCTGAGAAAGTGTGTATTACCCAAGGTCACCCAGTGGGTCTCCATGGCTGAGCAGGAAAATTCAAACCATGTTCTCCATAGCCATAATCCAGTGCTCAAACCACTACACCATGATGGCTCTATTAGATCATAATGTCAGTGTAAAAATTGTTGCATAAGCAGTTGTGCTATCTCAGAGCTTGTTCTCTGAGAAAGTTGGTTCTCTAGAGCAGCTATTTTCCCCACAAGCAAACACACACAAAGCTCTTCTCCTCACTATTTACTTTGATGGTTGACTATCCATTGCTTAGTGAGTGAGCTCAAGGGTTTGGGGCCCATCATGTGGTTGAATTCAAGACGAGGTGAACCACTGGGAAAACTATAATACTATAGAGAAGAATCTACCACAGATTAACAAGAAACACATACATCTACAAGCCAGCAGTAGGTAAATCCATTTTCTGTAGCTTTTTATAATAATCACAAAATTTTGACAAGTGTGTACTATAAAGTAATGCATTCTATATATTCAAAGTAGTACAAAAATAATAAGTGACACTTGTAATAAAAAAAGCTTCATGCTGGTGGCAATGTCCTTTAGTCCTGGAGGGCAATGTCCTGACGGCTACCTCCGGAGAAATGGGAGGCCGTTCTGACTTGCAGAAGTCTTCATCAGCATTGACAAGTCATGTTAAGACAGATTGGTATTTCAATTATAATTTCATGCTCAAACACAGATCAGTGCAACTTAACAATAGTCAAGTTCCTGATAAGGAATCAGCAGTGTTTCTTGTTAATCTGTGGTAGATTCTTCTCTATAGTATTATAGTTTTCCCAGTGGTTCACCTTCTTTAGGTACTGTAAATCTCCTGCGCATTTTGCTTCTCTGTTGAATTCAAGACTTCATGGAAGCTCCCTCGGGCTGTGTGTGGCCGCCAGGCTGCATGATGGATGGAAAGGTTTTGATTGCCCATCACTCAACAACAAACAACCTGATCTCCTCCATGAAGACTTTCCATGGTTGAGGTGTGGCTATAGCGAAAGCCTGGTCTCATTAACTCACTCTACCTACCTTTCCAGGTTGGTATGACATCCGACAGGGCCTCTGTTTGAAAATCTAAAACTTTGGTAGCCAGTGTGACATAGTAGTTTGAGTGTTGGATTGTGATTCTGGAGATCAGAGTTCGATTCCCACATTCGCCATGAAACCCACTGAGTGACCTTGGGTAAGTCGCATGTTCTCAGACTCAGGGGAAGGCAAAGGCAAAAAGAAGAAATCTTGCAAAGAAAAATCCCATGATAGGTTCATCCTGTGTGACGAGATTGTCTTTCAGATGTCCAGGCTGAAGGCATTTTGGTCTTTGTGGTTCAAAAGAAACACCATGGTGGTGGTGGTGATGATGATGATAATGATCATCATCATCATCATCCCATTGTTTTTTCAGTATTGAGACTCAAGGAGGCTTACAGTTTTAAAAAACTATATAGCTAAAACATTTTAAAAGTGAACATTAAAATAGGATTAAACTGTTGACAATATTAAAATGATTTAAAACTACAGTTAAAAAGATAAAATTAAAATAGTTCTGTGTAAAACAGTATAGCACCCTCAACTGTTCTTTAAAAACTTTCCATTTTAAAAGCCTCCTGTAATAAAAAGGTGTTTGCCTGGCAATGGAAGAACAACAGGAAGGGGGCCATTCTGACCTCCCTGGGGAGGGAGATCCAGAGTTTAGAGGCAACCACTAAAAAAGACCTCTCTTATGTCTCCAGCAACCATGCTTGTGATGGCTTGAATTGAGTTTGGAAACAAATTGAAATTGCAACTGGTGCTTGTGTTGCCCAGAAATGTATGAAATGAGCCTGTTCAAGTGAGGAAAAGAAATAGTTTGCTCTTTCTCCAGACATGAATTACATCAAGGGTTTTGGCTGCACACTGTGCAAAGTGTGCCTTCAATTGCAATTTGTTGTGTACTTCAGTCTTCTGGTTTCATTTCTCCAGGTGTCTCTATTGGAGCATTCACGGACAGACCGAAAAAAGCTACGCGTGATTAGCACCCTTCCTTATGCCAAAATCCTGAGCCAGATGAGCAAGAACAGAGTGGACTTGTTCCAGAACAACTGGTTTTCTATGGTAAACGGGAACTTTATCAAATGGCATGCACTTGTTATTAAGTTAGAAGGTCTCATTTTCCAGTTTCAGTTTGGCAATCTTCTTGTGAGGATTTCCATTTGCCATGGAATTCTGCTATAATTTCACCAATGGGAGTATTTTGTACCCACACAAACAGTTTGGGGTATCTGCTTGGCTAGTAAAGGATGTGGGATGTTGGTCTAGATCCAAAGGGACTCTTCTCATGTTCACCCATTGCTACTGGTTCCTTCACCTCTGTTTATTCATCTATCTATTAATTTATTTATATCCCACCTTTTTTCCAGTTTGGAATTAAGGCTGTTTACAAAAAGGCAGATTATCAGTTAAAAACGCTATAGGCTGCATCCGCACAGGAGAAATAATCCAATTTAACACCACTGTAGTAACTGCCATGGCTCATTGTTTTGGAACTCTGGAAATTGTAGTTTATTGTGACACCAGAGCTGTATGACAGAGAAGGCTAAATGTCTCACAGAATTACCTGGGAATTACCATTCCCAGAATTTCATAGCACTGAGCCATGGCAGTTAGTAGTGTCAAGCTGGATTATTTGTGCAGCCAACGTTAAAAATATATATATATAAATATTAAAAAATATTAAACAACAATAACAGAATTAAAACCATTTAAAATCTTACTTTAAAACAAAACAGTTCACCACCATAAAATGCCCTTTTCATGTCAAAAATTAGTTTCAACATGCCTATGAAAGTGATGGGACAGAAAGAAGTACCTCCACTGTGTAGATCTTAAAGCTCGGGCAGGATGATATGGGATGATACAGTCCTTCAAACAGCTTGGGCTTGAATCTTATATTCATCTAGTACAGTTATATATCACTCTTCCTCCTAATATCCTTGGACATGTTATCAACAGGTTTTAGTGCTTTTAGATCATTCCACTGTTTTATTCTCCTCCCTGCTAATTTTAGTACCAGTTTTCTCTTGTTTTTACCTGACCTGTTTTGTTGTCATTGTTTTGTCATCATTTTTGTCATCAATTGGCACATTCTCTCGAAAAGTCTCATCACTGACAATGTTGACATAAGTGGCGCTTAAAAAAACTAAATTGTAAATATGAATTATGAAACTGAACAGCCATAGTGTTATACTTTAAAGGCATCAGTATATTGAAACATCTTGTAGCATCTTTGAGACTAACTGAAAGAAAGAAGTTGGCATCTGAGGAAATAGACTTCAGTCTACAAAAGTTCATGCTGCCAACTTCTTGCTTTCAGTTACTCTCAGAGGTGCTACAAGATATCTCTATATCTACAAACAAATACAGCTATATCTTTGAATTCTATGGTTTAAGGGCATCAGATACTGTCTGATCCTGAAAAATCACCTCTTCCCATATGAGCCTGCCAGAAATTTGAGATATCCAGGGAAGCCCTGTTGCATGTCCCAGCACCTCATGCAGTTGGATTATGGAACTCCTTACTTGTCATGGCTAGCCAAGAGGTGGAGTCAGAGGATGAGAAGGAGGACATGGCTCCTCAAAGTACACTAATTGCCAGCATGTTAATTAGTCCTTGAATGGGAATCAATACCAGGTACTGTAGGCTGTATTTCAGAGCGAGGAACTGGCACAACCACCTCTTAAGTATTCCTTGCCTAAGAAAACCCTGAAATTCAACAGGTGACTTGAAGGCACATGCACACACATGCACGTTAAATGGAAAATGTTAAATATAGTGCAAAAAACTTTCTGTGGTCATTTGTGGTAGTTCCATCAGCATAATTCAACTTCAGATGAGCACTCTGAGGTTATAAAGTACTGTACTTTCCTTCCAGTCTGGTCCATGATCCCTTGAACCAGGAAATGAGCAGCTACTTTCAAAACAATCAAGTTAGTTCATCTCATTCCAATGCAAAATGCTTGGAAAGTATTCCATGCTAACATCGTGAATGATGACCAGCCATGATTTCTTGTGCATTCTGTAGGATGTTCCATTGAACAATGCAGTTGGGAGATCCTCAGGCACCCTACGCTGTCATGATCTGTAGTGTTGTGACCCATCATCCAAAGTCATGTTAATCTGCCAAGAAGAAAAGGTTAAAAGCCCCTCTGTCAGTTTGATTTGTTTTGTGGTGCATTGCATTGCTAGAGGAAGACACGTTTGCACAGTTGAGCGTAGTGTTCTGATCTTCATACATTAAGGAAAAACCCATTTGCAGAAACTGCCAAGAGAAGCAAATGTTTCAGCAATGGTGTCAATATTATACTGTGTGACATCAATGCCAAAGGTGATTCCTGTTGAGGTAGGACATATTTTTGTAAAAAAAACACCAAACCATTAGAACAAGAGACAAAATGGAACACCCTTAAGCAGTTATTTATGATTTAGAGAGATGCTTCAGAGTGGTGGACAAAGATCCAAACTCTGACAGTTATGTACTTTGCAAGTCCCTTTTGCTCTCATGCTTCACCTCTGCAAAATGAGAATCCTGAAGGGGGAGGATTTTTCTGTTAGTATTAGAGAAATACTGTGGAGACCACAGAGGAACTACATACATTCAACCTAGACAATGAGAAAATAGAAATAGTAAAGAGAGTTCCTATATCTTGGATCAAACATCAATCAGGGAGGAGACTGCAGTCAAGAAATCAGAAGAAGACTAGGAATGCGAAGGGCAGCTATGAAAGAACTAGAAAAGGTCTTAATTTGTGACCATTTGTATGTCACTTCCTCCCTGTCATACACTGCCTGTGGTCCTCTGTCTCCCCTTAGTTTTGGAAGTCACAGCAATGAAACAAAACAGGAGGATTTTTGATCCCTTGCTGGATGTCCATGCATCACTTGTGATTGCATTTGGCTTGGCAGGTCACAAATGGGAATCCCTTTGCTATACCCTTCCAAATACTCTATTGCTGTTGCTGCGTGTCTTCAAGTCGTTCCCAATTTATGGCGACCCTAAGGCAAACTTACCGTGGGGTTTTCTTGGCAGAGGGTTAGAGAAGGTTTGCCATTGCCATTCTCTGAGGCTGAGAGTGTGTGTGACCTATCCAATGTCACCCAAAAGGTTTCTATGGCCAAGCCGAGATTCAAACCTTGGTCTCCTAATGTCCTAGTCCACCATGGAAACCACTAAATCATGCTGCCTCTCAACTACTCTCTTAACAGGAAACAAACTGCAATTATTCATCTCTGCTTTCCTATTTGTTTTTGTTGTTATGTCTCTTTAATTTTACTCTGATTTATGGCATCCTTTAATCAGGTTTTGTTGGCAAGGTTTATTAAGGTGAAGTTTGTCATTGCCTGCCTTTTAGAATAAGAGCATGTGATTTGCTCAAGGTCACCCAGTGGAGTGTCTGCAGCTAAGCAAGGATTTGAACCCTGGTTTTACAGAGTCCTAGTCCAACACTCAAAACACTGCTCCACACGGGCTTTCTTCCTTTACCATATCTGTACAGTGGGCCATTTGTATCCACTGGGGTTTGGTTCCAAGATGCCCATGGATACCAAAATCCATGGATACTCATGTCTTATTAAATACAATGGCACAGAAAATGTCCCTTACATAAAATGGCAAAATTAAGCTTTTCTTTTTGGAATTAATATTTTGAGGGGAATATTTTCAAGCCATGGATGGTTGAATCCATGGGTATGGTGCATAATTATTATTATTATTATTATTATTATTATTATTATTAATAACCCCCCCCCCTTTGAGATCAGTCGAGGCAGCTTACACAATAAAATATGACTGTATATCCTGTTGGAAAGGCGGGATAAAAATACATTATTATTAGTATTATTATTAGTATTAGTATTTTAATAACCAAGTGATATTTTTCTCCTCCTTTCAACCAGATTACTGCGTTAGACCTGGACGGACAACATCTCTGTAAAATCAGCACTTTAGAAAAATTGGTGAATTTGCGGTGGGCATCATTTAGCAACAATAATCTCACTAAAATAGATGGGCTAGAGTGCTGCCATAACCTAGAGGAGCTCACCTTAGATGGGAACTGCATCACAAATCTGGAGGGTAATGTATTTGTGTTCTCTCCGGACATTTGTGTTGGGATGGTGTTAGAGAGTCTCTCCTGGGCCTGACATTGCTTCCAAATAGCTGCAGTGAAAAGCACTTCTGCACAGCTGCAGTTGCTGCAGGCCAGCTGTGCCTTTTCCTGAAAAAGGCTGTTTCTTTGTCACATCAAAGGTGAACAACTGCAGTGCAGGTAGAATTCAAAGACATAGTCTGGATCAGTATGCAAAGGGATCTTGTAACTTGAGACTAACTGAGAGAAAGAAAGAAGTTGGTAGCATAATCTTTCATAGACTTAAGACTACTTTCATAGATTTAACTTCTTTCTTTCTCTGAGTTAACTGCAAAGCAGTTTATGTAGGGCTGCACTTGAAAAGGGATCTTCAGAAACATTGAGGCTTTCTAGATTGGCAGGAAAGTGTGACATGAAGTTGCCTTTTCCTTAATGCTTAGCAGCTGCACCGCAGCCTTTAGATGGAGCTGCGCTGTTCCGCAGTTTTTAAAAAAGAAGCTGGGAAAACCAGCACCTTTTTAAAGGCGCTTCTTCTCCCCTAAAACGCAAAAAAAGCGTTTTCATGGCACACTTTCCCTTTTTCTCATCTAAAGGCTAGACTTTCATGCAGCCATGAACACACTTCTTTTTGCCAATCGAGAAAGCCCCAATATTGAGTGATAAGAAATGGAGTGGCCAGACTGGTTTTAGGGTTCCATATCTATATGGCCAGTGTTACTCAGTTGTAATTCCGTCCATGTCAGTTCTTATCATGCTTTCTGCAGTGTGGGAATTAAAATCATTCTTTGTCAGTGTCAAAACCGATGCCACATTAGTGCCCATTGGCTGCAATTGTTTCTTCCTTCCCCAGAAATTTAGCAGGGACTGGCAGCCAGTGCTCATAGATCAGCATTAGTATATGGACCGCCATCTTGAGTAACGCTGGTCTACACTGCCCTCTGGATTCAATTCAAAGTAATTTCTGTAAAACCTTATATCTAGAGTCAGCAATCTGCAGCTCTGGGGCTACATGTAGCCCTCAACTGGATTAACCTTGACTTAATTGCAAAAGCCCTCTCCAAGCAATCCGTTTGGGCCACTACAAGAGCAATTTGTCCTTTCTCCAGCGGCCAGTAGGTAAACAAGGAGAATAAAGAGAGATGTGGATCAGGGAAGACAGCAAAGAGTCCACAGAAGATATTTTGAGAAAGAGAGAGAGAGAGGACTGGCTTTCCTGATTTTGGCTCTGACCCTGTCTACTATGGATTTCAATCCTGTTCATCAACAGCATGGTCTGTCCACCAGATTACGTAATGTAGAAAAAAAGCAAAGTTGCCCATCCTGATATGTTTTAAGCCCAGGAAATCTTAAGAACCATATTTTATCATATGTCTCTATGTGAGATCATCATCTGACCTTACTCCATGTTCTGCAAGTTATGGTTAACAATGATTTGATGTCACATTCAGAGAAATAGGGCTCTTAGTAATATGAATCTAAATTAATAAATGTCAAGTGTACTCTATATATTCGACTACCGGTATATGTCAGCCTCGTGTATAATTATAACAAGGGCACATTTAAGGGCAAAATTATGGATTTTATTACCAATGGATAAGTCAGGAGTAAAACTTAGTGGCATATAACAAGGATGCAAAGGATGCAGCAAAAGAAAACAATGCCAAATAACTTACAAAATTCTGGCAGGCATAATGGTTCCTGCTTACCCTAAAGGCTGGATGGATGAGTGAGTGAATGGGGTGGGGAGTCAGTGCTTTTAGGTGCTCCCAGGACAGACTAAATTCTTGCCTTTCACCACTCTACTCAGAGATTGTGATGGTTCTGTACAGTACTGAGAGTCTCTGTCGTCTGGCATAAAGAGCCTGCGTGGGGGCAGAGCAGGGGCATGGCGACCGCATGCCAGCCACCCCAACTCCACCCCCATGCTGGCTGCCTGACCAGGTGGCAGGCGGTATCATGCCCTGTCTCACATGTGCTGCACTGAAGAAGCGTCGAAAAGCTGCTGCCACCACCACAGCTAGGGCGCCCCCTCCATGATGCAAAAAGGCCAGATCAGGGGTACAGCATGTAGTTGCCACATTCCCAATCCAGTAAGGAAAGGGGCAATTGCAGGCCACTCCAAAGGGATGGTCTGCTGAGCCCCTTACTTACATATATACTTACATGCATATATGTACTTACTTATGTACATTGGTTTGTGGATAAGTCAACCCATTTGGGGGGATCAATTTTTTGACTAAAATTTTTAGACTTATATATGAGTGTATACAGTAATTTCATAATTCCCATCTACCTTGCATATTGCCAGATGTAGGCTCTCTTCTTGTTCTGGAATTCCCCTCCCCCTGTCTTCAGGCAGGGCTGGGAATCATGCATCCTTCCAGATGTTGGACAGCAATTCCCAGGATTCCTCACCATTGTTATGCTGGCTAAAGCATCTGGGTCTTGTGGTTTACCGACATCTGCAAGGCAGCAGTATTCCTAAGCCTGTCTTAGGGTTAATGATTCTGGAATGATTGTGGGGATTCTGAAATATTGTTGGGGATCAAGAAATAAATAAACTTCTGGGACCACAGGGTCTTTTCAGTAGTGGCCCCCAAATTATGGGATTTCCTCCAATTAAAAAGACATATTGGAGATATTCCACTAAGCCATTGTGTTCACCAAACTATTCTTCTGTTTTTGTTGAGTATTTTTTGCCTTGAATGATTTCTTATGCCTGGCTCTCAGTTGCTGATTTTTATTGTTAGTTTGTAGTTTACCAGTGTATGTCATTGTTCCTTTGGGGGGGGGGGGTAATTTTCTTACAATGTTTTGTTATTAGTATCTTTTTAGAAGGGGAGTAGGGTATGTTTTTAGGTTGTAAACTTCTTTGAAGACTTTTGGGTGGAATGGCATCCAATAAATAGAGTCCAAGTAAACCTTTGTATTGGTCTGTGAACTGACCTGCCATGCAAGAGTCAGAAACTTTCCAGAATCATCCCATATTTATTTCCTTACCCCTATGCTCTTGTCTCAAAGCTCCATACCTATATTTCAGTTTTCTTACATTCATTTTCCCCAGGCATTTCGAAACTCTCCAAACTCATGCGACTCAGTGCCAACAACAATCACCTCACCGTCCTCGACAGGAATGTTTTTGATAACCTATCGCATCTCCATTATCTCTCTCTTGAGAACAACCGGATCATGTCACTGGTGGGCTTGCAGAAAGCCTATGCACTTATTGAACTCTACATAAGTAATAACTATGTGTCTTCCAACCAAGAAATATACCAGCTGAAGGTAAGTGATGGCTGGGTTACTGAGGTGTCCTGAGCAAAAAAGCATGTGAGTGTAACATCATTTTAAAGAAAGGTGAGATAGGCAGATGACCCCTATCCCACACAAACACTTGTTGGGATATAAATATTTGAGCAGAACAGTAGAAGAAACCATGTATTTTATTATTATATTTGGTTGTTGTCATTGTTGTGTATGCTTTCAAGTCATTTCCAACCTATGATGATTGTAAGGCAAAGCTGTCATGGGGTGTTCTAAGACAGAGAGTGTGTGACTTGCTTAAGGGTCACCCAGTGGGTTTCCATGACCAAGCAGAGAATTGAACCCTGGTTTCCAGAGTTTTGGTCCAGCACTTAAACCACTGTACCACAATGGCTCTGTCATCATCATCATTATTTCTCACCTGCCTCTCCCTATAGATCAACAGATTAAAATACAGCAACAAATAGTTAAAAACACATACCCCCTCCTGTCTCGCAGACTTGAGATCTGTGGTTTTGATTATTCACGGAGGGGCAACCTCCGTTATTTTTAATGAGGTGCAGCCCCCCAGTGCTCCTCCATGGTGTGCCCTCTGTGCACACTCATGGGCACACGCACCAGTCAAGCCTGTGGGGCTTGAATATCAGCGATTCTCCATTTTCGCAGTGGTGGGATGGTCTGGAATAGAACCCCTACGAAAACGGAGGACCGACTGTACAGTTAAGTCACTTAAAGGAGCATGATTGCGTTCGGATTGCCATTGCGTTATACTCCAAATTCCGTCATATGAAAAACTCAGTCTTTCAGGGGGAGTGTAACCCCATATAGGAATGGTTGGCACACTTCCAGCCCCAGGTTAGGACCCTTAAGCACCTCCATTTTGTCTGGATTCAGTTTCAATTTGTTTTTCCTCATCCGGCCGATTACTCCTCAAGGCATTCATTCAGAGGAGACACACTATCCTTAGTTGATGCTATTTTTGAATAAAGCTGCATTCACAATAATTGCCTAATTGCTGTACTGCATTCCTCTACCCAGCATTTCCCCTGGTTAAAAGATTAGGTACAGATTTTAGGTTTTTTTGTTCACTTGCTGTTGCTCCTCTCCCTGAAAGGAAGAAGCAAATCATAGAGATCAGTTCACCTAGGGGTATTAAGACATTCTTTCAAAGATTTAATTATCTCTCTACAAAAATCTCATTATTTTTGGCTCTCCATCTGTGTGTGAGGGGGAGGGGCCGTTAATTGTCAGGTTAATTAAGTTTGTTGACAGCTGGCCTTTTGTTTGTTAGGGGCTAAATAACCTGCGCATCCTGGACATGTACGGAAATCTGATTGTTTGGAAGCAGGAAAACTATCGCCTCTTTGTTATATTTCATATTTCATCTCTGAAAGCCTTGGATGGCACAGCTGTGGTAAGTTTAAATGACAACAATAAAAGTCCCATTTTTTTCTAAGACTGCACATACCAAGCAAAGTACAGATACAGTGCCACATTCCAGTTCAGCAGCGAGAAATCTCTACAGTGTTTGTAGAAGTCTTTGTTGTTTTGTTGTTAACTGTCTTTGAATCAACGACTCATGGTGACCCTGTGAATGACAAATCTCCAAGATTCCCTGTTCTCTATAATTCTGCTCAAGTCCTGCAGGTTCAGGCCAGTGACCTCCCTGATTGAGTCTAGCCATCCAGCATGTGGTTTTCTTCTCTTTCTACTGCCTTCTACCTTTCCTAGCATTATTGTTTTTTCTAATCAGTCATGCCTACTCATGATGTAGTCAAAGTACGGCAACTTCAGTTTGGTTATCTTGGCTTCTAGAGAACATTCGGGCTTGATCTGTTCAAGGATCCATTTGTTTGTCTTTTTGGCCACCCATGGTATCCTCAGCACTCTTCTCCAGCACCACACCTCAAATGAGTTTATTTTCTTTCTGTCAGCTTTCTTCACTATCCACCTCTCACATCCGTACATGATAATGAAGAATATCATGCTTGGACAATTCTGAGTTCAGTGTTCATTTGTATAACTTTACACTTTAGGATCTTGTCTAGTTCTTTCATAGCTGCCCTTCCCATTCCTAGTCTTCTTCTTTTTTTTTTAATTGTAGTCTCCATTCTGATCAGTGTTTGGTCCAAGGTATGGGAAATTTTTAAATACTTTGATTTCTTCATTATCTAGATTGAATTTATGTAAGTCCTCTGTGGTCATTATTTTTGTTTTCTTTAAGTTCAGCATTAAGCCTGCCTTTGCACTCTCTTCTTTGACCTTTTTTATTAATTGTACCAAATCTTTAAACAGAAGCTGGATGGCCATTTAGTGGGAGTGCTTTGATTGAGATTTCCTGCATGGCAGGAGGTTGGACTGAATGGCCCTTGTGGTCAATTCTATGATTCTATGATTCTACGTCTTAACCTGCTCTTTGTATGATATTTTCTGCATACGTTGAAAAGATAGAGTTATAGAATGTATCCTTGCTTGATCCATTTGCCAATTGGGAACCATTCTGTTTCTTCATATTCTGTTCTAACAGTAGTCCCTTGTCCTATGTACAGGACTATCAAATGTAGTGGCACTTCCATGTCTTGAGAGCATTCTTTTTTGTTTCTTTTTTCATCTTTAGCTACAGCCAACCCCCACACACTGCTCATTTCATCTTTTGTACATTTAGTGCTAGTAAAATCTGTTAGGATATAGCAAAGCTTTTGATTGTGTAGATGACAAAAGACTATGAATCACTCTTAAACAAATGGGTGTACCACAGCATTTGATTATTGTATTGCATAACCTGTACTCAAGTGAAGAAGCCTCTGTTAGGAAACAATAAGGATAAACAAAATGGTTTCCAGCTGACAAAGGCTATTAACTTGTACAGTGGTCCCCCGGGATCCGAATCCCCTGGGGAACGAAATCCCCGGGATCCGAAACCGCCGGGGGAGAAAAAAAGCCCCCGGCCAACAAAAAAAAAAACCCGGGTTGCGAAAGAAATTCGCAACCCGGAAGTTTTAAAACAGCGCGCTTCTGGCGCGCTGTGCATCCGAAAATGCGGTCCCCCGGGTTGCGAAAACTTCCGGGATATGAAGGTAATCCCGGAACGGCTTACCTTCGTAACCCGGGGGACCACTGTATGCTGAACATAGCATTCACAAAGCTGGATTATACTTTGGGGATGGAGGTGTGAAAATTGGAAGCAGGAACATCAGCAATTTAAGATATGGAGATGATACCATATTACTACCAGAAAATAGCAAAAACCTGGAATGATTATTGAAGAACGTCAAGGAAAGAAGTGCAAAGGCAATTTTATAGATGCAGATTAAGAAAACAAAAATAATGACCACAGATCATTTATAAATTTAACTTTAGACCATGAAGGCATTGAGATAATAAAAGATTTCCTGTTACTTGTTTCAGAATGGATATTGCAGTCAATAAATTAGAAGGAGCTAGATATGATCCTAAAGTATAAATATATATAAATGAATACAGTCAGCCCTCAGTATCCTCAGGGGATCCGTTTCCCGCCCCCTCCCCCCAGATACCAAAATCTTTGGATGCTCAAGTCTGTGTTGTCCTCATGGCCCAAAGCTTGACAATATTTATTTGTACTACACTTCCAAATGATATAGTAATGAACTATTGGCTGGATAAATTCTGAGTTATATTCCAATAAAATAACTTTCCAAGCTCTAGGACTGTCAGCTCACAGATTCCATTATACTCAAGGCACAAGACTTCCCTATTGTATGATGGGGCAGACCATTCTACGACAGGGCAGACAGAAGTTTATAACACTTAAATTGCTTTTATTTGACAGCAGTCTTAGCTTGCAGTCTTATGACTCAGGGCCAAACTCCATATTACATATAGTGTATGCTCACATTTTGTGTGTTTGTTTTTTGTTGTATAAGTGATTGTCTTACATAGCACCCATTTTGCACATATGTGTGCGCACAATTTCTGAGAGTCTTTTCTTCACTCTGCAGACATTTGAAAACATAACAGATACGTGCATACAGTTGGGTCTACATATTTAATGTATGATGTAGTTTGTCTATCACATTACCTTTAAAATGTCTTTCATATAGGAACCAACTGAAGTTGAAAATGCTAAAGATCTATTTGGTGGCAAACTTAATGCTGATATGGTTGCAGAAAGGCTAGGAAATTCAAATTTCAGCAAAATGCAAGAATTAAACTGGACAGCTTCCATGATCAGGTTAGTAGTTTTCTTATATTAATGCGGAAGGATCTGTTTGCCGCCTAGTTCTTTTATGTCAGCAGGACTTGTAATACTCCTTTAACCATTCCTATTATATATCTTGAAATCTGTGAAGAATTGCCTCTTCAAAAGAGTCTAAAAGTTCCAGGAAGACATTAACATTTTCCTTAGTATAAGTCTTCCCAGGATGTCCTGAGATCACTAAGGGGCTGTGCAGACCACTTCCTTCAGCTGTGTCGCCTTCAGCTGCGCCAAATCAGTGCTGCAGCAACCACATGCTGTGCCCCTGAACTGGCCTTTCCAGGGCGCAAAAAGGAGCTGCAAAAAGCAGCTGATTTTTGCACCCTGGAAAGGGTGCCATAGCCACAGCCCCACAGTCCCACAGCGCCACAGCTTTAATGTGCTCCTTTGGTGCTGCATCATGTGGACATAGTGCCAGAGGAGTGCCGTGATGCCACACACTGTGTGGAGTGGCGCATGGTGTCATGGCACCCTGGGGGCGGGTAGGGGCATCCTGTGGATGCCATGCCCTGACTCTGCTCCCAGGCCAACCTTAATGGCTGGTCTGCACAGGGCCTAAGTTATTTTTCCTGCAGTTCAAGTTAAAAGGGTCTTTTAGCATGTAAGAGAGTCAGGTATAAATCTTGATTTATTTCATGCTCAGAGATTACAAGATTTTTGTCATATTTTTGAATGATGGAGGGGGACTTTTATGCAATTTTTTTATTATTATTATTATTATTATTATTATTATTATTACTGTATTATTATTATATTTATTTATTTATATTCTGCCCCTCTGGGTAAGCAATCGGTCCGGAATACAGCATTTAAAAATATATACAGTTAAAATAACACTTCATTCTCCCCTCCCACCCCTTAAAAATAGATTAAACTAAGAATAAGATTTAAATAAATACGTAAATAAGATTTTTTTAAACAAAAGGTTTTTGTTTTTGTGGTTAAAAGTTTGCTTTTTGCACACAAAAAATATAGCTGGAATTCTGTTTGTGACATATACAGGTGTAATTTCAAATTATGGCTTCATGTGTCCTTTAGCAGTCATTACAGAAGGAGGTGTTCACTACCTTCACATTTGATCCCTTTGTGCATGGAATCCCTTTTCCTCTTGCTGGGGACTCTCCAGTGTTGTCATTTCATCATCAGGCGAGAGCAAGAGACAATGAGGCAGCACCTGACTTAGGCAATGCCATCCTCCAGGAATTCCAGAGGCTGCTGTCTGATGCCCCCACTCCTGACCACGAGCTTGTCAACACTATTAAAAAAAATCCTCACTCACTTTGACTTGACTGTAGTTTGGACATACAATATTCTTTTCAATTTGGGGAATTAGCATGCAAAGGTTATGCCTCAGGGCTTTCTAGGGAAAAAAGACCATGGGTTTCTCCAGATTTTCCTGCAAACTCTAGATGTATACTAAGTATGGCTGGCAAATTTGCATTGACAGTGTTGGAGGAACAGGAAGTGATGACTGCCCAAGAGTGGGAGGTTTGAGTGGTGCAATCGCCATTTTTTAAAAAAAGAGGTGCTCTATTTATGCACATATGTGTATAACTGCACATCTCTGTTTGCCTTTACCTGCACTTCTCCGAATGTGCGCATCCTTGACAGTCAGTTAAAATATTTTGAGGGGAGGTATTGTGTAGCTGGAAATAATTTGTGGAAGAATGACCTTTTACACTGACATAACCTCTTAATCCCAATTTGCTGCAAAAACCCTCCCTGTCACTTTTAATGGTGTAGACAAGCCCCGGATCCCTGAGAATCTGGAAAATCCAGGGCACCCAAGATTTTACAGTATGTTTAGACAAGCCCTATTGGACAGGGAAAGGTAGGAGACAGGAGGGTTCCAGATCTGTGGCGATGGGGAGGAAATACCTTTTTGCCTGGAGGACCTTTATTCTCCATTTATGATCTCAGATACAAAATATAGTGGACACTTGGTATCTGCTGGGTTTGGTTCCAGGACCCACTGTGGATACCAAAATCCATGGATGTTCAAGTCTCATTAAATACAGTTGGTAGCAAAATGGTGGTCCTTATATAAGATGGCAAAATTAAGGTTTGTTCTTTGAACGTATATATATTTTTTGAACATTTTCAAGCCATGGATGTTGAATCTCTGGATAAAGAATCCATGGATACTGTTTTCTGCAAAAATTAGGGAGAATCATGAAGAATGGTTGACCATTTTCTCGACAAGGTGTCATAATGGGTTGAGGGTGTTTTCATAATGTGGTTTCTCAATGAGAGTGACAAAAATTGTAAATATTATTTCCTTCCCTACTGTGAAGAATCACTGCCAGGGTAGATAGCAGTGGGCTTGATGGACAAATAATCTGATCTGACAAAAGGCACCTTCCTGTTCTGTTCCTAAACTACTTCACTGTGTTTGCTGAAAAAAATAGATATGAATAAGAATAATAATGAATAAGCTTTGTGTAAATGCTTTCTTGACGGAAAAAAAGGGGGCAGTGTGCCCTGATTCATTTACTATCAACTGAACTATTTTTCTCCTCTAACTGATTTTCTTTTTTAAAAAATCTGACACAGAACGGTAGATCTTGTTCCAGCAGAGCAGTTTAAAAACATCACCAGTGTGAATTTGCAGAACAATAATCTCACGTCTTTCAGTGGTTTGGTCTTTCTCCCCAACGTCAAGGTGAGTTCATTGTTACTTCTCTTTCTTTCCTGTCATGCATAGTGAACATATTTCAAAAAGAGTTTGGAAATGTTATTTATTTAGTGTTATTACTATTTTGGATTATATTTCCCATAATGTCCCAGCCAGCAAAATCATTTGTGAGACTAAATGAACTAGTCAGGAAATACAAAGGTTGTCTTCGTTGTGCACCTTCAAGTCATTTCCAGTTTATGGTGTCCCTAAGGCAAACCTATCATGGAGTTTTTGGCAAGATTAGTTCAGAGTAGGTTTGCCTGTGCCTTCTTTTGAGACTGAGAGAGAGTAGCTTGCCCAAGGCTAGTTTCTGTGGCTGAGTATGGATTTGAAACTTGGTCTCCAGATTATGCCACTCTGACAAGATGAGAAGAAGTCAGATTCAGAATAATGCCTTTGCAGGCAGCAAGAACAGGGCTGCTTCCAGGCTTAGAAGATGTCCATGTGCATTGCAATTGATAGTAGTGAGGGGAGAAGGCTTAGATTTCATTATATGCATCTGCTGTTCTTTCTGCTAATATGTAAAAAGTACAAAATTGGCTCGATGACCTCTGTTAATTTCATTCCTTTTTAAATGCAGGTTCTTTGCCTCAACTACAATCACATTGAGTCAATCTTCCCAAGATCAAAACCTTCGAGCAACTTAACAAACAGGCAGCTGCTGTATCAGAAAGTGTCTTCCAGTGGCTATGGACAGCAAGGAGCTTCCAAAAGCAATAGGTGAGGAGTCCTGAAGATTGAAAGAGCTCCTCTCTCTCTCTCTTTTTACTAGACATATGGGGTCCGAGTGTAATCAGGGGGGTTGCTTATGCCCTGAAGGCAAGCACCAAGTAGCATCAGGGCTCCATTTTCTGGAGCATCATGCCAAAGTCTCCTTCACAGGCTTCCTGAAAAGACTGGAAAGACAGCCAGTCAAACATGGCTGGAAGAGGGCAACTTTCCCAATGGTTCTAGAAGATCCTCAGGACTGGTCAGCCAGGGAAGCTTAAATCTTTTCCTCCACTGCACAACTTGCATTCAGACTTTGGATTTCTTTCCACTGTTTGCCCTAGTATTGAATTTATGTTGCTGCAAAGGATCATAGAATCACAGAGTTGAAAGAGACCACAATGGTCATCCAGTCCCACCTCCTGCCATGCAGAAATACATAATCAAAGCACTCTTGAGAGATGGCTATCCAGCTTCTATCCAAAAATCTCTAAAAAGGAGACTCCACCACTCTCCAAGGTGGTGTGTTCCACTATCAAACAGCTCTTACTGTCAGAAAGTTCTTTCTAATGTTTAGGTGGGATGTTGTTTCATGTAGTTTTAATCCGTTGCTCAGTTTCCTAGTCTCTGAACCATCAGAAAACAAGCTTGCTCCATCCTCAATGTGACATTCCTTTAAACATGGCTATAATGTCACCCCTTAACTTTCTCTTCTCCAGGCTAAACATACCCATCCCTCCCATAACTCCTCGAAGGACATGGTTTCCACATCTTCCACCCTTTGGTCACTCCTTTCTGGACACACTCCAGATTGTCAATATCCCTCTTGAATTGTATTATTTTCGGTAGCACAAATGGGGCAAGGAGGTAGAGATTGGGTCTGCATGGCCATTATCTCCAGTTTGAAGGTCCCCTTGAGGAACTTCAGAGCCTCCAGGGATACACCCAGCTGGAGGATCATAGGACCTGCCTCACCCCATGTGATAGGAGGAAACAATTGATGTCTTTTGCGCATGTGCAATTCCACTTCCATTTTCCCATGTATTGCCCAGAAATCAGGCTGGGGGACTAGGTTTCTTCAGAAAAATGGCTTTTCCCGTGCCTGTGTAGAATACCATTCTGAACCTTCTAGAATAACAGAATCATAGAATTAGAAGAGACTTCAGGGGGCATCCCTTCCAACCCCATTCTGCCATGCAGGAACACACAATGAAAGCACCCCAGACAAATGACCATCCAGCCTCTGTTTAAAAACCTCCAAAGAAGAGATTCCACCACGCTCCATGGAAGTGTGTTCTACTGTCAAACAGCTCTTACTGTCAAAAAGTTCTTCCTAATGTTGAGGTGGAATCTTTTTTTCCTGTAGTTAATGTTATGCAAGCATTTTGGCAGTAGCCCCTCTCACCTCCAAAAATCCTATATATCCAGAGTTTATGCAGATTTGTGTCATATGGACCATAAATCTTTGAAGTGCCTAGAAGTGCCCCGACCTAGATTGATATGTGAAGTCATGGAGATAAGAAGAATTCAGACACAAATTCTGGGCAGAAATGTAAAAGGCAAAACAAGGTATCAGTCTCTACCATACCCTTTTTGTCTAGACTTGCAACCTGCTGAGAGCATCTTAGTCCATACAGATCTAGTTTTTTTCCCCCTCTGGTCAGGAGATCCAGGTGTACTGTGAAGCTTTTGTGCTTTCATCCCACACATCTGGCAAAGGCGACATGTGGTTGTGTATGGCTGGTTTCTTTTGAAGAGTCCTAATCAGGCTTATCAGATGGGGTATTAAGTTCTTGAACCCTTTAATTAATTAAAAACTGCTTAATTCCACTGTCTGATACGCAGAGTATCAGTATGATCTTTTCTTCTCTTCTTTTAAGGCTATTAAGAACTCCCTCTAAGCCTGCTTAATAAGTAATCTCAGGCTTCTTCTGTGTATAACTATTTTCACAAACCACCAATACAAAATATTTGTGTACATCATACAGATTTGCACTGCAATTAAGGCTACATAATTCTTTGAAGAGCTGGCCATGGTACAGACATCCATCCTCTCTCTGTTTTAATCATTTCTAATCAAACAGGTTTTAAAGTACCACTCATTTTAAAAAAATGACCAGAGATAATAGGAGATCAGCAAAAAGTGTATATACCAGCCTTCCTCACCCAGCTGCCCTCCAGACATGTTTAGAATACAATTCCCAGCATCCCCATCCAGAATGCACATTGGACTTGTCTAAATCATGACAATGATGGAGTTATGTCATATCAACTATCTATAGCCATGCAATGTAATGGTTAGTGTTAGACTGGGACTACAAAAATCTGGGTTCTAATCCTGACTCTGAACTTCACTAGATGACCTCAAACCTCAAGCCATCCATGTGCTGTCAGTCTACATCACAAGGTTCTTTTTAAAAATATATATATTTTACTAACACAGATATTTTCTTCATATATAAAACTTACACATCAAACGGGGGGGGGGGAGATAAAACAGAAAAGTAAAAACTAACAAACTGTCCCTACAAGAAGAAAGAGAAAAAGGAGAGAAAAAGAAGACAGTATTGAGAGCCTAGTTATCAAATTTGCAGATGACACCAAATTAGGAGGAGTAGCTAATACCCCAGAAGACAGGATCAAAATTCAAAATGACCTGAATAGACTAGAAAGCTGGGCCAAAGCTAACAAAATGAAATTCAACACAGAGAAATTTAAGGTCCTGCACTTAGGGCGGAAAAATGAAATGCACAGATATAGGATGGGAGACACCTGGCTGAATGAGACCACATGTGAAAGTGATCTAGGAGTCCAAGTAGACCACAAGTTCAACATGAGTCAACAGTGTGATGCAGCAGCTAAAAAGGCCAATGCAATTTTAGGTTGCATCAATAGAAGTATAGTGTCTAGATCAAGGGAAGTAATAGTGCCACTCTATTCTGCTTTGGTCAGGCCCCACCTGGAATACTGTGTCCAGTTTTGGGCACCACAATTCAAAAAGAATGTGGAGAAACTGGAGTGGGTCCAAAGGAGGGCAACTAAAAGGGTGAAGGGTCTGGAAACCATGCCCTATGAGGAACGATTTAGGCAGCTGGGAATGCTTAGCCTGGAGAAGAGAAGGTTAAGAGGTGATATGATAACGTTTAAATACTTGAAGAGTTGTCATATTGAGGAGGGAGCAAGCTTGTTTTCTGCTGCTCCAGAGAACAGGACTCAGAACAATGGATGCAAACTGCAGGAAAAGAGATTCCACCTCAACATTAGGAGGAACTTCCTGACAGTAAGGGCTGTTTGACAGTGGAACACACTCCCTCGGAGAATGGTGGAGTCGCCTTCCGTGGAGGTTTTTAAGCAGAGGCTGGATGGCCATTTGTTGGGTATGCTTTGATTGGGAGTTCCTGCATGGCAGGGGGTTGGACTAGATGGCCCTTGTGGTCTCTTCCAATCTATGATTCTATGAAACCCATATATAATGACTTCCTTTTCCAAAACATTTGGCTGTGTTTAAAGCTATAGTATAAATCTCCTACTGATACTAATGAACTGTAATTATTAATCAACCCCATATATACAGATAAGACCCCATTTTCTTCTTTAAAATGCAATAATCAAATCCCAATCTTTTCAAAAATTAACCAGAAGTTTCTTCTTAATCAACGCTGTCAGCCATCTCTACATAGTAATTCAATATTAAGAGCCAGTATGTTTGAGTTGGTAACACAGCCTCTTCCTTTTCTGAGCATACACAGCTCACCGGATTCTTATGAGGAAAAAGATAGTCAAATAGGCTGTGTCAAACTCATTAGAAGAAATGTGATATACCAATGTAAATAAACTTCTTCTTCGTGGTCTCTGTGCCTCACACAATAGGGTTTGCACCTGCGCAGAAGCTCCATTCGGAATGCTGAAAAGCTGAGCAGATTGGCGGGAGCCCCGCCCCTCCCACTCCCTGAGCATGCCCAATCCCGCCAATCTAGCTCCTCCTTCAGTTCTCTTTCGTCCGCCGCGAGAGTAACATCTCCTTCGGAGTGCTCTTCATCGCGACGAAAGCTGAGTAGCTAGACTTTGTTCTTTTTCAGTTTTTCTTTATTTTTCATTTATTTTTCGTTACTCCCGTTTTTCTCCTTGAGCTGCACCTTTTTGTTCGGAACTCGAGGGTTTTGGCCCGGACGGGCCCCTCGCGATCGGACCGGCCTCTTATGGTCGCCCCGTTCAAGAAATGTTCCGACTGTGGCGATAAAATCCCGGTTGTGGATGGACACTCGAAGTGCATTTTCTGCTTAGGCAGTTCCCACATCCCGGAGAAATGCAAGCATTGCAAGGCTTTTAACCCCGCCACGCTTCGCCAAAGAGCGGACCGGCTCAAGGCCCATCTGTGGGAAAAGGCCTTTTTGGTTTCCCACTCCTCGGATCCGTCCACGGACCCTTTGGGACGCCTTCCCATCTCTAAGTTCCCGAGGATTCCGAAAATCAAAAGACCGACCTCGACGTCGATGGCGACCTCGACACCGACGGAAGCCTCCTCAGCGTCGGCCTCGACCACGACTACTATGTCTCGCCCCGAAGGGCAACACAGAGAGCACAAGAAGCGGCCTTCACCCATCGAGCTGGAGAAGCCGAAAGCTAAAAAGCATAAGCATAAGGAGGTCCTTACTTCGGTTGCCTCGGCGGCTGCCCAGGCAAACCTGGCCATGTCTTTTCTTAGACAGCCTTCGGCCATTGACCTCTCAGTCCTGGCCCCGGTCACTGTACTAGACTCGGCGCCGGAGACTTTGGAACCCGCATTTCAGCCTGCATCTACCCAGGTCCTCGCCTCTACGGGGGCGGTCTCGACCTCGGTCTCTACTGTTTCGCCCATTTCGGCTCCGACCTCTGTGCCACCAAAGGAAATCCTAGCCTCCTCGGAGCGCATTTACAGGCTGCGGTTCCCATCTCCTCCACCCCGGAACCGTTTGTGGAGCATTACTTCGACTCGCCCCACTCGTCGGCCTCCTTTCTGGCGCGACATCGGGCTGAATCATATTGGAGAGAGCGTCATCCATCCTACCGCTCCTACTCTCCTTCGTACCGGGATCGGTACCATGTCCGTGACCTCCACGTCGGAGACTTCTCACGATCTCGATCTCGATCTCGTTTTCCCTCTCGGTCCCGAACCGAATATAGGGCCATATCACCCCCGCCGGCCTCGACAGCTACGGTGTCGAAACCCCCGGAATCGGGTGCCATTATGACCGTCTCGGCCTCAGCTACGATTACTACTTCGACGTTGTCAGTCTCCGCTCCGATCAGTTACGCGGACGCCTCGACGTCGACCTTCCTTACGGCGCCAACACAGCCTTATGTGGATCCGCAACTGCCAGCCTCCCAGTCCACGGAGGAATCCACGGGAGAGACGGACAACCGTCCCGACTCCCCACAGCCTGCCATCTCCTCTCCCAATGAGGAAGTTGAGGACCAGACACCGGGCTCGCCTGTCGAAGACCTCCATCTCTTCACTGGAATTGTTGACAGGATGGCAAGGGCAGTGGGCCTCCAAACGGCGCAGACAGCCCAACCTCCCAGGGACCCCATCGATGGCCTCGTGGTGCGTCCCCAGCAACCGGCGGTCATTCCATTCTTGCTTTCTTTTTCCGACATCATGGTGGCCTCTTGGAACAAGCCAGCCTCGACGCCACCTGCCTCTAAGAAGCTCGACTCCTTGTATCGAGTGCAGTCGGATACAGCACCGTTCCTGTTCACCCACCCGGCCCCTAACTCCCTGGTGGTGGAATCTACCTGTAAGTCTACAGACAAGTCTCACTCTGCCCCCGTGGACAAAGATGGCAGAAGGATGGACATCTTTGGTCGTCGTTTTTACTCCTCTGCAGTTTTGGCAGCAAAGGTCGCCAATATGCAAGGTTGCATGGCCGGCTATCAGAAGTTTCTGTGGGATCGTGTAGCTGCTTTCATTCCCTACCTGTCTCAGACACAACAAGAGGCAGCTCAGGAATTTTACGCTGAGGCACTCTCCCTCATTGCTCAGGAAGTGCATTCAGCTAGACATGTTGTGGACTGTTCTGCGAAAGTGATGGCCGGTGCAGTGGCACTCCGCCGTTTCGCCTGGTTGAGGTCCACTTCCCTGTCCGAGGAAGCTAAGTCCAAGATCGAAGATCTTCCTTTTGATGGTGAAGGCCTATTCTCTGCCAAGACTGACAAATCCCTTGACACCATGGCCAAGGCTCGTCTGAACGGGAAGAGACTTGGGCTGACACCTAACAAGCCCTCATCTAGTCGGGTCTGGCGCCAAAGGCCTTACGACCCTGACTTCACCCGTTCTCGTTCGGCCCCGTCCTCTACTTATAGGACACAGCCTTACAATAGGAGGCCTTACAGACAACCTCAACAGCAGCAGCAACAGCAGCAACAACAAAGGCAAGGCCAGCAGCGTCAGCAGCAACAGCCTTCCAGGAAACCATCCTCCAAGTCGCACTTTTGACGGGCTCTTGGAGGCAACACCCAATTTTTGTTTGCCAGTCACCCTCTCCTCAGTCCCCAAACTTCACCATTTTTTCGAGAACTGGTCCAAGATCACCACGGATTCCTGGGTGCTTACCATCATCCGCCTGGGATACGCCTTAGAGTTCTCAAGTATTCCACCAAATGGCGTTTTCTGTTCCACTCCCTCCTCTCCTCCTCTTCTGGAGGAGATTTCCTCCCTTCTCGACAAAGGAGCCATACAACGTGTTCCACCATGTTACAAGCACCAAGGCTTCTACTCCAGGTACTTCACAGTCCCAAAGAGAGGAGGAGGTCTCCGCCCCATCTTGGACCTGAGAGGCGTCAACTCATACATCACGATTCGCAAGTTCAAGATGGTGACTCTCCAATCCATCTTGCCATTCCTGCACCAAGGGGACTGGTTTGCATCCATAGACCTAAAGGATGCTTACTTCCACATCAGCATCAGGCCACAACATTGGAAGTATCTCCGTTTCGCCATAGATGGAGATCTCTATCAATATACCGTTCTTCCTTTCGGCCTCTCCACCGCTCCTCGAGTGTTCACAAAGTGCATGGCGGTGGTCATCTCTCACCTTCGTCTTCAAGGAATAAAGATTTTCCCTTACCTCGACGACTGGCTTCTGGTGTCGTCCTCCAAGTCACAACTGTACAAAGACGTCCAGTACACTTTGGATCTGCTAGCAGACTTGGGACTCAAAGTCAACCTGCCAAAATCCATTCTCCACCCTGTGAGGGTGATAGACTATATAGGCACGTCCCTGGACTCTGTGATGGGTCGAGCCTACCTTCCCACCAGACGGGCGGAGGCCCTCTGGGAACAGCTGCGATCTGTCCTTCACTCTCTGCAAAGGACATTCAGAGACTGCTAGGCCACCTGGCCTCAACTACAGCGGTGACCTACCTGGCTCGTCTCAGGCTCAGGCCTCTCCAAGCTTGGTTCCTGGCTTCCTTCGATCACCTGAGGGACAATCCGTCCAAGAGACTCTCTCAAGTGGTGGATGTCTCCCTCCAACATCCTCAAAGGGATGCCCTTCCAGACGCCAGAACCGTCCAGGATGGTCACTACAGACGCGTCCATGTCAGGATGAGGCGCACATCTCAACGGCTTGTGTGTACAAGGACTGTGGTCTGCACAGGAGGCAGAACTGCATATCAATGCCTTGGAACTGTTGGCAGTCATCAAAGCCTTCAGGGCATTCGAAAATCATCTCCTCCACAGAGTTGTGCAGGTAGTATCAGACAACACAACCACTGTCTGGTACATCAACAAGCAAGGAGGAACTCACTCTCCAGTCCTCTTGCGTCTCTCCCAGCAGCTGTGGACGTGGTGCCACCACCGATCCATTCATCCAGTGGCCATTCACTTGGCAGGAAAGGACAATGTGCTGGCAGACTCCCTCAGCAGGGACAAGGTGCTGCAGCACGAGTGGACTCTGTCGAGCCCAGCCTTCAATCTCCTGACGTCTCGTTGGGGAATTTCCTCAGTGGACCTGTTTGCCACACCGGAGAACGCCCAGTGCCAGGCATTCTACACCAGAGCGGGCAAAGGACGAGGTTCCATGGGGGACGCCTTCCTTTGCAGTTGGAGTCAAGGCCTTCTGTATGCATTTCCGCCCTTTCCTCTGATCTCCAGGACGGTGGCCAAGATGGCCAGGGATCGGTCCAATGCCATACTGTTGACTCCATTCTGGCCGAGACAACCCTGGTTCGCTCCTCTTCTTCACTTGGCCAAGGGCCAATACTTCCACCTACCGAAGTGGCCCGACCTTCTGTCTCACTCCAAGGGAGCGGTCCTACATCCGGACTTGGTCAATCTACGGATGATGGCGTGGAGGATCCAGCCATAGAGTCTCCTGACTTGCTCAGGGTCCTGTCTGCCTCGAGAAAGGACTCCACCAAGAGATCCTATGCATATAAGTGGAAGCGTTTCTGTGCCTTCGCGGAGGCTAGGTCTGAACCTTCCTCACCTGTGAGCCTTACTACTGTCTTGCATTTTCTGCTGCACCTCAGGGATCAAGGCCTGGCCTTCTCTTCCCTCAAGGTCTACTTGTCGGCTATTGTAGCCAACCAGCCACCCGGCTCACGATCAGCCCGCCTCTTCACATCACCCACGTTAAAGAGGTTCTTCAAGGGACTACATCACCTTTATCCACCATTGCCACCACTGGCTCCGGCCTGGTCTCTCTCTCTCTAGTGCTTACACAGCTTACGAGACCCCCATTTGAGCCCTTGGGCTCTGCTTCCTTGAGACTGCTGACACTCAAAGTGTCCTTTCTTGTGGCCATAACTTCAGCTAGACGTGCTTCCGAGCTGACAGCCCTATGCTCGGATGAGCCTTACTTGACTTTTCATAGGGACAAGGTGGTCCTCAGACCGGACATTTCCTTCCTCCCTAAAGTGGTTTCTCCATTTCACCTCTCCCAGGAGATTGTGCTTCCTAATTTTTATCCAGATCCTTCTTCGCCTCTGGAAAAGACTATGCATACCCTGGATGTTCGCCGTGCTTTGACCTTTTATGTTCAGCGTTCTCAAGAGTTTAGATTGTCGAATAAATTGTTTATTTGTTATGGTGGTGCCAGGAAAGGCAACCCAGTTTCATCACAACGGTTTGCAAAGTGGATTGCTCAAACCATTTCTTTGGCTTATGAACTGGCTAAGCGCCCTCTCCCGGTTGGTGTACGTGCCCATTCAACCAGGGCTACTGCTTCATCTGCTGCCTTCCTCAGAGGTGTTCCCCTGCCAGAGGTCTGCAAGGCGGCCACGTGGTCACAGCCATCCACGTTTGTGAAGCATTACCGGCTGGACTGCAGGTCCCGGAGAGATGCCAGTTTTGGTCGTGCTGTCCTTTCTTCGATCTTGCAGTGACCTTCCCACCTCCATAGGTAAGCTTTTCAGTCACCCTATTGTGTGAGGCACAGAGACCACGAAGAAGAAGTACAGGTTGCTTACATGTAACTGTGTTTCTTCGAGTGGTCATCTGTGCCCTCACACAAATCCCGCCCTACCTCCCCTCGGTCAGGTCCCTGCCTTTTTGCGGCGGACTTGAACTGAAGGAGGAGCTAGATTGGCGGGATTGGGCATGCTCAGGGAGTGGGAGGGGCGGGGCTCCCGCCAATCTGCTCAGCTTTTCAGCATTCTGAATGGAGCTTCTGCGCAGGCGCAAACCCTATTGTGTGAGGGCACAGATGACCACTCGAAGAAACACAGTTACAGGTAAGCAACCTGTACATTTCCTTTAACATTATATGTTGTGTGAATTTGCCTTGTACTGACTAAGTCAGCGGGATGGTTCAGTTTAGCCCAGTTTTATCCACTAGAACTGACTGCCAGTTTCTTGAGTCTCTCAGATTTGAGGTGAGGGAAATTCCTGCTTTCCTCCCCATCTCAACTTCTTAGGGTCAGCACCAGGAAGACCTATAACTAAGCTGGAACATCACATTTGTGGCATGCAAAACATACTTTTTTCTACCATGTAGGAGTAGGACTAGACAGGCTCGATACTACAAATAAAGAACAAAGGCAGTGATCATGGAGGATTTATATAAATTCAACTTAAACAATGAGGAAATTGAAATAGTTAAAGAGTCCTCATACCTTGGATCAAATATTGATCAGAAAGGAGACAGCAGTCAGTATATAAGAAGAAGACTAGGAATGGGAAGAGCAGCTGTGAAAGAACTGGAAAAGATCCTAAAATGTAAAGATATACAACCAAACACCAAAGTTAGTATCATCCAAGCCATTGTATTCTCCATCACCATATAAGGATGTGAGACCTGGAAAGTGAATAAAGTGGATTAGAAGAAAATAAACTCATTGAAGATATGGTGCTGGAAGAAAGTGCTGAGAATACAGTGGATAACCAAGAAGACAAACAAATGGGTCCTTGAACAGATCAAGCCTGAACTCTCCCTGGAAGCCAAGATGGTCAAACACAAGCTGTCATATTTTGGCCACATCATGAGAAGGCATGACTCTTTAGAAAAGACAGTAACACTAGGAAAGGTATAAGTAGTTGAAAAAAGGAAGACTGCATGCCAGATTGACAGACTTCATCAGGAAGGTTGCAAGTCTGGATTTGCAGGATCTGAGGAGAGCAGTGGAGGACAGGGGCTCTTCGAGATGTCTCATACATGGGGTTGCCATGTGTCAGGTTCAACTCGATGGCAGTTAACAGCAACAGAGGACTAGGAAAGATTCACTAAAGGATCCTAGGCAATGTTGGAATGTAAGAACAAGCCCAGTCTTAGCAGTGCTGATTGGCAGCAGATCTCCAGGGCTTGGGGCAGTTTCTCCAACCTCATCTGCTGGCTCTGGGGACTGAACCCAGGTCCTTCTGCATGAAGAGCCTGTGTTCTTCCACTGAGATATGGGAAAACTATGACAGGTTTGGCTGGGCCTTCTATTTGCATATGCAAAGTGGCAGAATGATTGCATTTTGATGTCTTACTTTGCTTTGCCTTGGCAGCATATGGCTGTTGCCAAAGGGTCATCGTGAAACTTTTACTTTAAAAAACCAACAAATGGCAGCTTCCAGCTGTTCCCTTTTTCTTCCATAAGGCATTCTGTTGGGGAAAAAGTGGATTTCTGTGTTTATGCTTGAGGGCCATGATGTACATCCAGTAACAGCTCTATCTTCAAAAAGCATTCTACAGTGTTCTCCTGTGAGTGTTCTCCTGTGTGTGCCTTCAAGTTGCCTGTTGACTTATGGCAATCCCATGAATTTTACAGGGTTTTCTTTGGCAAGGAATACTCAGATTCCTTCATCTAAAATATAGCAATAACAATAGCAGCTATATTTCTATATTGCTTCATACTGAACTAAAGGGCTAAACAGACAGGGAAAAAGAGGTGCTTTCAGGCTGGCTTGAAGGTGTGGTGTTTAGATGACACATGCCTTGAAACCAGCAGAAAAGTGTCCTTATGCAGAGAATAGCCATTTCAAAAAGAAGCAGCTTTTTCCTGCTTCTTCCTGGCTTGAAGCCATGTCATGTGGTCATGACATGAGCACTCCAGCTGCCTTGGGAGCTAGTGGTGTAGTTGGTGAGGTTTCAATGTGGCTTTAGAAAAGGCAGCTTCAAGCCACTTTCCCCCATCCATCTGTTTTGCCCCTAAGTCTCTAAGCAGTTTGCAACATGTAAGCTAATTGACAGCTGGGTACTCATTTTAGCGACCTCGGAAGGATGCCAGGTTGAGTTGACCCCAGGAGCCCCTGGGTGGAATTGAACTCACAATCTTGTGACTGTGAGTGAGTGGCTATAGTACCAGCATTTAACTACAGTTGGCCCTCCTTACCCACTGATTTTTTATCCATGGATTTGAGCATAAACAGCATGAAAATATTCCACAAAAGTATAAAGTCCAAATAGCAAACCTTGCTTTCCATTTTATATATGGGACACCATTTTGTTGTGCCATTATATTTAATGGGACTTGAGCATACATGGATTTTGTTATCCACAGAGGGTCCTGGAAGCAAACTCCAGCGGATATCAAGGGCCCTTATGTAACCTACAGTAGCTGATATTTGTTGGTGTTTTCCCATCCAAGTACTAACCAGAGCTGACCATACAAGTGTGTGTGCCTTCAAGTTATTTGCAATTTATGATGCCCCTAAGGCAAACCTATCATGGAGGTTTCTAGGGGTGAGAGTGACTTGCCCAAGGTCATCCAGTGGGTTTCCATGGTTGAGTGGGGAATCAAAACCTTATCTTCCGATTCATAGTCCAATGCTCAACCCCATGCTAACTCTCTTTTTCTAAAGTACCTATTCTTCTGCCTTTGTGGTTTCTAAATGTGTGTATGTACCTTCAAATCATGTATCTTCAAGTCACCTGTTGACTTAGGACAATTCCATGGATTTCATAGAGTTTTCTTAGACATGGACTACTCAGAGGTGGTTTTGCCAGTTCCTTTATCTGAAATATAGCCTATAGCATCTTGTATTTATAGTTTTTTGTGGAGCTTTCGGGCTATCTGGCCATGGTCTAAAAGAGTGCCTTTCTGATGTTTTGCCAGCATCTGTGGCTGGCATCTCCAGAAGATGCCAGCCACAGATGCTGGCGAAACATCAGAAAGGAACTCTTCTAAAACATGGCCATATAGCCCGAAAGCTCCACAAAAAACTATGGATGCCGGCCATGAAACCCTTCGGCTCCACATCTCGTATTTGTTGATGGTCTCTCATCCAAGTACTAAGCAGGGCCGAGCCCAGTTTAGCTTACAAGATTGTACAGGATCTGGTGCCTTTAGGGTATCTAAGCCACTGCTACCCTTATCGTTTTAAAGCTCCAAAGCCTTGAAAAAGATTGTAGATATGTCTTTCTATTCTTGTTAAACTTGATCATTTGTTGCTAAGCCTTGCCCCCTGACCTACCGTAATATTTCTGTTTTGGTTTTAGGGATGCAGGACTGAGTGAAAATTTACCCCCAATAATGGAAAGTCTAGAAGTTCTCCATTTGGGCTACAATGGAATTACCAATTTGGCTTTATTACAGTTAAGCAGGCTAAAAAACCTGAGGTTTCTGTTTTTACAAGGTAAATACGGACAGCAGCTTCATCACACAAGACTACTTTGTATATCTGATGGAAGTATACTATGTCCACAAAAACCTATACTGTAAAAAAAAAGGTACTAGTAAGATGCTGCAAGGTTTCTTAGTATCTTCACAATGGGGCAATACAGAGCGCCCAAAAGGGGCAGTCTGTAGCCACCCCAAGTGCAGCAAGATGGGGCCAAGGCTGCCGCATTGGCAGCCCCAGAGGCCCCATCCTGCCACTTCTGGAGGCCGCCAGGAAGCAGCAAACTGCCGCTTCCCCACGGCCTCAAAGCAGGGTGCAGTAGGAACCCTGGGCTCCCACTGCACCCCGCTTCACTTGCTGGGCTCCCGCTGGGCTCCCGCTGCACCCCGCTTCACTGCGGCCCCTTTCTCCCCGGGTCTTTGGCGCAGCTGTTTGAAAGCCACACCAAAGACCTGCCGCAAAAAAAAAAGCTCTCTCACAGAGCTCTTTTTGGTGCCGCGGAAAGGGTGCACTTGGCGCCCTCCCATGGCACCATTGTGTCATGGCGCACACAGCGTATCTAAACGCTGTGTGCGCCATGACACAATCATGGCGTGCTCGTATGGACGCTGCCATTTTTAAATGGTGGCGTCCATACAGTTTAGGGTTAGGGAGGGTGCAGATGCTGCGCCCTCCCTAACCCTAATCGCACACTAAAGAGTCCTAAAGGCGCTCTTTAGTGCGTGTGTAGATCCGGCCAATGGCTTCAGGGAAAAAGTAGCCAATGCCCATTCAGCAGGCATCTGACCAAAAGAGAAAAGGGAACAATTGTTGCTACATTTTGTGTACCATGGACCTAATTATTTTATGTAGTGGGATGTCACTTGCTACTTGAGATGATTTCACTTTCTCCTATATTTGAAATGTTTTCAACTCAAGTTTTTTTCCTCATCAATATAAAGAAATGTATGGATTTGCTTGAAATCTGGTTCAGATTTCAACTTGAAATTCAACTGATTCAATTCAGCTTGAAAGGGAATTCTTACCCATGTGCATTGGGTACTTTGATTATATTTAGTATCTCCAATATGCTAGGGCTATATTGTACATATCTTTCATGTATGTATTAAAGAAGAGGACCCTAACAGAGAGAGAGAGAGACAGACAGACAGACAGACAGACAGAGGTCCCATAGCAATATGTTGGAAAAGCAGGTATTCAAAGCAGACTTTTAAGTATTCAAAGCACTGGATATTTGTTTCATGTGGTTGACTTTTACAATAACATCCAAAATCCACAAAACAGTGATACCTTTATTAAGACAAACAAAATGCAAAAAAAGAGACACGATGCAAGCTTTTGAAGCTGCACTGGTTCTTCATCAGGCAAAGATGTTAAAAATCATACAGGAGGAAAGAAAATTATGATGATGTGAGTCACAATCCTGCTGCTTTTGAGATCCAAGTTGCCAGGTTGTCCTTTGTGAAGCTGTAAGCTCTTTTGTTAGGCAGAGAGCACTAATGGAACTTTTTAAAAAATTGTTCATCCCCAATAAAGGTATCACTGGTTTGTGGATTTTGGATGCTCTTGTACTTTGCTGCATGGCCAACACAACTACTCCTGGAAATGTTTTAATTTGACTTTTGCTACTCATACATCCTTTCCATGCCACACGTGAAGAATTGTGCAAATCCTGGTAAACCCTTTTTAAACAAATCTTACTTGTTCCCACATAGTTTGGAAACACTGTGGCCCAGGCAGATCCTCTGGATGTCCAAATCTAGCTGGCTGCCAAGACCTGAATCCACACCAAACAACCCCACTTCAACACATATTTACGAGTTTTAAATAATACATATCCGGGGGTAGGAGCACGGGGAAGCACAATTATGAAAAACAACACAGCTTGGAATATTCCACATTATCTGATGATACTTCACTGATTCATAGCTTCTTAGAGAGAATCTGAATCACTGAAGTTCTAAAACTCTAGTCAGTAACATCTGATCGATTGTAAAACCAAGATACTGTAATAAGAATAATACACAATAATCCAGCCAATAAGCTTTTCATCTGGATCATTCTGTGCCCAACTTTAATCTTGATTTTAACAGGCAATGAGATCAGCCACATTGAAGCAATTGATGGTCTGCACCTTTTACAGGAGTTGGTTCTAGATTATAACAGAGTGAAAACAATCCATGAGCATTCCTTTGCCAAACTGAGTTCTCTAGTGGCCCTTCATTTGGAGGAGAACAGGCTACGGGAACTGAACAATTTACGTCATTTGGGGAAACTGCAAAAGCTTTTCCTTGGTCTTAATAGAATTCAGGTAGGGCAGATTTGATTTGATTGTGTAAAAACAGAGTGAGGAACTATTCATTCTTGTTGCTGTTGTCCTTGTGTTGCTCTGTCTTTTTGGTTAAGAAGCAATTCAGCCATCAAGCTATCAGCTGAAAGTTCACAGTCAAAAGTTCTGTTTTACTGCTGTTTTATAGAGCTATTTTCCAGCTCTATAATTACAAAATTATACAGCTGGAATGAACTGAAATCAGGGATGAGAAACTGGGTGGCTCTGCTGAAAGCAATTGGATTGCAACTCCAGTCATCATTTGCCAATGGATTAGTTAAAACTGATGGAATTATTATTATTATTATTATTATTATTATTATTATTAATCCCTCCCTGTTCCCAAAACAACAACATCTGGAGAGCCACCAGATTCCAACCATGGGATCTGAATG
Source organism: Urosaurus nigricauda (assembly GCA_034509955.1). Lineage (NCBI taxonomy): Eukaryota > Metazoa > Chordata > Lepidosauria > Squamata > Phrynosomatidae > Urosaurus > Urosaurus nigricauda. The sequence continues at coordinate 11,065,849 of JAOEGL010000001.1, forward strand.
AAGTGGGCAACTGTTGAGGGCAGGGACCACATTAGCCCCCCAGGAGACCTTGAAGGGCTGCATCTCCCCATTTCACTTCTGACTAAAAAATTATTTTATTTTATTTTATTTTGCTCCTAAATACCCACAAACATATTCTATGGGTATGGGGAAATTTTCACCAAATTTTTGGTCATTCCATGGTATTTTGGGCCCACAAGAAGCCTTTTTTTGCAACAAGAAATTACCTGGTCATTTTCTGCTTTTAAGAAGGCATACCTTGTGCTTAAAATGTGAAAAAATGCCTCCCCCCCCCCCCATTTCCTTTGAAGCCATTTGTGAGTGATAAGCCTTTTTTTTCTTTTGGGTGGGGGGAGACTCTGTGTGTGTGTGTATTTATACCTGGTTGACTCTGGGGCCAGAAAAATGGCCTTGGGTCCTGCAGGGTATTGCAATGTGGACCCACATTTCTACATACCATTTCTGCTCTTCATTACAATTTGTCTGTGGTCCTGATCCTCATTGGAAATTGCATTTTTTGCCTGGCAAATTGGCAAGGGCATCTTTCAGCTTGAAAAGACAGGATGTACACCGTCCTCTGTAATTGTCTCTCTTTTCATGCTATTTAATATTAAAGCAAATTCATGAACACACTACTGGTGTCTTCTAACTAGTAAACTGATGATTGATTGGCATATGAATACTTACATAATGTGTCTCAGTACATGTTTTCAGTACAAATTTTTATGAGGCTCTTGATTGTAACTTGCTTTTTAATCTTGGGACAGGATTTGTCAGAACTCGAAAAACTTGATGGTCTTCCTTGCATTAAAGAGCTCTCAATATATGGAAACCCTGTGAGTAACCTTTTTGGGGGAAATTATATGCATTAAGCTTATGTTTTTTCTATTTAATTTATTGCAATTCATAATCATAATCTTTAGTCAATGTTGTGTAGTGTGCTACATTAAACTATCACAAAGATGGCTTTCAAATTTGGACATGGTATGGAGGGCTGTGAATGCACTGTTGTGATGTTAAGCCCAACTTGAGTATATATGTGTTTGGGATGATCATTCCTGATTTTTCCATACTTGAGAGATATCAAGAAAAAGCCATCAGTCCCTCCACTGCCGCCGCCGCACACTTGAGACACTCAGGATCTTATTTCTCCACAGTGATGGGACCCTGTGTTACTATCTAAAGAAAGCTACAGAGCTTCCCAAAAACCAGCATAGTTTTCTGGAAAGCCACGTAGCTTTCCCACAAAAGCTGCAAAAGTTTATAAAAAGATGGGGGGTGGGGGGACAAAACAGAATGTTGCACAATTTTAAATGCTTTTTTCTTCTAAAAGACTGTGGGAAAAACACAAAACAGAATGACCTTCAGGTGTAAAAGCTACAAAGCTTCCCAAAAATGTTGTGCAGCTTCAAATGTTGAATGGAATCTATAGCCCCCCAAAATGCAAGAAACAATACTCACACATACAGTTCTATCTCTCCCCCCCTCCTTTGTGTATGTATGTATGTGTGTGTGTTTTCCCAAGCACGCATATGTTGAAAAACAATATATTGTCAACAGGACAAACAACACAAATACACAGGCATGGGAGCCCTGGTGGCACGGTGGTTAAATACCAGTACTTCAGCCACAACATTGTGAGTTCCATCCCAGAGTGCTCCCAAGTTGACTCAGCCTTCCATCCTTTTGTAGGTTGGTAAAATGAGTACCCTGATTGTTGGACTCTTTTTAGTGGTATAGGAATGTAAATGCTATTGTTATTGCTATATATTAGATCATATTTTTGTTGTTAACTACCTTCGAGTCGATCTCAACCCATGGCAATCCTGCTGATGAGACATCTCCAAGACCCTGTATCCTCCACTGCTCTGCTCAACTCCTGCAAACTCATACTTGTGATCTCTTTAATAGGGTCCATCCATCTTGCATGTGGCTTTCCTCTCTTTCTACTTCTCCCTACCTTTCCTAGCATATAATAATAATACTTTATTTATATTTTCCCTCATTTCCCTGCGGATCGAGGCGGGATTTCAGCATAAAAAACATTACATACATTACACAGCAGTTAAAATTATATATAATTAACAATTTAACAATTTAAAATTATCTCTAGTAAAATACAATAATTACAATTACATGGACATTATTAGGGAGTGGCTGCATTTGGATTGTAGTATATCAAATAAGGTTTGGTGGGTATGCTTGCCGGAAGAGATCTGTTTTTAGCGCCTTCTTAAATGCCTCTAGTGTAGTTATTAAACGGATCTCCTCCGGCAAGTCGTTCCACAGTTTTGGAGCCACAGCTGAGAATGCAGTATGAGAGGTTGATGTTAATCTCGTGTGTGTATAGTCCAATAATTTTTTCTCTGATGTTCTGAGGGTGCGGGGTGGATTGTGTGGGGAGAGGCGTTCCCTCAAGTAACCTGGGCCCAAGCCATATAGGGCTTTAAAGGTAATGACCAACACTTTGTATTGGGCCTGGAAGCTGATTGGCAGCCAGTGAAGAGATTTTAAAACGGGGGTAATATGTTCCATTCTGGAAGCCCCCGTAATCAATCTGGCTGCTGCATTTTGGATCAATTGAAGCTTCTGGACTTGGTTCAAAGGTAGCCCCATGTAGAGCGCATTACAGAAATCTAAACGAGAGGTTATCATTGCATGTACTACTGCTTCTAGGTCCCTTCTGTCCAGTTACGGGCGCAGTTGGCGTATCAGCCGAAGCTGGTACCAGGCACTCCTGGCAGTCGCCTCTACTTGAGATGTCATTTGTAGAGACAAATCCAGGAGCACACCCAAACTGTGAACCTCGTCCTTTAGGGGAAGTGTGACCCCGTCCAGGACTGGTTGGTAAATCTCCATACCTGGGCTGTGGGAGCCTATTGCAAGTACCTCCGTTTTCTCTGGATTCAACCTGAGCTTGTTTTTTCTCATCCAGCCCATTACCGAGTCAAGGCAGGCATTCAGAGGGGAGATGCCATCCTTAGTTACTGCTGCAGTCGGAGACATAGAGAAGTAAATTTGGCTGTCATCAGCATACTGATAACACTGCGCCCCATGTCTCCGGATGACCTCTCCCAGCGGCTTCGTGTAAATGTTAAATAGCATGGGAGACAGAATGGCGCCTTGAGGGACGCCAGATGTCAGCTCTCTTTTGCGAGAGCAGCCGTCTCCCAGCCTCACTATCTGGAACCTGCCTGAGAGATAGGACCGGAACCATAGAATCATAGAATCATAGAGTTGGAAGAGACCACAAGGGCCATCCAGTCCAACCCCCTGCCATGCAGGAACTCCAAATCAAAGCATCCCCGACAGATGGCCATCCAGCCCCTGCTTAAAGACCTCCAAGGAAGGAGACTCCACCACACTCCGAGGGAGTGTGTTCCACTGTCGAACAGCCCTTACTGTCAGGAAGTTCTTCCTAATGTTGAGGTGTAATCTTTTTTCCTGCAGTTTGCATCCATTGTTCCGCGTTCTAGTCTCTGCAGCAGCAGAAAACAAGCTTGCTCCCTCCTCAATATGACATCCCTTCAAATATTTAAACAGGGCTATCATATCACCTCTTAACCTTCTCTTCTCCAGGCTAAACATCCCCAGCTCCCTAAGTCGTTCCTCATAGGGCATGGTTTCCAGACCCTTCACCATTTTAGTTTCCCTCCTTTGGACTTGCTCCAGTTTCTCCACATCTTTTTTGAATTGTGGTGCCCAGAACTGGACACAGTATTCCAGGTGGGGCCTGACCAAAGCAGAATAGAGTGGCAATATTACTTCCCTTGATCTAGACGCTATACTTCTATTGATGCAGCCTAAAGTAGCATTGGCTTTTTTAGCTGCTGCATCGCACTGTTGACTCATGTTCAACTTATGGTCTACTTGGACTCCTAGATCCCACTGGAGTACAGTGCCTCTGATGCCCAATTCTCTCAGGCGTTCCAGAAGGATACCATGGTCTATGGTATCGAAGGCCGCTGAGATGTCCAAGAGCACTAACAGGGTCACACTTCCCCTGTCCATGCCCAGACGGAGGTCATCGACTAAGGCGACCATGGCCGTCTCAACTCCGAATCCCGTCCTGAACCCAGTTTGAAATGGGTCTAGATAATCGGCCTCATACAAGACTACCTGGAGTTGGAGAGCAACTGCCCTCTCGATCACCTTGCCCAAGAATGGTAATAAGGAGACCGGTCTATAGTTATCCCTTATCAGGGGGTCTAGGGAGGGTTTTTTTCAAAAGAGGCCTAACAACGGCCTGCTTGAGTTGAGATGGGAATTTCCCCTCCCCGAGAGATGCATTGATGACACGTTGGAGTAGAGCCACCAATGCATCTCCTCCCTGTGCGGTCAACCAAGATGGGCAGGGATCGAGGGGGCAGGTCGTCCTCCTAACCAATCCAAGTAGCTTGTCCACTTCCTCAGTACTTACAAGCTCAAAGTGATCCAGTCTAACCGAGTCCACGGAGTCAGTGAACACCTCTCTCATAGTCTCTGTTCCAATACTGGCTTCCAGATCAGCCCTTATCTGAGACATTTTATCAGCAAAAAAGTCATTGAAAGCGTCATAGCAGGCGTTTGTTGGTTCTAATAATAAATTCAGGGAGGGAGAAGGATGTGTTAACTCTCTAACCACCCTGAATAGCTCTGCTGGACGAGACTCTGCTGATGCAATACGAACAGCATAGAACAATTTCTTTGCTGTATCAATTGCCACTCCATAGGAACTAAGATGGTCTTCAAGGAGTGTCTTGTCGGATAAGCGATGGTGTTTCCACCATTGGCGCTCTAGTCGTCTTACAGCTCGCTTCATTCTTCTTAGATCTTGGGTATACCAGGCCTTTCTATTTGGAGTGAGCTGTAGAGGACGCTCGGGTGTGATACTGTTTATAGCCCCGGTAAGGCCGTTGTTCCATGTATCAACCAGGGTTTCAGCAAAATCGCTGTTACTGTTTTATCCAATGATTTATGCCTTCTCATGATATGTCCAAAGTACAACAACCTGGGTTTTGGCATCTTGGCTTCAAGAGAGATTTCTGACTTGATCTGCTCCAGGACCCATTTGTTTGTCTTTTGGCTGTCCATGGAATCCTTAGCCTTCTTCACATTTTGCACCACATTTCGAATGAGTTTCCTCCTATCCTTCTATTCTCCAGCTCTCACCTCCATACATGACAATAGGGAATACAATGGCTTGTATGATTCTAACTTTTGTGCTCAGTTGTATATCCTTGCATTTTAGGATCTTCTCTAGTTCTTTCAGAACTGTCCTTCCCATTCTTAATCTTCTGGTTCCCTGGCTGCAGTCTCCATTTCTATCAATGTTTGATCCCAGGTATGAGAATTCTTTTACTACTTCTATTTCTTCGTTGTCTAATTCAAATTTGTGTAGGTTCTCTGTGGTAATTGTTTTTGTTTTCTTTATGTTCAACAATAGGCCTGCGTTTGTACTTTCTTTCTTGATCTTTCATAGTAGTTGTTCCAGGTCTTTGAGGTTTTCTGCTAATATTATAGTGCCATCTGCATATTTCAGATCATTGATATTCCTTCCTCCTATTTTCACTCTACCTTCTGTGTCCAAACCTGCTTTTCTTACAAAATGCTCTGCATATAAGTTGAACAAGGATCATATTACATCAATATTAAAATCACTCATTAGGCTGCCAGTTAGTTTCCTGGCACAGTACAAAGCATTAGCTATTGCATTTAAAACCCTACATGTATAATCTACACCATACATTCAGGTCCTAGAATCACAGAATCATAGAGTTGGAAGAAACCACAAGGGCCATCCAGTCCAACCCCCTGCCATGCAGAAACTCTCCATCAAAGCATCCCTGACAGATGGCAATCCAGCTTCTGTTTAAAAACCTCCAAAGAAGGAGATGCCACTACACTCCAAGGGAGTGTGTTCCACTGTCCAACAGCCCTTTCTGTCAGGAAGTTCCTCCTGTTGAGGTGGAATCTCTTTTCTTGTAGCATGCATCCATCATTCCAGGTCCTGTTCTCAGGAGCAGCAGAAAACAAGCTTGCTCCCTCCTCAATGTGAGATCCCTTCAAGTATTTAAACAGGGCTATCATATCACCTCTTAACCTTCTCTTCTCCAGGCTAAACATCCCCAGTTCCCTAAGGCGTTCCTCATAGGGCATGCTTTCCAGACCCTTCACCATCTTAGTTGCCCTCCTTTGGACACGCTCCAGTTTCTCCACATCCTTTTTGAATTGTGGTGCCCAGAACTGGACACAGTTTTCCAGGTGGGCCTGACCAAAGCAGAATAGAGTGGCACTATTACTTCCCTTGATATAGACACTATACTTTCTATTGATTTACTCCAATCAGTCAAGACTGGGGCTTCTGTCAGTCAGTGGAGTTTTTCTCCAGCTGCCCCTGGACTGTAGAATGATCTGCTGAAAGAGAAATAAATACAGTACACAGCTAAATACCCTGTTTGAATTTAAAACAGCATTAATGATCAGTCTCTTCCAACAGGCCTATCCAGGTGATTTTGAATGTGGATTGTTTTAATACATACTGTATGTGTCTTGTTTATGTATCTCTGTATATGTATTTCTTCATTTGTGGAGAAAGGCAGGCTATAAATCCTATAAATAAATAATTGTGTATGTGTGTGTGAGAGAGTGTGCACGCACACACACACACAGTTTCCCCAAATGCTCATATGACAAAAGACAATGTGTGCAGTTCACAACGTGCACAGGTTTTGTTGTTCTGAGAACAGTTCATGCAAGGCTTCAGGAACTTTCTGGATGCTTTTTTTCTTCTTGCAAATGTTCCAGAAAGGTTGGGAATGCCAAATAGTGACTTCAGTTGGGAAATTCTCGAGTACCCATTTCATCTCTTGTGTGTTTGTGTGTATATGTGTGTATTTGGATTTAATTCATATTCTGAAACTGAATGCAAGTTTGGGATAGTGTGAGAGTACTGTAAATAGAAGAAGATAGTTCTACTGCAAGAAGCCACTACGTTGCTACAGAGACACTCAAACTAGAATTATGGTAGTTGTGATGTTTGTATGTTTGTATGTTTGTGTGTGTGTGTGTGTGTGGTCACTGCTGCTAAAGCAAAAAAAAGGCAGCTATTTTGGTCTTTATCAGAGGGTCCTCTATTGTTGCCTCTACTTTCTAAAGGGACTTAATGAATATCAAGGGAAGGGTCGTCTCAATGGTAGGCCCTGGAAATCTCACCTGAAGTTTTAGGTGCCACATTATGATGTCGTGGTGTGCCCAGATGTATTGGTGAATTGCTTTTTATTAAACAGTATTCAGGGTTTTTTTTTTCTGCTGCAGTCTATTCCTTGACTAAGAAAACCCTATGAAATTCATGGTGTTGTCATAAGTCGACAGGTGCCTTGAAGGTATAATAATAATTATAATTATAATAATTTATTTATACCCCGCTCTTCAGCCCTAAAGGCTATCAGAGCAGCTTACAAATATTATTTTAATTGGATGGTTCCCTGCCCTCAGGCTTACAATCTAAGAAGACACGACACAAAAGGAGAAGGGAGTGGTGGGGGGGGGGAGGGGATCAGGTCCAAAAGTTGTTCTCTCCCTCTGACACCTGGACCAAGGCAGATGGACTGGAGGGAGGGCTTTGCTTCATAATCCAGGACAGGCCCTATGGAGTTTAGCCTGTCCCTTCACTCCCTCCTGGGTAAGATGGTGTAGCATGGAGAGAGGGCTCTCCATTTTATACACATTTTAGGAAGCACAAAGGCAGAAGGACAAGACTAAGGATTAATCCAGAGTCTCAGACTCAGACATCTGTATGTGTATATAGCAATTCTTACTTCCAGGTTCTTTTCAGGAGTGGGTTGCTGTACACTACATCTCACCTTTGCCTAATGCTAGAGCTTGATTGAGAGCCAGTGTGTTATAGTGGTTTGAAAACTCTGGAGATCAGGGTTTGATTCCCTGCTTAGCAATGGAATCCCACTCGGTGGCCTTGGGCAAGTCACACACATTCAGTCCCAGAAAACCCTATGATTGCATTGCCTCATTTGTTGTTGTTCCTCTTTCTAATACCTTCTGCCTTCCCAAGCATTATTGTCTCTCCTAATGAATCATACCTTCTCATGATGTGGGCAAAGTACAACAGCCTCAGTTTTGTCATCTTGGCTTCCAGTGATAGTTCAGGCTTCATCTGTTCAAGGACTCATTTGTTTGTCTTTTTGACCATCCGCGGTATTCTTAGCACTTTTCTCCAGCATCACATCTCAAATGAATACATTTTCTTTCTATCTGCTTTCTTCACTGAGTTGCCTTGGAGTAGCCATAAGTTCAAAAAGAGCTGAAGATACACAACAACAACAAGAGCAAAGAGTTGGAAGCTCAGCCTCTAGGAAGGGATGCAAACACAATGAATTTGGAGATTAATTTTCCAGCTTAACCCTAGCCTCTTTCTGCTTTCCAGGTATCCCGCAAGATTCTGCATCGTCCCATTCTTATATTCCGCTTGCCGAATCTTCAGGTGCTGGATGGTGTAATCGTCAGCCCAGAAGAGAGGGCCAGGGCCGAAATCCATTTGCTGGAACAGCAAGTAAACTACAGTTACTATAACTGAGTTCTATTTAGCCCTCTCACCCTTTGGGGAAGGGCCAAAACAGACATGATTCTTCCTGTTCAGATGTTACCATTGGTGTGTTCTTTTCTTTCCTTCCTTTGGCTTTTTGGTAGATATCTGGAGGGCAGCCGTGTTTTCTCACATGACAGTTCAATAATGAGCACTGTTTAGTTCCAGTCAGTGGTGCCACTATCTTTAGCTATCCCAGGTCCCAAAGATGGCATATTCCCCCTTGGGACCCTGCAGTCTGCTCAAAATAATTATGTCTGTGCACCATACTAACATTTTCTGATGGAACAAGCAAGGTGAGCTTGTTCCTTTTTTAAAAAAAACTTCCTGGAGCACCAAATGACTTTGAGTGTGTGTGCATGGCTTGCTTTTAATTCATGAGGAATCTGTTCCTGCAGCTGCCACCTTCCTTCCTGATCTTAAGTGGTGGATAGAAGAGTACAACAGAGGAGGGATTTCTGGATGACAGAGATAATTGTAAGAAGGGGGATGCATTTACATGGGTTGGCATGAGATGGAGATAAGAAACAGGTGTTTGTTGATTGGTTTATAGGAAGAGAAGGGTGACACTTTCAAAGGCAAAGAGGTAAAAGTGACTGAGAGAAATGCAAGCTTGTCCTTGTCACTTTTAACATGATATCAAATTCTCACATCGTACCTGCAGGCCTGCTCTCATTTTTGAGAACACAAGTAATATTTAACATGGGCATGACCTTCCCAGAATGATTTATTGTCTTTACATGCATCAGCCCAGAACACTGCTTGCACTGCAATACACAGATAAAGGTGACACATGTATATGCTGGGGGTTGTATATGTGTTAGCTATCCACTTTCCCTACAGCCACCTATGCCCATTCTCTCTCCTCATGGACTGAACACATTGAAGACACTGACAAATAGAATGACTAGACTGGAAGAATAGGTTGTAAAGACCCTTGCTGGGGGGGGGGGAGTGAGAGTGGACCACTTCATCAAGACCTTGCTGAAGCTTAAGGAATCTGTGGTGTAGTGGAACCAGAGCTCATAGGATCAAAGCATTCAGTCTTTTTGATTAGCTGAGATGACAAAATCATCCAACCCTCTCTTTACACTTCCTTGTTTCTTTAGTTCTTACCTGTGATCCCTACAATTGCTGGGAATGGATGGGTGGGATGAACAGCAATATGTATCATTGTGAATGATTCCCTATTTTAGTGCAATGATTTTGAGGTGGCTTGGTCTTAAATGAGCACTTAAGAACTATCAATGGTACCCAAAGACCTGCTTCTGCTGGTGATGAATGCTGCTACTATTGATTTGCTAAGGTAGATCAATAAAACTGCCTGCATTTTTGGATTCTCTTTGAAACTTGGGTATAATGAGCATGGTCATAACAAACACAAAATTTGTCACTATACCACTCCTGGAGATCACCTGGCAACCTCATGTTTGCCTACTTGAATGCCATCGTAGTGGAAAAAGTGGAATATGAGTAGAATAAATAAAACCATGACAGAATTGCGTATGATTCTGTGCAATCACAGGATTTGATTTAAGTGTATAATTCAGCTTCCTAAGAAACTGAGCATCTCCATCTTTTTTCCCGCAGCAGTCAGATTGCTAGTCCTTCTGTCTTTAGAGACAGGTTTGAAAGTAAGTGCACAATGCCTGGCAAAATCTCAGTACTCAGAGGTTTATCACACTAGAGGGCAAACAGGATTTAAACAGGAATTAAAGAGGAATTAAACAGCAAATGCCCTATGTTAAACATAAGGCATGTTAAATGCCCTATGTTAAACATAAGGCATTTCCTGTTTAATTCCTGTTTAATTCCTGTTTAAATCCTGTTTGCCCTCTAGTGTGATAAAAGACAAAGTTGATCAGAATCTCTGATTGTCAGGAGGTGGAGGGAGACCCAAGGCGCATCTAGCTGTCTCCCTTATGATTGCGAGAAACAAAAAGAAATAAACAAAATAACCAAATGAGACTTCTGTATTGCCCTATTTGAAGTAAGAATACAGTCTGCAAATCATCTGAATTGGAGGAGAATTTTTCCATTTGTAGGTATCTCTAAGGTTAGACTCCAGACGGATAAAATTTCCAATAACAAAATTTCCAGTCCCACCAAGAGACACCATACAAAGTCTCTGCCATATTTATGACAGCTGAGGCAGTATGTCTGTCTATAGCATCAACTCGTCTATGGGTTACTGCACAAAAATGAACATGTTTTTGCCACTCAGTGGTGCTTTGTATACAAGACCTATAAGTGGTTGTGGATTGAATCACTGCATGATGTAAACGCTTTATTTCCAAACTGACCTGTGCTTTTGTACGTCGGACATCACTTAAAAATAAAAAACATGGCAATATTAGCGCAGCTGGGGGGAAAGTGCTAAAGCTCTCTACTCTTTAGAGGAATCTCCTGTTTTTCAGAAAGCTTCAGTGAAGATGTTCTACCTTGTTAGCTGGAACAGAACAGAGGCATTATCTCATTAGGCCACCGAAGTGGAACAACACACAATTTCTCCCAGTTCTCTTCATGACATCCAATGTGTTCTTCCCTAAGAGCTTGTTAGAAAGTTAAGAAGCAAGATTTTACGTTGCTTCTTTTTTTCTTTTTTAAATTACTTTGGGTGTTAAATGCACAAGAAATTTCACGCAGGAAGAAGTAACCTAATTAGCACCTTATTTTCTACCAGTGCTGTCAGAAATGTTTTGCAACTGGAGTTAGAAAATCAAAACGTTGCTTCCCTTTTATAAGGGTAAAAAAGGGTAAAAAACGCCAAAAAATCCACAGATTGTTGACCTGCTTATCCTTTTTTTATGGTTTCCCAAAATCTGTGGCCTGAACTGATCCGTTTCACACTGCCTATGGTATGGCTGGTCCAGAATCCCTTTTCCTTCTGGTATCAAATTTTACCACTATATGTTCTTCCTAGATTTTTGTTCTGGGCCTGTTTGACATTTTCATGGAACAAAGATCCTCCCAAATTGATGGCTTCCCTTGGAGAAGCAAGAATAGGTAGACAGAAGGGGTGGGACATGGTGGCCTCACATGATGGTCCATCTTCCTTTTCCTTCATTCTGTGTGTGGTTTGTCTTGGTGACAAAGATCTTGACCTGAAGAGATACTCACATCCACATCTAAAGATACGCTGGCCTTTGAACCATAGCAGCTTCTTCAGTCTTATCAAATTTCTCATGTAAAGGAGGTTCCAAGGGACAAGACGTCTTCCATATAGCTTGCTGTATTTCCAGGGCTGGCCCTACAATTAGGCAAAATGAAGCAGTTGACTTAGGCACCAAATGCTGGGATGTGGCGAACAGATGTTGGAGGAGAAATAAATATTTGTAATATGGCTGGTCCAGCACCCTGTAAGTTATCCTGCAACCTGGAAGTGTGCTGAAGGACATTATCTCATTGTCTTGTGTTTCATGGAAGACTTACTTGCCAAACCAGTTAGCTTTTCTCCCATGTTCTGAGAAGGGAGAGTGCAACAAAATATCCTGCATTTCAATTGTTCCTACAACTCCATCTATATGGAACATTGTCAGAACTTGCTTCACAGATGAATTTCAGATTTAATACAGTATTTTAAAGATTACAGGGAGAAGAGTGGGGGTCATTTTTGACCTTGCTACTGACAATGAATTTAAAAGCCATGGGAATAAACACTGTGACAATAACCTGATACCAGTTTTAAAAATTGCCTAGATTTTCAGGGCTGTTGCCCAGAAATGATCTTAAGCCAATGCACAGAAAAGTCACTCTATTGGATTGTGCCTCCTAGAATTGACTTCCAGCCACCAGGGTCACTGTTAGCCAAAGCCTGCATGGTCATAAGAGATTCCGAGATAAATTTTCTCCCCAGAAGTAACCTTCCTATAGTCTGGTTTTACATGTTTGCTAATATATTAAAGCATGCCAAATGCAGCCCAGAGTACATGTCAAAAAACAAAAAGTGACTTTCACTCACTTTCTGTTGTCAGGAAAGGTCATTCTTTGACTTAAAATGGTCCATGGGAGATAAAAACATGGCAAAAACCTTTGGGAGGGGAATTTTTATTTTTTATTTATTTATTTATTTATTTATTTGTAGGGGCAGTGCACTGCGATGTGCAATCCCCTCCAAGGTCTCCTGGGGTTACTATGGCTTCCTGGCCTTCCACAGTTGCCCATCCCTGCTTTAAAAGAAAGGATGACCTTTATGAGCTCTCATATCCCTGCTCACCATTGATTTTAAAGATTGCACCCAGGAAAACTAATTTTGTGGGATGAGGGAACAAACCCTCCCAAGTTTGCATAGGAGCTGCTTTCCCACTTCAAAAGCTGCAAGGACTTCAGACTGGTCCAGAAATCATCTGAGCTGTTTCCTAACTTGCAGAGAAATAGCTTGGTGTCTCTCTGTGGACATCTAACATAAAGTATGCCTGACATAGCTCTTCTGTTTCTGCATAACATTGTTAAGTTTGTTTTGTTTTCCTCCTGTTTTCGTATCTAATATAAAATGATAGGGCTGATGTTTAACCTGGAGTTTAGTTACTCTGAAACTCACTATCAGGCCTGTTTGCACACTGTAAAACTTCGCACAGCATAGCAGAGCATGGTGCAATGCTTGGTTTTTGTGGTGATGTACATTGCTGAAACAAACCAAACACAGCTTGCTGATCCTCATAGTCAGATTTCACAAGGAAAACTAGAAAATGTTTAACACAGCATTTTTACAATAATGCTAAGAAAAAGCTGAAATCCTCTGATCTCACAAATGAATCTGATAAGTAAGGAAAGGACAAAGTGTGATAGGAATTTTAGCTTGCAGCTTATCCATAGGAGACACATGGCTTCCTCAAACTTTCCTGTCCCCATGGCTGACTGGACCCCAAGGGAGAGCTAAATATTCTTCCCTAGCAACCTGAGAGCAGCCATTATTGCTAATATTCCACTAGTAATGGAGGTACAGAGCAGCTACCTTGACCAAGGTGACTGGGTGCTGAGGATATCTCCCAAAACTACAAATCCCAGAATTACATAGCATTGAAGAAATACAAAGGGAATAGAATCATAGAATCATAGAGTTGGAAGAGACCACAAGGGCCATCCAGTCCAACCCCCTGCCATGCAGGAACTCCCAATCAAAGCATCCCCGACAGATGGCCATCCAACCTCTGCTTAAAGACCTCCAAGGAAGGAGAGTCCACCACACTCCGAGGGAGTGTGTTCCACTGTCGAACAGCCCTTACTGTCAGGAAGTTCCTCCTAATGTTGAGGTGGAATCTCTTTTCCTGTAATTTGTATCCATTGTTCCGCGTCCTAGTCTCTGCAGCAGCAGAAAAAAAGCTTCCTCCCTCCTCAATATGACATCCCTTCAAATATTTAAACAGGGCTATCATATCACCTCTTAACCTTCTCTTCTCCAGGCTAAACATCCCCAGTTCCCTAAGGCGTTCCTCATAGGGTTTCCAGACCCTTCACCATCTTAGTTGCCTTCCTTTGGACGTGCTCCAGTTTCTCCACATCTTTTTTGAATTGTGATGCCCAGAACTGGACACAGTATTCCAGGTGGGGCCTGACCAAAGCAGAATAGAGCGGCACTATTACTTCCCTTGATCTAGACACTATACTTCTGTTCAGAGCCCTTTCCAAGCAGCATAAAGTGAGCTTTACTTCTATTTTTCTTCCTCATTGGAACTGTTTGAAATTGTGCCTTCAGTATTTCCCTTTTGAGGAACTCCCATCCGTCTTGATCTCCCTTCTCTTTTAGTGTACCTGACCATGGGATCACCCCCAATATTTCTCTATATTTATTGAAATCAGCTCTCCTAAAGTCTAGAGTGCGTGTCTGACTATGCCTAGCTTCTCCCTTCCACTGTATAACAAACTCCAGGAGAACATGGTCACTTCCACCTAAGAATCCCACTACTTGCACCCCATCAACTAGGTCTTCCCTGTTGGTTAAGATAAGATCTAAAATAGCTGATCCCCTTGTTGCCTCTTCCACCTTTTGGACAATGAAATTGTCTTCCAGGCAAGTGAGGAATCTCCTAGACCTTGAGGATTTGGCTGAGTTTGACTTCCAGCAAATATCAGGATAGTTGAAATCACCCATCACTCCTTTCTGAGTGTATGATTATCTGTTCTAGAAAGGCATCATCCAATTCCTCTGCCTGAGTCGGGGGTCTGTAGTAGACTCCCACAGTAACATCCCTGTTATTTCCCTCTCTTTTCATTTTTATCCAGATGCTCTCCACCTGGCTTCCAGTATTGACTTCCTGGATCTCTTCACTGGTGTAAATATCCCTGACATATAATGCTATTCCTCCTCCTTTCCTGTTTGGCCTGTTTCTCTTAAAAAGCTTATATCCCTCTATTTCTACATTCCAGTCATGAGACTCATCCCACCAGGTTTCAGTGATGCCTATTATATCATATTTCCCTTGTTGTGCCAGGAGTTCAAGTTCGTCCTTATTTCCCATACTCTGTGCATTAGTGGAGAGACATCTAAGACCATATGTCCTCTTTATTTGCTGCTTTTGCACATTTTTTGCCTCCTACTGTTGGGTCCTTGTCCTGTTTGCCTTGTTCCCTCTATGCCACTTTGACTATTCTCTCCAGCCCTTTTGCCTTCCAGAATGCTGTCTTCCTTCCCCACATAACTCAGTTTAAAGCCCTCCTGATCAGATTTTTGAGACTACTGGCAAAAATGTTTTTGCCAAGTGGCGTGAGATGCAGCCCATCCTTTGCCAGAAGTACCTCCTCATGGAACCGCAGCCCATGATCCAAGAATCCAAACCGTTCTTGGTGGCACCATCTACAGAGCCAGTTATTCACCTCTGCTATTTTCCTCTCCCTTCCTGGACCATGCCCTTCTAACCGGGAGTAGAGATGAGATGACAACCTGTGCATCCATCTCTTTCAGCTTCCTTCCCAGAGCCTCATAATCCCTTTTGATATTCTGAAGGCTGTGCCTTGCAGTATCATTGGTTCCCACATGAACCAAACGAAAGGGGTATTGATGAGTAGGCTTGACAAGTCTTGTCAGCCCCTCCGTCACATCACAGATCTTTGCCCCAGGGAGACAACACACCTCCCGAGACATCTTGTCAGGCCCACAAACCACTGCTTCTGTACCCCTCAGCAAAGAGTCCCCCACCACCACCACACGCCTCCTCTGAGGCTTAGCGGCGGCTGTTCCCTTTTGTGATACTCTCAGGCTCCACTGCTCTGTCCCTGACGTCTGTCCCTGCTGCTTTTCCTCATCATCCCTGATAACAGAGAGAGATTCAAAGTGATTCTGTAGCTGCAAGCTGCTCACAGAACGTTCCCTGGTTTCCTTACTTCTGTGTATGACCTTCCCCCAAGCATCTACCTCTGTTGTATCTGGAGTGTCCTCCTCCACCCCAGCAACTTCCTCTGTGTGTTTCCCACCCAAGACATTCCGGTCTGTTCCATTCAGGAGAATCTCCTGCTCTCTATGATGCTGGAGTGCAGATATCTGCTCCTCTAGCTGCTGTACTTTCTCTTCCAAGAGGGCTATCAACTTGCACTTGGGGCAGGTGTAGTTCCCCACCTCTGTAGGCAAGACAAACATCCCACAGGTGTTGCAGGTGACTGCTGCAGGGCCTTCAGTGTCCATACTGAGAAGTCTTAAGGAGGCACTGAAACAAGACTGTGGGCTTCCCTTGCTAGACTTGGCCTTTGTTCCCAAGCTCTGTCACTGAGTTCAAGTCCCAGGGCCTATAGTTATGTAGGGAGCTCCTGGCTACTAGCTCCCTCCAAAGGCAAGTCTCTTACTCACTTCCTCTGATCCTTCAGGCCAGCTTCTCTTCTTTTTTCCAAAAACCTCCTTGACTAGATAAGAAAAATTAAAATTCGACGTGCGTCTCTGCTAGCCTTGTGTAGCCTTAAGAGGTCTGGCTTCTCCCAGCAATGGCTCCCAGAATGCAATGGCTCTAGTATAAATTAAATTAGATCTCACCCAACACATGGACTAGATGAACCCTCTGCAAGCCTTGTGTAGACTTAAGAGGTCTGGCTTCTCCCGGCAGTGACTCCCAGAATACTCTGGGACAGAGTAAGAGGGAATTCCTGAAGGTAGATCTGTTACGGCCCACTGAATTCGGCCGACGGAGGGTCTGTTCCTAAGAGGAGAATGTGATGGGAATTGAAGTTTGCAGCTTATCTATAGGCCACACATGGCTTCTTCAAACTTTTCTCCCCAAAGCTCTGGAGACATTTGTAGGTAACAACTGAGAGATTTCACTCCTCTTCCCTCTGTGGCGAAAAGGCAGGACAACTGAAACTCTCTGTTCTCAGTCAAATATTTCTAAGTATCAGCTAAGCCCCAACCTTGGAGAAAGGGGAAGAGGAACAAAAAAGCCATGTCTCCATCCATAATGCTATGTGGAAAAGGTTCCCACTGGTACTTAGGTCACAGACCCAGTGATATCAGTAGTCATGGCAATTGATGCCTCCTGAGCATCATCTGCTACATAGAGGACTAACATGGAGAATCTATCTCCTTTCCATGTACTAAGATCTGCTACAGATGTCTGCATCTTTCACAGTAGGGACACAGCTTTTGGAAAGGATCTCTTGGGCACAGAATGTTTGAAATCCACAGGCAAAGAGAGCTTGCAGTAAAAATAGACCAATGCATCCCAGTGCCTATTGAGTGGGTTTGCTTAATAAATGGCTTCCACTTCCCTTTCCCCATCTATAGTATTTTTTGAAAATTATCCCATATCCTGCCAGGTCAAAAAATCTATTTTGTGGCTTTTATTCTATATCAGTAGCTGGGAAATGACTCAGAGTTCCAGAATGGCATAACCTGAGATATTTTGTAATAAAGGTTACAGAGGGGAAGGTGGAAGTTAGTTGCATATCTGCAGTTTTCAGCAGCATCCATGCAGGTAGCATTATGTATATTTTACTCTGAGGCATAATCCCCTTTTCTTTTATCCCAGCCTAGTTTTATAATATTTGATTTCTAGGTAAGTGTTTTTTTTTCTTTACAGTGTTATCAAGACTGAGAAATGAGACTTATTTTTCCTCTTATCTCATTATATAGATCTTTCCTCCAGCTAATTCTCCAATAGACTCTGGATTCCCTGGACTGCAATTGGCTCTCCCCAAACCTGGCACCATGAGAATTGCCAACATTGCCAATGTAACCCTACCTGGAGGTGTCAGCAGTCTGTATGGGGCTGATTTCATCTTTCCTCACACTGCTGATGAACTAGTTGAGACTGGGAAACACAAAAGTGAGTGCCTGTGGACCATTATGTTCTTGATCTTGCACTAAATTTGAAAAAGTGGTTGCCCTGATCTGGTGATTTCTCATGGTGACAAATAATCTATAGTGAATTGTTTGGATGGCTTCCAACTGTAAAGCATGGACACCCAAAAGAAAGTAAAAATTTTCAGGTTTTGTTTGGGGAGTGCTAAGCGAAACATCTAGAAACAGAGCTTGGTTAAGTCTATGTTAGTGCATGTATACTCACAGACTTATAAGCATGGATAGTAAAATCTGTTAGCTTCACTTTCTCATGTATTTGTGTTTTTAAAACCACACTTGGTGACGACACAAGGAGAGCCTTTTCAGTAGCTGCTCCCAGGCCGTGAAACTCCCTCCCATAGGATATTCAGTTTGTGTTTTGTTCTCCTTCTGCTAGCAGGCAAATACCGTTTTAGTTAGATAGGTCTTTGGTTCTTAAATCGTGGTAGAAGGCTGTCTTCACTGAGCTGTGCTGTTATCCATTATCTTTTCTCTGTGCTTGAAATATGTTTTACAGTAACTTGTTATAACTAAAATACATCTAAATCCAAATTCCACAAAACAGCGATACTTTTATAGGCCAACCAAAATGCACAAAATACATCATGCAAGCCTTTGAAGTTTTACAGGCTTCTTCGTCAGGTAAAAATGTTAAAAATCATAGTGGAGAAGAAAACTGATGTGGTTGCAGTCACTGTCCTACATTTTGTCTCAGATGTTGCTTCTGTTTCCAGTTAAGATGGTCTGAGGGAATCTCAATGCAGGCACAGGCCATTCCCCTTCTTGGCTATATGGAAAATGGGGGACAAAAAGCAGTAAACAACAGGCAATAAAATTTTGACTTCAGTGGCCACAGAAAAGTAACTTCCCTTGAGATCCAGGCTGTTCATGCCTTGTGCAAAGCTAACTGCCGCTTTCTTAGGCATTGTATTTCTAGAGGAGTTTCTGTACTGTTAACACTGAAAAATCTTTAGGTATAGGTAAAACTTGCCATGTGTAGTCTAAATGAAAGAGCTTTACCTTTGTTGCAAATAAAAAAAATAGCCCCAGTCCATTAGCTCACTTTTGTTAAAGTTTTGTTGCTGCAAAATCCCATATTTTCACATCCAGGAACTATATTCAAGCGTAGCTGTGTTGACCATACAGCAAAATACAACAAAATCTACAAGACACTGATACTTTTATTAGGCAACCAAAACACACAAAATACATCATCATGAAAGCTTTCAAAGCTTCACCAGTTTCTTTATCAAGCAAAAATATTAAAAATCATACAAGGGAAGAAAAGTGACATTGTTAAGAGTCACAGGCCTATATTTTGTCTTAGGTGTTACTGTTATTGACAATCTGGAGCAGAGGTTCTTGGCCTTTTCTATGCCTTACACCCCTAGAAATGTTTGGTTGCACCCCTACAAAAATAATTTCACATGTCCAAGTTAATTCAGGTGATGGAGGGAGGCACAGTGCATGTGTGCAGAGGTGGCGGGCAAGCTGATATGTTCCCGAGGGTTGAAATAAACTCTTACAATCATGCATTTATGAGGAAAACATTCTACAATGATTATATCAGATGTTGCGTTATAATGATTTTAAAAGCAATACACTGACCATCACTTACTTATACATTAATTCTATTATTTTCTCCTTCTGATTGAATAAACAAGATTACTGTCTACCACTTCTCAAGGGACTGGCAAGCTGGCTGAATGATGATATGTGACTTGTCACTCAGGGACACAAACCACTCTTCGTTGCAACTTCTGAAATCTCAAGGGGTACAAGATTGAATTTCAGAAGTTACAGGCACCCCAAGTTGGGAACCCCTGGTCTGGAGGGATCTCAATGCAGGCAGCAGCTACTCCCCTCCTTGGCTATGTGGGGGCCCGAGACAACAGGCCAGTAACAAGTAACTTGAAATCCAGGCTGCCTCTGTTCTCTGAGCCACAGAACATTGACTTAGGCACAGAACACTGACTTTCCCAAGAAGTCTCTGTACTGTGTGTTTTTTGTAAATTGGATTATTTTTTAAATTGTTTTAACTTTTGCAAAACAAGACTTTAGTTGAACTTTGTTTTAAATTGTTGTAAGCTACTTCTAATCCTATGCCAGAAGAAAGGTGGGTGATACATTAAATTAATAAAAATGTGGATCCTTTCTATCCTTAACATCAGGTTTGCAAATGCTGGTAAATGATTCAGAAATGAACTGAGACTTTTCCCTAATCTATACTTGCCAAATTAATAGGTATAGCTGTTCCAAGCATGACAAGAGCCATGTTGCCCTACAGGAGTTAAAGAGGGGGAAACTAAATGTGGGAACAGCAGTTCATCATGAAACCCACTGAGTGACCTTGGGCAAGTTACACTCTCTCAGCCTCAGGGGAAGGCAATGGCAAACCTCCTCTAAACAAATCTTGCCAAGAAAACTCCTTCATAGAGTTGCCGTATGTCGGAAAGCACACAACAAATGTATAATAGATGCAAAGCAGTTAAGGCCCTGGGCCTAGGTGGATGAATCTGTCAGTGCAGGGCTTCTGCAGTTACCCACTTCTCCATAAGGCCCAAGGTTTTAATGCAGATTTCATTATTGCTATTCATTCATGTATGTCCCATCTTGAGTGCACTCTCATCTTACAAAAGTTAAAACAAGTACAGGTTCTTTGCTTCCCTTGCAAATGTTGGTATACTCTAATCAGAAACAATCTGAATTGAAATTCTGATCCATCTATACCTGTGAGTTTTATCTCTGATGGCAGATACTTGGACCAAACTGAATGCCAATATACACGCTTCTCCACTGGCTGCCCAGTCTGTTCTCTGCTGCTGTTTTTTTGTTTTGTTTTGTTTTGTTTGTGGGGAAAGCTGCATATAAATAAAGTGATTTAGTGATTGACTGATGGGTTGCTGGTTACTCCTGTGTATGACCTCCAGTATGCCACTGACTCCAAGTTGCTAGAAATATAACAAACACTGAAGTGCATCCCTGAGATCTGGCATGTAAATTTGATGTCTGTCTCTTGTAAACTATTTTATTTTCCTGGTTTGGCAGAAATAAGTAAATAGTGTGAATCTGTTGTCTGAATCGGTTGGCTGTCTCTCAGCTTTTGTATACCTTTTCACATATGTGACTTCTCTCATTCAGTGACTAAGTTTTGAAGAGTGCTAATTTTAGAGTTTGACTTTCAGGCAAGAAATCAAAGAATGCAGCTGTGGGAGCCATTAATCCTCGAAGCACCCATGCAGAATTAGCTATCAGGCAAGCCAGAAGTACATCTGCTAACCAACCAAGCAATTCACCATCGCACAGTGGTCGTTCCCGAACAACATGAGGGAAAGCAGGTATGTGAAAGTTTGCAAAATTTGCATAACAATAGGCATACCATTAAAACTCCTGTATTAGACTTTCTGCACTTCATTTTTCTCATTGGACCTAGGGCTATTTATTTATTTATATTATTTATACCTCACTCTTCAGCCACAAAAGCGCTCAGAGCAGCTTACAGATTGTTAATTTGACAGTTCCCTGCCCTCAGGTTTACAATCTTAAAAAGACATGACCCAAAAGGAGAAGGGAATGGCAGTGGGAAGAGGGTCAAGTCCAGCAAATACTGCTAGTTCTTCTCTCCCTCCAAGGGGAGCAGCAGTTGGAATGAAGGGAGGATCCTTTGTCTGCTTCTGGGGCTAGCCATGGTGGAGCCATGCCTGCCTCTTATTCTCCCCTTCTGAGGCTAGGTTGATAGTAGTTAAGATGGATTGAGGACCTTTTATCTGCCTCGGGGGCTAGGCATGGAGGAGCTGTGCCTGCTACTTCTTAACACACGATTCCTATTCTCACAACAGTCACATTAGTTTCAAAAAATTGGGGAGCTACGACTTTCAAAGAAGCCCTCACTGCATGTCTTCTCAGTTACACAATTGGGTCTGCTTTCCCCATTGCACTCTCTTCTTGACTCTCCCTTAACCCTGCCTTCCTGCCTCATGCCCTACCCAGCATGGCTTTTAGTTATTTTTATTTTATTTTATTTCATTTTTTCCACACAATTGTGGTGCTCTGTTTCTGTGAGTTAAGTTTTTTTTAAAGAAAGAAATAGAAAACAACAACCAGGGAATCAATGCTTGGGAATAACAAGCAGAAGGGGGGATGGGGGAAGAGGGCACTTTGACACCGTGTGACTGTCAATCAAACAATTGCCCCAGCAGTGATATTTCATTCCTGGGGACTTGTGTAATTGCGGTCATTGATAGGTTTTCCCTATGAATGAAAAAGGATGGGTCAGTAACAACAGCTACAGGTTGGAGGCAGCATCCTGCAGTAAGTATCACCAAAACTGCTTTTTTCTCCTGGTGTAATTGTTATTTAAAAGCCACATGTAGTAATCTCTTTTTCTTTCTTTCTTTCTTTCTTTCTTTCTTTCTTTCAGAAAACTGAACAATCGCACACCCTGGAAGAATGAAGTGTAAAGAACTGGAAAGGACAAACAGACACTAGTTTTAACATTGATCTAAATGTTTATGTTGGCTGTCACTCTGCCAGCTTATGTTAAACCAGAGAATTTGTCCCATAATTTTACATGTATATATTCATATCTTAGATCTCAGGCTAATATGAACATACTAACAAAGCTTATTAAGTTGATGAAGTATGCTTTCTTCAGCGATCTAGGACTGAACAAGATATCTTGAATAAAAACTCAGCCTTTGGTTCAAACCATATATGAGCACCAATAGCGTGCAAACCATCCTTGGAAGAAGCCCTTAAGAGCAAAAAATATGTCATTTGCTCAAACATATGTCATTTCCCAGGCTGCTTTCCCATCAACCCAGAAGAGAGGAATCTTGGAGAATCTACAATTGGGAATTTACTTTTTAATAATAATTAGTCTCATTGGGGCGGTCTGGCGCCACCCCTTTTTGCGGACCAACTGCGCTGTGCAGCTGCGCCACCGCCATTACAAACGCCGTCTAAACGGCGTTACGTAAGGGCGGCAGCTCCATTACACGTTAGGGTTCGTGTGTGAATGCTGCGTGCTCACAAACCCTAATAGCGCCGCCCACATGCCTCTAAGTGCCCGTCTGTATCGGGCCAACATTTGTTTTCATATTTTAAAATTAATGTGCCATTATTCATGACAACAGAAATCACTTGTTTACTTGTCACTTTTCCATTAATTAAAAAAAAACAAAATCTTGGAACTGATAAGAAATATCCACAAAAAAAATCCTTTGAAAAACCCAAAGTGTCTAAAAATTGTCTATTAAGAGTAACAAGGAAAAGTAATGATTCTCCCTCATTCATAATGTTGTTCCCATTCGTTGCATTACTTTTGAAATGTCACTTTCTTACATTCTAATAAAACTCCCTAAAATAATGATGTAACTATGATTCTATTAGGATAATAGAATCGTAGAGTTGCAAGAGACCCCCCCCCCGCCGCCGCCGCCGCCCAACGACTACCCAGTCCATCCCAATTCTGCCAAGCAGGAACACACAATCCAAGCACTCCACGCAGATGGCCATCCAGCCTCTGTTTAAAAACCTCCAAATAATGAGACTCCATCACACTTTGAGGCATCATGTTCCACTGTCAAATAGCTCTTACCGTCAGGAAGTTCTTCCTAATGTTTAGGTAGAATCTCTTTTCTTGTAGCTTTAATCCATTGTTCTATGTCCTAGTCTCTGGAGCTGCAGAAATAAAGCTTTGTGGCATCCTCATGCCACCCCCTGTAATTAGGTTAGCATCACAGATAACAAGGTGTTTGTATGCACCATCATCATCATCATCATCATCATCATCATTTTATTTACTTATATCCTGCCTCTCTCACAATATAGGGACTTGAGGCGCCAAACAGCAAATTGAAAAACACTACAATTTAAAAATAGTACAAAAACATCAAAATGTATAAATATGAAATTTAAACAAACTATTAAATTTAATTTTAAAAGTTAAAACAGTTATGGATTAAAACGTACTGTGTTAAAAACTCTATACAAACTTTAAAATCTGAATCGCACAGCATTTAAAGCCCAGCCTTTGTCAGTATGAGAAAGCATGTGTGTATCTCTGTGTGTGTTTTGCAGGGTGGGGGGAGAGAGAACACAACATGAAGTACTTTGTGGCCACTTAAAGATTAGTGTTTGTGAACTAGAGTCCACTTCATGAGATGCATAGGATGTTATCCTGAGCTGCAGGTGTCCAATTTCAAGGGGAGAGCAGAGAGAAAGGCAATGGGGTGCTAAGTCTGCAGGTTCTGTTTTTGGTTTCCCTTTGACTCCCCGTTTAATGCTCCTGCATCTCACAGCCATGCGCCTTCCTAAAGGAGCCACAGAACACTTTTGTTTCTTCCATCGCAACAGACTAACATGGCTGCCTCCTTTAGGAATTGTGCATAACTAGCTTTCCTGAACCTGCTGCCTTCCAAGTGTGATGTAAGTTTACCGCATTGCGTTCTCAGAATGCTCTCAGAACGGTACGAAACGGGAACGGCCACTTCTGCTCCCATCCGCTCCTGTTTTGTACCGTTCTGAGAATGCAATGCTATAATCTTAGACTACAACACACACACACCCATTGCTAAAGTTGTAATGTAGTGGGAGTTGTACTTGCAGTGCAACACATTTGGTGGACAGCAGGTTTGAGAAAGCTGGTGGAAATGAACAACACTGCAGGCTCACTTTTAATCAGCTGAAGGTTTGCTTATCGGTAGAAAAGATCGTCAGGGAAAGAAATCCAGTGAAATTCAGACCTGTTTGAAATTTAACATGAAGCTGCTGACAGGATACTCTTTTCATTTTGCCTATATTGCCCCAAACACACCCAATGTTGCCTTATGCCAGCCTTCCCCAGCCAGGCATCCTTCATATGTTTTTTTGGACTAAAACTCCGTATGTTTTTGGACTACAACTCCCAGCATTCCTGGCCCTTGGCCATGCCATTTATGACTGATAGACGGGAAAGTCTATGTATGCACCAGATTAAAGAAAGCTGCTTTATGACATTGCAGAATTAAAGCAATTTGGCGCCACTGTGAGATTTATAGTTTCGTGAGACACCAAATCTCCCTGATAGACCAGACTGAATAATGTACCAACCCACAAATCCCAGGATTCCACAGGATAGAGTCTTAGTTAAAGTGGCGTCAAACTGCTTTAATTCTGAAGTGTGGCTATATTCTCTGTTGCCTGTTTTAATTAAAAGTTGAGGATTAAATGGGAAGAGTTAAAAGATAAGAAAGAGGAGGCTGTGCAGTTCCTGATATAAGATTATATATGTGGGCATGTAAATTGAGTTGGATCCAAAAGTGGATCAAGTTAGAGGATTGGGATCTTTTGAATTTAGAAGGGGCCAATTTAAAACAAGGGTGGCATGCCTATTTATTGTATAAAGACCACATGTTATCCAAGGAATTCTCAAATCATATTATCAGGAAATCCTTATTGAGTACATGGGAAAAAGTAAGAACTATCTTCTGTAGAAAAATTCCTCTTTGGACTTTGGTTCAAGAAGCCTTTTATTATAAAAGGAAGAAGGATATAAAATGGTTGACTTACAAAGATTTAACGAAAGTGGATAAAAAAGGTGAAATTGAAATAAAAGGGAAAGATGTATTAGATAATGAGGGATTCAATCTTAATTGGTTTGAATATACTCAAAATGAAGTTCAAAGAGGATCAAAAAGAGAGAGGAATAGAAACCATGGTCAATGAATTGGACGTAATTTGATGGCAGCAAGATAGGAAGAAAATATCAAAATTTTATAATATTTTACTAAACAGGGCTTTAGAGAAAGAAACCATAAAAGAAAGTATCATCCGTTGGGCGCAAGATATAGGCCATGTAATCACTTATGAAAAATGGCAAAAAGGTGGAAAAACACTAACTGTTTTACGGCTGCTCAAGCTTTAAAAGAAAATTATCTAAAAATCGCCAATAGGTGGTATCTTACACCAGTGAAACTAAAGATTTATAAAATAGCAGACATGAAATGTTGGAGATGTAAACAAGAAGAGGATACGTTATTACATATGTGGTGGACATGTGGGGAAATTTTAAAATATTGGTATGAAATACACGGTGAAATTCAAAGAATGTTTGGTTGTAAATTCAAAATAGAGCCTGAAATGTATTTACTTAACATGTTACCATCTGTGGATACTGTGATTGTTAAAAAGCATTGGAGGTATCCGGTAATAAAACATTGGGGTGACCTATTCAACATCAGGAAGGAACTATTGATATAGTTAAATATAAGAGATGATATAAGTATGGTTTGGATTTGTGTATAAATTGTTCAGTGTGAAAATGTAATTTGTATATATCATAAATAAATGAGTAGAGAGGAAAAAAAGTTGGTGTTGGGGTATAATGGAATCATATACATTGCAGTATAATGGGGAAACAACTGATATAAAGTGAATCGTAGAATCATAGAATTGTAGAGTTGAAAGAGACCAAAAGGGCCATCCAGTCCAACTC
Organism: Urosaurus nigricauda; assembly: GCA_034509955.1. Classification (NCBI taxonomy): domain Eukaryota; kingdom Metazoa; phylum Chordata; class Lepidosauria; order Squamata; family Phrynosomatidae; genus Urosaurus; species Urosaurus nigricauda. The sequence continues at coordinate 11,092,165 of JAOEGL010000001.1, forward strand.
CCTGCCATGCAGGAACTCTCAATCAAAGCATACCCAACAGATGGCCATCCAGCCTCTGCTTAAAGACCTCCAAGGAAGGAGACTCCACTACGCTCCAAGGGAGTGTGTTCCACTGTCGAACAGCCCTTACTGTCAGGAAGTTCCTCCCATTGTTGAGGTGGAATCTCTTTTCCTGCAGTTTGCATCCATTGTTCCGCGTTCTAGTCTCTGGAACAGCAGAAAACAAGCTTGCTCCCTCCTCAATATGACATCCCTTCAAATATTTAAACAGGGCTATCATATCACCTCTTAACTTTCTCTTCTCAAGGCTAAACATCCCCAGTTCCCTAAGGCGGTCCTCATAGGGCATGGTTTCCAGTCCCTTCACCATCTTAGTTGCCCTCCTTTGGACCCGCTCCAGTTTCTCCACATCTTTTTTGAATTGTGGTGCCCAGAACTGGACACAGTATTCCAGGTGGGGCCTGACCAAAGCAGAATAGAGTGGCACTATTACAAAATATTACATTGTGTTCATTGATTTTAAGATGTAACAGTTAAGGCCAGTTAAGAGATTAACAATAGAAGAATGTGTGTATTTTATTTTTATCTTTATATTTGATGCGGGGGCTTTTGAGCAGTGGTGACCATAAGGAATAAAAGGAAGTTGCCATCCATTCTGAGTACATGTCCTGTTGAGAATTTGTAATGCAAGTGGGAACACAACTGTCCTCTTTTCCCGGTCCAAAATAATTGGATCTGTAAACAGAAACAGAAAATGGGAATAGATACCATTATAATCCAACTGTTAATGGGCTCATATTAGGTGTTAGCAAGGATGGGAGATGAGAGATGAAGTGTGACTGCCTTCACAGAGAAGGACAGAGCATGGCAGCAATGTGGCACAATAGATGTGGGTGAGAGTCCACATGGCATAGTGGGTTGATTGTTGTACTACAGCTTGGGGACCAGGGTTTGATTCCCACTTCAGCCATGAAACCCACAGGGTGACCTTGGACAAGTCACACTGTCTCAGCCTCAGCGAAAATCAACGGCATACCTCCTCTAAACAAGTCTTGCCAAGAAAACCCCACAATAGGTTCCCCTTAGGGTCGCCATAAGTCAAAAACGATTTGAAGGCACACAGCAGCAGCAGCAACACATGTGATATGATATCACATTAGAAATGGCTCTGTGGGAAACGGGAAGGGTTCCGAAGTGGATATGCATGATACTGAAAGTCTCTGATTGTACATAGAATAGGACAGGAAGGTGGCCTTGTGAGCTTCCTCATAATATCAATGTTTAGGTTTCCCAGCTTTTCTACAGATCCGCATACCCACCAACTGTCCCAGTTGACAAGGACAATCCCAATTAAGCCCGTGTCCTCCCACTTTTTCAGCTGCTATTAAAATATCCCAGTGTCTCTTTCCTCCTCCCAGCTCAGCCTTTCATCCTCAGCTTACTTCAGAGTACAAAATTTGCACTCAGTTAACTCAAGGAGAGGTAGGAGGTGGCATCTTGCCCTTCCCAGTAGGCTCAGCAAAAGCAAACAACTGCAGCCTACTGTCTATTCTTAATCATTAGTAACTTTTGCCATCTTACCCACATTTTTGATATTGCATGGCCACACGTCCCAACTTGCATCTGTGAAACACTGGGTGTGGGGATATGGATCACCATAACCTTACTCTGAAAGGTGGAAATGCCTCTCTCCTCGGGCTTTTTTCCCCCACTGGGGTTTAAATTAAAATGTGCACTATTTCTGGTTCCTACTCTTTGGCCACTGGAATTTGGCCCTCCCAAAATTAATTTGAAAGAGAATCTTGGCCCCTTGGCTTGAAAGAGATTCCCTCACCCTTGCAGGAAGAGGAGAAAACTAGCTTGAGTGGTTAGCTTGAGATATATTTTATAATATCAGTTTGCTGGTTATGTTCAGGACTGGTATTGCCACCTAACATCTTAAGGAGTTCCTTAGGGTCCCACAGGACTAGCAGGGCTGACACCTCCAATAAAGACCTTTTTCACACAGGCCAAAAGGCTCGTGTTTTCCCCCTGAAATGGTTAAGAGACAAAACTTACACACTTTTACTTTCAAGAGATCTGGAATCAGAATTAATTAATCTATTGATGATAAAGTGGGCACAAGAGGGAAACTGCATGGAAGAGAACAAATACATTCACTGCCTCACAAGATTTAAAAGAGAATTTTTACAAAACAATGAACAGATGGTACTACACTCCCTGGAAATTAGACAAAATCTACCAATTTAACAATAACAAGTATTGGAAATGCCAAAAAGAAATAAGAACACTATACCACATGTGGTGGATCTGTCCAAAAAGAAAGAAATTCTGGACAAAAGTTCATACAGCAATATAGAAGGCCATTTGTATTACAAGGATAACTTGATTAATGTAGTAGTTGTGCTTCTGGGTATTACTACTTTAACAGAAAATTTGATTCCAAAAACAAAGAGTGAGGATAAGTCCCGACTTCCAACACTACAAAACAAGAGCAGTCAAATGTGTTTCAGCAAACTTAAGAAAAACTATGAGTAAAGATATATCATTGAACAAAGTTAGGATGGTCCATGCCATTGTAGCTCCAGTTTCTATGTATGGTTGTGAAAGCTGGACAGTGAAGATGGAAAGATGCAGACGGGAAGAAAATCAACTCCTTTGAGCACTTTTGTGGGAGGAAAGTTTTGCAGAAACCATTGACAAGTAAATGGATCCTAGAGCAGAAATCAAGATGAACTGAGGCTGTCATACTTTGGACACCTTACAAGACAACTCAGAAAAAGAAGACTAGAAAAGACAATAATGTTTGGTATGGTAGAAGGAAAAGAGGAAGACCACATTCCAGTTGGATTGACTTCATCAAGGGCCTGAATCTGGAAGATCTGAGCAACCCTGTTGATGACAGGGATGACTTGGAGGCCTCTCATTCATAAGATTGCCATACGTTGAAGTCAACTTGGTAGCAGTTTTAAAAAAACAGAAGCAATATATCCATGTGAAATGAAACAAGAAGTTCAAGCAAGCAAACAAAAAATATTTTGAAATTCCTAGAGACCACTTCAAGGCTTCTTCCAAGGTGTATCCAAGAATGACTTCTTTCACCAGGCTCTGCTTTTATGATTTTCATTTTGGTGGCCAGACTTACAGATCTGTACTTATACTGGGGATAGTTCATGAGATAGGCTTATCTGTTGCTCTCTCCTTTTCTCACTGTTTTGTTGTGCATGCAGTAAGGGATTCTGGAGGCAAGGGCAGTTTACTATGCCTCTTGTAGGCAGGCTCACACAGCTACTAGGATCAAATAGGACAGTCCTGTTCTTTTCCAGCTCAAACTTTATAACACTGTTTACTGTGGACACCGCTGCAACTTGACACCAGAAGTCTGAGTTTCTTCAGCCCTCCTTCCCCATCCAATGCCAATTCTGCAAATATACCTTCCAGCTAAGCAGAGAATGAAGGAAAAGCAGGAGGCTTGGCAGATGTAAAAAGACTTTATTTTTTTAAAAAAAGGTGTGTTTATGACAGCCAGAGTGGCTTAGAATTTGATTCCCAGCTTGGCCATGTAACCCACTGGATGACCATCACATGTTCTCAGCCTCAGAAGAAGGCAATGGCAAACCCTCCTCTGAACAAAACTTGCCCAGAGAAACCCATGACAGATTTGCCTTAAGGTCTCTGTACGTTGGAAATGACTTGAAGGCACACAACAACAAAAACTACTGCATCAGTTGAGTAGAATTCAAAGATATAGCCATGTTAGTCCGTAGAATTAGTATGTACAGAGATCTTGTAGTCACCAAAAGCATCTGAGGAAGTAGACTGAAGCCTATGAAAGCTCATGCTGCCAACTTCTTTCTTTCTTTCAGTTAGTCTCAAAGGTGCTACAAGATCCCTCTACATACTGCATCGATCTCCAGAGATTGGCCAGAATAAGATGATGAAGGCTTGTTGTCCAACAATTCAACTGTTAGAAAGAAAACGAGAGAGGTCATGTTTTCAGTGTAAATACACCCATTTAATAAAATGTGTTGCCCGGAAAATTTACCTGTTGACTTAGCTTAGCTTCTTTCGAGTGACATGTGAATTTCTTTTCTCTTTCTTCATTTTTCAAACAATACTTTTCAAAAGCTTATCAATATTTTTTTAAATTAGCATACTGAATTTGTCATCTGCCTTTCTATATGGAGGTGGGGGGGGGAATCACTCATGGGAACCATAATCAAAACGTAGACAAGAAGCAATACAAAGAGGAACATTAAAAACAATTCAGCCGGGTAGAAAATCTTGGAGGAAAGAGTGATTGGTTTTATTTTTATCTTATTTTGGCTACTGGTGGAAGAAAAGTAGAAAGGTGTTTCTATAAAACGGGTGTCACTATTGCTTTGCTAGAGCAGAACATAGTGGTACAAGCAAAGGCTGAGATCCCCAGCTACATCTCTTCCAACATCACACAAACATAGGGAGCAACTGCAGCAGAGAACTGGCAGGTAAGTGAAAGGAGCTTCCTCTGTTGATTTTCCCTTGTAGTAACCCCCTATGACCTTTCTTTTCCCCCAATCTAGGCTCTGAAACAGGAGGTAAACACAGTTAAGTTGAGAGGGGAATTGGTTTTCTTTTTCCCCCTTATAATGCAGTAAAGCTTTTATTGATACTTCGTGTGTGTGTGTGTATTTAAAAAATGAGAAGTTCTGATAAATCTTGAAAATAATTCTGGCATTATAGAACAGTACAATATAATATAATGCAACATATTATAGCATATTGCAGTACTATAGGTTAGCATAACTTAATATTCTATTACAGCAGTATCTTCTTTCCTATCTTATATTATTAATAAATTATACAAATAGTACAAGTAGACAATTTTCCTTCAGTATCAGGTGTATTCTCGAGTGTTACTGTTCTTATTTCTTACATAATATCTACTAGAATTCAAAGATATAACCGTGTTAGTCTGTAGAATCGGTATGTAGATTCATAGAGGTGGAAGAGACCATTCAAAGTCCAACCCCCCTGCCATGCAGGAACTTTCCATCAAAGCATCCCTGACAGATGGCCATCCAGCCTCTGTTTAAAAACCTCCAAAGAAAGAGATGCCACCACACTCCTAGGAAGTGTGTTCCACTGGCAAACAGCTCTTACTGTCAAGGAAGTTCCTCCTAATGTTGAGGTGGAATCTCTTTTCTTGTAGCATGCATCCATCATTCCAGGTCTTGTTCTCAGGAGCAGCAGAAAACAAGCTTGCTCCCTCCTCAATGTGACATCCCTTCAAATAGTTAAACAGGGCTATCATATCACCTCTTAACCATCTCTCCTCCAGGCTAAACATTCACAGCTTCCTAAGCCTCTCCTCATAAGACATGGTTTCCAGACCTTTCACCATTTTGGTTGCCCTCCTCACACCAAGCATTCACAAGAAGTATGGGGTTGCCAACATTCTCATTTGTGCAAACTAAAGAACTCCAAACAATGCCTATTGCTTACGGACAGATAAGAACATCAGGGAAAGATCCTTCCAATGGGCATTTCTAACTACCAGTTGATGTGATGCTTTGCATACTGAATTGTTTTTCTTTGGTCTGGTTACATTTTTACATTTTAAATTGTTCGCTTTAAAACCTTTTTAGGAAGTTTATTTGAGATTTAACTCATTTTTAAAAAAGATTTAAGAATTAACAACAGAAACATATTTCTCCTGCATTGTTTCTCTTTACAAGAGCATCATTTAAATAGCATTTTCACCCCAGTAAATGCCATGCTCAATATATGCTGTGGTACAGACTACATTCAAAAATAACTTTTATTCCATCAGTTTACTAGATCAAATGCTCTCGTAGTTCCCAATGGTCCCCATCCATATAACAAAATGAAAATATATTTGCATTCTGCTATGCGCTTTTTGGAAGACAGGAAACTCTTTTCTTATATCAAATTCTTTGTTTTGGATATGACCAAGGAAGAAAAGGGCAGAGAGACCGAAAACTTTATCATGGTATGTGCCCAAGGCTGTGGGCCAGTGCAAATCTTTCAGAGATACCAATTCCATATATTTTCCAGAAGCTTTTGTGTCTGGAAATGTTGTACATTTCACCTGGCATTTAATCTTTCTAAATGGATGTTATTCTCCCCTCAACTGTGGATCCCTGTTGCTCTCTTGAAACATTATTTGCATAAAAGGAAATGAATAATTGATAGCGAAGCTGGCACTTGCATATAGCTCGGTAGAGATTTGCCCATAATCACACCGCGTCTAACACACGGCTCATAGCTTGTTTAATGGGATGGAAGCTGACAGGTTTTTCTTGTACCGCTGCTATAGAACTCATCGCTTTTAAATGACCTCTGTGTACTTAGCTACTTTTCTTCTTGATCTCCCTGCTCTTTTCCTTCCATTAAGGGGAGACTTCTGAAAGGAAAACATGCATTTGTCTCCATTTCAACTAATAAGAAGCAGGTTGGGCTTGGCATACATTTCACAATTTTTTATTTTTAAAAAAAGGAAAAGAAAAAATATAGAAGAATTTTGCTTTCCACTAGAGCAGGAATAAATATCCTAGAAATGTATTTTCTCTAGGAATCTCTAGGTCATCCAGTGCAACTTTATGGCCACCTTCTGCCAGAGAAGCAATAGAGGACCTGGAGATTTCTAGAGAGGACATATTAGTCAAATCTGCAGTCAAATCCACAAAAGTCAAAACCGCAAATGTGGAGGGCCAAGTATATATGTAAATACATATAAGCTGTGCATATGATATTGCATTTTAAAAATATAATTTTAATTTTGCTAGATGTTTATGTCACAACTATTACCATTATATTCATTGATAAACAGGAATTATGATTTATGAGTACCATTAGTTTTTTAAAAAGTTACTAAAGATTCTGTATGGTGTGGTATGGAAACAGGTCAGTTGGTGGAGGTGGCACCATGCGTTGCTGCACTGGATGACACCAAATCTAGTGGTCACACAAGTTCTCCTGCCATATAAATTCACACACACTTTGGCTTTAAGTAAAGGGACCTTTGGTGTGTACATGTAGGACACCAGTCCATTGAACTGGTCTAGGTGGGGCTTGCCATTGTTCCCCCTCCCAACACACCCACACATTGCCATCATGTCACTGAAATTTGGCAGTAAATGATGCTGAATTCTCCATAGAAAATGTCATTAAAAAGAAGCAAAAATAAGTCTTTTCCTATGTGCTACCAAATTTGAGGAACAAATTGCAGCAACAAAAACATCCTCCTCCTCAACAGCACCACCATCATCCTTTCCCACTTGCTATAATTATTTTTCTTTGTTTGCCACTGAATTTTGGAGGTCCTGTTTCAGGGCTGCCTTGGGGATCAGCAAAGACCATTCATAGAATCATAGAGTGAGAAGAGACCACAAGGGCCATCCAGTCCCACCTCCTGCCATGTAGGATGACACAATCAAAGCACCCCCAACAGATGGCCATCCAGCTTCTATTTAAAACCCTCCAAAGAAGGAGACTCCACCACACTTCGAGAAAGTGTATTCCAGTGTCGAACAGCTCTTACTGTCAGTATGTTCCTCCTAATGTTGAAGTGGAATCTCTTTTCCTGTAGCTTGCATCCATTGTTCTGGGTCCTATTCTCTGGGGCAGCAGAAAACAAGCTTACTCCAACCTCAATGTGACGCCCCTTTAAATACTTAAACAGGGCATTCATATCATTCCTTAATGGTCTCTTCTCCAGGCTAAACATACCCAGCTCCCTAAGGCTCTCCTCATAAGGCATGGTTTCCAGACCTTTCACCATTTTGGTTGCCCTCCTCTGGACATGCTGCAACTTAACATGGACGATCTGTTAGCTGTGTGCTGAACCAGAATACAAGGGTTTTCTTTCAGGATTATACAAACGCAGTCTGAGACACAGTGGAGGGAGCTGGTGCTCTTTTCAACGTCCCCTAAAACCAAACAGTTGCCCGTCAATAGCTGATTTCAAACAGTTCCCAAGGGATTAATAAAATTCATGATCAAAATGGTGAAGCCATTGACCTGATTTCTAGGCATAAGAAAACACATGGGATAATCTGTGGCATGTTTTATGCCACAGTTTTATGAGTTAATAATATTTCTAGCTCAGTTTTATGGTGAAATTATATATGAAGCTGCTCTCAAGAAAACAGCAAAACTTTGGCTGTGGAATTCTGATATAGTGTACATACGTAGTTTTAAATCATTTGAGATGGTTTTAAATGATTTTGGTTTGCTGCCTGTACTCCCCCCTGTCATAATCTGATATGAAGCCAGAGATAAATATTTTAACAAACATAAATGAATACAGGGTGAAAGCAAGTCATGGATACAACAACAGCAAGATCTTTTTAAAAGTTAAAACAGAGAAAATAGATCAGCAAAAAATCAAGGTTAATCTAAAGCAGACAAGATAGATAATATCTATGTAGTAGCAACATTTCTCAATAATCAGATAACAATTCAAAAGAGAGAAATTCTGGTTTGTTTTTCAAGCTGTAAAAGTGCTGGTAGCTCCTCACCTGCAAGCCATCCCCAATGGGAAAAAATATTATGCTACCACTCTCTGAACCCCTATGATACAGATCTAAATTTCTGGGCAGGCAGGGTCACAGTTCATAGTAATCATGTTGCAAACATCTATTCATCACACATATAATATTTAAAATAAAAAGTCCTCCAGAGAATTTGGAAATGTCAGGGTAGGTCCCTTGTTTCTGTTTTTTGCAGAAAGAATCATGTTGCCTTTCTTCATGAGCTGGCTGCCATCTCCCATTTAATCACTCGTCCTTTGGAAGTGCTTTGCCTGCTTTTAAGCTCTGTGTAATCCCTCGTGATATTTTTTTCTCCTTTTACAACAAGAGGCATTTTCCATATGTTGGTACAGATTTCCTTTACAAATCTCTTTACTGGTCAGAATTAGCCGCTACTCCTCTCAAGGTTTACAAAGGAATTTTCCTTCTTCGCAGGACTATATATTCCGAGTGAACACCAAAATAAGATTTTAGCTTGCCTTGGGCTTTTAACAAAGGAAGAAAGCTATTGCTGTTCTGTCTCTTCTCCTGCACCAGTTTTTTTTCCACTCACTCCATCATGTCGGCAAAAATCAGCATGGCTTTTAAAAGTGAACTCGGGTACTGAAAACTTTAAAAAATAAAGAGTATTTTCTTGTAAGTTTGTGTGAAGATTTAGTTTTGATGAAAAATGGCAAACATATTTCCAGCCTAATTGCATGCCTGCCAGCTCAAAAGTATATTCCAATGAGTTCTGTGAGAGTTACTTCCAAGATTAAATCTAGGATTCTAGATTTAAGAAACAAATGAAACAGGATTCAAAGAACTGTGTACAGTATGCCATAATAATAATTAATAATGTGAGTCTTTGTTATCTGCTGGGATTTGGTTGAAGGATCCCCTGTGTATAACAAAGTACATGGATGCCTAAGTTCCATTAAATATATGGCATAGTTAAATGGTATCCCTTATATAAAATAGAAAATCAAGGTTTGCAATTTGGAATTTATACTTTTTTTTTAATATTTTCAAGCTGTGGATGCTTGAATCCATGGATAAGCAAAGAGCTTCTGTAAGGGCCAACTGTAATTATAAACCATTGCTTGGGGTTTGTGTTTCTTGAAAATCCTCCCCATGTACAGACCCAACAGAACTCTGCAAATGACATTTCTGATGTTCCAGAAAGAATTTATCTGAGTTGAAATTCTTACTGGACGTATCTAAAGAAGCTCTTTGCTCCTGGCCTAAGGGATACAGTGCATTCCTTTGGGTACTCTTACTACTTATGATCAATCCGTTCCTAAAGACAGCTTGCTGTTACTCTTTTTTTAAAAATCAGACAAAACATCCTGGGTCAGATTATTTCAAAACTCCAGGCAGATTACAAAATTATTAATTTGTTACACTAAGGTCAGATATCAAAAGGATCAAAGAAAAATGTCGAAAAGTTCTTCTGCTTACAGATCTCATAATGCCGATAATAAGTGCAACAATTTTATATAGAGTGCCGGGGGGGGGGGGGAACGAGTCAATGCATGTATTTACTTGTTGTGTTTATATCTCATTTCTTCAACAAAACTGATCCTCTGATTTTAAAATTATATACTCACAAAAATACAAAAATATTTAACTGACAGTATAATATTTAATAAACAGACCCAAATGAAAAAAAGTAATTTCCTTATCAGAAAGGAAAATTTTCAATTGTCCAAAACAAAATTTATACTAGCATTTTTGGCATTTCCTGTTGGTCCTCTTACAATCTTATGAAATACTAGGTAAAAACAGCATTCTCTCTATTTCTGAGGTTTACCTTAATTTTAACCATCAATCAGAATCTACTGTTTTAATACATTAAAGCACCATATAAATATGAGTTAAAATTATAACACGTTCTTAACATACAAGCCTCCTATTAATTTATCTAGGCAAAAAAACTGGAATGGATACATTTATTTTTGATAGACAAAATTAACTTTGTTTTTGAGAGATGAAATTAACTTAAAATGTGGCTAAAAATCTGTTTTTACAGCATTTTACTTGTTTCCAAACTCATTCTTAAAGATAAAGTGAAGATAGCATTTAGAACAGTGAAAAACGTGCTTTTAAAACAAAAACAAAGGAAATATAAAAGCCAAATGTGTTAGAAGCAACAGAAGTATTTGCGTGGGTTTTATTGGCTAGCGTATTTCCATTTAAATCAACTCGTGAGGTGCCCCAATTTTTAAAAACATTTCCTAAACAATTTTTTGAATGCACACTTTCCCAATATACAGGGAAACGGATAAACACCTATCAATTGTGTTGTTAAGTTCCTGGTTCTTTGAGATTTCTTCCCACCAATTTGTCTGAAAAAACAGGTATTTGCAAACACGGGTAGCCTCATTTCTTATGTCCTTTCATTTTTCATGAACTGTTTTCAAAAGACTTCAATCAAGCTTAATGGTGCATTTTTAGTTAAGGAAACAGAATGGGAGAGAAGTCAATTTACGCTCCCTGATGAACAAGTGTCTACAGAAAGTGGGGGGAAAGAGGCGGCAGTGAGGAACGCCACATAAATGGGTTTAGAAAACAGAGCCAAGACAAGCAATATGCCGTGAACAGAGCACTCAGGGATGCTGGGATACAAAGAAAGGAGTAAAATACTGCAGAGGCTTTTTAAACTACAGACAATTGGAACAATAGGCTGGGCCTAGACATCTGTGTTAAACTGTGAGAAGGAAGGTGAAAAGGGAGCTGCAGTTCTACAAAAGAGCTTAAAAACATCAGAATGGAAGGGGCTTAACACTGGGACCAAATGAATGCAGGGTAGTTGACGGGGCTAGAAATCAAAATTGGCATATTTGGCCATTTAATTCACTTTGGAAGGCACCGTCTCAACACCGCCACCTAAAAGAAGAAGAAAAAGGATGCTCAGGCATTATTTGGAATGGTTCCCTTTATCCCTTCTGTGGAATAAATAACCCAATTTTTATCGCTCCTGTTTCCTCCTGTGGTGCTTTTAAAACCCCAGAATTATTAGGCAATGTAGCTGTCTTCTTCTCACTCTTTTTTTGTAGAAACACAATATTTTTGGCTGAGGAAGTGTATTCAGAATTGCCATTGCCCAAGCGATAATGACATAAGTGTTCAAGGGGTAAAAGAAGAAGGTCCAGCGAGATGCGAGAAAGGCTCCGGCACAAACTCCCCTTGATATTGGTACTGTTTGTGAAGGAAAACATCCTGTTGGACATGGAGCCCTGGAGTGACTTCTCTACAGAAAACAGATGAAATTAGTTTGGAGCAACTGGCTCCCTCTACTCTTGTCTGAGCAACACGAAGGCACAAGTGTTAACCTTTAAAGCCCTGAATGGGTTAGGTTTAAAATATTTGAAGGACTATGCTCTTTGAGGTTGTGCACATGGACCACAGCCTCATGTCATCCTGTTTAGATGATGCAGACCAGGGGCAGGATCAAGGCCAATCTTGCCAGACCAGACATAGATCCAGAGAATCTGGCCCAATCCCAGAGCAAAGGGGTCTTAACACAGGGTAATTTGACCCCTAGTTTGCCACAGTTTCTTGGAAACTCAGCTCTGGCTGATCAGATGATCCAGCTTCCCCTTACCTCCATCCATTGTTGCTGCAAGCAAGTAGACCCCTGTCACCACATCGGACGTGGAAAAGGGGTGTGTGACCACATGATTGCAACTAGGCCCCCTTTTTTGTGTCAGACGCAGCAATGGGTGTATACAACAGATGGAAGCAAGAGTAGTGTGTCCTGGGTCAGTGCAGAGACATGTATAAACATCTGCCTGTCCCTGTGCCAACCCAGGGACCAACAAAAATGGGCACCAGGGCCAGAATAGCATGGGTTCCTTGCCTAAGAAAACCCTATGAAATTCAAAGTCGCCATAAACTGGCAATCAACTTGAAGGCATATACACACAGAGAGAAAGAGGTCTTTGATGGGTGGTTGCTCTGATCGAAAAGTGGCCTTTCAGAGGGTGGTGTTGTTATTTCCCCAGCAACTTACGATTGAGAGATATCCAAGAGCCACATTCATCGACTGCCCTGCTCAGGTCTTGCAAACTCATGGCTGTGACTTCCTTGATTGAATCAATCCACCTGTAGTAGTGCGGTCTCTCTCTTTTCACAGTGCCTTTCACTTTGGAACATGCTGTACTATTTATTTGTTTTTTTCCCCATGGCCATTGGTTTTAACTTTTAATCCTATTTTAGTTGAATTATATTTTTAAATTTTTTTCATGATACGAATTTTGAAGTTGTATCTGTTTTAACTTTGGTAAACTGCCTTGAGCCTCAGATTGGGGGAAAGGTGGCACATTATTATTATTATTATTAGTAGTAGTAGTAGTAGTAGTATATTCCTGAACTATTATTATTGTAACTAATTGGACAAGAGAAAGACTCTCAAATCCCCCTTGTCTTGTTTCCTACATTGTCTACTGCATTTGTGCTTTCTTTATCTGTAACCCTCTTTTGCACAACTCATTGTAGAACAAAAATGAAAGAAAGGATAATGCACCATCCCAATACACACACATAGTACCGGGCACAATTTTTAAAACATACCTACAAAAGCTTTTATTCCACCAGGTTATCTACACTGCTGCTTTGCAAATGATACTGACATTGCAGATTTTTAAATGTTTTAACTCTTCATCCCTTCTGGTCTTTCTTCATTGTTAGTATCATTTTACTGTTTTTTCCTTGCACTGTACACAGCTTTTAAGACTGTGAAAAATGAAAATGTCAGGTGAATGGAAACAATAAATAAATGTAAAGACCACATCCCATATATCATCTCGACTATTGTTTTTCCATGAGAATGGGCTCAATCTGACTTTTCTAGTTGCTTACAGTTTGCTGTGGGCCTTTTAAAAAGTGCACCTGACATAAAGAGTCAGCTCTCTTCCATGAGTTTAATGCACCCATTTCATAAACTACACAAGGAGAGAGAAATAACATGCAAGGAATGCAGGGCTCATTATTCTTTTAACATGGATGTTGGCAAGACGAGGAATTAAAAGCGGAGATCATTGTAACTCCAAAAGAACATCTGACTCACGTCTACAGAAGGCCTGTTTTCTCTTCCGTTATCCTCTCCGTGATCCGTAAAGAAGGATTTCCCACAAAACAATTAATTTGGTTGCCCAAAGACCCTTCTTAAATCTAAGGAGATTTATTGGGAGAATAATATAAAATAAAACCTCTCATCTTCTTGGCGGTCTTCGTAGGCAACCTGATTGCAAGATAATTCCACCGTACAGCGGTTAGCTGCGATGTGGTACATAATTGGACTGTTAATGGGAGATATAGGAAATCTCCCCAGTCATTCTTTTCATTAATTCTACTACCACCTTTGTGCTTTTCTTTTTCTTTCATTACTTTCTCCCCAAAAGCCCCATATAACTTAATGACTGATTGATGTTTTTTTTCCCTTTAAAAAAATTACTATTCCAGTAGGCTTTTCTCTCTCTTAATTTATAGATTCTTAAGCTTCAGGATGAGAAATATAGCAAATACACCAATCCTTGAACAAAACTGCAGTAGCTGGATTAAGGTAACTTGCTCTTTGTGTCTAGGTACTGGGGAACATATGGTGAGCTGTTATTTAAAAGCTACATAATGGAATGCTGTCTAATGAAGGACTTCATTAAATACTTACCCAGTCATTCCCTCTGTGTGTTTTGTCTATGCCTGAGTAAGGCTCACAGCCGACTCAGAAAATTTTGCCACCTGAGATGAAGGATAAGACGGAGTTCTCTACATCCAATTGGACCGTCGGCTCAGTATTACTTTATTGCTGCTAACAGGATAGTATCCTCTGCCACACTGGTAGGCAGTAGGCCAGTTCACAGCAAAAAGTTGGGAAAGTTACTTATTTATGTTATGGTTCCCATAATCCCCTGGCTGTGGGATGAGTGCTGGGAGCTGAAAAAATGATTTTTGCAAGCTCTAGTTTAGTGGCTGAAGACAGGGCACATGGCCCACACAGCTTCCTGTCCCCCCAAAAGTAGAAACGTCCATACCTTTGAGTAACTCTTTACAGGTAACTATATGGCTTGTCGCACATCCCTTCCTAGTTTTGATCCTGCTGCACATGTAGATTTAGAAGAACAACTTCTGAAGTGAGGCTTTATGGTGCTGGGCAGGGACATTCCTCCTATAATACATGAATGCATAGAGTGAAAATGTGGAGCTAACAACTGAACTCATTTTTTAAAAAATATTGATATATGTGTGCATAGTTGAGTTATTTTGCTGTTCTAAGTGAATGCAGAACAGTTCATTTTGCTTTCCATCTGCATCAAAGTACACAAGGGAAGACCACAACATTTTAATTTTGAAAATGTTATTGAGTTTTTGCATGGCCCTCTCCATATGCTAACCAAGAGACTGTTCCAGTCACACCTTTATTTGTTGCAAATCTTCAAGTCATTTCTGACCTATAGCAACCCTAAGGAGAACCTATCACGGTATTTTTCTTGGCAGAACTTGTTCAGGGAGGAGTTGCCTTTGCCTTCCTCTGAGTGTAAGAGAGTGTGACTATCAAAGGTCTCTCAGTGGGGTTTCCTGGCTGAACAGGGATTCAAACGCTGGTCTCCAGGATCCAATGCTCAAGCCACTATACCATACCAGCCCTATCATACCTTATTTATTTATTTATTGTATTTATACCCTGCTCTTCAAACATAAAGGCTCTCAGAGTGACTTACAGATAGTTAAACTTCAGTAAAACTACAGCATCAAATGCACACTTAAGCAATTCACTGGAACCCAACTGTGTTTCCTTCACTGCAGCATTTGTTCCCTGCTCCATACAAATAAATGGATACTTCTGCTTAACTCAATTAAGAGCAAAACAGATGGCATAACAGAGCTCTCATCTCAGCGCTCCCATTTATTTGTGTGTTGTTTGCCTTCATTTCTCAGTCCAACCTATGGCTACCCTAAGGTGAACATCTAGGAGGAAAGCAGCCATTGGATTCTCCAATTGGATTTTGGCCATGGTTACCACCAGAGGCATTTTCACAGGCAACAAAGACATTCAGGGAGGCTTGCCAGTGACATGTGTCCACATAACCTAGGCTTCCACTAGTGTATATCGGTCTCTAAACAAATGTTATGGATCACAATCAGGAGAGGCTACAACGGCCACGTCTTTATTCTAGCCCCCTGCCATGCAGGAATATATAACTAAAGCTCTCCTGAAAGATGCCCATCCAACCTCTGTTCCAAGATCAACACAGAAGGAAATTCCACTGTTGAAAAGTTCTTACATTAAATACTTTCTTCCTTATGGGTAGGTGGAAGCACTTTTCTTGTCATTTGGACTCACTAGTTCTTCTTCTAGAAGCACTCTCATCAATCCCAGCCAGTGTGCACTCCCATGTTGAACAAGGCTGTGCAAGACAGAGAGAAAGGTGCCTAACTGTGTTCGGTGGAATCAAATTAGTGCTTGGGGTGGGAAGGTAGATGTCTACAATTCCCAGTGAATTTTGAGAGCTGCAGTTCAGAAAGTAACATTTACAAATGGGGAGTAGCTCACTTTATGCTGCTTGGAAAGGGCTTTGAACAGAAGTATACTGTCTAGATCAAGGGAAGTAATAGTGTCACTCTATTCTGCTATGTGCAGGCCCCACCTGGAATACTGTGTTCAGTTCTGGGCACCATAATTCAAAAAAGATGTGGAGAAACTGGATCATGTCTAAAGGAGGGCAACTAAAATGGTGAAGGGACTGGAAACCATGCCCTATGAAGAACGCCTTAGGGAACTGGGGATGTTTAGCCTGGAGAAGAGAAGGTTAAGAGGTGATATGATAGCCCTGTTTAAATACTTGAAGGGATGTCATATTGAGGAGGGAGCAAGCTTGTTTTCTGCTGCTCCAGAGAATAGGACCCGGAATAATGGATGCAAGCTCCAGGAAAAGAGATTCCACCTCAACATTAGGAGGAACTTCTTGACAGTAAGGGCTGTTCGACAGTGGAACACACTCCCTCGGAGGGTGGTGGAGTCTCCTTCTTTGGAGGTCTTTAAGCAAAGGCTGGATGGCCATCTGTCGGGGGTGCTTTGATGGAGAGTTCCTGCATGGCAGAGAGTTGGACTGGATGGTCATTGTGGTCTCTTCCAACTCTATGATTCTAAGAACTGCAATTTCCTTTTTTAATAGACCTCAATCCCCCTCTTGAACTTTGGAAGAAAAAGGTTGGCTTGGATGTATGTGTGGTGGTGGTCAGCTGGGGGCCATAAAAAGAAAGTTGGGGGGCCACATGCACCTCAAAGCTACACTTTGCTTAACTGTGCTGGAGAGTTTCTTTTCATCCCAGTAACACACAACAGTTCTAAAACATACTTTTTGTTATTCAATCCTCTTCCTATCTTTCCCCCGTTTCCCTTTCTCTTCCTCTCCTGTCCCCCCTCTTTCTTTTTTCTTTTTTTCCACAGTCTTCTGCAGGGCTTGTAATAACATTATAATGGGGCTGCTCCACAAACAAAAAACTGCCTGGTTCTTTCCGAGACAATCTGCGGCACTCATCAGCATAGACAATCACCCCTTTCACTCCGCCTGCAATAGGAAGATTTCAAGCAATACCTTTTGATTGGAGTTGGACTTGGAGAGGGGAGTTGGAGGGTGGGGGGCGCGTGGGGAACTGCCATGGCTTGGCTGGGAGTCTTATTTGAAATGCAACAAGACTGAGAAATGGCAAGGGCAATTTCCCATGTGGGTTTGTTGGGGGAAAGAATGAGGCACTTGTTCCAGTTTCTTAATTGTCTCTGATTGCTGTTTGTGTAGCCCTTTCACTTCAGGCCTGAAAATCACCTTCAAGGGTGCCACCAGCTTCTTCTGCCCCTGACTGTTTTTTTTTTTTTAAAAAATAAATATATATGTCTAACAGCAAATCATTTGACCATTACAACAGCAGGGGTTTTTGTGTGCTGTTTGGCCTTTAAAATCAGGTTTATTTAATTTACCTTAAAGAGTATTTAAATAACAGCTGGAGGAAGAGAGATTCTTAAATGGTACTGCAAATATGAGGGTGATTAATGAGATATTCTTAACCTGGCAGTTAATATACCCCTCTCGATTATTTCACAGCAATGACTTTTGGAAAAAAGGATGCTAATTTTCCGGTACGGTTAGCGCCTGATGATTGCGTCTGAGGCCTTGTCGGCACACTGGCCAAGGCCCTTGAAAATGCTCACTGGAAAGTGGTCCTCCCAGCTAATAGCACACAACTGCACCCTACACTAAGTGGGCTGGAAGAAAGCAGCCCACACATTTATAATGTTTATATCCCTTTATATTGGCCAAGATCCTACATGGGGGGTTGCACAGCACAAATCTCCACATGCAGAGTTAAAATCTTGATGTGGCTATGCGTCCTTTGTGCGGAGTGGCAATGCTATACAGTCAAAGACACAGCTATACAGTGCTAAACAGTTAAAAGCAGAACCAAATGCACAGGTAGGTGCAGAAATCAGTGCACCGCCTGATGCAAACATCATACCAAAGAAGCACAAACACTAATTTCAGGAGGGGCTGAAAAATATTATCTACAGGATTGCATTCTCTCATATAATCCACCCAGTACACTCAGATACTCGGCCAGGACATCTACTTCAGTCAGCCAAAACTAGACTACAAAGAACATTCCCCCAAACTGTGGAATGACATGCTGGAAGAGATTTGCATAAACTGTTTGCATTTAAAACAGAAGCAAAGACTAGTCTCTTCCAGTAGGCCTATCCAGATTATTTTTAAATTATGAATTTTGCCGTATATATTGATGGATTTTAATGTGTATTGGTTTAATATGTATGCTCTCTCCCTATCAATTGGTTAAATTGATAGGGAGAGACAGATACAAAACAACAACGTTTTCATCAGCTGAGAATTTCCATGGCATATGCAGAACTCCACTTCTATGACGTTGAACTTAGTGCAGATGTTGTGGATCCGACAAGTGTTCCAACTGCTTGCAGAAAGGAACCATACACATGCAGAAGATCCCAACAGGATTTCAGCCATTGTTATGTAATGTTCCTTGACTCCAACAGATGTGTTCTCCGACTCTGTTCTCAACTGGTTTAAATCTTACTTGTCAGACCAATCCTTTGCTGTGGTCACAGGTGGTCAGACTTCCTCCTCTGTTCCCTTATCTGTAGCAGTTCCTCAGGGCTCTGTCCTGGGTCCCCTTCTGTTCTCTCTATACACACTGTCCCTTGGTAAACTCATCAGTTCTTTTGGTTTCTCCTATCATCTGTATGCCGATGACACTCAGGTGTATCTTTCAACCCCTGACCTTTCGCCGGGGCTCGAACAGCAAGTCTCCTCTTGTCTGGCTGGCATCTCTCAGTGGATGCGACATCAGTGCTTGAAGCTCAACATGTCTAAGACAGAGCCTCTCATCTTTCCACCTAAGCCCACCCTTCAATACTCTTTTTCTGTTTCTGTTGACGGCACTTCTATTCAACCGGTTCAGCAAGGCCGCAGTCTTGGTTTCATTTTTGATTCCTCTCTGTCGTTTATTCCCCAGATTCAGGCCACCACCAAGACCTGTAGATTCTCTCTTTACAACATTGCTAAAATCCATCCTTTCCTCTCAGCCTCCACCACCAAGACTCTGGTCCATGCCCTGGTGGTATCACGACTAGATTATTGTAACCTTCTTCTGACAGGGCTTCCTCTCTCTCACCTCCATACTTTAATCTCTGTCTAGAACTCAGCTGCACGTATTACATCCGCTCACCTCTTTGACCATGTTTCTCCTCTTTTATCCTCCCTTCACTGGCTCCCCTTCCCCTTCCACATTTAGTACAAGCTTTTGTTGTTGACTTTCAAAGCCCTCCACGGACTGGCCCCTCCTTACTTGTCTGACCTTCTTTCTCCTCACACTCCTTCTTGTACCCTCCGTTCTGGTAGTCAAGGTCTCCTGTCCCAGCCAAGTATTTCCACTGCCCTGTCCCAGATTCGTCCCTTCTCACTTGCTGCCCCTCACTCCTGGAACCTTCTTCCCCCACATATAAGCCTCATCACTTCTCTAACCAGGTTCAAAACTGAGTTAAAGACTATATTGTTTAGGGACGCATTCCCAGAATTGTGCCATCTCCCCTGGGATGCCTCCTTCTAACTTTGTATCAGAACCCTAGCCCTCCTTGCAGTCATCTGCCTTGGTCCAGGCCCCAGAGGGAAAGAAGAACCACTGGACCGCATCCCCTTTCCAACCACCTTTCCCTTCTCTTTGTTGTTGTCTCTCTTAGATTGTAAGCCTGAGGGCAGGGAACCGTCTAATTTATAAGACTGTATGTACAGCACTGTGTAAATTTACAGCGCTATATAAATAAAGGTTAATAATAATAATAATAATCATGTGGCATGTTAAAATATTCAAGAGACAATAATAAAAGAAAACCAAATAAAGTATTTAAGAAATAAGAGCTTAGGTTATCTTTTCTGTTCATCTGATAAAAAAATACAGTATAATCTCAGTGGGCAGATTCTCACATTACTGCTACTACTACTACTACTTGGATGCAGTGGGGAGAGAATTGGAGTCAGCCCATGGCCCTGGAAGCAGGCAAAATCATGTGTAGGTTCCAAGATGGGAGTGACATTGCCCCACAGGCATGGAGTCTTCATGGAAAATGCTCATGGATGCCCACCTGATGAGGGAGGGGTGGGATAAGGAGCCTTCCAGGAGGGTCAAGTCACCTTTTCATGCCAGAAAAGGGGTTGGTCAAAGGCCCCACTACAACTGCCTTTTGGGGCTGTATTTCACATTTATTGCTGTTGCTGTTATTCATACTCCCATCACCTGCAGTTTGGATTACTGCAATGCATTTTACATAGGGATGCTCCTGAAGAGAGTCTGGAAGCTTCACTTTTTCCATACAAGAGTTTTTGATAGAAGCTGCCTGAACATTTACAGAGCATACACACTCCTTTCCATTTCATCAGCTGCCAATTTGTTTTCTGAATGCAAAGTGCTAGCTTTAACCAGTACGTTGTGAGATCAGAACACCTCAGGAACTACATCCTACAATGCATCTTAATTCCACTTTAAAATCTTCCTCCAGGCTCCTTTGATATTTAAGACACAGGACATAGATACCCAAGAGGTGATCTGCCATCAGTATTGCCCAGGAACCAAGAGCCTTCCTGGAGTGACATGTCTGTGTCCTTAGTTCTCATACTTTAGAAAACTGTTTAATGTATGCAGGCTTGTTTTGAATCTTGATTCTATAGCTGGCTCTGCAGTCAAATTAGGCTTCTGTTTGTTTTGTTGTGTAGCTTGTTTTGTTTCAGATTCCATTTTCAGATTATTTTTGCGCTGATATTTTAGGTGAGCCGCTTTCATTTATTTTTGTGATGAATATAATAACAAGAGTAGTAGCAGTAATTTGGATCATATTGCCTCTCTGTTGACATCTCTACATTGGTTACCTGTTCCTTTTAGGCTTCAGTACATGCTTCTTGTTTTAGATTTTAAAGCCTCACGTGGCCTAGTTCCCCTCTGTCTTTCAGCCCTCATTTCTTTTCATCAGCCTGATCAGGACCCACATTCTTTTTTAAAATTTTATTTGTATTTGTAAAATTTTACAACCTTGCATTCTAGGAATTCGAGACTTCTCACTCAACCAAGGGTTTCCCCTTTTTTGGCTCAGCTTTGTCCCTTGCTGCTCCATATTCCTAGAATTGCCTCCCTGAACATTTATAGACTGCTTCTTCCCTCATTGCTTTCTCCTCTCAATTAATAACCTTCTTTTCAAAAGCTTTTGGAATTTTAGTTTAATATTGTTTTATAATCTTGTATACTTTGGTTGTATATATTTGTCAGTTTGCTTTATATTATGTTGCACTGATGTTTGTATTCCTGTCTGGACAGTTTGTTTTATGATTATTTTACCATTTTATATTTATATTGCTTTACCTTTTTATATTTATATTATTAGTTTCACTGATAAACGGGTTCAGCTGCTTTCCCCTTCTTGTGAGCCTTTCAAATAAGTATTCCCCTATACCATTTTGTGTGTGTGTCTGTGTATGCATGCCTGTATGTGTCATCAGTGTGTTGTGTGCTGATATATCTATATATCTATACTGAATTTATATTTTTGGTGGGGCTGGCTTAATTTTGTTGTTCTTTTACTTGTAAAGCATCATGTATCCTGATGATGCTAAATGAATAAATAATAGTAATATTATCATTCTCACAATCCAGAGAGCTAGCTCTATTAATCTATTGCAGCAAGAAATAATACTAAGAATACTGCTGCACTTTAAAGACTTGTAAATTTTATTTGGCGTAAGCTTTTTTGTGGAAATTGGCCCACTGAACAGTTCTTTTAGTTATTGTTAATTAAGCTTGAAACACCAGCCTTCTATTACATTATCAGTACAATAATAAATGCACCAGAAAATATCTGTCACGTTAAAAAAATGCCACTTAAAACAGAAAATGGAAACAACATAAAACCAAATAAAACCAAATAATTGGAATAAAACAAATGGGATTTCTTTAAAAGCTAAAAAAGCAAAAACTTTGAGGAAACAAAACAAGAAGATATAAGAATGGATGGCAGCCACAACTCAGTGGGGAGAGCATCCCAAACCCAGGATGCTATCACCACTGCAAACATCTTTCTTCTGAAGCGTAGCTAAATTTCAAGGTGATAAAGCTGTAGATAAGATGGGCTTTAAGAAAGGTCTTTTTAAAAAGTGATTCTGTTGGCCTATATACATGTGTGCTCTGGGGATATAAAGACTAGAATCCTGTTGATGTATAAGTTTCCCAATGGAGGCAGCTGGATATTTTTATCTGATACAAAACATCTGTATTCAGTTCCAGGTTGTAAGAGCAGTATTGGACTTGTGGTGCCTCGGTGCCAGTAGGTGCACATGTGAATATATGTGTGCATGCAGGTGTGCATACACACACTCATTCGATATTTAGGTACCTGCACTTGGGTGTCTATTCAAATGCACAACATTGCCATTCAACACAAGAGTACCATAGTATAATCTCGGTGTAATTCCACATGCAAAGATAGCATTTCAGCCACTATCTGGTATGGCAGGGTGGGTAGGGAGAAAGCCAACATGCTGACAACAAAAGAAAAAGAAAATACAATACTTTTTGATCGCAGAGAAGCTGTGAAAGTGGCAGCCTTAGGACTCAAGAGGGCACTGTGAGGCAGTTTATTTGAAACCACTAGTGATTTCCCCAGCATCTGCAAACAGCTTGGACTGGGAAGAGTTTCTGTTACAAAAGTCATTAAAACCAATACCATAGCAACAGGCTCTTCTCTCAGCTTTCTCTGCCCTCTTGATGGCAACAGCTGCATTTCCTTTTAATTAAAAAGAAATCTGTTTTGCCTTTGAGCATACACCATAAGATTAAAACATGTTATCTTGGTTGTGTCCTGCTAATTCCTTTTAAGATTCCTTTCGTGTCATCTTTCTCTGGAAATAAGTTAACCAGGGATTTGGCCTTTTTGCTGGCACATCATGGGTCAAACAGGGGAGGGAGAAGAAGGGGGACAACTGAAAAACCTGTCCCAATGTTCTGTGGATTTGGAAAATAAATTACAGGCAGTAATGAAAAGGCATAAAGGAACCCAGTAGCATCTTTGAGACTTGCTGGTTTAATCTACCATAAGCGTTTGTGGACTCCAGTACACTTCACCAGACTCAGTGAGTCCATGAAAGCACAAGATATTATAAACCAATTTGTCTCAAAAGTGCTATTGGATTCCATTATATTTTTTCATGCTAAAATAGACTAACATGGCTATGTGTTTGAAAAGGCGGTGTCTGAAAAGGCAGTGATGGACAGGTGTTTTAGGCTTGTTCCCTGCAGAAGCATAGAATTTTGTATTTGGATGTGTCCTAGAAAAAAAGAGTGTGGCCCATCCCATGTTACGGAGTGGGATCTCCCATAAAGGGCAATTCCAACCACTTTCCTACCTGAGTTGGGATGTAGCTATGGGTAGGGGTTGGAAGTGAAATGAGGGCATTGTTCCCCCCCCATAAGAATTCCCCCCCCCCCTTAAATTAAAGTTTCCTTCAGTCTGCAAATATCTAGCATTGCAGTAACTTAAAGCTTCAGCTGAATATTGAGAAATACAGTATCCAAAAAAAAAAGTGCAGGGGAGGTAAATTGGGTAAAGGCATGTGAATACAGTAAATAGAAGAGGTCTAGGCAATAATGATTTTCAATATCTCTCAAAAATTCTAGAAATTTGATGACTGCATTCTTATTTGGAGGCAGGAGCATTAGAATTACTAATAACCATAATCAGATTATTGCATTGTTAGATTTCTTATTTCTTTCAAATAAATAAATCCTTGGTGTGATATGTTTGTTTATGTATTTTAACTTGCAAATAAAATTTAAAAACAAACAAACAAACAAATCTTCAGTTGATTTATCTTTATCCTTTCTTTGACCTATCCTTTAGAACCCACATTAATTTGACCATTTGTGCTATATGCTATTTCCTTAATTGCATTTTACTGTTATAACTGATAGCATTTTTATTTGTTAAAAGAATCCTATTGTAAGCTACCTTGTGACCCAGTGCTGGAGGAAGGGCAGCTTAAGCAATCCTTCCCCCCTTATACACACAGAGGACTTTATCAGACGGGAGGGATTTCTGTTTATTGCGAATGGAGCCAATTCGAATTCACGTGAATTCACTAGTTTAGCGAATTCACATGAATTCCTATTGCGTTCAGAATGCATTCAGAATGACTTCCCATTACCTGAAAATGACCCCCTCACTGCCCGAAATTGCGTGAGATTCTTTAATTCACAATAACGTAAAACCCATTATTGTGTTTGGAATGACTTCCCTTTTGCCTGAAATTGCATGAGATGCTTTAATTCGTGAAACCCCATGATTGCGTCCAGATTGCCATTGGATTATATTTCCAATTTCCGACACCTGATAAGGTAGAGAGGCAGCATTGTTGAGATATTCAAAAGTAAACACATCCACAAAATTAAGTCACATACTCCCATACACATTATTCATACCTTGCTGCTGTGATGCAGTGGTTAAAAGACTTGGGCTATACATTAGGAAAACATCAGTTCAAATTTCACCACTGTCATAAACTCACCTGGAGACTTCCAAGATATTCCCAATATGAATGTTTGCAGGCCAATACATTTTGGCAGCCTTGACAGTCAGATAGTGACTTCCTCGCTCTCGTGATTAGAAGCCAACAGGATTGATAGCTGGAGCTTACTTCAACATTCAGCTAATATCAGTGCTACCTTGTCTTGAGGCACTTGCTGAAGTCTCAAGAAATTGCTGGGCTTCTCTGGGTCTTCAGGTTGCAGACAAATCTCAGTGTAAGGAGTACTAAAAAAGCAAAACGTTTTTTGTGTGGTTTTAAGCTTGGGTATCCATCTCCACTATTCTCAGCTGGTGCCAAGGCTCCCTGACTTAGTGTAAAGCTTTTTGTACATGTGTTGTTCTTGGTCATTGGTGCACCAGAAAGGAGGGAGAGAACTGGACTGAGAGATGGTTGGATGCACCTGTCCTCATTGCGTTATTTAGAGCCCATTCGCCAAAATTGATCTCATGCCCTTGCCATAGAATCTAAGGGAATAGAAAGCTGCTGTCTTTGGAAACCTTGGGAGATGCCAAGCTTGGTTCAGTACTACTGCTCCTTAAGTCTCTCCATCAGCTGCACAAAGCAGCATTCTCATGCTGCCTAATAGTAGGCCTGGCCCTCCTTTCATACAATCCACCCGCACACTTAGGTCCTCTGGTAAAAACCTTCTTCAGCCAATAAAGACCAGGCTGATGTTGGTTACCTAGAGGACCTTCTTATTGGCTGCTTCCAAATTACAGTATGGAATGGCCTGTCAGAAAAGATCCTTAACATCACGGATCTTGACAGCTTCAAAAGGGCTGTCAAAATGGATCTCTTCCAACAGGCCTTCCCTAAATGAGTCACCCAGCCTTCCATGGATATAGATCGTCATAAACAAATACCCAACTGCCTTTGTCTCTGAGTTACTGATTATTAATGTATTTTAAATGTTAATTGTGTCAATTTTAATTGTTGATTGTTCAATACTGTAATATTTTAGCAGGGTAATGCTGGGGGAGGGAAGTAACTAATGGGATATATTTTAACTGTATGTTGTATTTTATCAAATGTTGTGAGCCGTCTTGATCCTACGGGAAAGGTGGCATATAAATAAAACATCATTATTATTATTATTATTATTTTACTCAGAAGTAAATCTAAAGCAATAATGTGCTCCATCTTACAGATGGTAGTCCTCAGTCAGAAGATATCTTCTCTTTGAGTGCCAAGTCCAGAGGATGAAGCTTTGAATGGAAAGCAGGGACCTTGAATATTCCCACCAACACTTAGCACCTGGACAGCAGACAGAGCAGCTCACAGATTGCTTTGTCCCAA
The DNA here is from genome assembly GCA_034509955.1 of Urosaurus nigricauda. Classification (NCBI taxonomy): domain Eukaryota; kingdom Metazoa; phylum Chordata; class Lepidosauria; order Squamata; family Phrynosomatidae; genus Urosaurus; species Urosaurus nigricauda. The sequence goes on from JAOEGL010000001.1 coordinate 11,118,128, forward strand.
TTCTTCCCCACTGTGGTGAGATATACTGCATTTCTTTGTAATATAATAATGACCATGGCTGTCATACTTACCACAAGCCAGTGCAGCTCATTGGAAAAGACAATATTGCTTGGTAAAGTGGAGGACAGCAAGAAAAGATGGAGACCACATTACAGGAGAATTAATTCTGTCAAGGATAACATGGACCTAAGTTTACAAAACCTAAGCAGCACTGTTGATAATTGAGGCTCATGGTTATTATATGAAGGTGGCATGATGGCAAATAAAAATAATGACAACTACATTGACTTGTGATTTTCCAGTTCTACCTAGAAATTAAGATGTGCAAATCCTGTGCAAATCTGTGACCTCTATTGTCGTCTCATGACCACAACAATATAATAAATTGTGGTGTGAATGAATTACTAAATGTCATTATTAGAGGTCATGACAGACTCATAAGAGATTACAGCAAAGAAAACAATGAATTTACATCTGTTCTCTCTGCCTAATGAAACAGGTATGAAGTTTGACCATGAACTTCATTTAAATGAGAGTGCATTATTGCGATCTGTCAGCACCGGAAAAAGCTATTGCATTACAAACATTTTACAACAAGGTGGGGGTTTCAAATCTAGGTTTCCTGAATATAATAGAGGTGCAGAAGGAAACTGACTGAAGTGGGGGAGAACAGCCCTTCCCAATTCTGTTGACAGGAGAGGTTAATTGGATACATGTAACTTCAATTTGCTCATTCTATGACTCTCCTTTTCCCTCCTCCTTTAGTGGTTTATCATTATGCCAACATTTCATATTGCAAGCTTCGTGGTGCGGGGATCTGTTTTTGGATAAACTATTTTATAAATTAATAGCCTTCACTGATAGTACATGAACAAATGAATGGAGAATAAAAGACAACTGGATGTGAAATGGAATTTCACATTGATTTCCTCCTGTTGATCAGAAGGGATTCTTTTGTATGATTGCCTCATTGTACAGATTCGCTGGAGTGAGAATACAGAATTGTGTAAGTAATATCCCAAAGACCATATGCTTTTTGCAGTATAAAACACCAGAGAAAATAGGATAGTAACTGAATACTGCATACTTTTGATGCAAATGAGAATTCACTGTACTTTGGGGAGAAAAAAGGCTTTGGCATTCACAAGCGGAAGGAAATAGTACATGATTATACAGGCATTGCTTGCGCCATTACTAAAATTAGATCATTTCTTTTGTTCAGCTGAACCTTCTGCTCTATTTGCAGGGAATCATATTAGCAACAGAAACTGTGAGAATCTGTCCAAACATATTAAGTAAAGTTAGGGACTAAAATAATGAAGGCCTATTTAAAAGCTTGCTTGGATGACAACAATGAAACTCTCAATGTCTCTGTTTTAGGAAGCAGTTTAAAAAATGAATCATAGCCTATACTGAAATATAATAGATTGGCCCAATTAAATTTGGTGGAGGGAGTAGTATAAGACTTTAATCTATTTATATATTCAGCATATGAAACACCACAGAATAACCAGTGTGGTGAAGTCTCTGCACTCTGGAATTACATAAATCATTGTCCCTTAAAATTTGGACAGCTAAAAATTATTCTAAATGACACAATATTTAACCATTGGGAAAAAATTTAACGAAATTTATATGGGCGGAAAGGAAATCAACAATAAAATGGAGCTCACTGATAGATGTTAAAGAAAGAGGTAGTTTCAGAATGCCAGACTTAAAACTTTATTATCACGTGTGTTGTATGGATTGGATACTAAATTGTATTTATCTGGATAATGAGAAATTACTAAATTTAGAAGGATTTAACTTAAGGTATAGGTGGCACACTTATTTATGGTTTGGGAAAGTGGAATTAAACAAAGAATTTAAAGACCATGTAATTAGGAGGGCCCTATTAAGAATTTGGAAACTATATAAAACTAAGATTTATAGGCAAATGCCAGATTGGATATCACCTCAGGAAACACTGATGAAGAGGGGGAAACTCGAGGGCAAAGACTGGTTAAGGTATAAAGAAATTTTGAAAGAAGACAGTGATAAATTATTAATGAAAAGCTGTGAGGAGTTAAAAGAAGAAGGTTATAATATACAGTGGTTTTCTTACTTACAATTAGCAGAAAGATATAAGTTAGATATCAAAGAATTTGGTATTACAAGAAACAAAATGGAATTGGATGTAATTATCACGGAAAGGAAAAAGGGAACAATTGCTAAAATATATAAATTATGGTTAAAACTAGAGCTCAAAACACACACACACACAACCATGTAAAACATTGTAGGATACTTTGGGCACAAAATATAGGCCACAATATAAGTTTACAAAAATGGGAAAGAGCCTGGGGAACTGATTTAAAATTTACACTATGCGCAGATATAAAAGAAAACCTGTTAAAGATGATTCACAGATGGTATTTAACCTCACATAAACAATCAAAATATATAAAAATACTAAAGGACAATGCTAGAAATGCAAAAGGCACATTGGGATATTTTATCATATGTGGTGGCTATGTCTGGGAGTTAAAAAATTCTGGAAAGAAATACACAAATGTATACAAGAAATACTACAAATACAATTTCCGTTTACTCCAGAATTATATTTATTAAATATAACTGAAAATAGAGAAACAAGGAAAAAGCTGAAACCACTACTATATTTAATAACAACAGTTAGAATAACATTAGCAAAACAATGGAGAGATAAAGAGGTATCAAGTATGGATAAATGGTTGAAAAAAATCAATGGATGTAATAGAAATTTAACCCTCTCACTAAAAAAGGAGAATGTAGAAGAAAATGATGTATGGGAATCTTTATTAGAGCACTGTAAAAAGATGGTTAATATAAACATAAACAGTTTGTGTTGGTATAGAGATTAACTGATATCTACTGTAAGAACTAGAACGTGAAAATAACAAAGGTGGCTTTGTATTCATAAAGCGAAAAGTATAATTTTGTGCACAGTCTTAGCAATGCTCAAATGTCTACATGGAAGATGTGAGATAAAAGGAAAAGCCTACAGAATTGAGGAATATTAAATGTTGGCAGTAAAACAGAATAGTAACAACAAGGGGAAGATAGGCGGGGGGAGGAAGGGACAAAGAAATATCTAGTAGACTGTGTTAATGACTATTTGTCTTGTATTTACAATGTATTGAAAGTATGCTTTAAAAAATTTGGACGGTTAAAGAATACTTTTTTAAAACTTAATTAAAACTCAAAGCACTGCTACAGTACAACAATGTGCATGTTTAGTCCAATGCAAGCCTCATTAAGTTCAGTAAGATTTACCACATATCGGATTCTCTAGTGGTAAGCTGTATGATCTGAAGTACTTGTCCAGCAGAGAGCACTACACTTTAAGAAGGGAACTGACAAATTGAAGGGTGTCAGATGAAGGCCAAGGGCAACCACATCTGTGAGGGGTCTGGAAACAAATCCTGCAAGAAGCAGTTGAAAGATGCTATCACGTTTAGTCTGAAGAAGAGAAGATTAAGAGGAGACAATGGTAATGGTTTTCAAACAGCTGAAGGGTTACCATGCATAAGATACAGCAGGCTTGTTTTCTACTGTTCCTAAGAACAGGACTAGAACCAGTAAGCTTAAATGATATGAAAGCCAGCCAAGTTACTGTTAAACACGAAAGAGCTTGAGTACTGCTTTCCACACTACTTCTTATTCCATTTATAACACTGTGCCCTTTTGTTGTTGATAGCGGCTTTCAATTTGACCTCGACTCATGGCAGCCCTGTGAATGAGATGTGTCCAAGCCCCCCTATCCTCTACCTCCCTGGTCAAGCCCCATAGGATCAGACCCATGATCTCCCTGATCCAGTCTATCCATCTGGTATGCAGTCTTCCTCTCTTTCTGTTACCCTCTACCTTCCCCAGCATCATTGCCTTTTCGCACCTTCTCATGATTTGGCAGAAGTATGACAGCCCCAATATAGTCATCTTGGCTTCAGGGAGAATTCAGAGCCAGGATAGCAGAGAAGAATGGGTAGGCAGAACAGCAGTGCATATGCATCCCCAGGAGGAGGACCTTAATATCACCTCTCCTCTGGGGTGTCACCTGGTGCGATCTGCACCCCATAACTGTCACTGTCACCATGAATACCAGATGCTATGGGCTATATTCCAGAGGAAGGAACTGGCAAAACTACCTCTGAGTATTCCTTGCCTTAGAAAACACTGTGAAGTTCATGGGTTCGCCATAAATCAACACGTGACTTGAAGGCACGTACACATCTTACTTCTGTACCTTAAAAGTCTGTGTGGGAGAGCGAATTTTACACAGTGCGCCTTTGTAATTTGCAAGTGCATCATACACAGCTTTCAGCTTACGCTGAAGCTGCATGCTGGAAAAAGCAATTGCTTGTATGCCCACACCATGCTGCATGCACAAGCCCCATTGTTTTCAATTAGGCTCAAGCATACATGGTATTTTCCTTACACAGGGGGGTTCCGTAATAGATCCTTGCATAAGGGAAGGGCCGACTATCTCTCTCTCTCTCTCTCTCTCTCTCTATATATATATATATATAGACATACACACCTACACACACACACCCATACACACACACACACACACACACAATCACCCCTCTGTTTTCATGGGGGATCCGTTCCGGACCCCCATGCAAAAATGGAAAATTGTTGATATTGGAGTCCCTGTTGACTCCAATGGCAGCATGCTCCTATGTGCACCACCGCACACGTGCCTTGGGTGTGCTCCCCATTGAGTCACCTTCCATTTGCCCCTTGCATTTTACGAGGGAACGCGGACTCCAAGTCCATGAAAGTGGAGAGGTTACTGCATATACACATACATACACGTCTGTATATGTATGTGTATGAGTATATGTGTGTGTGTGTATGTATTCATATGTACATATATATATGTGTGTGTGGAGATGTACCAATTGTTGGGGCGACGGAGACCTCTCCACCTCCGGAGTTGAGCTCTGCCTCCTGGAGTCCGATTGTCAATGAAAACAATATGAGCCAGATGAATCCTCCATGGTCCTGGGCAAAGGTTTGTCATACAAGGACTCCTGGCGAACAGGTGCTGGTGGCTCAGGTGACCTGCGCCTGGGTAGTAATCTTAGATGGAGCAGGAGGTAACTTCTTCCGAAGAACTTCCAGATCCACAGGTAAGTAATATTTACCAGAATCATGGTCAAAGACCAAATCAGGGTATTGTTGGAGGAGGTCACCATGGAAGGATGTGTCCATCTCAACAGCAGCTGCTTCATCTACCTCGGTCCTGAGGCAGGCCTTGTCATGTCAGAATGGAGAGCCATGAGCCCGAGCGCTCATATCAGCAGCCTGACTTGGTTGAACTGCCTCACCAGATTCGGAATTGGAGTCAAGGTGGACAACCTGATCGGTCTCGGAAAGGAGAGGCGAGGAGAGGCCTCTGGGTCAGCTCCCAACGCGGCTGATGGGGCTCAGAATTGAGTGGAAGGCTCTTCATCGCTTCATCTCAGAGCAGGTGAAGCTGAACAGGCCCATTTAGAGGCTGAATGGTCCAAGGACTTATCTCTCTTAGAAGAGGATGGCTTGTCCTCAGCATGCTTACACTTAGAAGTCTTATTGGCATTGGAACCAACATCCTTTCTCGAGTCCTTAGAAGATCTCTCTTTCTTTAGGCTTATATCAGCCATGTTAGATTTCTTAGAGGACCTTCCTTGGAAGACTTGGATTTCTCCCTGTTCGAGGAGGAGGAATAGGCCTTTGAAGAGCCTTCCAATGCAGGGGCAGAGGCTGGTCTTAAAGCCTGGTGCCAGAGAGCTACCTTCAATTTCAGGTTACTGTTTTTGAGCACCTGGGCAGTCATGGATTTACATGAAGAGAATGGCTTCGGATTATGGGCTTCCCCCATGGATAAAAGAGTCATGGCAGTCCGACGTGGGGATTTTAGCCCCGCACTTGTTGCACCACTTGAAGGACACCACCTTCTTCATAGCAAAATCACAGACATAAGCATAGTCAAACCAGTACATCAGCAACAATATCCAGGGATTATAGCAAAGAGTAGTCAAAAACAAGTGTTTAGATCAAACCGTAAAGTTTGCCCAGTGATTCTAGAAGGTCCTGATCATTTCTACGCAGGCACAGAATAACCCATTTGTGTGAATTTGCAGATGACCACTCGAAGAAATACTGTTACAGGTAAGCAACCTGCCCATCTCTGTGTGCATATATCTATGTTTGTGTATGTATGTGTGTATGTAAATCTATATGTGTGTGTATAGATATGTTTATGTGTATATGTGTCTGTCGAACAGCCCTTACTGTCAGGAAGGAGGAACTTCCTGACAGTAAGGGCTGTTCGACAGTGGAACCCACTCCCTCGGAGTGTGGTGGACTCTCCTTGTTTGGAGATCTTTAAGCAGAGGCTGGATGGCTATCTGTCGGGGATGCTTTGATTGGGAGTTCCTGCATGGCAGAAATGGGGTTGGACTGGATGGCCCTTCTGGTCTCTTCCAACTCTATGATTCTATGTGTGTATACATAGGTGTATGTGTGGCATGTGTACATATGTGTGCATATATGTGTGTGTATGTATATATATATGTGTATATATGCGTGTGTACAGATATACGTTTATGTGTATATGTGTGTATGTGCGCATGTGTATATATGTATGCATATATGTGTGTGTGTGTGTGTGTGTATGTATGAGAATAATAATAAGTTTTATTTTTAGCATGCCTCTCCCATAGGATCAAGGCGGGTTACAACAATAAAAATACACAATATACAAAAATAAATACACAAAAAATACACCATAAAAATGCACAATACAATACATAGTTGCATATTAAATAAAATTATATAAACCCTTAACCCCTTAAAACTAAACTACATAATTACTACAACATATGTGTATACATGTATGTGTATAGATATATGTTTATGTGCATATGTGTGTAAAATTGTATTTGTGCATGTCTATATATGTGTGCATATGTATTTGTGTGCATGTATATATATGTGTGTGTGTATACATACATGTATAAATGTTTATATGTATATGTGTGTATGTTTGTGTATGTGCATGTGTGTATATATATGTGTGCATATATGTGTGTGCATATACGTGTGTATATGTTTATGTACCTATTTATATGTGTGCATATATGTTTATGTATCTATCTTTATATATATGTGTATGTGTATGTGTCTGTATATACACACATGTATAAACGTTTATGTGTATATATGTGTGTGTGTATGTGTGTGTATGTGCATGTATATATATGTGTGTGCATATGTTTATATTATATGTGTGTGTGTATGTGCATGTGTGTATATATATATATGTGTGTGTGTGTGTGTGTGTGTGCATATATATATAATGTGTGCATATACGTGTGTATATGTTTATGTACCTATCTAAATATGTGTGCATATATGTTTATGTATCTATCTTTATATATATGTATATGTGTATGTGTGTGTATGTATGTATATGTGTGTGTGTGTGTGTGTATATATATATATATGCGTGTATATATGTTTATATATCTATCTATATATGTGTGTGTGTGTTTATGTATCTATCTGTACATACCGTATGTGTGTGTGTGTGTATACATACATGTATAAATGTTTATGTATATATGTGTGTATATATGTTGATGTGTGTGTGCATGTGTGTATATATATGTGTGTGTACATATATGTTTATGCATATGTTTGTGTGTATGTGTGTGTATATGTTTATGTGTGTGTATGTTCATGTATATATGTGTGTGTGTGCTTATATATTTGTCTGCATACCTATATATATATGTGTGTGTGTGTATATATATATGTTTATATATCTATATATATGTGTGTGTGTATATATGTTTATGTATCTATCTGTATATACCATATGTGCATATATAGGTCTGTGTGTGTATACATACATGTATAAACGTTTATGTATATATATATGTGTGTATATATGTTTGTGTGTGCATGTGTGTACATGTGTGTGTATAGATATATGTTTATGCGTCTGCTTGTGTATATATAGGTGTGTATACGTTGATGTATAAGCATGCTTTTGTATATATATATGTGTGTGTGGGTAGATATATTTATATGTGTGTTGTTTATTATTATTCTGTGCATGGCTCCACCAGGAGAGGCGGGGACAGGGCGGGCTCTTCTCTGTGGCAGCCAGGGTGAGTGTATATTTATTTTTTACAGAAAGGGGAGGAAAAGAGGGCTGTTAATATTGTTATTGTTTCCTTTTGTTGTGGGAGAGGTGTGGGGGCGGAGTGTGGGGTCGCCATTTGCCCCCAAAGTGGGACTATTTCTGTTTTATTATATTCCCCTCAGTCATCAGTCAGCTGCTTCTTCTTCCATGTCTTTCCCTGGCTCTAGAAAGAGAAGACTGAGGGAAACACAAAATGGCGGCTGAGGCTGCCTCAGTCTGAGGAGAAAAAAGGGAGAAAAAAGAGAGGCTTCTCTCTGTTGTCTTTTAGTCTTGAGGGCCATGGCTGCATCCAGACTGGAGAAATAACCCGTTTTGGCAGTGCTTTAACTTGTTGTCTGACCCACTGCTGTGGAATTCTGGGAGTTGGAGTTTGTTGTGGGGCCCTTTGGGCCCCACAACAAACTCCAACTCCCAGAATTCCACAGCAGTGGGTCAGACAACAAGTTAAAGCACTGCCAAAATGGGGGGCTTTTTGTGTCTGCACTAGAATAACCCACTGTTTTAACTGCCCTGGCTCATTGCCAGGGAATCCTGGGAATTGTAGTTTTGGGGGACATTTAGCCTTCCCTGCCAGAGAGAGAGAGAGCTCAGCCCTAGTAAACTACAGTTCCCAGGATTCACCAGGGCAACTTGGAAGGAGCACAACAAACTGGATGGTTTATTGTGCAGTGTGTTTTGGATTTAAAAAGAGCATCAAACTACACATCCCAGGAGTCTGTGGGATTGTTATAATTATTATAATTTTTTGTGGAGCTCTTTATATTGATTACATTATATTGATCAGAACAGATACTGCAGCCTAAAGGGTATGAAGAAAACCAGGGCTTCATCTGCACTTCAGGAATAATCCATTTTAATACCACTTTACTCCCATGGCTTCATGCTATGGGATTCTGGGAACTGTAGTTCTATGTGGGAGGCTTAGTCTTCTCTGTCAGAGAGAGCTCTGGTGCCGCAACAAGCTACAGTTCCCAGAATTCCATAGCATGGAGCCATGGCAGTTAAAAGTGGTGTCATACTGAATTATTTCCGCAGTGCAGATGCAGCCTTCCTGAGGTTTGTATCCACATGGCAGAATTAAAGCAGTTTGACACCACTTTTAAGGGGGGTTTGTAGTTTGGTGAGGTGTTCAACCTGTTCTGTCAGAAAGCTTTCTGGTGCCTCGCCAAACTACAAATCCCAGGGTTCTGGGATTATTATAATTATTAAATGTAGATCAGAACAGAGACTGCAGCCAAGAGATAAGAAAAAGACTGAGGCTGCATCCACACTGCAAAAATAATCTGGTTTGATGCCACCTGAATTGCCATAGCTCAGTGCTATGGAATTATGGGAACTGTAGTTTAGTGAGACATTTAGCCTTCTCTTTCAGAGCCCTATTGTAGTTCCACAACAAACTTCAGTTCTCAAAATTGCATAGCATTGAGCCCAGCAATTAAAGTAGTGGAGTGTGGATGCAGACTTCGAATGAAGGGCAATGATAAAGAGACTCGTGTGTGTTGTGTGCCTTCAGGTTGTTTCCAATTTATAGCAATCCTAAATCAAACCTATCATTAGGCAGAATTTACTAGGCAGAACTTAGACAGAAACAATGAAATGAATAGATATAGAATAGGGGACACCTGGATTAACAAGAAAACAGGTGAAAGGGATCTAGGAGTAGACACAAAGTGGAACGTGAGTCAACAGTGCGATGTGGCAGCTAAAAAGGCCAATGCAGTTTTAGGCTGCATCAATAGAAGTACAGTGGTACCCTGGGTTACGAATCCCCCGGGGTACGAAAACCCCGGGGTACGAAAGAGCCGGGGCCGTTTACGAAAAAAACCCCGGGGTACAAAGAAAAAAACCGCGCGGCCCCTTTAAATTTGCCGCGCGGTCCGGCAAACAAAGCGGTCCCCCAGGTTGCGAATATTTCCGGGTTACGAAAGGTAATCCGGAACGGATTACTTTCATAACCCAGGGGACCACTGTATAGTGTCTGGATCAAGGGAAATAATAGTGCCACTGTATTGTGCTTTGGTCAGGCCCCACCTGGAATACAGTGTCCAGTTCAAGGCACCACAATTCAAAAAGGATGTTGACAAGCTGGAGTGTGTCCAAGGAGGGTGACCAAAATGGTGAAGGGTCTGGAACCTGTGCCTTGTGAGGAAAGACTTAGGAAGCTGGGGATGTTTAGCCTGGAGATGAGAACGTTAAGAGGTATTTGAAAGGGTTTCACATTGAGGATGGAGCAACCTTGTTTTCTGCTACTCCAGAGACTAGAACACAGAACAATGGATGGAAGCTACAGGAAAAGAGATTCCACCTCAACATTAGGAGGAACTTCCTGACAGTAAGAGCTGTTTGACTGTGGAACATAATCCCTTAGAGAGTGGTGGGGTCTCTTTCTTTGGAGGTCTTTAAACGGAGGCTGGATGGCCATCTGTCGGGGCTGCTTTGATTGAGAGTTCCTGCATGGCAGAGCATTGGACTAGATTGCCTTTGTGGTCTCTTCCAACTCTATGATTTTATGATCATGGGGTTTTCTTGGCTGGATTTGTTCAGAGGAGGTTTGTCATTGCTTTCCCCTGAGGCGGAGAGCATCAGGGTCATCCACAATATATTGAAGAGCTAAGATATACAAATGAGAACTAAAGAACTAATGTCACCTCTCCCTTTTCCTTTTGTTTCGTGTCTATTTTAGATTGTGAGCCTGAGGGCAGGGAAATGTCTTAATTAACATATTGTTAGCCGCTTTGATAGCCTTGGCTGAAGAGCGGGGTATAAATAAAAATTATTATTATTATTATTAGAATCGTCCAGGCCATCGTTTTCCCCATCACTGTGTATGGATGTGAAAGTTGGATTGTGAAGAAAACAGATAGGAAGAAAATCTACTCATTTTGGATGTGGTGCTGGAGAAGAGTTTTGAGGATACCATGGAAGGCCAAAAAGACAAGTAATTGGGTCCTAGAACGGATCAAGCCAGAACTCTCCCTGGAAGCCAAGATGAAGCTGAGGCTGTTGTACTTTGGCCACATCATGAAAAGGCATGGATTATTGGAAAAAATAATGCTGGGAAAGGTAGAAGGAAGTAGGAAATTAGGAAGAAAGTAGGAAGTAGGAAAAGAGGAAGACCACATGCCAGACAGATAGACTCACTTAGGAAGGTCACAGGCCTGAAATTACAGGATCTAAGCAGCAGACAAGGGGGTCTTGGAGACATCTCATCCATAGGGTCACCATAAGTCAAGGTCCACTCAAGGGCCGCTAACAAGAACTTTTCTTTATTTATTTTTATATCCTGCATTATCCCCCTCCCAAAAAAATTGGAACTTATAGCAGCTTAAAATTTAAAAGAATACAATTTAAAACACAGTTTATAGCCAAAAGGTTGTGAGTTCGATCCCAGAGGTCTCCAGGTTGACTCAGCCTTCCATCCTTTTGTAAGTCGGTAAAATGAGGGCCCAGCTTGTTGGGAGCAATTGACTTACTAAACTACTTAGGGAGTGCTGAGTTCACGATGAAGTGGTATAGAAATGCTATTGCTATTTAAAACACACAGAAGTGTTGTTTTTTATGGGTTTTTAGGGCTATGTGGCGATGTTCTAGAAGAGTTTATTCCTGATGTTTTGACAGCATCTGTGGCTGGTATCTTCAGAGAATGCTGGTATGCAAGAGGGTGGGATGCAGAGAGAGAGAGACTCTAGGTTGGGAGGAGTGATTTCTGTTAATCTGTGTATTCTGTGTTGAATGGCAAGGTCTCAGGATGGAGGATATGCAAAGAAGATTAGTGTCTGTTTAATTTGAGATCATTGTCTGCTGGGGAAACCCCTAACCTGCCTGGTTTTTATTAGCATTTTGCTAAGTCTTGATTTTGTTGTTTTTCAGGATTGGTAGCCAAATTTGTTCACTTTCCTGTTGAAGTTGTGGATTTCAATGGCTTCCCTGTGCATTCTGACCTGATAGTTGTTGGCATGATCCAGAATTTCAGAGTTTTCAAACAGCATTTTATGTCCAGGATGATTTATAACATGCTGTGCTACTGCTGATGTTTCTGGCTGACCCAGTCTGCAGTGTCTCCCATGTTCCTTGATTCATGTTTGAACACTGCGTTTGGTGGTCCCTTTGTAGACCTGTCTGCAGCTGCATGGTATGCGATAAACTCCTGCAGCTGTAAAAGGGTCCCTCCTGTCCTTCGCTGAGCACAGCATTAGGCTGGATTTTCTCGGTCGGTTTGTAAACCATTTGGAGGTTGTGTTTCCTCACCAGTTTCCCTATTCTGTCTGTTACTCCTTTGATGTATGGTAAAAATATGTTCCCTTTGGGTGTTTGTTTGTCTTCACTCCTCACTCACTATGGGTCAGAGTGGAATGGAATCCTTGTGGATCTTGGGAAGTCCATACAGTTGTGGTGGGACAGCCTCAGATTTGCACAAACTTTGGCTTGTGGTTGGCTGAATTGAGGAGTTGTTGATCAATACGGAAGCGTTGTTGCAGTTAAAAGTGTTGTCAAACTGCTTTAATTCTTCTGTGTAGATGCACCACTCTTCTGTCTTTCTCATTGTCTTCATGGTTTGCTCACCTCGTCTTTGGCAGAGCCTGTTTCTTGCTGCACAAAAGGATGTGTGAATCGATAGATCGGAAGAAGGTCAGACAAGCTGGAGCATGTCCAAAGGAGGGTGACCAGAATGGTGAAAGGTCTGGAAACCACCAAGCCCTATGAGGGTCAGCTTAGGGATCTGAGTATGTTTAGCCTAGAGAAGAGAAAGTTAAGAGGTGATATGATGGCCCTGCTTAAATATTGAAAGGAATGTCATATTGAATCATTGGAACAGAACACGGAGAAATAGAATAATTCTCAAATGGAAAGGGGGTCAGAAAAGGCCACATCTTATCAGCCTACCTTACAATATGTAGAACATATTGTAAGAAAAGCAGGCTTGGAAACAGAAGAAGGAGTGAAAATAGGAGGAAGTAATATCAACAGTCTGAGATATGCAGATGACACCATAATACTAGGAGAAAACCACATGGACCTGGAACTACTAAGGAAAATCAAGGAAGAATGTGCAAAGGCATAATGACCACAGAGAATGTACACAAATTCAACCTAGGCAACGAGGAAATATTAATACTAAAAGAGTTGTCATACCTGGGATCAAATATTGATAGGGACTGTAGCCAGGAAATCAGAAGAAGATTAAGAATCAAGGGGCAGCTATGAAATCTCCAGTCCTCGACCGAGTCACACTCTCCTCAAAGGACTCTGTTCGCAGTCTGGGGGTACTTCTTGACTCATCGCTTCACATGACTAGTAGGTGAATGTGGCAGTCAGGAGCGCCTGTTATCAGCTTTGGCTGATACGCCAGCTGCACCCTTTCCTGGATATGAGAGGTCTGGAAACTGTGGTACACGCACTGGTAACCTCACGTCTGGATTACTGTAATGCCCTGTACATGGGGCTACCCTTGTGCTTAACCCAGAAACTACAACTGGTTCAAAATATGGCAGCCAGGCTTGTCACAGGTATGCCTAGGAGAGAGCACATAACACCTGTGCTTAAGCCTCTCCACTGGCTGCCGATTAGTTTCTGGGCACAGTACAAGGTGTTGGTTTTAACCTTTAAAGCCCTACATGGCTTGGGTCCATCCTATCTCAGGGACCGCCTCCTCCCATACGAACCCCCCACACACTTCGGTCCTCTGGGAGGAACCTGCTACAGCCTGTGAAGACTAGGCTGACGCAGACCTCCCAGAGGGCCTTTTCAGCCATAGCCCCCAAGCTGTGGAATGACCTGCCGGATGAGATGCGTCTCACTGCATCCATCAATGGCTTTTAAAAAGCCTTAAAGACGCATCTCTTCCGGCAGGCCTTCCCAGACAGTGTTTAACATCTCGCAGCTCCAAATCCAAGACTTATCATTCTTCCAGTTTCTTTCCCCCATGATTTCAGCCCATCCATACAGCCCAAGAATTGCTAGGAATTTTTGGTGTCGATATTGCTTTGTATTGTATTACGTTTTAACTCATTGCTAATTTAATTCTATTTTAAGGGGTGGGAGGTTGGGATGGGATTGTTCTATTTTAACTGTTGCTGTTTTTAATTCTGTTGTACCCCACCCCAATTGTCTGTTCAGAGGGGCAGGCTATAAATAATAATAATAATAATAATAATAATAATAATAGAACTAGAAAAGATCCTAATATGCAAAGAAATACAACTGCGCACAAAAGTAAGAATCATATAAGCCATTGTATTCCCTATTACCATGTAGGGATGTGAGATCTGGACAGTTAAGAAAGAAGATAGGAGGAAAATCAATCCATTTGAGATGTGCTGGAGAAGAGTGCTGAGGATCCTGTGGACAGTCAAAAGACCAACAAATGGATCCTAGAGCAGATCAAGCCGGAAACCTCCCTGGAAGCCAAAATGACAAAACTTAGGCTATTGTACTTTGGCCATATAATGAGAAGGCATGACTCATTAGAAAAAACAATAATGCTAGGAAAGGAGGAGGCAAGTAGAAAGAGAGGAAGGCTGTTTGCTAGATGGATGGACTCTATTAAGGAGGTTCTGGGTAGGAGTTTACAGGAACTAAGCAGAGCTGTGGAGGAAAGGGAATCTTGGAATGCCTCATGAGCATGGTTGCCATGGGTTGAGATTGATTCAAGGGTGGTTAACAACAACAACAACAACAACAACAACAGACATATTGAGGAGTTTTTATTTTCTTGTTTTCTTGTTTTGTAATCTTGGTTTCTGCTACTCCAGAGAATAGGACCCAGAGCAATGGATTCAAACTGCAGGAAAAGAGCTTTCACCTAAACATTAGGAGGAATTTCCTGATAGTAAGAGCTGTTTGATAGTGGAACACACTCCCTTGGAGTGTGTTTGAGTCTCCTTCTTTAGAGATTTTTCAACAGAGGCTGGATGGCCATCTATTGGAGGTGGTTTGATTATGTGTTCCTGTATGGCAGGGACTTAAACTGTATAGCTTTTCTTAGGGACCGCCTCTCCCCGTATGAACCCTCCCTCCCCCGCACACTTTGGTCCTCTGGGAGGAACCTACTGTAGCCTATGAAGACCAGGCTGACGCAGACCTCCCAGAGGGCCTTTTCAGCTTCTGCTCCCAGGTTATGGAATGGCCTGCCGGATGAGATCCGTCTCATTACAATATTAGACTGTTTCAAAACAGCTTTAAAGACGTACCTTTTCCGGTAGGCCTTCCCAGAAACTGTATAATTTTCCCGGCTCCTAGAATATCTCAGTTCCCTGGCCTTCTGTATTTTGATGCTACCCTATGTTGTTGCTAGTACTGTGGGTTTTAATATGCTTAATATGCTGTTTTATTTCTACTTGATATTAATTCATTTTAATCTTGTCAGTTTACTTCTATTTCAAGGGACAAGAGGTTGGGGATGGGATTGTTGAATCATTTTAACTGTAATTTCTTTTAAATCTTGTTGTACCCCGCCCTGATTGTTTTGACGGGGGGGGGGGCGGGTAAGATAATAATAATAATAATAATAATAATTATTATTATTATTATTATTATTATTAGCTCTTGTGGTCTCTTCCAACTCTGTGATTCTCAGATGGAGGGAGGCACTTGCTTGCCATCAGGATTTGGCTCCTGCTCAAACCCCTTGGTATGTGGAGGTTGGCCCTGATGTGGGGATAGTTGACACACATTTCCTGTAGAAACCATAAGCAAGCAAGCGTGTGTAAATACATATTAATTAGAAAAAGAGGCGGGGAGACTGTTATGTTTGTTGCTGCTTCTGCAGGTTGCCAGGGAATTGTGGATGAGTAGTGCTCCTAAGAATTCAGCCTTAACTGCTCTTTTTTATTGATGTTTATTGGTTTTTAGACCTAGAGGTTCCCTTGGAGCAGGGTCGAAGGCTTGAAAGCCAGCCAGCCAAGCTGCAGCATTATCCTTCCTCTTGCGATGTAGCCACAGGTATGTATATCCTCTCTCCTGTGCAGATGACTTCAGTTTGGTGTTAGTGGAATACAAATATAAGTGATTCTGTAATAGGCGCAGAGTTGCCAGCTGTCAAACCAGCTGCTCAAAGCAATGCTTTCTAACAGCACCTTGATGTGGAAATTCTTACTTTTGAGTGTGTGTGTGTTTGTCACAGACTTCCTGAAGAATCTGTTGAAAGCTATGCCCCCATTCTTCCCCAGCAAAATGCACATATATACATAAAACAGCATATTTTGCGGGCAGTTTATTTTAATGCCTTACAAACTTATTTATGCCTGGAGCTACACTTTGAAAATACTTAATTTTGGAAAGACTAAATTTTTGTCATAAAATCTAGTGTGGTGTGAAAAATTCAAAGCAACAGGAAGGAGCTCAAAAATGTACCTGGTTTGTTGACATCCTGAAGGATATTGAAATCCTGTCTTCCAAATAGTCTATCACTGGGCAACTATTTACCCTGACAGGGGTATAAAATTTGCACATGGAATTTGCTTTCTGTATAGTTAAGCATATGCTTTTTTTCTGTTTGATATTAGGGAATGTTCTGCCTGTCTGTAACAATTACCAGTATATCCAGTATTCCGCCAAAGAGCTCAAGGTCCCATTTTATCTTCACAACAACCATGTGAGGTAGGTGATCTTGAGGGATAGTAACTGGTTCAAGCTCACCCAGTGAACATCATGGCTGAATGGAGATTTGAAGCTCGTTTTCCCCATTTTTGTCTGTATGTACACTGCAGAACTAATGCAGTTTGACAGTGCTTTAACTTCCATGGAATGGAAGTTCTGGGATTTGTTGTTTTTGTAAGATATGTAGCCTTCTCTATCAGAGAGCTCTTGTGCCAGGATTCCATAAGATGATGTCATGACAGTTAAAGCACTGTCAAACAGTATTAATTCTGCAGTGCGGCAGCACCCACTAGTCTATTATTAGTTCATAACTAATTTGATTAGTTCATCAACACATTTGATGAAAACTGTGTCCTCACAGGTCAGAAAAAGTTGGTGAAGTAGCTGATGTCATCTTGATGTAACTTTTATTTTCTAGTCCAAATGTAGTGATGGTGCTAACTGCACCAGGTTACATTGGTATTTATCTGATCCCAGGGAGAAACTAAGAAATTGCTCTTTTTAAATGCAGTCAGGATAACTGATGGAATGAACTGTGTAGCATGTGTGTGCCATCAAGATAACTGTTGGCATGGATTCATTGTGCCTGCATTCAACACAAGGTGGATTTAAAGGCTGTACAGACCGGCATCTTTGGCTGGCCTAGGGGTGGAGTCAGGGTGTGACGTCTACATGATGCACACCCTGACTCCGCCCCTAGGCTGGCATAATGCCATGTGTTGCACCACACATGTATCTGCATGACACATGGCCAAAGGAGTGCAGAAAAGCTGTGGTGCCGAGGAAAGAAAAGATTGGGGTTGCGGCATGCAGTTGCTGTGGCACCAATCTGGCTCTAAAAGGGGTGGACTGTACAGCCCTTTAGTTAACTTTTATGATTACCTTAAAAACACTCAAGCCCATATCAGTCAAGATAATTATATATTTTTCCTCATGTCTTTGATGCAAGAGTGCACCATGGCTGTTGACTCCTCAGCAACACTATATGCCTGCCTGTCCAGACAAAGTGTGCTATCCACTCTTAATTCTGTTACTGAGCTAGTGAGCTGTGACCTGTGTCTAAGGCCTCATCCAAACTGCTACATAAATACACTTTGACACCACTTTAAGTGTTATGGCTCCATCCTATGGAATCTTGCGATTTGTAGTTTGTTGTGGCATCAGAGCATCAGTGCTCACTGACAGAGAAGGCTAAATATCTCTCAAAACTACAAATCCCAAAGTTACATTATCACTGAGTCTTGGCAGTTAAAGTGGTGTCAACCTGGATTATTTCTGCAGTGCAGATGTTGTCAGCAAGACAGGTGAATAGGCCATTTCAAAATCTATCAGTCTAGCATGGTACTGGCAGCCTGTTATACCTGATTATGAAGTTGCTTGATACCATGATCCTTCTGGAACTGGTTCTCTGATAGTTCACTGAAGTAGATAATTCTGCTGCCTAGAGATACCATGGGTTAAATGTGGGATCTTCCTTATTTGGCATGAGGCACCAAAGGTTAGCTTGGCTTGTTCATAGCTTGTGCTCAATTTATCTTTTCTTCCTGAAAGGTGTGGCAACTAAGCTAGTCTTCTCCAGCATGCTGCCCTCCCAAATATTTTAGCCTTGACGCTTAGCAGCCCCAGTCTGCATGACTAATAGTCAGGAATCATGGGAGGTATGGTCTGAAACATCTGAATAGCACGAGGCTGATGAAAGCTGGACCAAACAAACATGAAAGTTCTGAGTAAGGAGAAGCATGGAAAATTAGGATGGGTGAGTATCAATGAGGAAGTGAGGGATCCATTAAAAATGTAATGTAATGGTGTGGTATGGTATGGTTTTATTTTATTAGCCATTCAGTGTTCCTGAATATGGAAAGCCATATGCTCCAGGGCGTTGATTCACATAGTCCTATGGCTGTACACACAATCATAGGTTCCTTGTCATAAATCTCATATTGGTTCCCAAGCAGAATGTAATGGATTCTGGTGCTAAGGCACTTAAGGGTATTAAATATTCTAGTAGGGAGGTTTGAGAATTCACTTCATTTTTTTTCAACTGTATGTGTTACAAAGATTATTAAAAATAGGACAGAGCACACTTATCTGAGAGAAAGCAGACAGAATTTAAGCACTGTCTCTGTGAATGCTTCTTGTTCCTCAGATAGCACAAGAAAAGATGCCATATTGCAAGGTGACCATTAATGAACTAATGCAGAGAGACACTTCTGGGAAGGAAGCTGACCTCTATATAAGATAATGGTGTCTTGGCTCTCACTCCTGCTTGTTCCCACTTAGATTGCTCTGCACTTGCTGCTGTTTCTCAAATATTTCATGGCTTGTTGATTAGTAAGATCAAAGATGCAATTTTAAATGGACAAAAAATTGTTTATAAAGAGGGTTAAGGAACTGTTCACTGAAGGCTTTCTGAATAGAAAAGTGACTGGTATACAAAACATGGGACCAAAGCAAGATGTGAAATTTTATTCACCAGAAGTGTTCAGTGAATTGGTTCAAAAACCTGTTAGTACTTTAATTTTTTTCCTTTAAGAAGTATGGCCCAGTGAAACAGTGCTTGGGAGATGTAAAGAATGGTCAATTGGGGGGCGGGGGGGGGGGGCAGGGCGGGGAAGCAACATAAATGTTAGGCATTGGTTAGACATATTCCCTTTGAGAATTTGGTAATGAAAAATATGATGTGTAGTTTTGAGAAATGTAATTTTATTGGCAGTATTTAGAATAATTTAATAATAATTTAGAATAATTTAGAATAACTTTAATAAATCAGCTTTTTTGTTATTCTTTCTCCTATTCAGAAAAAAAATGAATTTCAGCAAACATTTATGTAAATAAGAATGGGCCCAGATGTGCCTCTACTGAATGACCACAAACAAGAATTCCTGTTGAAGCGATTTCCACAGACTGTTTTGGGTGGCCCTCGATTTAAATTGGGACACAGTGCACCTCCTTATGTTTATGTGAATCAAATAATTCTCTTCCTGCTACCATGGGTTTTTGGAGGAATTGGGACACTGCTATACCAATTAAATGTTCTGCAGGACTTTTGCACAGCTGCAGTTTCTGGAGGACTGATGTTAGCTGCAGCCATTATTGTTCAGGCAACAAATTTGTTTGCAAGACAAAAATCTGCATCCGTGGAAAGAATGAATGTCCACAGTACGCTAACGGATGAAGATGAGTGGGAGTTCTCTAGTTGTGTGGGCTCAGAGACAGTCAAATTTATTATTTCAGGCAAAAAATACATAGTTAATGTCATCTTTCACTCAATTCTTGCTGGGGTTCTCTGTGGCTTAGGGACTTGGTACTTGCTACCAAACAGAATTGCATCATTGTATGAAGGTAACATTGGAGGAACTGTTATGATCTTTGTATTTGGATGGGTGACAGTCTGCATAGGGGAATACTCATTGATCATCAATACAGCTTCAGAAACGGCTACTTACCAGGCACTGGACACTTATGAAATTGTTCCTCTTATTAGACCTTTTTACATTTTTGTCTTCATTGCAGTGGATCTTGTTCACAGGTAAAAAAACCCTACATTTTGGAAGTTTTTATGATGTGCAATGCAGGCTATATGTGTTAAATGCATTTCTTTAATCCATTTTATTGTCTCTACAGAGGAGCGGGTTATAAATAAACTATTATTATTATAATTATTATTATAATTATTATTTATGTTATAGCTCTGCTGAAACACTTGTATTTAGTTACATTGAGTGAAATGTATATGGGAGGCTAGAATTTACAGGAAAAGGGTACATCAGGTTGTGTTGGATACAGAGAGACCATTTCGTCATCCCAGAAATAATACACATTTCCACTTTTGTACAGGTTCCTTGCTGATATACCAGCTTTAACATTGGCAAACCAGATTCTGCACATTGTGTTTTTGTGTTTGCCTCTTTTGTGGACTCTGGGGATTCTTCCCCCACTAGATGCACTTTTTCTCTGGGGAATGGAGCAAGTGTTGGAGCTTGGCCTAGGAGGTTCACCCATGTCAAGTAATTTAAGGTAACCTATTGTTTTGCATAAATATAAAATATTTCAGCACTGGGCTGTGGGGAGCTAGACTAGCACATTTATTATGGCATAAGCTATTAATGACTGGTAGCTTAAGTTGGCAGTGTATGCTTTGGGGGCAAAATTTGCAGCAGTGAGGTTAAAGGAAAATTATGTGTTTTCACTTTTCACCTTAAATGCCAGTCAAGAATATCTACCAATTTAATATATAACTTGATCAGTTGCATTATACAGTGTTGCCGTAACAAACAGGTTAGTAGTAGAGTGTTGGAAGACTCTTTTAAAAATAGTTTCATAGTTCAGTGGTAGCTAACCTTTGAAATGTACCCTGCAGCAAAAATAATAATAATACAGATTTCCTTGCTTTTGTTTGTGAGTCATTTGTGATGTCTTTCAGGTACTTTGGGCATGAAGTTTGCTATGACCCTGAAAATCTTTAATAGTTTCTGCATTCCATGATAGCACCACAGTATAATATAGAGAGCACCTGCACAGGCGCCCTTTATGTGGCTTTCAGATTACCCTGAAAGCCATGCAACATATGATAAATGACACACGCACTGTGCCGTGTGAATGAGCCCCATTATTTTGAATGCGGCTCAAGCATACATGTAACTTGCCTTAAGCTGGGGTAGTGGTGTCCGGAACGGATCCTCCATGTAAGGCAAGGGTGCACTGTAATAGGCTGCATTTCTTGTTGAAAGTAACAGCAAGCAGTAAATCTGACCATTGGGTTCGCTTGTGGTAGAAAGGAAATGAATAAAAATAGGCCACACTCTCCTGATGAATTGCCACTGATTATTTAGCTTATAATTCATCCATACAGCCTTTCTCCCAGTATGAGACCCAAAGCAGCTTATAGTGTTAAAACAAAATAGCTAAAACAATGTAGAGTACAAATATTTTTAAAAACATTAAAGAACAATCCTGGTTAAAACATTTATTTTGAAACAGTTAAAAACACATTACAATATTGCATGTTTAAAAAAAATGCATGCCTGTGGCATATCTTTCTACTCCAATCAGTTAAAAACTGAAGGCCATTTAAGTAAAAAGGTCTTTGCCTGCTGGTGAAAAGAGAACAGAGAGGAGGTCCAAGTGAGCCTCCTTTAGAAGGGGGTATTATATCTTAGGAACAGTCACTGAGAAGTCTGTCTCTCATATTCTTAACAGATGTGCCTGTGAGGGTGGTAAGACAGAGAGAGAGCCCTTCGGTAAGGCTTAGGCTGGCTCGTACGGGGTCATATGGGCTTTCAGGTAATCTGGACCCTAGTCATATAAGTCCTTATGTGCCATAACTAATATTTTGAATTTAATGTAGAAACAAACTAATTGCCAACAGAGCTGTTGGAATATGTGAGTTATGTGTTCCTGTAACTACTCCTGGTCAGCTGCAGAATTTTGGACCTGATAAAGTACAGTAATTCAAATGGGATGTAATCAAGCCCTATTCATCTTAGTGAATAAGCATAGCTGTATGCTAGCATTAATTGTGCAAATGTCCTCTTGGCTACTACTAATATTTGGTCCTCCAAGCTCAGGGCTGAGTCCAAGAGCTGAGTTCAAGCTCTGAGCCTGAAATTTGAGGAGGAGCATAATCCCGTACAGCACAAAATGAGTTCCTGTGCTCTGACCTGCCATTCAACTGACTTGGGAGTACCTCTACATTGTTTTTTGTGGAGCTTTCAGGCTATGTGGACATGTTCTGGAAGAGTTCCTTTCTGACGTTTCGCCAGCATCTGTGGCTGGCATCTTCAGAGAATGAGAGCCTGGAAATCATTCTCTGAAGATGCCAGTCACAGATGCTGGAGAAACGTCAGAAAGGAGCTCTTCCAGAACATGGCCACATAGCCCGAAAGCTCCACAAAAAACTATGGATGCCGGCCATGAAAGCCTTCAACTCCACATTGGAGATACCTCTACATTGTTTGGTTTAAGCTTCCAGTTGTTTACTCTCACCCAGTCCATTACTGACAACAGACACTTGCTCAGTTCCAAACAAATCCTATTTTTTCATTCTTCTTTCCCTTACAGGCTGCTAGCAATGTTTCTCGTTTCTGTGGGAACAGCTATTGCCTCTTATTTCATCCCCAGCCCTCTTGGCGTAATCCTTTTCATGACTGGATTTGGATTTGCATTGAGTCTTAACCTGAACGAGATTGGGTTAGCTTTCAATCACACTGTGACCAACTGCCTAGCTTCCAGCAAGTTTAAGAACAGGTCTGCTTATTGTAAGACACAGTTTGGATGGAGGGAATTGATGTTCTATTTGACTGTATTGACTTTTGCTCTCTTGGAAGCTAGCCTGTTGCATTCCTTCCTCGGTTCTCAGGCATTTTCTAAGACCAGTCTCCAGGCAATCATGGGCTATGTACTGATAGTATTGCTTCTTGCTACATGGATACTTGGAGAGATTCAGACAGTTTACTTGGTTGGACTGTTCAGAAATCCCTTTTACCCAAAGGATGTCATGACTGTGAATGTATATATGAAGAAGCAAAAGGTGCTAAAGAAAGTTGGTGTACTCAGAAGGATATTACTAACCCTAGGTAAGAGCCCACAACCTTTATTATATATAAGCTGATGATGGACAGAGATCACAGAAAAATTCCACATGGCTTTAAAAACATAAGATAAACAAAATGAGACATATTGTCTCTGAGGCTTGAGAACGATTTTTGGGGATGTAGTGGGTTAGAGCACCTTCATATCTATCAAATTCTGTACAACATGCTGGATCATTGGGATCTGAGTTTTTATTTTAAAACAAATTTCTGATTTTCATGGTTATCAAATGTATGAATGCTACCTGCCTAATTCTTACTGACAAAAATCACTGTTCCCCAACTTGGTACCTTTCAGTTGGACTACCACTTCCATAATCCCATAGCCAGTGGTGAGGGCTGATGGCTGTCATAGCTGGAGAGCATCTAGGTCACCCTTCGTCAACCCCAAGATCAAGAGTAAGGCAGATGTGGGATTTTCAGTCACAGTTTACCCTTTCCCAAGAAAAAAATATATCACCTAAAATTTAATAAAATAAAATATATACAAATAAAATACATTTTATCTAGTATATTTTAGATTTGGAGAAGTAGAATTAGCTACTATACAAAATATGAAAATGATACATGATGGTATTAAAGGTAATAATAATAATAATAATAATAAATCTTTATTTCTAGCCCTCTCCTCTGTAGAACACAATCAGAGCAGGTTACAATAGGATTAAACCATACAAATTAAAATAGTTCAACAATCCATTCCCAACCACCCGCCCCTTAAAAATAAATTAGATTAACAATAACTGAAGGTGATTCTAGTCTGGTGTTTGTTAGAGTCTGGTTTTAACTTTTTCTTCAGCACTCCCTTCACACACAGTTAGCTTTCCTTTCTGTTCTGTAATTGATATACCGACATATTCTTAGGACTTGGTCATCCAAATGCAAAATCCCAGTGGGATACGCAAGCTCAAGACAACCAGCAAAGGTGTTGTTTTATGCTTTCCACTTTTCAATAAGATTTTCAAAGCAGCTAAGGAAAGAAAATTTTAAAATATTCACTTAACACTAAAACAAAAAACCTGAACAAAATATTAAAAACTGGTTAGCACAACAAGAAGCAGCAGTGATAAAAACAACCACAAAAGCTAGAAGATAATTGGTTAAAAGCACACTGGAGAATAAAAAGCACTTCTCTTAGTGCCTACAGTATCTGTTGACAGTGTCAGGTGAGAATCTTCTTAGATGCTGAGATGCCATTTTCCTGTCAGGACCCATCTCACTTCTTGGGCTGGGGACTCTGAAGCGGATCTAATGGGATCATATGTGGATCATATGAGTAGGGGCATGACTGAGATCTGTACTAATTTAAAGTGGAGCAGAGGAAAGGAGCCAAGATGTTAACTTCTTTCATGCCTCTAATACAGGGCCTGTTTAAATTGAGGGTAACAGGATAAGCCACTTAACATTAGGAAGAATGTTTTTGCTTTAAGAACTGTTGGATAGTAGAATAGATTGTCTTGGATGGTGGTGGACTCTCCATCCTTGGAAGTCTTCAAAGGTTAGGCACTTTTCAGGAATTCTTTTAGCTGTATTTTCCTGCATGGTAGCAGGTTTGACTAAATGACTCTATGATTCCCTTCCAGCTCTAAGATGCTATGTTTTGTATTACTTCAGTATAAGCAAAATTTAATTTAAAAAAATACTGCTTTCTATCTCACTGATAACTTAGGCTTGATTCCTGTTGGCATGATTTGTTTGTAAGTAACAGTTAATTGTCTTAGGTCCAGTTCACACTGCAGAAATAATCCAGTTTGGGACCACTAGGGAATTTTGGGTACTTGTTTTGTGAGGCATTTAGCCTTTTCTGTCAGAGAACTCTGGTGCCAAAATGAAGTACAGTGGGCCCTTGTTATCCACTGGGGTTTGGTTTCAGGACCTTCCGCGGATAACAAAATCTGTGTATGCTCAAGTCCCATTAAATATAATGGCACAACAAAATGGTGTCCGATATATAAAATGGAAAATCAAGGTTTGCTATTTGGAATTTATACTTTTGGGGAATATTTTCAAGCTGTGTATGCTCAAATATGTGGATAAGGAGGGCCACCTGTACAGTGCCAGGATTCCCTAGCACTGAAGCAGGGCAGTTGAAGTGGACTCAAACTGGATTATTTCTGTAGTGTATTTTGGACCTTAATCAGGCTCATATTGTATTCCAGGCAAGAATGATGGAGTCCTCAAAATGTGGGATAGCAATTCTAGCGTTTTTCCTACCATTTAGTTCCCTTCCTTGTTATAGTCAGTAAAATTGATAATCATATTTCTGTATGCATGTTTGGAAGAGTCTGTTGTTGTATATCCTCACCTTTTATATGGAGAGTGATATTTGCTCGATCTTAAGGCTTTTCCGCATGAAGTTCCCCTTTCTTTTAGAGGAAATGCCAAGAAATTGCCAAGTCAGTTCATGGGAGCCATTATGAACTTTCATGCCACATTCCTTTTCTTTCATACTCTTTTCTATCTTACATTTGGGAAGAATAACTTGCATCTTTAAACTGATACAACATAAACTGTTCAAACTACTGTACTTCTATTAGTGTTGTTGGCAATTCTCAGATATTTTCAGTGTAGAGACTACAGCCTCAATCTTAATTGATGTTGTTTCATTCCTTAGCCCATTTTGAAAAGACACTAGAACATAATCTCCTATCCTACAAACACATTTCATTGGTGTCAAAGAAACCCATCCGTAAGACTAAATTCCACTGAGGGAACCAGTGGACATCTGCCACTTGGGGGACTCATTGACATCTTTATTAAAAAGATAAATACCATAAGAACAAAATATATAACCATGCTGCCTCTTTTTTTTCTTTTTATTGTCTGTTCGCTAGTACTGTCTAGATTGTGATCACATGGTCTTTGTTCTGAACCTTACCCTATATAGAAATATTTAGAGTTGAGGTTTGCATGTATAATTTTTGTATGAGAAAAAACATTGCTGTCTTTTTCTCTCTCTTGTAATTTCAGTGTCTCCATTTGTTATGATAGCGTTTCTTTCTTTAGACAACTCTCTGCATCATCTCCCATCCATATATATTTCCATTGGATTCTCAAGAAGCTTTAGAATGGTAAATTTCAAGTATTTTGTAATAACAATGTGACATTGCATAGGAAAAGCTTTTATTCCTAATAGATATTAAACAATAAATTGATATGATGGTTATATTTTTCAATTAAGAATAACTTCTTGGATCCATGTAACTCAGTGGCAAAGAATATGATTTGTATTACAGAAAGTAGCATGGGAGAATTCCTTCTCAGGCCTATGACCTTAGGCTGTGGAGTGCCACAGCATTCCATGTTGTCACCTGTGCTCTTCAGTATCTCTGTGCAACTGTTGGGTGAAGTCATTGGGAACTTTAGTGTTGGGTGACATCAGTTTGCTAATGACACTCAGCTCTAATTTTCCTTCTCATTAGATTTTAAAGGGGCTATGCAGGTACTGGACCAGCACTTGGACCTTAAAATAAGCTGATAAGGGCCAGTAAACTGAAGCTAAATCCCAATAAGACAGTGGACATTGGTGATTCCTGAATCCAGGAATTGAGTAAACAGCCTGTCCTGGATCATAGAATCATAGAGTTGGAAGAGACCACAAGGGCCATCCAGTCCAACCCCCTGCCATGCAGGAACTCCCAGTCAAAGCATCCCCGACAGATGGCCATCCAGCCTCTGCTTAAAGACCTCCAAGGGGTTGCACTCCACTGAAGGAACAGGTGTGTATTCCTGGATCCATCCTTGTTACTGATATTCTATGTGAACTCTGCCCTGGAGTGCTTGGTGCCAGTTTCACCAGAGTAAATTGAGAACAAGCAGCTGAAAACACCCCTTGGAGTCCTGCCACAAATGCATGTCTCAAGGCACCCCATAAGTCATAGAAAACTTGAAGGTATTATTTTCCACCACCTTAAGCTCCAGCACCTTGGAAATGGTTTGGTCAGGCATTGTGAGATTGCAAAGGTAGGTTTTGGGGTCAAATTTGATTATTAATGACCATAAACATGATTACAATATCAGAATTCCAGCCTAGAATCATAACTTCTAAACAGGATGCCATCTTTAGTTTTTTCTAAAACTTTGCATCAACCTCTCTAAGAATAAACTGTATTCATTTGATAAAACATATCAGAATCAGTCACTGAATCTCTGTTCTAGGTATGGCAAAATACAGAGCATGCTCTATTAGATATGGTCATGGTATCTGCAGTCCAGTTGTTAATGTTCAGTACTGATCTGTGGTGGAACAGAAGCATTGATACTGGAATCAGACTCTTGCTGGTAAATATGATTTCACTTATAATATTTCCTTCTCAGCATTTTTGCCCTATCTGTAGGTGAAAAATTTGCCAAGGCAATAAATTACTATATAGAAACCAATATATAGCTGTATCATATATAATAATAATAATAATAATAATAATAATAGTTTATTTATAGCCCGCTCCTCTGTTCATACACTCGGAGCGGGGTACAAGTAAAAGAAAAAACATAGATTAAAACAATCCCATAACCCGTTTCCAAACCTCCCACCCCTTAAAAATAGATTAAACCGGCAGTGATTAAAACAGTAATTATTTAAAAACATATAACAGCATCCTAACCCTTCCTTATGCGGCCACGTCATAAGTGGGGATCAGAAACATGGGAGTAAGCAGGAAATCAAAGTCTGGAACCGAAGCCGGAGATAGGAAATTTCAGGGGAAGGCCTGCCGGAAGAGATGCGTCTTTGGGGCTTTTTTGAAGCAATTTAAAGATGTCATGAGACGCATCTCATCCGGCAGACCATTCCAGAGCTTGGGAGCGGTCGCAGAGAAGGCCCTCTGGGAGGTCTGTGCCAGCCTGGTCTTGATAGGCTGTAGTAGGTTCCTCCCAGAGGATCGAAGCGTGCGGGGAGGATCGTACGGGGAGAGGCGGTCCCTGAGATAAGATGGGCCCGAGCCATGTAGGGCTTTAAAGGTTAGAACCAGCACCTTGTACTGTGCCCGGAAACTAATTGGCAGCCAGTGGAGAGACTTAAGCAATGGAGTTATATGTTCTCTCCTAGATGTCCCAGTAACTAATCTGGCTGCCATGTTTTGAACCAATTGAAGTTTCCGGGTTAGGTACAAGGGCAGCCCCATGTAGAGCGCATTGCAGTAGTCTAGTCGTGAGGTGACCAAAGCGTGTACCACAGTTTCCAAATCCCTCATCTCCAGGAAAGGGCGCAGCTGGCGTATCAGCCGAAGCTGATATTATCAGTTTTAACAACGAAGCTTAAAAAGTGGAATCAGCTGGTTTGAAAAACTTGCCTGGAAGGGAGATTCAGAGTCTAGGGGCAGCCACTGAGAAGGGCTTGTCCACCAACCATGTTTGCAGCAGTGGTAGAACTTTAGGTGATAATAGAAATCAATAACACACCATCAGAGAGCTTCATACTGATCATTGGAGATTGGAATGTTAAAGGTCGACAGAAAAGTAGAATCAAAACTAATAAGAAGATACGGACTAGAAATGAGAAATAAAACATGAGAACATCTGATAGAATTTTGCGAGGCTAACAACCTATTCATTGCAAATACTTTCTTCATACAGCCAGACAGGAGACTATACATATGGACATCACCAGATGACCAACACAAAAATCAGATTGGCTACATAACTGGAAGCAGAAAATGGAGAAGCCTTAGTCTCATGGCAAAAACCAGACCGAGCTGGCACAGACCATGAACTACTTATAACAAAAATCAGAGTAAGACTGAAGAAGAAAACAAAACAATTATTATACCAAAATACAATCTGAACAATATCTCAGAAGAATTCAAAGACAACATAGGAATCAGATTTGCACTAATAAATATAATCAACTGAAAACCTGAAGAACCATTGGACAGAAGTCAGGGACATAATCAAAGAAGAATGCAAGAATACACTAACAGTGGCTAGTAAGAAAGAAGAAACAATAGATGATAGATGAAACACTCCATGCAAAAAAGAGAGGCAAAAATAAAGGAATATAGGAACAAAACAAGATCTATGAATGCAAATGTACAATGGCTAGTACTCAAGGATAAAAAAACCTGCTAAAACAAAAAATGAGAGAAATAGAAGACAATAACAAAAAAGGAAAAATAAGAGACCTACTCAAACAAATCCAGGAAATCAAAGGGAAATTCAAACCAAAGGCCAGGATGCTGTATGACAAGGAAAGAACATAATACTGGAACAAGAAGAAATAAAAAAAATGAAGAGACTATGTCCAGAAGAGATGAGGGACTGAATGACATGGGAAGAGAAACCACTTGAAGACAAACCTCAAATTCTAAAAAAGTGAAGAGGCACCAGAACCCACATCCTAAACATATGATGCCTAATGGAGCACACCAAAGTATTCAAGAAAAAAATCAGCATGTATTTTATTGACTACAGCAAAGTGTTTGCCTGTATAGATCATGGAAAGCTATGTAACATACATAAAGACGTGAGAGTGCCTTCACATGTGATAGTATAGATGAGAAATCTGTACCAAGGACAACAGACCACTGTCGGAACTGAATTTGGTGAAACAGAATGGTTCTAAATAGGCAAAGGAGGCAGGCAAGGCTGCATTCTATCAACATACTTATCTGAAGAAAACATAAGGAAAACAGCTAGAACAAGAAGGAGGAGGAGTGAAGATAGGGGGAAGGAATATCAACAACTTAAGGTACACAGATGATATCATATTAATGGCAAAAGACATCACAGATTTGGAATAGTTAACAAGGAAAGTCAACGAGGAAAGTGCAAAGGCAGAATTAATGCTGAACATAAAGAAAACAAAAATAATGACCACAGAAGAAATACATAAATTCAATCTAGACAATGAGGAAATGGAAACGGTTAAAGAATTTCCGTACTTAGGCTCAAACATTGATCGGAATGGTGACTGCAGTCAAAAAATAAGATTAGGAATAGGTAGGGAATCTATGAAAGAACTGGAAAAACTCCTGAAGAGTAAAGATACACAACTGAGCACAAAAGTTAGAATCATCTAACTCATCACCATATATGGATGTGAGAACTGGACAGTAAAGAAGCAGATAGAAGGAAAATCGCCTCATTTGAAATGTGGTGCTGGAGAAGAGTGCGTAGGATACTGTGGAAAGCCAAAAAGACAAACAGATGGGTCTGGGAACAGATAAAGCCAGAGATCTCCTAAGAAACCAAAATGATTAAATTGAAGCTGGAGTACTTTGGCCATATAATGAGAAGAAATGGATCACTGGAAAAGAAATGCTAGGAAAAGCAGAGGGTAGAAGATGGAGGGGAAGACCGCATGCCAGATAGATGGACTCAATTGGGGTGACATGGGCATGAGCTTGCAGGAACTAAACAGAAATGTGGAAGATAGAGGTTTTTGGAGGTGTCTCATCCATGGTCGCCATGAGTTGAGGTCAACTTGGGGGCGCATACCGGTAACAACAACAACAACAAGCAGATACATATGGAGAAGAAGTGATTGTGAAGTACTTTGGTCCCTGGTCATTCAGAGTATTAAAAGTTGCAACTAGCATTTTGAATTCAGAAGACCAATGGGCAACCACAATAGATAATGCATGGCATGAACTGCACACATCAGTTAACATGCTATCTGTATTGGGTCTAGGTAAAATTTCCAAATTCAATTTTACCGTTATTATCTGACAAAAATTTATGAGGAATCCTGCTGCTCTCTATCTCTTTCCCCATTTCCTCCTATAGATATGCTGAAAACCTTAGTGAATTGAAATTCTATAAAATACTATTAAATTTATGGCTAAATAAATAGATAAATAATCATGCTATTTCCATCCTGGTAGGTTGGAATCATCCGGAATCGACTATTTCAGTTTGTTTCAAAACTACGTTTTGTACTAACTGTTCTCTTGACGTCATGGACAGAGAAAAAGCAACGCCGGAAATCCACTGCTACCTTGATTACACTCAATGTTGTCTTCTTTCCAATCGTCCTGGCTCTGATAGCCCTGTCTGCACTGCTGTCTTCCCCCTTATTGCCTCTTTTCAGTCTCCCAGTATTTCTAATTGGATTTCCAAGGCCTGTCCGAAGCTGGCCAGGACCTGTGGGTGCGACAGCCTGCATATGTTCTGATACTATATATTATCAACAAATGATTCCAAGTTTGACCACTGCGTTGCAGTCAGCATTTTCAGTTGGTAGCCTGGGTAAGTAAACTAAGCAACAAAACCACCCATTTTGTCATCCATTTCATTCCATGCAACAGGCTTCATGATATCTTGGATCTATTCAGCTTGGGGGTCGGGCAGTTTATACATGAATCTAGGAACCAGTCTCGCAGTGGTGAGACATCTCTAGGTGGCTGCAATCTCTGTGTCTAGTAAAGGTTGCTGCAGCAAGCTTAAAGTATCTGAACGCATTAGGGCTGATGCACAGGCTCTGGTGTTGTCCTGTACTGTAATTGTCCTCAGTTTGAGGTTTGTTTGTTTTTTAATACCAGCTGCCTTTGACAGAAGAGAGTGGAAGAACACTCATCCTACACTGCACAGTTGATGGATTCGGTTCTAGTACTTTTCATATTAGTGGGAGAAGGCAGGCAGAGAGTTATACAGGGCATTTACATCCTAAGACAAGAGGTGAAATTCAACTGTGAATCTTCTGCTCACATTGGAAAGTGCAGTGCTAGGGCATGTGTACTCTTGGGGATTTAAATTATTTTAAAAATTAATTTTCAGAAGAATTACCTGATTTTTAATGGGAGAGTCCTTGGCTAGAAATATCTTAGCAGGATATCACTTAATGTTTTAAAGTTAAGGTGCATTTTATTGGTTTTGGCAGCTAAGCACAATTAAGAAAATTGTTACAAAAATTTTAGCAAGAGAATGCACTCTATTAGCTCAGCAGGACAGAAAAGGTTATTTTAAAATTTAACTAATACAGTGGTAGGTTTCTTGGATTGCACTTAAGATACTCTGAAGTTTCAACTGTGCTAGTTGAGATAATTTGGACATGCCTAAGGATTTACTAATAAATGCTAGTCAGCATGCAATAACATGTCTCAAACTGCCTGACCCCGGTAGTTATATCCGGGAAGGGGAGGTGGTTTACTGACCATATATATTTCTTAGCTTTAGAAGGACTGTGAGAACGCTTCCTAAAGGTTTCGTGATTATACTGGACAGTCACAATATTTCTGCAGAGCAAGTTCCACTCTGTCTTTCCATTCATATTGAGATGACTGGGAACACTCCATTTATCAAAATTCTCTCTTTGGCAATTATTTTTATTATGGCAGCTCTGCCCTGCAGACATGGAAAATTTTCATAATCCATTGGTTGCTATCTATTCAGTGATGAAAATAGTTTGAGAATGATCTTTTATGAGATTGTATTTGAGTTACAAAAAACCCAGTCTGACATTCTCTGACATTCTAAGTACAGTCTCTAATATTCTAAAAGCTGCTTTTCACTTTTCTTAAGCAATGGAGACAGCAAGGCCTCTATCATCCTCCTTCGTATGTCCACCCAAATCACTGCTATGTCCACATAAGTTATTATTTCTTTACATTAGTTTGAAAAATTGCCATTTGAATTTGGTTGCACCCCTTTGCTTTGTTTATAGTTCTGTTTGCTTTTTTTTTGGGGGGGGGGCTAGGGGCAGGGGGTTAATCAAATAATCCCATGTCTTTGCTTTTGCTCTTTTGCCAGTGTAGCAGCTATGGTGGAACAGCTGAAGTTTCTACTTTCAAAATAAATGTTTTCAGTATTTTTACCTTAATGTAGTCAAGTATATTTAGATCCACCTTTCTATTAAGTTTGTTATCTTAATTACTTTTAGGGTAGTGTCAAAAGTGGTCACTAAAATAAAGCACTGCAGCAAAAAATAAATTATCCTTTTGGTTCTTTTTTTAAAAGGTCTCTGTTCGCCTGGGTCTCACTACTTGTGTCGATTTCAAGACAGACTGGTATGGATCCTTGTGCTAGAAAGAGGTTTCACATACTGTTGTGTTAATATAAAGGTGACTATTCCAAAACCTATCTAGTAGTATTACTACAAAAACGAGAATGCTTTTACTGAGTTTTTTCCTTCAACAGTAGATGTCATGCTTGTTTTTATATAAGTTGACTATTTTTGATAGCCTCAGTTCAAAAGGCTATTGTATCTTCAAGCTGGTGAGGACTGGGCATGATCAGTGGTTTCAGACTAGCAACGTATACCCAGACTGGAGTAGGAGAAAACCAAATAGAAGGGGAAATAGAATGGAATATTCTGGAGGATAACATATTTGTGTATTATACTGAAACTATCTTGCCATTTAATGTGGATAAAGGTGTAATCTTGCCACTACTGTGTGGTCTGACTTTTCGTGGTTACCACTCCACCTGTATATATCCTGTAACTTCTTGTTAACGCTGTGATGATGTTAATGATAATTTTGTACCCAGCAATTATCTTGCCCTATAAAAATATTGGCTGGGAATTTTGTATTGGAGTTACATATCTATAACATAAAAGTTAAAGTATTCAAGTAAACCATAAATGCCCTCTGAATCCCACCTTAAACTCCAGGGAACTGTTCTGTGCATTTGAGGTGTCTTCTGCCAATCAGGGTGTAGGTGAATGGCATTCCCAACCTCCTCCCACCAGCAATTTGTGGTGCAATGAGGAATTGCAACCAGGTCCTACTTCTGATTGTTGCAGCCTTGTTTTCTGGATGGAGGGAGCTGGAAATATCATCCTGCTGTGCCTGATCACCAACAGAATCTCCATTGCTTCGAGTGGCTGTTGGCTGTTAAAGGAGGTTTATGGAGTTGGGCCAAAAGATGATAGTTACACATATGTAACTAAGTTTTCAATGTAGGATCTCGGCTACTGTTGGTTATTTTGAAAGTGGGATCTTTAACAAAATAATTATATCCCACTTACCACTCCAAGTACCCACGCTAGCTGACAAGAGCAATATTTCATATTATAACCTGTTTTAGGAATATAGAACAAGATGGGATTTAATATGAAAGCAAACAAAATAAACAGCCATTTCAGATATTAAATGTGTGGATTAGGAAATCCTACCAGTTTGGAAGAAGAATAGAACCAAGCAAAAATAAAGGTGTGACCTCTGTGTAATTGGAGGAATTCCCTGGATCCAAAAACACTACATGGCCTAGTTCTGATGTGATAGAAAACCAACATGATAGTCAGGCTTCCAAACTTCTATTTTGTCTTTGTAGCTGAGATTCCCAGTTTCTGCTTTTTAAACAAATCAGTTTCCCATTGTGATCAAACATGGGAGTAGTGTGGCTTACTTAAAAATTTAATTTGTAAAGAGGGTAGAAGCTGAATTCACAATGTATATGTAACATATGTGTGCAGGTTGTATGTGTGTGATGTGTGCATGCATATGTATGTAGAGTGTGTGTGTTAAATCAAGCAAAGGAATTAGCAAATTCACCTCTGAGTATTCCTTGCCTAAGGAAACTGTGAAATTCATGAGGTTGTCAAAAGGCAACAAGTGACTTGAAGTCTCTCTCTCTCTCTCTCTCTCTCTCTCTCTCTCACACACACACACACACACACACACTGTAATTGTCTGACAAAATCCCATTATCTTACAAGACCTGCTGAAAGGAGAGGTATCAGTGGAGCTAAGGATCCTAGAGGAGGCCAGGATTATGACTGAGTCTGAGAACGTATGTTGTGAGTTGAAAGGAACCCAATACTTCCATTTAGAAATTTAAATTCTGCAAACCATGGTCTGGAGGGGCAGACATATGCTTCATGCTTCCACATTTCTTTCCTTACATACTGACCCATTGGTGCATATCCTAAACATGTTTGCTATTATCTCCAAGTTGGCAAAGTTTCATTGGTACTTCCCTGAAAACCACTTGAAACATGTCTGGAAACCCTGGTTTGGAAAACCATCTGAATTGAGCTCTGTTGAGGGTTTACTGACATGTTTCAAGTAGTTTTCAGGGAAGTACCAATGATACTTCCCTGAAATGATAGATGGAATATCTTATCTGATGCTTTTTATTATTTTCCAGGGGCTAGAACTTCAAGAAACATCCTGCCACACTGCTGAAGCACACAGAGTTGATGAAATTTTTGAGATGGCCTTTGAACAGGAAGAACATAGTCACATTTTCTCTTTTAACCATCACTTTGGAAACATTTTAACACCTTGTGCTGTTCTTCCTGTGAAACTCTATTCGGATGCCAGAAACATCTTGTCAGGAATAATTGATTCTCCTGAGAATAGAAAGCAGTTGAAAGAGGACTTCATAAATGTCCTCCTATGGGTGCTAGTTCAATACTGCTATGAGAAGACAAAAACACACAGGATTCTTGATAGAAGACCCAAATCCATGCTGGAGTCACCTCCAGCAGAACCGCCTGAAGTTTTCAGCAACCCTCAGCAAAATGCAGAGGAGAGAAGAAGTCCCTGGAAGGATGATGATGATGGCTTAAGTATGGAATCGGTGGAAGAGTGGACTGATGATAGCAGTCTTTTTGATGATGAGCCCAGCAAAAAACTACCCAAATCAAAAGGAATGCTATCAAGGGGAATAACACCAAGACCCTTCTTTTCTGTTCCAGGCTCAGTCGAAATACACCCTACAGAAACTGAACTACCAGAGGCAGCCAGTGTGAATAAACTCTATAAAACTGTTGTTCTTGGTCTTCCTGCTGTAGATACGGGGAAACAATGGGGGCTGATGGATTCGCCCCCTGTGAAATTCACTAACCTCTATTCTGAGCTGTTGAGCATTCCTGAAGGGTGGAGAACTGCACCTTTACCTGTTACCAAACTCTGTGATATGAAACAGAGGTTTCCAGAAGACTGGTACCACTTTGTACTTCACCAGCTAGATTTCTCTCATTTGAAAGGAAAGCCTCCAAACATACATGAAGATCTTGTTAAAGATACTGCTCTGAAGGACTTGTATATTCAGGGTGTCTTGCCTTGTTGCATTGCAATGTTTGGAACAGATGATACTGTTCCTTCTCCTGGTCATATATTCAGAGCTTACAATGGAGGCCTCCCCTGGTCTGTCTGTCTGGATTGGCTAACAGCAAAGCAAGAGCTGTTTGAACTGGCACTTCAAGCATTCAGGTAAATTTGATGAGTAATAGCATTCTAAATAAAAAGGAGATATATCTAGTATAAATACACACCTATATTTGTTTCCCAACATGTACCATTCTGTACCATTAAATGTACAGAATCTTATCATAGTCGTGAAAATTGTTCTTTACACAAGCAGTATAATTTAACTTTGGTTCTTCACACTTTCTATTGTATAAGGGAAAATAGGGCTCATAATGTGGGCTGTATTTTAAAGCAATCAGGAAACATAGGGGTGAAAGAACAGCCTGAAAGAAGAAACTGGATCTAGTAATCTATTGAAATTAAAATAGTCATGAGAACATAAGAAGACTACTGGGTTATACCAAAGGCCTATCTAATCCAGCGGTCTGTTGCCGCAGTGGCCAACCAACAAATTGAAAAATCCATGAGCAGAACATAAATATATTAATTTGTTGCATGTGTTCCTTAGCAATATTTAGCGGCATACTGCTTCTTACAAGAGGCAGTGTAATATCAATCATGACTAGTAGCTAGTGATAGCCTTAGCCTCTGTATGATATTGTGCTTGAAATGATTCTGGTGTATTTATTTTCTCCATGGCAATCTGATCTCATGGGACTAAATCTGGTCCCATCCTCATTTGAACAATAAAAAACAACCTGTCAAAGTTGTTCTAGTAATACGATTTATGGGAGTGTTAAATACAGTCGGCTCTCTGTGTTTGTGGTTTTGACTTTTGCGAATTTGATGGATTTAAATGATGTTTTATCTAGGAATCTTTAGGTCCTCCAGTGTGACACAGCTGGAAGTTGACCACAGAGTCTCTAGGTGTTTTTAAGTCCTCCAGCATGATTCTGTAGTCAAGGTCAGGCTGATTTTGACCATAGAGTTGTGCTGGAAGACCTAAAGATTCCTAGAGAGGTGTTCTCTCAGGTAAAAAAACCACACACGTTACTACCCTCAACAACCTTGCTCAGGTCTTGCAGACTCAGTGATGTGGCTTTCTTGATTGAGTCTGTCCATATGGAATGTGGTCTTTTCTTATTCTATTGCTTTCTATTTTGCCAAGCGTAGTTGGCTTTATTTGCTGTGGGGCCCATTTATTTGTCTTTCTTTGCAGTCCATGGTATCCATAGAACTCTTCTCCACAAATTTTAAAATGAGTTAATTCTCTTCATCTCAGCTTTCTCAGCAATACATTGAAGTAGGAAATATAATGGCACGGACTGTCCTAACTTTAGTATTCAGTGATATATCTTTCCACTTCAGGATGTTGTCTAGCTCCTTCATAGCTGCCCTTCCAAGACCTATTTTTCTTCTGATTTTTTTATTGCAGCCCCCATTCTGATTAATGACTGGGCCAGGGAAAATCTTGAATTATTTCAGTGTGTTCATAATGTGATTTAAAGTGATGTAAATAATCTACAATCATTATTTTTGATTTCTTAAACCTGTCTTGCATTTTCTTCCTTCAGTAATTGTTTCAAGTCTTTGCTATTTACTAGTAACAGGTCATACAATGTCCATATATCCAATGTCCAGTCTAAAAGAAGTCTAGGTAATAGCCACACCTGAATATACTTAGGACTGCTTTATTACAAGTAGGATTTGTTAAATTAATGTGTAGATCTCTGTGCTATGCTTCTTTCAGATACTCAGTTAAGCTTATGGTTGATAAAGCAAGCTTGGGTCCAACTGAAAATTTTAAGGAGCTGCTAAATTGTCTTGAAGAATACCACAGCGACTGGTATGTTGGACTGGTGTCTGAAAAGGAATGGAAGCAAGCTGTTCTTCAAGAAAAGCCATACCTTTTTTCTTTAGGGCATGACCCCAATATGGTAAGGGGCAAGAAACTCCTGACAGCAAATAAAGTTGACTTGCCACTAATAATATCACTAGTTTTCTCAATTGGGGCAGGCAACAGCAGTGGGTGTAAGGGGAAGCTAGCCATAGTAAAGAGGCACACAGCCCCATTTTTGGCTGAAAGCATCAACTGAAAGTAACTTCCAGATGCAATTTCTGGTTTTGTCTGTTTAATTTGGGGAGGTTTAAAAACGTAGTACAGTCGTCCCCCGGGTTACGAAGGTAATCCGTTCCGGATTACCTTTCGTAACCCGGAAATGAGCGTATCCCGGGGGACCGCTTTAAGGGACGGACCGCGCGGCCGATTTAAAGGGGCCGCGCGGTTTTTTCCTTTCGTTCCCCGGGGGATCCTTCGGATCCCGGGGGAATTTTTGCGGTCCCGCCGGTTTCGGACCCCGGGGATTTCGTTTCCCGGGGGATTCGTAAACTGGGGGACCACTGTATATTATCCCTGGAGGTTTCCAAGAGTGGTGATTGACTGTGTGGAAGCAACAATGCCCTTGATTTTTTTAAAATGGTGAAAATTTGGGGGCCGAGGAGAGGGTCACCCCCGGTCTTGATCCAAGCCAGTATTTTTACATTATCTTCAATACGCATACTCTGGCAGAAAAAGTCCCTGCAATTTCATTGAACATTGTTAATATACTAAACTTTTCCCTTCACAGTGCTCTAACAAATGTTGACTTTTCTGTTTGTGTGTGTTTTACACTTTTCAGGGAGTTTATACTGGCAGAGTCCTTACCCTTCAGGATTTCCTAGTCCAGGTGGGAAAACTGAACAGTGAAGCTGTCAGAGGGCAGTGGGCAAATCTCTCATGGGAGCTGCTGTACGCAACGAATGATGATGAGGAACGCTACAGCATCCAAGCACATCCGGTCCTTTTAAGGAACCTGACCATACAGGCAGCAGACCCTCCTTTGGGTTATCCTGTTTATTCCTCTGAACCTCTCCATGTGCCTTTGCTTTAGGACTGGGCCACTTGTTGGGACAGGCAAATCAGCTTTCCCCCTACTTGTTGAACCTGTCGATCAAAGAGAGTGATGGCAGTGAAGGTCTTCTGACACAAATCCTTCAATATATCTCTTTCACAGTACCAACTTTCTGAACCTCTGATTCTGCAAGGCTGCTAATTGGGAGACATTAAACATTGGGAGAGGACTTACTGCAGGCAATAAGTTCATTAACGTATTTGTTGTTTTGGAAAAAAAACCAAAAAAACTGAAAAACAAACATCTTGACAGGTGACTTGCAGGGATGTAGGTCACAGCTTGCAAACTTTAAACAGGTTAGTACAAGATGTATATAGAGTATGCAAAGTTTTGATACAGCACACAATTTTTTTACTTGTTCCATTGTATATTTTATTTTGCATTGTCAAAGGAATACTTGAACAAACACTTGTATGTCTACCCAGTATACAAAAACAAGAGCTTTTCATTAAATACAGCAAACTGGATTCTAGTACTTTGGTTAACAGCAGTCTATCATGGTACAGTAAAGTTGACAAATGGAAAAGTTTGTTGCACAATTGTGCTGTTTAGAGGTAACATTAAAACAGTTGGGACTTCAATTCCTATCAGCAGGAAGATGCTTTCAAGCAAGCATTTACTTTTGTTCTACTGGGGGGGGGGGGGAGGTAAAATTTGTTATTTCCTGCAGAAAGCCTGTAAACCACTCTGGAAAAGTCAGCTTCATTCTTGCCAATTTTATTAATTAACATGTCTTTAGCTTCCAGTACTCTGCCATCTTAACCTTCCATTTCCACTTGGTGTTCCATTTACAAAATGGAAAATATAAAGAAAGCAAATACTTTTTCACTAGAAGCATGAAAATAATGTTTGAAAAACAAATTAAGAGTATATAGCACACTCTGTGGTGAGATCCATTGTGGCATAGTGGTTTGAGTTTTGGACTATATGACTCTAGAGACAAGAGTTTGTTTCCTCGCTCAACCATGAAATCCACTGGTTGACTTTGGGCAAGTCACACATTGTCTCAAGGGAAGGCAATGGCAAACTTCTGAACTATATTGCCAAGAAAACCCTGTGATAGGGTTGCCATAAGTCAGAAACAACGCGATGGCATACAACAACTCTATGGTGCTACGAGAAATTTTTTACTGCCTGACAAAGCAAGCTAAAGGGATGAAGGCATTAGAATTGTTTTTCTCTTCAATATTTTCCACATAGAAAAAAGGCAGACAATTTTAATGGATCCAAGGCCCAGCTTTTGGCTCTGAGGATCTCCCTAGGCTGCACTAATCCTGGAAAAGTTGAAAATGGACAAATATGGAGCTGGAAGTGACCCAGAAGTTCATTTTTTGCTTCCACTTCAGAATAGGCAAAGCAGCTTCAAAGCACTTATGTGAATAACTCAAAGAAGTTTGTAGCATAAGCTTTTGATGAACCTCTGATGAAGTAGATGAAGGCTTCTGTTACAAATTTCTCTCTCTCAGGATTAAAGGTACAACACAATTCCTTTGCATATTCACACAGTCTAACATGGCCATGTCTTTGAATATTTTTGTTCCTGGAGGCTTCCTGGAATGGTAAATGATCTTTCTTCCCCTCCTCTACAATACAATAACATTAAAAAATAAAAAACCCACAAAAACAAAACAAATAAAAAACAGCCCCTGACCT
Organism: Urosaurus nigricauda; assembly: GCA_034509955.1. Lineage (NCBI taxonomy): Eukaryota > Metazoa > Chordata > Lepidosauria > Squamata > Phrynosomatidae > Urosaurus > Urosaurus nigricauda. Next base: position 11,159,109 of record JAOEGL010000001.1, read on the forward strand.
GAAAATGGGTAGCCATCCAGGAAACACCAACAATCTATGGACTGCACTTTGTCCCCTGACACAGAACAAGGATTTTGATGTTTTTATTTTTCTTTTATTGGTCATCACACAGGAGAATTTTCCTATACCAGCTTAAGGCTGGTAAAGAGGCACCAATGATACAGTATGTACAACCACCACCAAATAGTTAGGCTGGTACTCTTGTGGTGCTACAGAATAATACTTCTAGAGGTAGTAGATATGAGCTTCTGTTGCATACAAATACTAACATAATTTACCCTGAGAGCTCAAGGTAGAGCAAGGTAGATAAATAGAATATATGTCTGATACGCAGCTCTTATGTTCATGTCTACTCAGAAGCAAATCCCACTGAATTCAATGGGTTTTACCCAGAGGAAAGGGTATAGGAGGATAGTCTAAAGGCTTAAAGGCAGTATGGGAAAATGATGGGGGTTGGGTTGGATGGTCAATCTAGTATTAAGGTAACATAAGCAATAGAAAACAGCACCGTGTTAAGTAAAGGAATTTGTGTGCTTGTGGTTAACATATTTTGAGTCAAAAAGCTTTATATAGAAATATATCAAAAGGAATAGATTGAAACTGGTTTCACACTTATCCCTGTTATATATTAGAGCTTCATTTCTTACCAAAGTAGCTTTTTTAAAAAAGAAAAAGAAAATACATATTTCAATCAGAAGGGCACAGGTGTAAAGAAATGTTGAAAATATGCAGCTTCTTAGGAAGACTTTTTGTAGTAAGAAACATCAGCATCCTGCAATGAACAAAACACAACATTTAGTGGAGACTGCTCTAAATTCCTTTTCTGACATTACTTTGATCTCTCAGATCACAAGTGCAAACTGTGTATGTAAAAGCTAATAAAACATGGAGTTTATGGAGTAATTAAACATACTGTATATACAGATGTATAAGTCTAAAAATTTTAGTCAAAAGATTGCTCACAAAAACCTGAGTTGACTTATCCATTGGTCAGTATAAGTACTATACTTTAACTCTTACCAAAAACAGAACCATCCCTTGGTGGAAGAGAAGAGTGAAATCTATCCTGGAAGCACTGACCCCCCTCTCCTCTCTCATCTGTTTGATGTGAACACAAACAGTTATGCCTGCTGGAATGTTTTAAGTTCCTTGGCATTGTTTTTCTTTATGTTGTCTTTCTCCATTGTTGCATCCTCCTAAGTTTTACCCTTGACTTATCCATGGGTCACATCAAACTCCATAATTTTGGTCGCCAAACCTGCCCTTGATTTATACATAAGGTCAACTTAAAATAGAGTATATGCAGTAGTTAAATGCCATCAGCTCTACTGTATTGTGGCCACTTAACCTTAACTCAAATTCTACTGAAATCCAACCAAACTGAACTCAAATTATCTAGAGCAGGGGAGGGAGTCATGCAGGCCTTTAGATCCTCTTGGACTGTCAGTTCTATCAGTCCTAGCCAGGATTATTACACAAGTAGGTAATAATTTCGTTCTGATGCTACTTGTGTCTCTTCTGTCACATGCCAGTGAATAAACAAAACCCTCCTCCTCATTTCTGTTTCAAAAACAACAAAAACAGTAGATTTATCTGAACACTGCAGCCTACAGAGTTGGAGCTGCTGATACTCCACAAGGTTTATGGAGTCATATCAATAAAAAAACCAAATGTTTTGCAAGGAAACATAAAGTCACAATCATATGCTAGTACTAGACCTGGGATTTAATGGGGCTTTCTAGATTGGCAAAAAGAAGTGTGTTCATAGCTGCATGAAACTCTAGCCTTTAGATGAGAAAAAGGGAAAGTGTGCCATGAAAACGCTTTTTCTGCGTTTTAGGGGAGAAGAAGCGCCTTTAAAAAGGTGCTGGTTTTCCCAGCTTCTTTTTTAAAAACTGCGGAACAGCGCAGCTCCATCTAAAGGCTGCAAGCCTTTAAGGAAAAGGCAACTTCATGTCACACTTTCCTGCCAATCTAGAAAGCCCCAATATTTAGCATTTAAACAAAGTACTTTTGCAGTATACGAGGTACATCATCATCATCATCATGTTTATTTCTTACCCGCCCCTCTAAAACAATCGAGGCGGGCAAGAAATAAACATTATTCACACACTTCCCTCCTGTTCAGCAGGCTACAGCAAAGAACATACCACTCCACTCTTGAAATTCTGTATCCTCGTCTTTCCTATGCGGTTCAACAGCCACCAGGCCCAGGTAGGTGCATACTGCCACAGGTAACACACTGCCAGGTATGGATTGTCACTGATCCAGGCTTCCTTTATATCATTAGCCATGCTAACCAGAGTGAGCCGAACACAGCGGTCAGTTGGCATTTTGTGAGACTGGTCCCCAACATTTGCATTTACCTAGATGAACAGAAAAGAAATGAGAGCACGTCAGTGTGTGCTGCAAAAGATGACAAAAGGCAAACTGTATCCATGCTTAACTGAACCTATAAATCCATAGGCTCCTCCACTGCTGCTGTAGGTTGTAGAAGACCTTTGCTGAGGATGAAGGTCCTGTTCCAGGATTAGCAGTTTGTGAAGGCTAAGGCTTCCTAAGTGTCAAGAGAAGTGGGCTAAAATGGGGAAAGTGTCTCCTTTTTTCAGGACAGATATGGCTGGCAGTGCATTTGAAAAAAGATGAAATTAACAGGACATGTAGCACCAGGAGAAAGTTGTGAGTGTCAGTCTTGATCAGTGTATTAAAATCAAGCGGAAACACATCCAGAGACAGGAGGCTAAGATGATCAAAGCTATGGAATATGAGGAACAACTTAGGAAGTTGGGCATGTTTAGCTTGGACAAGAGAAGACTTAGAGGTGACATAATAGCCATCTTTAACTTTGTTGTTGTGTGTTTTCAAGTTGATTCTGACTTTTCAGGTGAGGCGTTGTTTAGGGAGCTGGATACACTTAGCCTGGTTAAGGTTAAGGTTATGGGGTGACATGATAGCCATGTTTACAAAGGCTGTCATATTGAGGATGGAGCAATAACAACAGCAAGTACATTTCTATACTGCTTATCAGTGTACTTAAGCACTCCCTAAGTGGTTTACAATGTATAAACTAATTTCCCCCCAAAAGCTGGGTACTCATTTTAGCGACCTTGGAAGGATGCAAGCCTGAGTTGAGCCAGAGTTCCTGGCTGGTACTGAACTCACAACCTTATAGTTTGTGAGTGCGGGGCTGCAGTATAGGCATTTAACCACTGCTCCACCCGCATGGAGCAAACTTATTTTCTGCTGCTCCAGAGAATAGGACACAGAACATTGGGTGCAAGCTACAGGATGGATGGCCCTTGTGGTCTCTTCCAACTCTTATGATTCTGTGAGTCTCAGCAGATAATTTCATCGGTCTGCATCTCACTATGGGCCACTGCCAGACATTTCTCCAACAGACCTAGAATAGTTCTTCAGGAAGGACCCCTGGCTTATTATGATTCAAAGTACAGGAACTCTGGAAAGCTCTTCCACAAAACAAAGTTTCCTATACAGAGAGAACCAGATGTCAGGGATAAAGGGTCCTAATACAGATTTCTCCCAGCATGCTAGTTTAGTACATGCAAGAAATCTCAACTATACGACTTCCCTATGAAGAGGAGAGAAAAAGCAACAGCACCTAGAGGTCAGCCAACTGGATCTTGTTTACAATTCTGCAATCTCCTAGCAAAGAACACTCTACAGATAACAAACAGAGTTGCCTTTGTGAAGGCCACCATTGCAAAATCCACCTGGAGCTGAAGAAATCCACTTTATTGCTATAGAAAGTTGTTGACAGTGTTACCCAATATCAAAACTACCTGCTCACAGAAAGATCCACTAGCTCTTTATATGTGTAGGGAACCTACAAAAGCAAATGTATAGTAGAATATTCAGAGATATGATTGTCTTATCTCTATTCAAAAATGTTATGGTGTTTGGGGGAATCTATTTTCTTTACCCAGAAGGCATCACAGAGGATGACAGTGTGCTGTTACTAATTGCAGATAGCTTTTTGTTTATTATTATGTATTTATTGGTTGTATTTATATCCTATCTTTCCCTCAGTGAGCTCAAAATTATGTATGTGGCTCCTCATTATTCCTAGTTTTCTCTTCACAGCCACACTGGGAAGTAGCTAGGGCAGGGAAAAGAGTCACTGACCCAAATGGCACATTTTTCAGACCAGATAAAATGCTGGCTGCCTTAAGTAACTTGGGTTGCTTTATTTGTCCACCCAAACTGGACTAATCTTTTCCACAGTATCGCCACATCAAGTGGCAAAGAACAATAATAACACATACCTATATTAATTTTCATCCATTAGCTTTTTTTTTCTTTTTGATTTACATTGTTCTTTGAATCATCTCAATCATCCTTACCTTTGAGATGTCTTCAGTGAAGACATTTTGTATGATCTGTGACTGGACAGGCCCCGGGCAGATGTTAATTACACTTATCTCAGGATATTCAGCAACCTCAGGCCGAAGAGAATTAAAGAAGCCCTAGAAAGCAACAACAAGTACACAACAACAAGTTAAAAAGCACCAGAGTGCACCTATGCCTCGGTTTCTTCACCTGATATCAAACAGGAACTCTTGTGTAGTCTCCACTCTGCATAATAATAATAATCAGAATAATATCCCAGTTTCTAAAGAAACTACAGTTGCATCTACACTGCAGAATTAATGCAGTTTGACACTAATTTAAAAACTATGGCTCAATGCTATGGAATTCTGGAATTTCTAGTTTTGTGAGTTATTTAGCCTCCTCTGTCAGAGAGCTCGGGTGCCATAGGGGATAAGAAGGCATCACCACTACCCAGTCACTTCCCTCCCTTGTTTGTTCCCCCTCAAAATGGGTGGAGAGAAACAACCTCTCACCTGCAGAGCATGTTTGCTGGCACAATAGCCAGTAGCCAAGGGAGCTCCCATGATGCCCATCACACTGCTCATAGTGACGATCTTCCCTTTCTTCCTCTGTATCATGTGATCCAGGACATGTTTTGTAAGGGAGATTGTGCCCAGGTAGTTGAGTTCCATTATAGCGTTGTAGACATCGATGCTTGTATCCACAAAGAGGGAACGCTGGGAACGGCCACCATTGTTCACCAAGATATCAATCTTCGGCAAGCAAGTAAGAAAAAGATAACAATGACATGATCATTAAAGATAAAACAGCCAAGAAAGGGCAACTAAAATGCTGAAGGGGCTGTGAGTGTGTTCCCGCCAAGGAAAGGTTACAACATTTGAGTCAGTTTAGCTTAGAAAAAACAGTAAGGAGGAACGTAACAGAAACTTCTAAAATTATGCAGGGTGGCCAGTAAAGTGGGTAGGATAAGTTTATTTATTCATTTGGTAAAACTAGAACTCGAATGATCCACTGGTGCTGAAAGACAGATAGACTCAGCCATTCTGAGTCCCAGTTTTGGGGAAAGGGAGGGATATAAATAAATGGAGGAGGAGGAGGAGGAGGAGGAGGAGGAGGCGGCAGCAGCGGCAGCAGCAGCAGCAGCAGCAGCAGCACCTCTTTATAAACTTTTATTAAGATGTAGTGATGGCCAACAGCTTGGGCGACTTTAAAATTCACGGAAGATCAAGCTAGTCATGATGGGTACATATTTTCTCCATGATCAGAGACAACACGCCTTGCAATACACCAGCTGCTGGGGAATATGAGCAGAAGGACACTATTGCATTCCTGCATTGTTTGTGGGCTTACTAGAGGAACTGATTGTCCACCGTGGGAACACAATGCTGAGCTAGATGAGCCCTCCGATAGTCTTAACAAAGAAGAAATGTTACATTTATTACCTATATTGTTTTCTGCCATTCACTTTTATCACTAGAGGATGCTTAAGAAAGCCAGATAAATAAAACAAAATAGGTTACCATACTAATCTACAGGGACATTTATTACCCTGCTTGGAGACTAACATCTTGCTTTTCCATAGCGGCTTAGGAACAAGGGAACCCCCCACTACCAATTTGCAACAAGCACAGAAACACAGACTACAGGCTGGAAACGAGGGGGGGGGGGGGGAACCATCAAATAGGACCTGCCTGATTTACATGCTGGCTGTAGAGGCTTCCCTTCCTATGCAACTTGCATTGGAACCAAGCACATATGCAGACTAAGGTAAAGCAGTTGGGCCCTTTTCCACCTTGGCTGCCTGACTCTAGGTCATTAGGGAAATTTTCAAATGCAAGAAACTGAAGGTCTAAGGCAGGAAGAAAGGGAAGCAAAGTGTAGGCCTTCAGATGCTGTTGGATTGCATCTCCAAGCATTCCTCACCGCTGGTTATGTGGGAAAGAACAAGGAGGACAGAGTGCATGGAGGACAGACCACAAGCATGGCACGCAAAAAGAAAAAGGGACAATGGATTGAAGGGCCAATTGCACAATTAGTTGGATCTGCCCAACAGCCTCTATTTGCATCAACTGTTTCACAAACAGCTTTTGATTCAGCTTTTAATATTTCATGGAGGGCTACTGAGCCTCAACTGGTTTTTTCATTTGTCATCTATGCTGTTGCATAGGAAGGGAAGCCAGATTATATGAAGAAGTATCATTTCAAGATGTCTTGTACAATATAGGACTTTTGATATTCCCTCTCATGTTCAGCCTCTTGCAGACAACATCCAGAACTGAATTACCTTTCCAAAATGCTTCAGGACAGCATTTGTTGCAGATTCGTGGGAATTCCTGTTAGTCAAATCAAGTGGCACAATGAGGATATCTTTGTCACTTAGGCTGCTGCTCTCTAAATTAAAAAAAAAAAACAGTAAAAGTGAAAAGGCAAGTTTCCTTTTGGGGCTGATGGAAACAAACACTTTAAAATTAGCTCTACAAATATCTATATGAGGGTTGCATCCAAGAATCTGCTCCCAAGTTCACCTACATACCGGTAGTTGAACTAAGGTTGCATCCACACTGCAGAAATAATCCATTTCGACACCACTTTAACTGCCATAGCTCAATGATATGGAATTCTGGGAACTGTAGTTTGTTGTGGTACTAGAACTCTCTGACAGAGAAGGCTAAATGTCTCACAGTTCCCAGAATTAGACAGCACTGAACCACGGAAGTTAAAATGGTGTCAAACTGCATTATTTCTGCAGTGAAGATGCAGTTCTAAGTCAGTTATAGTCTGGAAGTAACTTATTAGGGTTTCAGAAGGACCCTTCTTCATAGAATAGTAGAGTTGGAATGACATTCTAGGCCACCTAGTCCAATCCCTCCCAACACAAGAATCTACAGCTGAAGTATTCTTGACAGATGGCTACCCGACTTCCAAAGAAGGAAAATCTTCCACCTTCTGAGTTGGTCTTATCATCAAGAAATGCCTCCTAATATTTAGTAGAAATCTCATTCCATAGAATCATAGAATCACAGAGTTGGAAGAGACCACAGTGGTTCAAGTCTTTATCTGCTAGAGAAGCAGAAGTTGTACTTTATGCCATCTTCCACATAACTACTCCTAGCCCTAGAGACACAGAATGGCATAGCAGTTTGAGCATTGGACTACACCACTCTGTACAATGGATCAGGGTTTACATCCCTGCTCAGCCATGGAAACCCACTGGATGACCTAGGGCAAGCCACACACTCTCAGCCCAAGAAAACCCCATGAAAGGTTCCCCTTAGGATTGCCGTAAATCAGAAATGACTTGAAGACACAAAACAACAAAGCACTAGCCCTATATGCAGCTACCAACTATTGAACCTGGCTGGGGAAAGATCCAGAAGACAGAGTAACCTCTATAAGAAGAGTTCCAACAATATTTCAGGAACATTTCCAGCCATAACTTCACACTAGCTTACAGAGCTCCAGAGAATAATTTCTCTTTGAACCAAGTGGGTAATTTATGTATTTCTGCCATTTAAAGAGTTTTCAGTATCAAATCCTCTTTGGAAAGAATTTCCATTTACTTGTGTAAAGCGACCTAGCCACCAAAATTAAATAATACACCATGTTATAATTTAACTCTTTAATCTGCTCATTTGGCATTCCTAATAAGGTCAAGCTTTATAAAACCTTCTTTTGGTTCATGTGGGAACCAATGATACTGCAAGGCACAGCCTTCAGAATATCAAAAGGGATTATGAGGCTCTGGGAAGGAAGCTGAAAGAGATGGATGCACAGGTTGTCATCTCATCTCTTCTCCCGGTAGAAGGGCATGGTCCAGGAAGGGAGAAGAAAATAGCAGAGGTGAATAACTGGCTCCGTAGATGGTGCCGCCAAGAACAGTTTGGATTCTTGGATCATGGGCTGCGGTTCCATGAGGAGGGACTTCTGGCAAGGGATGGGCTGCATCTCACGCCAGTTGGCAAAAACGTTTTTGCCAACAGTCTCAAAAATCTGATCAGGAGGGCTTTAAACTGAGATATGTGGGGGAGGGAGACAATATTCTGGAAGGCAAAAGGGATGGAGAGAATAGTCCAAGTGGCATAGAGGGAACAAGGCAAACAGTGAAAGGACCCAAGAGTAAGAGGCAAAAAACCATGCAAAAGCAGCAAGTAAAGAGGACACATGGTCTTAGATGTCTCTACACTAATGCACAAAGTATGGGAAATAAGCAGGATGAACTTGAACTCCTAGCACAACAAGGGAAATATGATATAATAGGCATCACTGAAACCTGGTGGGATGAGTCTCACGATTGGAATGTAGAAATAGAGGGATATAACCTTTTTAAGAGAAACAGGACAAACAGGAAAGGAGGAGGAATAGCATTATATGTCAGGGATATTTACACCAGTGAAGAGATGCAGGAAGTCAATACTGGAAGCCAGGTGGAGAGCATCTGGATAAAAATTAAAGGAGAGGGAAATAACAGGGATGTTACTGTGGGAGTCTACTACAGACCCCCGACTCAGGCAGAGGAATTGGATGATGCCTTTCTAGAACAGATGAGCACACACTCAGAAAGGAGAGATGTAGTAGTGATGGGGGACTTCAACTATCCTGATATTTGCTGGAAGTCAAATTCAGCCAAATCCTCAAGGTCTAGCAAATTCCTCACTTGCCTGGAAGACAATTTCATTGTCCAAAAGGTGGAAGAAACAACAAGGGGATCAGCCATCTTAGATCTTATCTTAACCAACAGGGAAGACCTAGTTGATGGGGTGCAAGTGGTCGGATCCTTAGGTGGAAGTGACCATGTCCTCCTGGAGTTTGCTATACAGTGGAAAGATGAAGCTAGGCATAGTCAGACACGAATTCTAGACTTTAGGAGAGCTGATTTCAATAAACTTAGAGAAATACTGGGGGTGATCCCATGGTCAAGAATACTAAAAGAGAAGGGAGTTCAAGATGGATGGGAGTTCCTCAAAAGGGAGATACTGAAAGCACAATCTCAGACAGTTCCAATGAGGAAGAAAAATGGGAGATGTCTCAAGAAACCGGTATGGATGACTAAGGAACTTATAACTGAGCTAAGTTTTAAACGGAACATGTATAAAAAATGGAAAAATGGGGAAATCACCAAAGAGGAATTCAAACAAATAGCCAGCACATGTAGGGATAAAGTCAGAAAAGCTAAAGCGCAAAATGAACTCAGGCTTGCTAGAGAGGTTAAGAACAATAAAAAGGGCTTTTTTGGATATGTCCGCAGCAAAAGGAAGAAGAAGGAAATGGTAGGACCACTGCGTGCAGAAGATGGCAAAATACTAACAGGGAACAAAGAAAAGGCAGAATTACTCAACACCTTCTTTGCTTCAGTCTTCTCAGAAAAGGCAAAAGGTGCTCAACCTGAGGACAGTGAAGAAGGGGACAGAGTGGGGGAATTTGAGCACAGAATAAGTAAAGAGACAGTACAGGAATACCTGGTTAACCTAAATGAATACAAATCTCCAGGACCAGATGAACTACATCCAAGGGTATTAAAAGAACTGGCAAAGGTAATATCGGAGCCATTGGCAATAATCTTTGAGAACTCCTGGAGAACAGGAGAAGTCCCAGCAGACTGGAGGAGGGCAAACGTTGTCCCCATCTTCAAAAAGGGAAAAAAAGAGGATCCCAGCAATTATCGTCCAGTTAGTCTGACATCAATACCAGGAAAGATTCTAGAGCAGATCATTAAGCAGAGAGTCTGCGAACATTTAGAAGCCAATGCCATAATCACAAAAAGCCAACATGGGTTTCAGAAAAAGAAGTCATGCCAAACGAACCTGATCTCTTTTTTTGATAAAATTACCAGCTTGGTAGATGAAGGGAATGCTGTGGATATAGTTTACCTCGATTTCAGTAAGGCCTTTGACAAGGTTCCCCATGACATTCTTGCAAACAAGCTTGAAAAATGTGGGATAGACAAGTTAACTGTTACATGGATTTGTAATTGGTTGAGTGGCCGAACTCAAAGGGTGCTCAACAATGGCTCCTTTTCATCCTGGAGAGAAGTGACCAGTGGGGTCCCACAGGGCTCTGTCCTGGGCCCAGTGCTGTTCAACATCTTTATTAATGATTTGGATGACAGAATTGGGGGCATACTTATCAAATTTGCAGATGACACTAAACTAGGAGGAGTAGCTAATACACCAGAGGACAGGATCAAAATTCAAAATGACCTGAATATACTAGAAAGCTGGGCCAATGCTAACAAGATGAAATTCAACACAGAGAAATGTAAGGTTCTGCACTTAGGGAGGAAAAATGAAATGCACAGATATAAAATGGGGGACACCTGGCTGAAAGAGACCACATGTGAAAGGGATCTAGGAGTCCAAGTAGACCATAAACTGAACATGAGTCAACAGTGCGATGCAGCAGCTAAAAAGGCCAATGCAATTTTAGGCTGCATCAATAGAAGTATAGTGTCTAGGTCAAGGGAAGTAATGGTGCCACTCTATTCTGCTTTGGTCAGGCCCCACCTGGAATACTGTGTCCAGTTCTGGGCACCACAATTCAAAAAGGATGTGGAGAAACTGGAGCGGGTCCAAAGGAGGGCAACTAAGATGGTGAAGGGTCTGGAAACCATGCCCTATGAAGAACGCCTTAGGGAACTGGGGATGTTTAGCCTGGAGAAGAGAAGGTTAAGAGGTGATATGATAGCCCTGTTTAAATATTTGAAGGGATGTCATATTGAGGAGGGAGCAAGCTTGTTTTCTGCTGCTGCAGAGATTAGAACGCGGAACAATGGATATAAATTGCAGGAAAAGAGATTCCACCTCAACATTAGGAAGAACTTCCTGACAGTAAGGGCTGTTCGACAGTGGAACACACTCCCTCGGAGCGTAGTGGAGTCTCCTTCCTTGGAGGTCTTTAAGCAGAGGCTGGATGGCCATCTGTCGGGGATGCTTTGATTTGGAGGTCCTGCATGGCAGGGGGTTGGACTGGATGGCCCTTGTGGTCTCTTCCAACTCAATGATTCTATGATTCTATGATTCTATGAAAAGATACTGAACATTAATATTTCTATGACCATATACAAGTACCATCACGAGGAGAGTTATGTACCACATAAAATGTACCATCACATCCTCTTCCACAAGAATGCGTTATGTTACTAGGAGCATAAAATGCATTTTTGGTTACCAAATTATTCAATTTTAATGTAATTATGTCCCATTAGTCTGACAGAATTTCAATTTCCGTATGTATTTGTTACTCCAGCCAGTTCAAAAAATAGAGGGGAGAAAGGGAGAGACCAAAATGCTGTGTTGTTTCACATTTTCCTCTGCTGATTCATCAAGCCCCATGATGAGAGCAAAGAATGCAGAACAATATTGGCATTATCAGGGTTTGACTGCAAGACATCATGCTAAACTTTAAATGTTAGCTTGCCTTGTAACCAACAAGGCCTAGGCTAACAATGGGCTAAATTGTGTGTTTGTTTATACATGTGTATGTGTGTGTGTGTTTCCAAAGGGGTAACCATATCAGTAACTTTTACAGCAACATGAATTATAGCCCACTTTTGCAAAATGAAATAAATATCTAGGGAACTGAAGCGCAGCACGGGCTGCTACAGTTGGATCAATGGAAACACAGTCCACCAGGAAGAAGTAAAATGGCTGCATCTGGACCCACCCACAACCAAGGGCAGACCCTATGATTCTTCTGCCTGCCAACCTAATTGACTTGGACAGTGGGCCTGCAAGCCTGGCACCTCAAATATCCTGACCCCAAGCCATCTAGAACAGGCACGAGCCCCTTTCTGCCCATGAGAACCACAGGAGGAAAGAGTAGCAGGTCTAGGGCAGAATGTTCATACCATATGGCCCAAAAAAATGGTCCCAAAATTTCAAAATGACCTTAATAGATTAGAAAGCTGGACCAAATGAATTTCAACAAGGAGAAATGTAAGGTGCTGCATTTAAGCAGAAAAATGAAATGTGTAGATATAGGATGGGGGACACCAGGCCTGACAAAAGTATATTTGAAAGGGATCTAGGACTCCTAGAAGATCACAGGTTGAACATGAGTCAACAGTATGATGTGTCAGCTAAAAAGGCCAATGTGACTCTAGGTTGCATCAATAGAAGTATAGTGTCTAAATCAAGTGAAGTTATAGTGCCACTCTATTCTGCCTTGGTTAGGCACCTGGAATACTGTGTCCAGTTCTGGGCACCACAATTCAAAAAGGATGTTGACAAGTTGGAGCGTGTTCAAATGAGGGCGACCAAAATGGTGAAGGGTATGGGGACTATGCCCTATGAGAAGAGACTTAGGGAGCTAGGAATGTTTAGCCTGGAGAAGAGAAGGTTAAGAGGTGATATGCTAGCCCCGTTTAAATATATGAAGGGGTGTCATATTGAGAATGGAGCAAGCTTGTTTTCTGCTGTTCCAGAGAACAGGACACAGAAAAATGGATGCAAGCTACAGGAAAAGAGATTCCACCTCAACATTAGGAAGGATGTCCTGAGGATGGATAATTTCTGTTCAACAGTGGAACACACTCCCTCGGAGGATGGTGGAGTCTCCTTCTTTGAAGGCTTTGAAACAGAGGCTGGATGTCCATCAGTCGGGGTTGCTTTGATTGTGATTTCTTGCATGGCAGGGGGTTGGACTGGATGGCCCTTGGGGTCTCTTCCAACTCTATGATTCTATGAATCTTAGCTACACAGCAAAATCTAATATGAATTATTAGTTAACTGACAACCCTATCAGCTAATGCTACAGATATAGCATTGCCTTGTTTTCAATGGGTTTCTGCTTCCCTAGGTAAAGTATTGCAATTATCTTAAAATGCAGTTGATTCACCTGGCCCTGACCCCTCCTCTACATAAGCTACAACCAGTCTTGAACAACATATAATGTATTAGTTAATGATTATATCTTTCTCCACAAGAGAAGCATGAACCTCGTTTCTTTCTGATGTTGAACAAACATGATGTAGAAACCGGTTTTGTCACACGGACTAGGAACTGATAACCCCTAGATATTCTTCAGTGTCAGAATGCCAATCATGCAAGTAGCTTTGTTCTGCCCTCTGCCCTACTTGGCAATGTTTTCAGAGAAGGGGGAGAGGATAAACTAGATTAATAGAACATCAATGCAACACTACTATTTAGATGAATTTCCATAACCCTGAAGGGTAAATAGCTCAAAATATGAAGTAAGTTGGTTGCCAGTTAAAAGTATGTACTACGTGGCAAGAAACACAGCCCCCTTTACTTTTTTCACACATCCTGGAGTCCCCATTAAGCTTTATTTAATTTTTTTTTAAAACCCCACTTTCATGCTGAAACAATCTGCACACATCCTGGGAAGCCTCAAGAAAATATAGTTCTCTACTGAAAGGAAGTGTAAGCACTCTGTATACCTTGTTTTAGCATGAAAGTGGGCTTTTACAGCAACTAGAAATTGTAAATTTCCATATATGATACCCCTTGTACAGAAATCCATTTAGGGTTTGGTTTGTTTTTTGCATGAAAACATGGAGTTTCATGGGGGGGGCATTTTTGCTCAAAAATCGCTGTTTCCAAATGCGGAATATGCAAGATTGTAATCTGGAAATGGTTACTTACACAAAAAGTGTGTCATTTTGCAATTCCCCCATCCTGCAATTTTCATGCAAACAACCCAAGTGTATTTTTGTATACAATACTTCAAAACTTACTGGGATGTACGAACAGCAGTGAAAAACGGCACAAAATTGTTGCAGCTGTGTTAGAATCATAAGAATGTTATTTTTTCCCAACTGGGTTTCCCAGGAAACGAATAACATTTTTGCCCAGGAAATGAATGATGACCAATATTCTTTCCATTCCTCACTCTACCTGGCCAAAAAACTCACATTTTGGTAGGCTGTAATTCAGCCTGGCCTACCTTGGCTGTTGCAACAATATGACCGGATAATGCCATGCATAAATCAGAGGGAAAATGGGGTATGGGTCTTACCGGTAGTTATCACATGGTTTCTGTCATATAGCTAGTAGTTTACTACTTTGTATTAAGTATGTGGGTGGACTTTTTATTCATTGTGTCAATTGTTAATCAAGTCAAAAAACAAATTTGTTTCTTTTAGTGATGGGAGACAGCTTGCTGCGTTAATCATTCAGTGGCCTCATTGGAGGTGCTGGGAGTGTGGACCGCACTGGGTGACACCCCAGAAGAAGAGTGACATCCGGTCAGGCCCTGCTCCCACTGCACCCCTCCCGGCTTGCAGCAGCGGCAGAGTCCTCCTCACAAGGACACCCCCGCCGCCATCTCAAAGGAGAGGGCTGAGTGACCATCTCCCAGTTTTGTCACAGCCTCTTCAAAAGAAGACCTCTACTGCTGCAGCAAAGAAGAGGACCCTGTCACTGCTCTCCCAACATCACCCCCCGCACCAGGTGACCCCAGGGGTGGGGACGCCACTGTAATCATTATAGTAATTGTTATCTTTACTTTTTAAAACCACAGGCAATCTGAAAAGAAGAGCTCATACTACATGCAAAACTTTCGAAGATTGCAAAAGAGAGCTCACTGCATTGCAACAGCCTCCCAGGCTTGAAAGAGCTGCTTATCTCTGACCACAAGTAAGCCCAGAAGAATGATGAACTAATGAGTTAAAGCTTGTCTTCGTCATTCTTGTCCCTGCAAAAAAGCACTGGCCTCATAAAAGTTAAAAATAAGTTAAAAGTGAAGTTGTTTCCCCTTTGCTATTCATCCTTTCCACCCACAAATTCACGTAAGCCACTATTCTTGCTTTCCCAAGCTTTGCATTGTGAATATCTGTATCAAGACAGACTTTTTCACTTTATGGTATATTCATTCAACATATCTGGGAAAGCTGATGAATAGTTTTCTTGAAAGTTTGCATTGGCTTCAAAGTGGATAAACAACCAAGAACAGCTAGCTATTTAATGCCAATCCTGAAAAAGTGCTCATATCAATCTAAGCAAAACAGCAGTTTAGCCAAGCAATGGGCAACACATGTATTAAAGAATGCAAGGTAGGTACGGTTAATGTCATCCTGGTTCTGCTGCTTCTTAACCACTAAAGTAGGGGAAAGATTAAAATGTGGTAATTTTTATCATTTTTTGGACAGAGAAATTAAGGGACAGAGAAATAGCAGTATGCAAAATTGGATGTATACCTACTTCTTTTGCCTACTTCAGAATGGCAAAAAAGATGAACCATAAACACTTGGAAAGGGACTAACAAAGAAAAAAAGCTGGTAGCATGATGAATCTGAGAAAGAAGGCTCAAGTCTATGAAAACTTATGATAAAACTTCTTTTACTCATTTAGCCTCAACAGAGCTATAAGACCCCTTTGCATACTGATTTTCCAAACTAACATGACTATGAGGCTCAACAAACCGTCCCGAAAGGGTGGGCTGGAAGCACCCATTTTTCCTCCAGAGGGAGCCCACAGCAATCAAACCGCGCAGGGTCCCTGCACCAAAAAGAACCCCAAAAAACAGGTTCTTTTGGGAATGTGGCACCAACGCCATCAGTGCGCCACTGGCGCACTGTTGCATGTCAATGATGGAAGCACAGCACGGCGACGTGCAGACACTGCACCACGCTCATGTCATCATGATGGCCCCCATGTGGACGGGAGGCCGCCATGATGGTGCCATCCATACGGACTAGGGTTCCAGAGCATGTGGTTGATGGCACTCCCGAACCCTAGAATTGGCACCAGGAGAGCGCTTCCTGCCCATTTATCTCTGGATTCATACACACTTTATGGGCTTAGGACTGTTTGTGAAAGCAAAAGCTGAAGCTAAAAGCTACAAGACAATTTTATGAACGCTGTTATTTTATGAATGGCACCACTGGACACTGAGAAAATAAATGTATTTTTATGGCCTAAAATAATCCAGTTACTGCTCCCGAATAGAGTATATGCACTGAATGGACTACTGAATGGTAACTCAAGAGTTATTTAAATGTCTCTGTATCAATGGGGCTACTCTAGTAATTAGAACAGTAATTAGATGTGGACCTCTGTATGTGTTTGTACACATACACACATTCTCTTCATCACTCTCCCACACAGATGGGATCAGTATGGCTGACTATGAATAAGTCAAAAGATGTACTTCAATGTTTAAAAAAATAAGTAAAAATACTGCAAAATACATTGGTTGGAATCCTGTTTATCTTTTGTGCATGCATATGTTCCCATCCAGAACAGGTTGGACATTTTTGTCCAATGAAGACCAACCACATTCAGTTTAAAATTGCAAAAACGGAACCATGCATGTAGTGTCATGCATCCTCATGCACTGGCGTACATACACATGGTGTCACAATTCACTAACAAGGCTGTACTGTGCAACCATCGAGTAACTCTGTGTGTGTAGAGTTACTCAACAACTGCTAAAGAAGAATCTAAACCTTAGGGGGGAAACATGGTGATTCACATTTTTTACTAAACTTTAAATACAAGTTTTAGAAACAGTAAAGTGTTACCAAGGCACTTCTTCTTCACTCGCTCCAGTTCATTTTCTCTTCTTGCAGAGAGGGCGAGTGGTGACCCAATCTTTGCAAGCTGGTAAGCTAGCTCTTCTCCAATCCCACTGGAAGCACCAGTCACCCAGACAACCTTCCCAGGTAGCACCTTCTCTGTTGGGAGTTTAAAACACACACAAGAACAGGTTAAAGGGATCCATTTTAAAAGGCAGTTTTAGTTGGTGAACATGCATGTGTATGTGCATACAAATGTCAGCACACTTTGTTCCTGGTTTTATTTTCTCAACAGCCAGAAAGCAATGACCTTTTTAGCCAGGTGAATTCATTGTACCAAAACCAATGAAGACTTTTTTGGCATCTTAAAGACTATCATATTTATTATGTGAGCCCTGGTGGCACAGGAGTCCTGGCGGCACAGTGGTTAAATGGCAGTATTGCAGCCACAATGTTGTGAGTTCGATCTCAGGGCTCCAAGGTTACTTCAGCCTTCCATCCTTTCGTAGGTCAGTAAAATGAGTACCCAGTTTGTTGGGGGCAATTGGCTTATAGTCTGTAAACCACTTAGATAGTGCTTAGTTGACTATGATGTGGTATAGAAATGTAAATGCTGTTGCTATTATGGAGGCTTTCCATTGCTTTCCTTTAAGGCTAAGAGTGACACTCCCAAGTAAAAGCCAGTAGGTTCCCATGAGTGAATGGAGACTTGAACCATGTTCTAACACTGAAGGGGTTATTATTACAGACTGCTAGAAGGACTCTGCATGCCAGTATCAAATCCCTTTGCTCAAAGTATTTGACCTACACTAATAAAGTGATTGTTACTATGCAGCATAAAAAGCAGCAGCTCTACACAGTCCCAAGATCAGCGTTATATCCAGATTACTTCTTTTTTGATAGTAATGGCCCCATGGAAAGTAAGAAACTGAAAAAAAGAAACAGCTACCTAATGTAATTCTTTCTGATAGCAAGAGAGTTTGGACTACCTACAGAACAAGCTATATCCTCTTTCCTCAGGTCTGGCACCCACCCTTCTGTTGGACTACAGTTATCATCTTCAAAGATTTGGAAATGAAAAGAGTATTGGTGAAACATATCTGAAAGGGTTTGGATTGAGGACAAAGTGACAAAGATGCTTTAAAGAAATTTAAAGCATTGACATAGCTGTAATAACCAGATGTAACTGTTTGCTTTTATTTATCTTTTGCCTGGCATTATGTTTATATTGGTATATTATTGCTCTTACTCACCTGGAGCACAATTTAGCGTAAAAGTGAGACACAAATGTAACATACACACCATCTATTGACATATACGCTCCACCAGCTATAAAGGCAAATGCTACTGCTCTGATCAAAACAATTCTGTACATTTTGGAACTTTTTTGTCAGACAATGAACGTGTTTCTACAGGCATTAAACTTGGTGCAGGACAAATGAAAACAAGGGACAGAAAACACCTCTGTTCTGGGGCCACTATGAAATTCCAATATAGAAAGTAGGCCTGCTCCAGGACATCTGGGAGCTATTTCTTCAGCTTGTAAATAAGCCTCTGTTGCATCAGCACAGTCCTAGTTGTAAAATATGCCATCCATTTCTAAATCCCAGTTTTGGCATCTACTTTGGAACACTTGCTGCCACTTCTCAGTCAATAAAAATGAAAGCAACATGCTCTACAGCTATTCCGCACGTGTGCGTGTTTGTGTGTAAGTGCCTTCAAGGCACCTGTTGATTTATGGCAAGCAAGAATTGAATTCCATGTGGTTTTCTTAAGCAAAGAATACCCAGAGATAGTTTTGCCAGGTCCTTCCTCTTAAATATATATGCAACAGCACCTTATACTCATTGGCAGTGTCCCATCCGAGTATTAACCAAAGCATAATGTGCTTCACTTCCCAGATCAAATGGGATCTGATGCCTTTAGGCTATTTAAGCAGCTCAGCTATTCTGCAGTCTCCATTAACTGGAAAGAGGGTTTGGACAGGATTATGATACCCAGCCTACTTGGTTAAAAAGAATTGACACTGATAGATCTCCCCATCCTTATTGTTTTGCTACTGAAGCTGGGTATGTGTATAAAAGAGGTTAATTCAGGCCCTAGCCAGAACATGGATGAGCAGACATCTGACTTTTACAGTGTCTTTAATTCCCCCACTGCCCCTTGTACCAACTGAAGTCTGGTGGAAAATAGTGGCTCAAGGAGGCAGACATGTGCTAATAATTACAACTGGTGCCTCTGAAACATGCTCAGCACAGCAACTTGTGATCAATAGGCGAAAAGAGTTTACACACCCTTTATAAAGGAATCCACTTCTCTCTCTCCACCCTGGCACAGCAACCAGAATGGCACAGTTATCTGAGTGTTGGACTATGACTCTGGAGACCAAGGTTCAACTCTCCACTCAGCCATGAAACCCACTGGGTGACCTTGGCCAAGCCACATGCTCTCAGCCTCAGGGGAAGGCAACGGAAATCCTCCTCTGAACAAATCTTGCCAAGAACACGCCACAAAAGTTTCACCTTAGGTTTGCGATAAGTTGGAAATGACTTGAAGGCACACAGCAACAATGAACAGCCAAGATACAATGGGGTGGAAACACATAGTCGCCCTTGTGGGTCTACTGTAAATTATCCAAAGATCTACAGATCTACCCTTTTAAGGCTGGCAAGGCGAGGTTGGAAAAGTTCTGGGTTTGCATTACTAACGCCTGGAAGTTTTTGGTAGCTGCGGTCCAAAAAAAAAAGGAGAAAAAAAAGAACGAGGGACCTTTCCAGCTTCTGCTTAAAACCAAGCATCAATAGTGACAAGATGACAAGAGATCTCTCCCATTTTTCTAAAACAATATGTTGGAAGGAAGATTGCTGTTGTTGTTTTGTGCCCTCAGAACTTATGGTGACCCTAAGGGGGACCCATCATGCAGTTTTCTTGGCAAGATTCGGGGGGGGGGTTGCCTTCCCTGAGGCTGAGAGTATGTGACTTGCCCAAGGTCACCCAGTGGCTTTCATGGTTGAGCAGGGAATCGAACCCTGGCTGCCAGAGTCATAGTGCAATGCTCAAACCACTATGCCACACTGGTGCTCTTGTAAAGAAGATAGTGGTCCAAAACATGTTTCACCTTGACTTTGTGTGAAACCATTAGCGCAACTGCGCAATAATAATGGGTTATTCATGCGATAATCTCACTTTGAACACAACATTGTGTGAAAACCATTATTATTATTATTATTATTATATATTATTTTTATCCCACCCTTTCCCCAAAACTGAGACTCAGAGAGGCTTACAAGATTAACGTCCAAAACACCCACCAGAAATAATCCAGTTTCAAACCACTTTAACTGCCCTGGCTCAATGCTAGGGAATTATGGAGTGTTTTTCATTGAATATGCAAACTCCATCTTCCAGTCAGTTTGCCTACTGAAACAAGAGCCAATGCATTTATTTGGCCAGATTTTTGGACTTTTTATTATTTCCCCAATCCCCTGAATTTCGTCCTATCCAAGTCTGAAAAAGAATTCTAGTAAACTTTAAAGTCTGGCTCGTTTGTGACATTTCAGTGATCCAATAAAGCAGATGTGGCCAAAATAAAGGCCTGGATTCACATGATTCCCCACCCAAAAATCTGTTTTTCAAGTACCAAACCTACCATCCTTTTTTTCCTGGTCAAAATACAGTGAATTACCTTTCCTGGATATCTCCAGGAGTTAAAATTCACCTTTTAAACCACACCTCATATATATCTGCTAAATATTTTTTAAAAACCCAGTTGTTCAGAATCAAAATAATTCAAAATTACTGGGTTGTCTTTACTATTTTAGAAAGTACTTTCTCCGCAGTTGGATGGAAAAAATGAATTACAGTACCAGGAAAACCCAGTACCAGGAAAACCATGGACACATAAACCTCTGTTTTTTAATGCTTCTGGCAATCTGTACCCAAACAAAGTTTTCTGTAGGGGCCCTAGAACAACCAAAATTGCTCACCCTTGTAACGAAAATGTCATTCCAGCCTGATTTTGGAATGGATTGTGGGGCTACATTTGGTTTCTGAAAGTAGCAAGAGAGTTGGGATTACAGTTGGCCTTCCACATTTGCGCCTTTGACTTTTGCGGTTCTGACTATTTGCAGGTTTGATTAATTATGTGTTCTCTCTAGGAACTCCTAGGTCTTCCAGAGAAATGCGGCTGGAAATTGGCCACAGAATTGCCCTGGAGGATCTAGAGCAGTGATTCCCAAACTGATTCCATGGTTTTCGCGGGGGAGTCTGGAATGGATCCCTCGCGAAAATGGAGGGGCATCTGTATTTAATTTTATTTTCCCTAACAAGGCAATTAGCAACTGATGGTTCTTAATGGTTTGTATTTTAACATATTATATTTTAATGTTTAACTGTTTTAATCCTTAAAATTGTTTAACTGGTTTTTAAATTTTATCTTTAGGTATTCTAATCTTTTGTGCTGTTTTTAAACTGTATTGTTTTATACTTGTTCGCCGCCTTGAGTCCCTATATTGGGAGAAAGGTGGGATATAAGAAAAGAAAATAATAATAGTAATAATTGCCCCAGTGACCTGGCTACCTGAGAAATGGGAAGAGGCTATTTGGAGTCCCAAATCCCACATCGGAGGAGTCTCACCCCAACCTGTATATGCTTGCCTGTAACATACGAAGAGGTTTGATTCCCCATTCAGCCATGAAACCCTCGGGGTGACTTTGGCCAAGTCACATACTCTCAGCCTCAGGGAAAGGCAATGGCAATCCTCCTCTGGACACATCTTGCCAAGAAAACCCCATGATGAGTTTGTGTGGCACAGTGGCTCAAGTGTTGGACTTGGATTCTGGACAGGGTGACCAAATGTCCAAAGGAGGACAAGGCACCCTAGAATGTAAGACATGAAAGGAAAATGTGAGGCGCTGAGAAATAAAAACCTAAAAACACTGACAGAAATATAAATCTGGAAAAGGAGGATGTCTGGTCACCCTGGTCATAGTCAACCCACTACACCATGCTGTCTCTCTTAATAGGGCATACAATTTGTTGTTGTGTGCCTTCAAGTCATTCCTGACTTCTTGCAACCCTA
The DNA here is from genome assembly GCA_034509955.1 of Urosaurus nigricauda. Lineage (NCBI taxonomy): Eukaryota > Metazoa > Chordata > Lepidosauria > Squamata > Phrynosomatidae > Urosaurus > Urosaurus nigricauda. Next base: position 11,181,012 of record JAOEGL010000001.1, read on the forward strand.
AGGTGGCCCTATCTTGGGAGTTTCATGGCAAGATTTGTTCTGAAAGGGTTTGCCCTTGCCATCCCCTGAGGCTGAGAAAGTGTGACTTGCCCAAAGGCACCCAGCCACCACATCTCCGACATAGTCAACCCACTACACTGTCTCTCTTAATACAGGTTGTTGTTGTTGTGTGTCTTCAAGTTGTCCTCGATCTATGGCGATCCTGAGAAGAATGTGCCATGGGCTTTTCTTGACAAGAGTTGTCCAGGGGTTTGCCCTTGGCTTCCCCTGAGGCTGAGAGAGTGTGACTTGCCCAAAGGTATCCAGCTGCCACGTTTCCCACATCGTCAACCCACTACACTATGCTGTCTCTTTTAATACAAGTTGTTGTTGTTGTGTGTCTTCAAGGTGTTCTTGACTTATGGCAATCCTGAGGAGAACCTATCATGGGATTTTCTTGACAAGAGTTGTCCAGAGGAGGTTTCCCCTGAGGCTGAGAGAGTGTGACTTGCCCAAAGGCACCTAGCCACCACATCTCCCACATAGTCATCCCACTATGCTGTCTCCCTTAATATAAGTCGTTGTTGTGTGTCTTCAAGGTGTTCTTGACTTATGGCAATCCTGAGGAGAACCTATCATGGGGTTTTCTTGACAAGAGTTGTCCAGAGGAGGTTTCCCCTGAGGCTGAGAGAGTGTGACTTGCCCAAAGGCACCTAGCCACCACATCTCCCACATAGTCATCCCACTATGCTGTCTCCCTTAATATAAGTCGTTGTTGTGTGTCTTCAAGTTGTTCTCAACTTATGGCAATCCTGAGGAGAACCTATCATGGGGTTTTCTTGACAAGAGTTGTCTGGAGGAGGTTTGCCCTTGGCTTCCTAGCACAACAGAGCAAATATGATATAATAGGCATCACTGAAACCTGGTGGGATGAGTCTCATGACTGGAATGTAGAAATAGAGGGATATAACCTTTTTAAGAGAAACAGGCCAAACAGGAAAGGAGGAGGAATAGCATTATATGTCAGGGATATTTACACCAGTGAAGAGATCCAGGAAGTCAATACTGGAAGCCAGGTGGAGAGCATCTGGATAAACATTAAAGGAGAGGGAAACAACAGGGATGTTACTGTGGGAGTCTACTACAGACCCCCGACTCAGGCAGAGGAATTGGATGATGCCTTTCTAGAACAGATGAGCACACACTCAGAAAGGAGAGATGTAGTAGTGATGGGGGACTTCAACTATCCGGATATTTGCTGGAAGTCAAACTCAGCCAAATCCTCAAGGTCTAGCAAATTCCTCACTTGCCTGGAAGACAATTTCATTGTCCAAAAGGTGGAAGAGACAACAAGGGGATCAACTATTTTAGATCTGATCTTAACCAACAGGGATGACCTAGTCAATGGGGTGCAAGTGGTTGGATCCTTAGGGGGAAGCGACCATGTTCTCCTGGAGTTTGTTATACAGCGGAAAGGGGAAGCCAGGCATAGTCAGACACGCATTCTAGACTTTAGGAGAGCTGATTTCAATAAACTTAGAGAAATACTGGGGGAGATCCCATGGTCAAGAAAACTAAAAGAGAAGGGAGTTCAAGACGGATGGGAGTTTCTCAAAAAGGAGATACTGAAGGTGCAATTTCAAACAGTTCCAATGAGGAAGAAAAATGGGAGGTGTCTCAAGAAGCCAGGATGGATGACTAAGGAACTTTCAACTGAGATAAGCCTTAAACAGAACATGTATAAGAAATGGAAAAATGGGGAAATCACGAAAGAGGAATTCAAACAAATAGCCAGCACATGTAGGGGTAAAGTCAGAAAAGCTAAAGCACAGAATGAACTCAGGCTGGCTAGAGAGGTTAAGAACAACAAAAAGGGCTTTTTTGGGTATGTCCGAAGCAAAAGGAAGAAGAAGGAAACAGTAGGGCCACTGCGTGCAGAAGATGGCAAAATGCTCAAAGATGACAAAGAAAAGGCAGAATTACTCAACACCTTCTTTGCTTCAGTCTTCTCAGAAAAGGCAAAGGGTGGTCAACCTAAGGATAATGGAGCAGAAGACAGAATAGGGGAATCTCAGCACAGAATAAGTAAAGAGATAGTACAGGAATACCTGGTTAACCTAAATGAATATAAATCTCCAGGACCAGATGAACTACATCCTAGAGTATTAAAAGAACTGGCGAATGTAATATCGGAACCATTGGCAATAATCTTTGAGAACTCCTGGAGAACAGGAGAAGTCCCAGCAGACTGGAGGAGGGCAAACGTTGTGCCCATCTTCAAAAAGGGGAAAAAAGAGGATCCCAACAATTATCGTCCAGTTAGTCTGACATCAATTCCAGGAAAGATTCTAGAGCAGATCATTAAGCAGAGAGTCTGTGAACATTTAGAGGCCAATGCCATAATCACAAAAAGCCAACATGGGTTTCAGAGAAACAAGTCTTGCCAGACAAATCTGATCTCTTTTTTTGATAAAATTACCAGTTTGGTAGATGAAGGGAATGCTGTGGATATAGTATATCTTGATTTCAGTAAGGCCTTTGACAAGGTTCCCCATGACATTCTTGCAAACAAGCTCGTAAAATGTGGGCTAGACAAGGTAACCATTACATGGATTTGTAACTGGTTGACTGACCGAACTCAAAGGGTGCTCAACAATGGCTCCCTTTCATCCTGGAAAGAAGTGACCAGTGGGGTCCCACAGGGTTCTGTCCTGGGCCCAGTGCTATTCAATATCTTTATTAATGACTTGGATGACAGAATTGGGGGTATACTTATCAAATTTGCAGATGACACCAAATTAGGAGGAGTAGCCAATACTCCAGAAGACAGGATTGAAATTCAGAATGACCTGAATAGACTAGAAAGCTGGGCCAACGCTAACAAAATGAAATTCAATGCGGAGAAATGTAAGGTTCTGCACCTAGGGAGGAAAAATGAAATGCACAGATATAGGATGGGGGACATCTGGCTGAATGAAACTATGTGTGAAAGGGATCTAGGAGTCCAAGTAGACCATAAGTTGAACATGAGTCAGCAGTGTGATGCAGCAGCTAAAAAGGCCAATGCTATTTTAGGTTGCATCAATAGAAGTATAGTGTCTAGATCAAAGGAAGTAATAGTGCCTCTCTATTCTGCTTTGGTGAGGCCCCACCTGGAATACTGTGTCCAGTTCTGGGCACCACAATTCAAAAAGGATGTGGAGAAACTGGAGCAGGTCCAAAGGAGGGCAACTAAGATGGTGAAGGGTCTGGAAACCATGCCCTATGAGGAACGACTTAGAGAGCTGGGGATGTTTAGCCTGGAGAAGAGAAGGTTAAGAGGTGATATGATAGCCCTGTTCAAATATTTGAAGGGATGTCATATTGAGGAGGGAGCAGGCTTGTTTTCTGCTGCTCCAGAGACCAGAACGCGGAGCAATGGATGCAAGCTGCAGGAAAAGAGATTCCACCTCAACATTAGGAGGAACTTCCTGACAGTAAGGGCTGTTCGATGGTGGAACACACTCCCTCGGAGTGTGGTAGAGTCTCCATCCTTGGAGGTCTTTAAGCAGAGGCTGGATAGCCATCTGTCGGGGATGCTTTGACTGGGAGTTCCTGCATGGCAGGGGGTTGGACTGGATGGCCCTTGTGGTCTCTTCCAACTCTATGATTCTATGATTCCCCTGAGGCTGAGAGAGTGTGACTTGCCCACGTCTCACCAGTAAAAAGAAGAAAAGGAGAAGTCAGGGAGGTCAAATGGCTGCATGAGGAAGGTGGCCAAAATGCGTAATTTTCGGGTTTAGAGGATGGCATGGTGGCCAGGTGCCCTCACCACAAAGAAAGACAAAGCACCGCAAAATGTAGGACATTAAAAAAATATGTAGGGCGCTACCAAATAAAAGCTGAAAATACTGATAGAAATATAAACCCGTGGTTCTTAGCCACGCTCCAAATGGAGGACATTTTGGAATTCCTCCTGGAGAGAAAATAAAACCTAAATACTCACAGAAATGTCAATCCATTCTTCTTACTCCTGCTCAAAATGGAGGATGTGACTAAATAAAAGCTAAAAACGCTCCTAGAAATGTCAGTCCATGCTTGTTACAGTGAAGGCCATGGCTAGATAAAAATTACAAAGACTCACAGAAATGTCAATCCATGCTTTTTAGTCCTGCTCAAAATGGAGGACATGACCAAATAAAAATTAAAAGCACTCATAGAAATGTAAATTCACTCTTCTTGGTCATGCTCAAAATGGGAGGACACGACCAAACAGAAGCTGCAAACACTCACAGAAATATAAATTCATGCTTCTAAGTCCTGCTCAAAATTGAGGGCATGACCAAATAAAAGCTAAAAAAAACCCCTCCTAGAAATGCTTCTTAGTCATCCTCAATGTACCAAAGGAAAAGTTCAAAACACTCCTAGAAATGTAAATTCCTACTTCATGTCCTGCTCAAAATGGGGAACATTTTGGAAATCCCTCCTTCACAGAAGTGCAAAATGTAGGACAATGCAGGACATGGCCAAAGAAAAACTAAATACCCTCCTAGAAATGTAAACTCAGGCTTCTTAGCCATGGTCAAAATGGAGGACATTCCCCAAATAAAAGCTAAAACAAACCTGCTAGAAATGTCAATGCATGCTTTTTAGTTCTGCTCAAAATGGAGGACATTCCCAAAATAAAAAGCTAAAACAACCCTCCTAGAAATGTCAATGCATGCTTTTTAGTCCTGCTCAAAATGGAGGACGTTCCCAAAACAAAAGCTAAAATAACCCTCCCAGAAATGTAAATTCAGGCCTCTTAACCCTGCTCAAAATGGGGGACAATTGGGAAATCCCTCCTGGGCAGAAGGCTGGGATGTAGGACAAGGCAGGACATGACCAAAATAAAAGTTAAAATAACCCTCCTAGAAATGTCAGTGCATGCTTCTTAGCTCTGCTCAAAATGGGGACCATTCCCAAAATAAAAAACTAAAATAACCCTCCTAGAAATGTAAATGCTTTCTTAGCCCATCTCAAAATGGGGGACAATTGGGAAATCCCTCCTGGGCAGAAGGCTGGAATGTAGGACAAGCTAAAAACCCTCCTAACTAGGCATGCCATGGCAATGCCTGCTTCTTAGCCCTGCTCAAAAGGGAGGAACCCCCTCCTGCCAGACAGACAGGAGGCTGCAATAATGTAACTTCAATCCAAGGGATGCAAAGGGAGGTCAGGGCAGGGGTCTCCAGTCTTCTGATCTTACCAGGCTTCTTGCCCCTCCATTCAGCCCAGAGCAAAGTGAGGTCTCCATCTGCTCTGAACCAACGCTTGAGGAGGAAGGCCATGGAGAGCAAGACACAGCTCCAGAAAGCCAGGCAACTGTAGCAGACCATGGCTGCTGGGGCTTCTCCTTCTCTTTTTCTCCTTCTCTTCCTCCTTATGAGGAGGGGGCTGGCTCAGTCTGGCCCTGCCTTGGCCCCACCTTGCAGCTGGGACTGGCCCAGAGAAGAAAGCTTCTTTGAGTCAGGCCAGGCGGGGTTTGGCCTGGCCTCTCTCTGACAGTCACTCGGTTCAGTTGCCTGCCAGCAACAGCAGGACAGCACACAGAAGAACAGGGAGAGACAGCAATGGTTCCCAATTGGCAAAGGGCTGAGGCAAGGCTGTGTCCTCTCCTGTTCAAGTTATAGGCATAAGAGAAAAACAGGCTTGGACACAGAAGAATTAGGAGTGAAAATAGGAGGAAAAGAATGTCAAAAATCTAAGGTATGCAGACAACTGCATACTACTAGCAGAAAACCGTCCAGACCTGGATCACCTACGATCCTCTTTCCCCGAAAATAAGACATCCCCATAAAATAAGATCTAGTAGAGGTTTTGCTGAATTGCTAAATATAAGGCCTCCCCCGAAAGTAAGACCTAGCAAAGTTTTTGTATATATATATATATATATATATATATACGGTATATAATAAATGTTCATTTTTTTTCTTCAACAATAAATATGAATTCTTATTCATGGAAAAATAAGACATCACCTGAAAATAAAAGCTAGCACATCTTTGGGAGCAAAAATTAATATAAGACACTGTCTTATTTTCGGGAAAACATGGTAATAAAGGTCAAGGAAGAAAGCGCAAAGGCAGGCCTACTGAAGAAAACCAAAATAATGGCCACCAAGGACCTTCGGTGTTGGCGTATTAGCATCAACGCTTGTTTTGCAGATCTGTGTTTTCTTTCTGGCAGGAACATTGTTCTAAGCAGGAACATTGATGTATATCTCTACAGTTGTTGACAGTGTTGCTTGTGTGAAGAGGTCACTTCCCATTTGTTGCTGTTAACTGCCCTCAAGTCAATCTCAACCCATGGTGACCCTATGGAAGAGACCTCTCCAAGCCCTCTGTCCTCCACTGCTCTGCTTAATTCTTGCAACTTCATAAAACCCACAGCCTCCTTAATAGAGTCCATCCATCTGGCATGTGGCCTTCCTCTCTTCCTACTTCCCTCCACCTTTCCCAGCATTATTGCCTTTTCCAATGAGTCCTTCCTTCTCATGGTGTGTCCCAAGTACGACGGCCTCAGGTCGGTCATCTTGGTTTTCGGGGAAGTTACTGGCTTGATCTGCTCTCCTTCTTGCTGTCCATGGGATCTTCAGCACTCCCAGGATGGACTAAGCTCTTGCCTTTCACCACTCTATACAGAGAAGGGGGTGGGTGCTTTTTTGATAAGAGTTAAAATACGGGGGAGCCAGCCTGGCATAGTGGTTTCAGTGCTGGACTTCAACTCTGGGGGCCAGCGTTCGATTCCCAGCTGAAACCCACTGGGTAACCTGGGCAAGTCACGTACTCTCAGCTTCTCATGGGAAGGCAATGGCAAGCTTCTCCTGAACAAATCTTGCCAGGAAAAGCACATGATAGGTTTGCCTTAGGTTCACCATAAGTCAGAAACACCATGAAACTACAGAACAACAAGAAAATATAGAACAGCACTTACATTGACTTGTGGCTAAGGGGCTCAACAGACTGCCCCTAAGGGGCTGCTCCATGCCGCCACTTTCCTTGCCGGATCAGGGCTGCAACACCCACATATCAACCAAAAGGGTTCTGCCAAAAATAATAAATGAACAGGATAACTGTGGTACCACTTCCCAATATATATATAAAAAACTTTATAAGGAATAAACAACTAATCTAGGGAGCAGAAAAACAGTGTAATTTCTAAAAGGGTAACTATCCCACTGAGAATAGTGCAAAATGTCAAAAGCAAATAGTTATATTATAATAATAATAATAATAATAATAATAATATATCCAAACTTCAGGCCAGACACATTTCGACTGAAAGTCTTCCTCAGTGGCCTGCCTATGAAATATTAACTATATTTAAACAAATTTAAATCAATTCTTCAGCTCACACACTGTGACTCTGCTAAATCAAAAGGTAATTATTACCTTTTGATTACCTTTTGATTTAGCAGAGTCACAGTGTGTGAGCTGAAGAATTGATTTAAATTTGTAGTTACCCTTTTAGAAATTACACTGTTTTTTCTGCTCCCTAAATTAGTTGTTTATTTTTTAAATTAAAGTGTTGTTTTTTTAATATTGGGAAGTAGGACCACAGTTATCCTGTTCATTTATAAATTTTGGCAGAACCCTTTTGGTTGGTGTTTTGGTTATACATTCTGGGTTCTTTGGTTGTAGGGACTTGAGTTGGTTTGTTGCGCCACCCACATGCCATGGCCCCGATCTGGCCTTTCTGGGGTGTAAAAACAAGCCACAAAAGTGGCTCTTTTTCTTACTGTGGAAATGGTGCCCTAGCCGCTGCAGCGGTGGCTTTTCAGTGCTCCTTTTGTGCAGTGTGTTTAAATGCTGCGCCAACGGAGCACTGTGATGCCCCTCACCATGCAGAACAGTCCGGCCAGAGAGAGGAGAAGGAGAGGAGCTGCTTGGCAGCCATTTTTGGGACCGTGTGCTTGAGACCGTGTGCTCGTGGCTGAAGGGGAGGAGCTTCTGTGAGTCACATCTGTGAGTCACAAGGGGCGGAGCTAGCAGACTAGCTTTATATACCACCTTCCAGAGCCTTCCAGATGAGTCTCATGATTGGAATGTGGAAATAGAGGGGTATAACCTTATTAAGAGAAATAGGCCAAACAGGAAAGGAGGAGGAATAGCACTATATGTCAGAGATATTTACACCAGTGAAGAGATCCTGGACATCAATCATGGAAGCCAGGTGGAGAGCATCTGGATAAGAATCAAAGGGGAGGGAAACAACAAGGGTGTTACGGTGGGAGTCTACTACAGACCCCCAACTCAGGCAGAGGAATTGGATGATATCTTTCTAGAACAGATGACCACACAGTCAGAAAAGAGAGATGTAGTAGTGATAGGCGACTTCAACTATCCTGATATTTGCTGGAAGTCAAACTCAGCAAAATCCTCAAGGTCTAGCAAATTCCTCACTTGCCTGGAAGACAATTTCATGGTCCAAAAGGTGGAAGAGGCAACAAGGGGGTCAGCTATTTTAGATCTGATCCTAACCAACAAGGAGGACTTGGTTAATGGGGTGCAAGTGGTGGGATCATTAGGTGGAAGTGACCATGTTCTCCTGGAGTTTGTAATACAGTGGAAAGGAGAAGCCAGGCAGAGTCAGACACGCATCCTAGACTTTAGGAGAGCGGATTTCAGTAAACTTAGAGAAGTATTGAGGGCGATTCCATGGTCAGAAATACTAAAAGATAAAGGAGTTCAGGACGGATGGGACTTTCTCAAAAGGGAGATACTGAAGGCACAATTTCAAACAGTTCCAGTGAGAAAGAAAAACGGGAGGTGTCTCAAGAAACCAGGATGGATGACTAAGGAACTTTCAACTGAGCTAAGTTTGAAACGGAACATGTATAAGAAATGGAAAAAGGGGGAAATCACGAAAAAGGAATTCAAAGAAATAGCAGGCATGTGTAGGGGTAAAGTCAGAAAAGCTAAAGCGCAGAATGAACTCAGGCTTGCTAGAGAGGTTAAGAACAATAAAAAGGGCTTTTTTGGATATGTCCACAGCAAAAGGAAGAAGAAGGAAACAGTAGGGCCACTGCGTGGAGAAGATGGCAAAATGCTAACAGGGGACAGAGAAAAGGCAGAATTACTCAACACCTTCTTTGCCTCAGTCTTCTCAGAAAAGGCAAAGGGTGCTCAACCTGAGGATAATGGAGCAGAGAACAGAATAGGGGAATTTCAGCACAGAATAAGTAAAGAGATAGTAGAGGAACACCTTGTTAATTTAAATGAATTTAAGTCTCCGGGACCAGATGAACTCCATCCAAGGGTATTAAAAGAACTGGCAAAAGTAATATCGGAGCCATTGGCAATCATATTTGAAAACTCCTGGAGAACAGGAGAGATCCCAGCGGACTGGCGAAGGGCAAACGTTGTCCCCATCTTCAAAAAGGGGAAAAAAGAGGATCCCAACAATTATCGTCCAGTTAGTCTGACATCAGTTCTAGGAAAGATTCTGGAGCAGATCATTAAACAGAGAGTCTGTGAACATCTAGAAGGCAATGCCATAATCACAAAAACTCAACATGGGTTTCAGAGAAACAAGTCATGCCAGACAAATCTAATCTCTTTCTTTGATAAAATTACCAGTTTGGTAGATGAAGGGAATGCTGTGGATATAGTATATCTTGATTTCAGTAAGGCCTTTGACAAGGTTTCCCATGACATTCTTGCAAACAAGCTTGTAAAATGTGGGCTAGACAAAGGAACTGTTAAATGGATCTGTAATTGGTTAACTGGCCGAACCCAAAGGGTGCTCAACAATGGCTCCTTTTCATCCTGGAGAGAAGTGACCAGTGGGGTCCCACAGGGCTCTGTCCTGGGCCCAGTGCTATTCAATATCTTTATCAATGACCTGGATGACAGAATTGGGAGCATACTAATCAAATTTGCAGATGACACCAAATTAGGGGGAATAGCTAATACCCCAGAGGACAGGATCAAGATTCAAAATGACCTGAATAGACTAGAAAGCTGGGCCAAAGCTAACAAAATGAAATTCAACACAGAGAAATGTAAGGTATTGCACTTAGGGCGGAAAAATAAAATGCACAGATATAGGATGGGTGACACCTGGCTGAATGAAACTACATGTGAAAGGGATCTAGGAGTCCAAGTAGACCACAAGTTGAACATGAGTGAACAGTGTGATGCGGCAGCTAAAAAGGCCAATGCTATTTTGGGCTGCATTAATAGAAGTATAGTGTCTAGATCAAGAGAAGTAATAGTGCCACTGTATTCTGCTTTGGTCAGGCCCCACCTAGAATATTGTGTCCAGTTCTGGGCGCCACAATACAGAAAGGACATTGAGAAACTGGAGCGTGTCCAAAGGAGGGCGACAAAAATGGTGAAGGGTCTGGAAACCATGCCCTATGAGGAACGACTTAGGGAGCTGGGGATGTTTAGCCTGGAGAAAAGAAGGTTAAGAGGTGATATGATAGCCCTGTTTAAATATTTGAAAGGATGTCATATTGAGGAGGGAGCAAGCTTGTTTTCTGCTGCTCCAGAGAACAGGACCCGGAACAATGGATGCAAGATACAGGAAAAGAGATTCCACCTGAACATTAGGAAGAACTTCCTGACAGTAAGGGCTGTTCGACAGTGGAACACACTTCCTCGGAAGGTGATAGAGTCTCCTTCCTTGGAGGTCTTTAAGCAGAGGCTGGATGGCCATCTGTCGGGGATGCTTTGATTTGGATTTCCTGCATGGCAGGGGGTTGGACTGGATGGCCCTAGTGGTCTCTTCCAACTCTACGATTCTATGATTCTATGATTCTATGATTCTATGCAGTTGGGCATGTTGCATGGGGGGCAGCTATCATGCATACATGCTGACGTATAACGCCTGTCTGTACAGGCTCATAGTCAACTCAGGTTTTTTGGGTCAATTTACTGATTAAAATTTCTAGATCTATGCATAAGTATATAAACTAGATTACTGTTCTTTATCCTGTCTCCCTAAGTAAGTAAGTGAGAAGGAACAATGCTCTTATGTCACCTTAATCTACCCCTTCGTCCATTTTAATAGAGAGTTGTGAGCAACTGCAGAGGATACTTAATTCAAAACAGAGACATCACTAGGGTTGCTCCTAGTTCTCATGGCCGAGATGATCCTGAACTGGCAATTCTACCGCTGAGCCTCTTGGGCCAGTCACTAAACAAATGGAGCTCACTGGGTAGCCTTGGTCCAGTCACTTTCTTTCCCAGCTAAGGTTGCCAGACTGAAAACTGGAGATTGAGCTTGTACCTTTAATAATTGTGTGAAAACAGAAATTTCAGCAGGTGTTGCCTGCTACCTTGTTGCATGACAAGCAACTTGTGTTGAAACCATGCCCTATGAGGAATGTCTTAGGGAGCTGGGGATGTTTAGCCTGGAAAAGAAAAGGTTAAGAGGGTGATATGATAGCCTTGTTTAAATATTGGAAGAGGGAGCAAACTTGTTTTCTGCTGCTCCAGAGAATAGGGCCAGGAACAATGGATGCAAGCTACAGGAAAAGATTCCACCTAAACATTAGGAGAAACTTCCTGATTTGACAGTGGACCACACTTCCTCAGAGAGTGGTGGAGTCTCCCTCCTTGCAAATCTTTAAACAGAGACTGAATTGCAATCTGTCAGGTATGCCTTGATTGAGAGTTCCTGCATGGCAGGGGGGTTGGACTAGATGGCCCTTGGGGTCTCTTCCAACTCTAGGATTCTTTGATTTCACACAACCCTTAAAGGCACAGGAGCCCTCTCCAGTTTTCACTCTGGCTACTCTATTCAGTAGTTGTCTTGGGAAAAGAAGAGAGCTGTGTATGAACTTACTGGAAGAAAGGTAGGATGTGAAGGCATCTAACAAAAACTAGTAAATAGCGCTAAGAAGCAAATGTGATTTGTTAATGCTCTGATATTGCGTTGGAGAAAAACCCTAAATTAGGGCCTGTATTTATCTATTCTGTTAGGGAAGAGGCTGGGTAACCTTTAGGACACCCGTGTGTACTGGTAATAACTGAGAAGGACTCCAGGTCTGGTTTAGAAAACTCAGCACACAAACACACGCAATAGCAATTCAAACAGACACAGCATTCAGACCTAACTGAAAAGGAAATATAGAAACTAGATAGTGGAGTTTGAGGAGTGTAAAAGGGCAATATTCTCCTGTCCAAAGAATAGACCATGGAAAGCGGGAGTGGCTCAGACTGGTGTGTGAGGTCAACACAAAACATACAAGGAATGCAGCTTTGGACAACTACAGTCAGCCTTCCTTATCCATGGATTTTTTTTAATGAACAGATTCAAGCATTCATGGCTTGAGAATATTCCAAAAAAGTATAAATTCCAAATAGCAAACATTGATATTTCATTTTATATAAGGGACACCACTGTATATGTGAACTGTGTGCTGAGAGGCTCGATTGTGGAGACCAGTACTTATGTCTGAAAACTAGCATCTGGGGATGTGTTATTTCATGAGGTAACAAAGACTCGATGCACATGCCCTTGGGACTTCACTCCTTTTCTCATGGGAATTGCATTTTGATATGTTTTATCTGTACAGCACCTAAATGTTTTTCAAGATGGAACAGTACAGATTCTCTTTGAGGCTCTGCCTAAGAAAGGAGAAATTAGTCTCATGCAAGACAGGGACATCTGGATCTCACAAGAAGTTACTTTTCTGTTGCTAATGAGAATTGAAATGTTATTACCTGTCTTTTCTTGCTCTTTGTCTCTAGTCCTCATATAGCCAATAAAGTGAATGGCCTTTGCCTGTATTGAAATCCCTCCATACCATCGTAACTGACAACATCTCAGACAGAATGTAGACCTATGACTGCACCATCACCCTTTTTCTCCTGTGTGTTTTTAAATATCTTTGCCTGATGAAGAAGACAGTGAAGATGCAAAAGCTTACGTGATGTATTTTATGCCTTGAAGTTTCCCTGAAGGGGTATCACTGCTTGTGGCTTTTCTGGATTTTGTTATACAGCCAACATGACAGTAAGGGCTGTTGGACAGTGGAACACACTTCCTTCGAGGGTGGTAGAGTCTCCTTCCTTGGAGGTCTTTAAGCAGAGGCTGGATGGCCATCTGTCAATGAGGATGCTTTGATGGAGAGTTCCTGCATGGCAGGGGGTTGGACTGGATGGCCCTTGGGGTCTCTTCCAACTAAGATTCTATGATTCTATGAAGTTGGACAGATTGCCTGCCTGTTGTTGACTCCCTTGATCAAAGTCCTTTCCCACTAGTGAGCAATCCTCTGGTGGCTGCTGCCTCCTTCTGCCAAATGATAGGGAAACATCCTGGGGAAATATTTCTTCTGCTCTGAAGTCAAAGTGCTTGGGATGACACTTAAAGCCCTAACTGACCTGGTACCTCAATACTTGAAGGAGCATTTTTCCCTTTGCCAAGGTCTTCTGGAGGGGCCTTCTCTGTGTCCATCTGATGTTACTCACTTTTTAGGGGGAGATGTTGCATTTATTAAATAAATTATGGTAAAGTATGATAATGTATGCAGTGTATAGTAGATATGATGAGTGAAATATCTGTTTGAAGGAAAGTGAGAATATGAAATGTTGGAGTGACCAATGATTAGCTGAATATCTATTTGAGGAAATTATTTATTTTTTAAATGGCAGGATGTGTAAATCAGTTAGAGCAAGGGTTGGGTCATTCAGAATTAGGAACAGAGTCAGAGATAGCAAGGTCAGAGACAGGAGGCCTAGATAACCAAAGGCATTATTATTATTGTTATTATGAAAGTTTATTTTTATATCGCCATACGCTTTGCACAGCCCTTTACATAGGCATCAGAAATAAGACAAGACTTGCTACAGCATACAATCAAAAATCATAAAGCACAACATTAAAAAAAACAATTTATCCATTAAAATAGCTCTAAAACTATAAATTATGGAAAAGCAATACAGACTTAATCTGAGCTGTCCGAGATATCAGGTTGTAATCTGAAATGCTTCCATAAACAAAAACATCTTTAATTTGGACTTGAAATTGACTAAGGGAGTAATAGTCCACAAATGTTTGAGGAGGAGATTCCAGGAATGAGGAGTGACAAGGACACCAGATCCCATCAGATCTTGGAAGCTAAACAAGGTTTGTAGCTTGATGAGGTACACAGAATTAATGCATTTGGACACTGCTTTAATAGTAAGGGCTCAGTCCTATGGCATCTTGGGAGTAGTAATTTGTTGTGGCATCAGTGCTCTGATAGAGAAGATTATCCTTCTTTCCAACCTGCCGAACATTGTCTCAAATCCTATCATTTAGTCCCAAATAGACTCATTGAACCAATAGAATTTACCTTTGACATGCCATGCAAAATTTGATTCAATGGGCCTACTCTGGCCAGGACCAACAAAGAAGAATCTGACAATATATTTCAAAAATGGGAATGAAACAACAAAGAAATCCTGTGCCACTGACGCCAACTCACACCACACTTTACTTCATTTTCATAAAAGCTGTGTCCAAATAAAACTTTTTACATGGATAAGGTGGCATTTCCTGCAGCAAATTTAGGCTGCATCCCTACTGCGGAAATAATCCAATTAGGCACCACTTTAACTGCCCTGGTTCAATGCTATGACATTCTGGGAAGTGTATTTTTATGAGGCATTTAGCCTTCTCTGTCAGAGAGCTCTGGTGCCATAACAAACTTCAGTTCCCAGAATCCTATAGCACTGAACCTTGACAGTTAAACTTGTGTCAAACGAGATTATTTCTGCAGTGTAAATGCAGCCTTAGAGCTACAACCCTGGAAAAGTGAGACTGAAAAACATTTGCCTTTTCTTAGCTGTTAATACTGTATTTACATCTATTAGCGTTAACTAATAGTGTTAAGTGGCTTCAAATTATGGTGATCGTGTATATGAGCCATCTCCAACCCCAATATCCTGCATTGCTCTGCTTGGGACTTGTAGATTCAGGCCCATGATATCCCTGATTGAGTCTATCCATCTGGTGTGCATTCTCTTGATGAAGACTACATATGAAACGGAGGTAGGAGTCCTAGTAGACCACAAGTCGAACATGAGGCAACAGTGTGATGCAGCAGCTAAGAAGGCCACTGCGATTCTAGACTGCATTAATAGAAGTATTGTGTCTAGTTCTAGGGAAGTAATAGTGCCACTATATTCTGTCCGGTTCTGGGCACCACAATTTCAAAAAGCATGTTGACAAGCTGGAGTGTGTCCAGAGGAGGGTGACTAAAATGGCGGAGGGTCTGGAAACCATGCCTTATGAAGAGAGACTTGAGAGCTGGGTATGTTTAGCTTGGAGAAGCGAAGGTTAAGAGATGATATGATAGCCCTGTTTAAGTATTTGAAGAGTGTCATGTTGAGGAGGGAGCAAGCTTGTTTTCTGCTGCTCCGGAGAACAGGAACAGGAGCAATGGATGCAAACTGCAGGAAAAGAGATTCCACATTAGGAGGAACTTCCTGACAGTAAGGGCTGTTCGACAGTGGAACACACTCTGTCGGAGTGTAGTGGGGTCTCCTTCCTTGGAGGCTGATGGCCATCTATCGGGGATGCTTTGATAGAGAGTTCCTACATGATAGAACGGGGTTGGACTGGATGGCCCTTGGGGTCTGTTCCAACTCTATGATTCTATGAGTCTATGATTCTACAAGATTGTTTTGACCGTCAAAGCTACTCACACCACTCACCATCACAAGTCACACTGTACAACGAGGCTCCTCCCTTATATACATGTGCCCTACACAGGCACTATGTGTCCAGCCTCTTGGTGTGTAACCAACTGTTTATAGTTCCCCCATTCAGGGTGACTTTGTAGTTTTCTGCCAGTGATGGTGTCACCTCCTGTCACTCAGCACAGCCCAAAGGCTGACTCATCATGGCTGTTGGTGACACATGGTAACCCTGCCACTTTTCACCTACATCTGGACATTTCCCCAGGACCCACTTCTCAGCAAAATATATGATGGCTTGGATGATCCTAACTTTGCTATTCAACCCAGTACCTTTGCACTATAATACCTTTGCACTATAGTTCTTTCATAGCTGCCTTTCGCATTCCTTATCTTCTTCTGATTTCTTCACTGTAATCAAAGATTCAAAGATCAAAGATTCAGCCAAAGTATGGGAGATCTTTATTTAAATTTCCTCGTTGTCTGTATTGAATTCCCGTGGCTCCTCCGTGGTGATTATTTTTGTTTTCAATAATGCTCAATAACAAGCCTGCCTTGGCACTTTCTTCTCTGACTTTCTTTCCTAATTGTTTCAAGTCTTTGATGTTTTTAGTATTTACATGAGCAGTAAAATGAAAAGTAAACAGGAAATCCACATTTGTGTATTATCATTATCAGCATTATGACTTTGGGTGTGGATGTTTAGACAATACAGTATGTATGTGTTATCATATAATATAATGGGGTTTATTTATTTTTTTGTTGAACTGTTTATTGAAAAATCAGTGTAATCTTTTTGAAAAATCAGCAGAAATGCAAGAGAGTCAAAGTGCACGTTATGCCAGGCTGCAGAACTGCCTGATGTTTGGTTTATTCATTAAATTATAGAAGTAAGTATGTTGATATGAACCAGAAGAGTGGTGCAGAGTGGGGACATGTAACACTTTTCTGGAAATTAAATTGAAAAACAAAAAGAGGTGAAGGATACTTGCCAGGATCATGGCCATGTAAACTTTCTAGAAAGTAAAAGGCTAGTCCGTATGGATGCTGCCATCCTCCCATCCTCACAGGGGCTGCTACGATGATGAATGCAGCCTCTGGCCATCCCTTTCTTCTAATCTGTACAGCCCATAATCTGTAATTTAGTCCAGAGCTAAGAGAAAAACCTGGCCAAAACAATAATTTTTCTAAGGCACCTTTTTGTAGTCAAGCAGGGTATTTACTGACACTAACCTCTTACATTTCAACAGAAATAAAATAAATGGAGGTGGGAAGAAGCAGCTTTGGGACAGGTGTCCTCTCCTCCATCTCTCCACATTCTTGTCTGTAATGAGCTTCTGTGCACATGCAAATAGATATACAGGGGCCTCTCAACATGGTCAAGAGCAATGCCTTTGCTACATGCATGGAAAAAGAAAGGAAGCTGCTGTATGCCAGGCAAAGTTCTTTGCAGAACGTTGCCTTTTTTTAGGGGGAGGTACTATTCCTTAAATGGGCTTCTGGGAATTGTAATATAGAAATTAACTTTTGCAAGCTTTAATTCATCCACCTAGCCCACTACTGTGTGCTTTGAAGGCCAGCAATTTTCTCAGAACAGAAATAGTTCCCCACCCCAATACATGCTACCTGATCCTCTTTAACTAGATATGCCTAGAACTGAACCCTGGGCCATTCTGCCTGCAAAGCATGCATCCTACCATTGAGGTATGGTTGTTGCAGGGCATGTGAAGTCTCTCTGTCAACTTTCTAACCAGCAGAGCTTGTTGCTGTGATGTCAACGGCCCCTCAACACATTCACTTTATTCCTAGTGAACATCTGTAAATGACTTTTCCTTATCTGTGAAGGACAGGGGATCATATGCAAAAGAGGGCAGGGCTTCTGTCCCACGATGCAGAACTTGCATTCAAGGAGAAATGTATTTCCACTGGTGCAGAGTACACTGACAGTGCACTTAAACTACAGATGTTAAAATGGGGCTTTCAGCACCTTTGAGACTAACTGAAAGAAAGAAGTTGGTAGCATGAGCTTTCATAGACTTATATATTTGGAGTGTAGAATCCAGAGACAGAACTATATAAGCCAGTTGTGCGTGAAAAATGTCAATTGAAAATTCAAAACTTTGTGGGTATGAAGATGAAGTGACAAGTTCAGTTTTAATTATGGTTGTGTAGTAGTTAAGAGAGCAGGATGGGGTACAGGAGTTCCAGGGCACAGGACAAACATGAACATTCACTGGTTGATCTTGGACAAGGCATTCTCTACATTTTTTCCCCTTAGCCTGACTTACCTCACAATTTTGTTGTTGTGTACACAGGAGAAGAGGGTCATGTATGCCACCTTGAGCACATTGGCAGAAAGAAAGGATATAAATATAAGTACAGTAATAATGATAAGTATCTCATTAATAAATAATACAGTAGATCCAGAGGCTCAGTGCTATTGCTGGTCTTGGCTTTGCAGATGAATTGACAAGGAGGAGCATGACAAAGGGCGAGCTCTCTGCCACAGACTTTCTTACTGATCAGCATGAAGAGGTTAACAAGTCCACTCCTTCCCCAGTGTCAGGGACAGCTCTACCATTAGGCAAAGTGAGATTGTTCCCACAGGCACCAGATATAGGAAGATACCAAAAAGGACGGGAGGAGAGACCAATATGCCACCCAGCCTGTCTTGCAATGACCCTGCCCACAGCAATACCTTGCCTGCTTTCTTAGCTAGCCTCCACTGCCAATGTCAATAATAATAATAATAATAATTATCATCATCATCATTTAGTTATAGAGAGCTATAAAGTTTGCACAGCACTTTACATAATAGGGGTCAAAGGAGGACTCAGTGATCAGGTTATTAATTAATTGAATAACTAACTTAATTTATATCCTGCCTTTCTCCCGACACAGGACCCAAAGTGGCTCCAATCACAAATTAAACAAGGTACATCTATAAAACCTAATAACAAACAGTTAAGAGACAATTAAATAAACTACAGGCTGAGACTCCCTTATCCAGAATTTTGAAATCTGAAATATTCTAAAAACCAAAACATTTTTAATAGGTGGCTGAGACAATGATACCTTTTGCTTTCTGATGGTTCAGGACACAATGCACACAAACTGTGTTTCATGCACAAAATAATTCAATGTAGTGTATAAAATTACCTTCAGGCTATGTTTGAGACTAATTGAAAGCTAGACGTTGGTGGCATGAGCTTTCCTAGACTTTAGCCTACTTCCTCAGATGCAATTGGTGGAATGGAAATTCATCTGAGGAAGTTGGCTCAAGTCTACGAAAGCTCATGCAACCAACTTTAGCTCACAGGAGTTTATCACACTGGGGCTCAAAATGGTAATTGCACAAATGATTATCACACGCAATTGGGCAAATAAAGTGATATTGGAAATGCATTGTTGCTGAAATCCAGAAAGTAAAAGGATGCGTGCTAATGCTTCTTTGTGACCACTTTAATGGTGAGTTTTGTGTGACATTGTGTAAAATTGATTTGCGCAATTACACAATTTTTTTGCAATATTCACAGGATAAACTCCCAATCTCCTTCATGTGATAAACTCCTTAGTGTGAAAAGTGCTGCATGTTGATTTTCTAAAATAACACAGCTACATCTTTGAATTTAATATACATGGCCACGTGTATATTAAACATAAATGAATTTTATGCAGCCCTGGTGGCGCAGTGGTTAAATGCCTGTACTGCAGCCACTCACTCAAAACCATAAGGTGGCGAGTTCAAGACCAGCAAAGGGCTGAAGCTCGACTCAGGCTTGCATCCTTCCGAGGTCGCTAAAATGAGTACCCAGATTGTTGGGGGGCAAATAGCTTACAGTTGTAAACCGCTTAGACACTCCTTAAGGGTATGAAGCGGTATATAAATGAAGCTGTTTGTTTGTTTTGTTTGTTCAAGACATGGGTCCAATCACCAAGAAATCTCATTATGTACTTATTTGTTAATACTGGTATTCCAAAATCCAAAACCCAAACACATCTGGTCTTTATGTACTAGTAGAAGCAGGGAGGGAGCTGGTCTAGACAATTCCACAATCTGGGAGTAGCCACCAAGAAGTCTCTCTCCCAGGTTGAATTATACCAAGAATGAGCATGGGCTGCCACCTTGTTTTGAGCGCAAACAGAAAAAAAAATGTCTTGCACAGAGAAAAGTGTCTTTTCCTTGGACTGAGAAAAAATTATTGAGCTTCAGTTATTTCCAGACTCTGGCCTTCCAGGTGTTTTGGACTTCAGATCCCAGAATCACAGACTGTTGGCCAAAATGGCTGAAGTACTCTGGGAGGTGAAGTACTCTGGGAAGACCAGGGTTTAGGAATTACAGTACTGAAAATGGGATGGGGAAGTATAGCATGGAGCTCTCTTGTGTATTGCTCATTTATAGCACCCTATGTAGAAGAGCTGGAAAGAAAAATTAATAAGCACACCTATTCACAATTACCAAAAAATAATGAGCCATGAATGTACCCATTTTACAGATAGATTTAGGAGCAAGAATAAAGTACACTTTAATCTCTGCACTGTAGGGGCAAGGAAGCGTGTCATCTGATCTGGCCTCTAGTATCTTGCTATTACTACTTTCATGATGCCCTTATAATCAACCAGATGAAGTTTTAGTATTGGTTTCTAGAGTGCAGCCAGCATGGTTTGAGTGTTGGACTATGACTCTGGAGACCAGTGTTTGAATCCCTGCTGAGCCTTGAAACCCATCTTGGGCAAGTCATAAGACTCTTTCAGACGTGGGAAATTGGAAGTATAATCCAAGGGCAATCCAAACGCAATCCTGGGGTTTCACGTTATTGCGAATTAATTCTTCTTACGCAAATTCGGGCAAAAGGGAAGTCACTCCGAATGCAATCATGGGTTTAACGTTATTGTGAATTTAAGCTTCTCACGCGATTTCGGGCAAGGGGGGGTTATTTTCGGGGAATGGGAAGTAATTCCGAATGCCTTCCGAACGGAGCAGGGGTTCAGGTAAATTCGCTAAACAAGCGAATTTACATGAATCCGCATTGGCTCCATTCGAAATTGGGAGAAATTCCTCCCGTTTGAAAGAGTCCATACACTCTCAGCCTCAAGGGAAGGCAATGGCAAACCTCTGAACAAGTCTTGGCAAGAAAACCCTATAATAGGTTCACCTTAGGGTTGCTGTAAATCAGAAACAACTTGAAGGCACACAACAACCACAACAAATTGGTTTCTAGGATTAGAAACTCCTACACATTATGTACGCTACATCTTGTGTATGGAGGTGGTAGGGAACAGGGATAGACGTACAGGTGTTTCAAAAGTGGCCTTTCAAAGAAAATGGTTAAAAATGCATATAAAGACCCTCTGTTTCACTACTCCATTGTGGGGATTAAAAATGATAAATGAGAAAATAGCTCTTAAGTCAGTTCTTCATTTAACATTCCAGAGCATCAGTTAACAGTAAAACAAGGAATGAACCGTTGCCTTAGGCAAAACAAGAAAACTGGTTGAACTTGAATTGAATCAGATAAAGTTATTGTGTCTCTCAAAATATGAGTACAGTGAACTGAAACCAAAAAAAAAAAAAATCATGACCCTTGGAGAAAAATACAGGATTTGTGTGTATCTGCAACAACAGTTCTACAAAGTTCTTTGAAGCACTTGAAATGGAAGAGTGGCCAACTACAGCAACAGAAAAGTAACTTCTCTCGAGATCTAGATGATTTTGTGCCAAGTTTCTGCTGTAGTTCATTTTTTAATGGACATCTGACCTCCAGATATCCTACTAAGAACATGTTGATGGCCCTAATTAGTTAAAGATTAACAATATTGCTTTTCCAGGGAGAATATGCTGAAAGCAAATTTAGGGGGAAATAACTCATCCACCTTTTTGCTTCTGAAAGTGCAGTGGTACAGTTTAGGTCATTTTAGACTCAAGACTTACTGGGTTTCTGAAACTCCCTATCTTTAGGCAATACAATTTAACTCCTCTGTTCAAGAATGAGGTATGCCAGCCCTGCTGTGTTTGGAGGTCTTCCTCCTAATTCTAGATGCTGGTCTAAAATCCTGCTGTAATGGCAGCATTAATCTCACAGAAGGGTGCTTTCAGATACAGTATATGAATTTCAGGGAGGAAAACATTCAGGGGTAGCCATGTTGGCTGTACAACAAAATTCAAAAAAGCCACAAGCAGTGATACCCCTTCTGGGAAACTTGAAGGCATAAAATACATTATGTAAGCTTTTGAATCTTTACTGGAGTTTATCATACGACGGAATTTGGGGGTATAATGCAATGGCAATCTGAACGCAATTATGGGGTTTCACATTATTGCGCATGAGTGTATCTCACGCAATTTCAGGCAATGTGAAGTCATTCCGGATGCAATCAAGGGGTTTCACGTAATTGTGTATTAGAGTATCTCACGCAATTTTGGGCAATGGGGGGTCATTTTCATGAAATGGGAAGTCATTCTGAACGCATTCCGAACGCAATCAGATTTCATGTAAATTCGCTAAACTAGCGAATTCACATAATTGTGAATTGGCTCCATTCGCAATTGAGAGAAATTCCTCCCATGTGATAAACTCCACTGTCTTCTTTATCAGGCAAAGATATTTAAAAACACACAGGAAATAAATGGTGATGGTGGAGTCATAGGTCTACATTCTATCTGAGATGTTATCAGTTACGATGGTATGGAGGGATTTCAATACAGGCAAAGGCCACTCACCTTATTGGCTATATGAGGACTAGAGACAAAGAGCAATAAAAGACAGGTAATAACATTTCAACTCTCATTGGCAACAGAAAAGTAACTTCTCTTGAGATCCAGATGTCCCTGTCTTGCGTGAGACTAATTTTTCTTTTCTTAGGCAGAGCCTCAAAGAGTATCTGTACTGTTCCATCTTGAAAAACATTTAGGTGCTGTACAGATAAAACATATCAAAATGCAATTCCCATGAGAAAAGGAGTGAAGTCCCAAGGGCATGTGCATCGAGTCTTTGTTACGTCACAAAATAACACATCCCCAGAGGCTAGTTTTCAGACATAAGTATTCGTCTCCACAATCTAGCCTCTCTGCACACAGTTCACGTATACAGTGGGACCTTGTTATCCTCTGGAGTTTAGTTCCAGGATCCCCCGTGGGTAACAAAATGCATGGATGCTCAAGTCCCATTAAATATAATGGCAAAGAAAAATGGTGTCCCTTATATAAAATGGAATATCAACATTTGCTATTTGGAATTTATACTTTTTAGGAATATTTTCAAGCCATGAATGCTTGAATCTGTTCATTAAAAAAATCCATGGATAAGGAAGGCTGACTGTAGTTGTCCAAAGCTGCATTCCTTGTATGTTTTGTGTTGACCTCACACACCGGTCTGAGCCACTCCCGCTTTCCATGGTCTATTCTTTGGACAGGAGAATATTGCCCTTTTACACTCCTCAAACTCCACTATCTAGTTTCTATATTTCCTTTTCAGTTAGGTCTGAATGCTGTGTCTGTTTGAATTGCTATTGCGTGTGTTTGTGTGCTGAGTTTTCTAAACCAGACCTGGAGTCCTTCTCAGTTATTACCAGTACACACGGGTGTCCTAAAGGTTACCCAGCCTCTTCCCTAACAGAATAGATAAATACAGGCCCTAATTTAGGGTTTTTCTCCAACGCAATATCAGAGCATTAACAAATCACATTTGCTTCTTAGCGCTATTTACTAGTTTTTGTTAGATGCCTTCACATCCTACCTTTCTTCCAGGAAGTTCATACACATCTCTCTTCCTTTCCCATTCTTCTCAAGACAACTACTGAATAGAGTAGCCAGAGTGAAAACTGGAGAGGGCTCCTGTGCCTTTAAGGGTTGTGTCAAATCATAGAATCCTAGTGTTGGAAGAGACCCCAAGGGCCATCTAGTCCAACCCCCTGCCATGCAGGAACTCTCAATCAAGGCATACCTGACAGATGGCAATTCAGTCTCTGTTTAAAGATTTGCAAGGAGGGAGACTCCACCACTCTCCAAGGAAGTGTGGTCCACTGTCGAATCAGGAAGTTTCTCCTAATGTTTAGGTGGAATCTTTTCCTGTAGCTTGCATCCATTGTTCCTGGCCCTATTCTCTGGAGCAGCAGAAAACAAGTTTGCTCCCTCCTCCAATATTTAAACAAGGCTATCATGTCACCCTCTTAACCTTTTCTTTTCCAGGCTAAACAACCCCAGCTCCCTAAGACATTCCTCATAGGGCATGGTTTCAACACAAGTTGCTTGTCATGTTGAAATTTCTGTTTTCACAGAATTATTAAAGGTACAGGCGCAATCTCCAGTTTTCAGTCTGGCAACCTTAGCTGAGGTAGGTCATGCTGGGAAAGACAGTGACTGGACCAAGGCTACCCAGTGAGCTCCACTGGTTAAGTGACTGGCCCAAGAGGTTCAGTGGTAGAATTGCCAGTTCAGGATCATCTGGGCCATGAGAACTAGGAGCAGCCCTAGTGATGTCTCTGTTATGAATTAAGTATCCTCTGCAGTTGCTCACAACTCACTATTAAAATGGACGAAGGGGTAGATTAAGGTGACATATGAGCATTGTTCCTTTTCACTTACTTAGGGAGATAGGATAAAGAACAGTAATGTAGTTTATGTATTTATGCATAAGTCTAGAAATTTTAGTCAGTAAATTGACCCAAAAAACTTGAGTTGACTATGAGCCTGTACAGACAGGCGTTATACGCCAGCATGTATGCTTGCCAGCTGCCCCCCCATGCCACATGCCCAACTGCATGGCGAGGGGCATCACAGTTGGCGCAGCATTTAAACACACTGCACAAAAGGAGCACTGAAAGGCCACTGCTGCTGCAGCTTAGGACACCATTTCCACAGTACGAAAAAGCGCCACTATTTTGTTGTTGTTCTGTAGCTTCAGGGTGTTTCTAACTTATGGTGAACCTAAGGCAAACCTATCATGTGGTTTTCCTGGCAAGATTTGTTCAGAAGAGGCTTGCCATTGCCTTCCCATGAGCAGCTGAGAGTATGTGACTTGCCCAGGTTCACCCAGTGGGTTTCAGCTGGGAATCCAATGCTGGTCCCCAGAGCTGAAGTCCAGTACTGAAACCACTATGCCAGGCTGGCCCCCCTGTATTTTAACTCTTATCCAAAAATCAACTACCCCCTTCTCTGAATAGAGTGATGAAAGGCAAGAGCTCAGTCCCTCCTGGGAGCACTTAACTTATACTCTGCCTACGGAGATGCTGCTTCCAACATTTTTCAATGTTTGAAAATGGGGGAAGTAGTAGCTGTTTGGTGCATCTTCTGAAAGGAGCACTGAGACGAATTGAATTTTCAAGGATTTGAAAAAGACTTTTGTGTATATTTGTCCTGTTTCTGCATTAAAATATGGTGAAGCTATCACATTAAAGGCTATGATAACTGCTAACTAGGAGCAGATGGGTAGGAAACAAATGGGTAGGAAAAAGCTGCTTTTTCCAAAGCTGTTTTGAAACCCCACCAACCATACCGCCCAGTACCAAGGTGGCTGGAGTGCGCACGTCATGACCAAACAGCATGGCTTGAAGCTGCACAGCTGGGTCCTTTTTTTTTACTGTTCCCCCACCACGCCTGTGCACCTTCACAGGAGGGAACCGCCACAGACTGCCATCCCATTTCATGGCTGTCCCTGTGACCCTGCACACATTCACATGGACACAGAAGAAGAAGGAGTGAAAACAGGAGGAAGGAATAGCAAAAATCTAAGAGATGCAAATGGCACCATAGTGTGAGCAGAAACCCTCCCAGGCCTGAAACAATTACTAAGGAAGATCAAAGAAGAAAGTGCAAAGACAGGTTTACTGTTGGACATATAGTGGCAGTACAGACCGCCCCAAAAGGGCGGTCTGGCGACACCGTTTTTTGCTGCTGAATGTCGCCACAGCGTCTAACTGCTGTGCAGCAAAAAAGGTAACCGCGTTTACTCCGCCGCAACTGCACCGCTCCATCTAGAAGCTGCGTAGTTGCGGCAGAGTCATTACGTACACCTGCAAACGCTGTTATATAATGACGCAGGCACCATTTTGTGTTAGGGTTCGGGAGCATGCAAATGCTCCGCGCTCCCTAACCCTAATCACAATGTAAGTGTGCCTCTTCCTGCCCGTCTGTTTCAGGTCATAGAAAACTAAAAAAAGGACCACAAGGACCTTCACAAGTTCAATCTAGTCAATGAAGAAATAGGCCTGGTACAGTCTGGCACACTGAGCTTGCCTGTGGCCAGAGTCAGGGCGGAGCGTCTGCACAGTGGATGTCATGACCCCACGCCCCTTGCGCCATAATGCCGTGCACCGTTTTACACAGAGCATGGCATCATGGTGTGACCCTGCCGCTGCATCTAGATGATGCAGTGCCAAAAGGGTGTCACAAAGCCACGCCGCCGTGGCTGTGATGCCCTTTAGAGGGCACATAAAGGATCTGCATTTTGCAGCTCCTTTTTCCACCTTCTAGAGGCTGTGTCAGGGCTGCGGTGTGCGGTGGCTGCAGCCCCACTCTAGCCAGTAAAGGGGCAACTGCATGCTGCCCCTTAGGGGTTGTTTGTACAGCCTCTTAGAAATAGTAAAAGTATGACAGAAATGGGGATTGCAGTCAGGAAAGGAGAAGGTTAAGAATCAGGAGGGTGGCTATTGAAAGAACTAGAAAAGATTCTAAAATGCAAAGATAGACAACTCAACAAAAGTTAGGATCATATAAGCCATTGTATTTCCTATTACCATGTATGGATGTGACAGCTGGACAGTTAAGAAAGAGGACGTTTATGTGCTTTTTGCTTTGGTTTGTGTTGATGTGTTGTGATGTCGAATGAGTGTGGTGAGGGTCTGTGTGATATTTTTGTAATATGTATGTATGAGGTATGGTATTTCGTATCTGTGTCTGTATTTGTTATCTGATATTGGTATTTACAGATATGTATTTATTTGTTTTTATATGTTGTTTTTAATAACAATAAAAATTTAATTAAAAAAAAGATGATAGGAAGAAAATCCATTCATTGGAGATGTGGTACTGGAGAAGAGTGCTGAAGATCCCATGGACAGCCAGGAGGAGAAACAAATGGGTCCTAGAGCAGATCAAGACAGAAACTTCCCTGGAAGCCAAGATGACCAAACTGAGGCCGTCGTACTTGGGACACACTATGAGAAGGAAGGACTCATTGGAAAAGGCAATAATGCTGGGAAAGGTGGAGGGAAGTAGGAAGAGAGGAAGGCCACATGCCAGATGGATGGACTCTATTAAGGAGGCTGTGGATTTTATGAGGTTGCAGGAATTAAGCAGAGCAGTGGAGGACAGGGGCTTGGAGATATCTCTTCCATAGGGTCGCCATGAGTCGAGATTGACTCGAGGGCAGTTCACAGCAACAAATGGGAAGTGACCTCTTCACACAAGCAATGCTGTCAACGACTGTAGAGATATACAAACAAACAAACAAACAGCTTCAATATACTGCTTTATACCACCCAAGCAGTGTCTAAGTGGTTTACATCTATAAGCTACTTGCCCCCAACAATCTGGATACTCATTTTAGCGACCTCGGAAGGATACAAGCCTGAGTCGAGCTTGAGCCGTTTTGCTGGTCTTGAACTCGCAACTTTGTGGTTAATAATAGTAATAATAAATATTTATTTATATCCCACCCCTCTGGGTAAGCAATCGATTTTGAGTGAGTGGCTGCAGTACAGGCATTTAACCACTGCGCCACCAGGGCTCAAACATCAATGTTCCTGCTGGAAGACTCGGAAAGAAAACACAGATCTACAAAACAAACGTTGATGCTAAAACGCCAACAACGAAGGTCCTTGGTGGTCATTATTCTGTTTTTCTTTATGTTCAACAGTAGGCCTGCCTTTGCACTTTCTTCCTTGACCTTCCTTAGTAGGTGCTCCAGGTCTGGAAGGATCTATTTTTAAGCAATAGGAAATACATTTCTATACTGCTTATCAGTAAACTAGCACCCCCTAAGTGTTTTACAATGTGTAGCCAATTGTCCCCAACAAGCTGGGTACTCTTCCCAGTAGGCTCAGGCAAAAGCAAACTGTTGCACTCTCTCCTAGCTTGTGTGTTATTCCTCATTAATAACTCTCACCATCTTGCCCACACTCTGAGGTTGCTTGATCATGTGTCCTGGTTTTTCACATCTGCAAAATATTGGAAAAGATTATAATGAAGTTTAAGACCCTTTCCCTTTTTTACTTTCTAGGAAGCTTACATGGCCACGATCCTGGCAGGTACCAAAAGGCATGAGTGAAGCAGATTTAAAACTTCTTCCTTCACCTGTTTTTGTTTTTCAATTTACACTCCAGGAGAGTGTTAAATGTTCCCACTCTGCACCACTTTTCTGGTTCATATCAGCATACTTACTTCTATAATTTAATGAATAAAACAAACATCAGGCAGTTCTGCGGCCTGGCATAACGTGCAATTTGACTCTCTTGCATTTGCTGCTGATTTTTCAAAAAGATTACACTGATTTTTCAATAAACAGTTAAACAAAAAAATAAATAAACCCCATTATATTATATGATAACACATACATACTGTATTGTCTAAACATCCACACCCAAAGTCATAATGCTGATGATGATAATACACAAATGTGGATTTCCTGTTTACTTTTCATTTTATTACTCATGTAAATACTAAAAACAACAAAGACTTGAAACAATTAGGAAAGAAAGTCAGAGAAGAAAGTGCCAAGGCAGGCTTGTTATTGAGCATTATTGAAAACAAAAATAATCACCACGGAGGAGCCACGGGAATTCAATACAGACAACGAGGAAATTTAAATAAAGATCTCCCATACTTTGGCTGAATCTTTGATCTTTGAATCTTTGATTACAGTGAAGAAATCAGAAGAAGATAAGGAATGGGAACGGCAGCTATGAAAGAACTAGATAGGATATTATAGTGCAAAGGTATTGAGTTGAATAGCAAAGTTAGGATCATCCAAGCCATCATATATTTGCTGAGAAGTGGATCCTGGGGAAATGTCCAGATGTAGGTGAAAAGTGGCAGGGTTACCATGTGTCACCAACAGCCATGATGATTCAGCCTTTGGGCTGTGCTGAGTGACAGGAGGTGACACCATCACTGGCAGAAAACTGCAAAGTCACCCTGAACGGGGAACTATAAACAGTTGGTTACACACCAAGAAGAGGCTGGACACATAGTGCCTGTGTGGGGCACATGTATATAAGGGAGGAGTCTCATTGTACAGTGTGACTTGTGATGGTGAGTGGTGTGAGTAGCTTTGACGGCCAAAACAATCTTGTAGACTCATAGAATCATAGAGTTGGAACAGACCCCAAGGGCCATCCAGTCCAACCCTGTTCTATCATGTAGGAACTCTCTATCAAAGCATCCCCGACAGATGGCCATCAGCCTCCAAGGAAGGAGACCCCACTACACTCCGACAGAGTGTGTTCCACTGTCGAACAGCCCTTACTGTCAGGAAGTTCCTCCTAATGTTGACATGGAATCTCTTTTCCTGGAGCTTGCATCCATTGCTCCTGTTCCTGTTCTCCGGACTCCTGTTCCTGTTCACAGACTCATAGAATCATAGAGTTGGAACAGACCCCAAGGGCCATCCAGTCCAATCCCATTCTGCCATGCAGGAACTCTCCATCAAAGCATCCCCAACAAATGGTCATCCAGCCTCTGCTTAAAGACCTCCAAAGAAGGAGACTCCACCACTCTCCGAGGGAGTGTGTTTCACTGTCAAACAGCCCTTACTGTCAGGAAGTTCCTCCTAATGTTGAGGTGGAATCTCTTTTCCTGGAGCTTGCATCCATTGCTCCTGTTCCTGTTCTCCGGATCAGCAGAAAACAGGCTTGCTCCCTCCTCAACATGACACTCTTCAAATACTTAAACAGGGCTGTCATATCACCTCTTAACCTTCACTTCTCCAAGCTAAACATACCCATCTCTCTCTCTTCATAAGGCATGGTTTCCAGACCCTCCACCATTTTAGTCACCCTCCTCTGGACCCGCTCCAGCTTGTCAACATGCTTTTTGAATTGTGGTGCCCAGAATTGGACAGAGGATTCCAGGTGAGGCCTGACTAAATCAGAATAGAGTGGCACTATTACTTCCTTAGAACTAGACACTATACTTCTATTAATGCAGTCTAGAATTGCACTCGCCTTTTTAGCTGCTGCATCAAACTGTTTCCTCATATTCGACTTGTGGTCTACTAGGACTCCTACCTCCGTTTCATATGTAGTTTTCATCAAGAGAATGCATGAATCATTGGAAAATACAATAATGCAAGGAAAGGTATAAAACAGCAGAAAGAGAGAAAAATCACACGGCAGATGGATAGACTCAATCAGGGATATCATGGGCTTGAAGTCCTAAGTAGAGCAATGGAGGATTGTTGGGTTGGAGATGTTTCATACACAGGGTCACCATGATTTGAACCAGGGCAGTTAACGCTAATAAATGTAAATACACGATTAACAGCTAGGAAAAGACAAATGTTACTTTGTTTTTCAGTCTCACTTTGATTTTGAGGATAGTAGCTCTCTAAGGCTGCATCCACACTGCAGAAATAATTTGACACCAGTTTAACTGCTAAAATTCAGTGCTATAGGATTCTGGGAACTGAAGTTTTCTATGGTACTAGAGTTCTTTGACAGAGAAGGCTAAATGCCTCACCAAAAATACACTTCCCAGAAGGTCATAGCATTGAACCATGGCAGTTAAAGTGGTGCCTAATTGGATTATTTCTGCAGTAGGGATGCAGCCTAAATTTGCTGCAGGAAACACAGTAAAGGACTCTTGTAGCACCTTATCCATGTAAAATTTTTGATTTGCCCACAGCTTTCATGAAAATGAAGTAAAGTGTGGTGTGAGTTGCCGTCAGCGGCACAGGATTTCTTCGTTGTTTCATTCCCATTTTTGAAATATATTGTCAGATTCTTCCTTGTTGGTCCTGGCCAGAGTAGCCCATTGAATCAGATTTTGCATGGCATGTCAAAGGTAAATTCTATTGGTTCAATGAGTCTATCTGGGACTAAAGGATAGGATTTGGGACAATGTTAGGCAGGTTGGAGTCACAACTGTGTCTGAATGTGAAGATGTGATGATAGTAGTAGTGAGACATATAACTAGGGTCGCTTTCACACAAAACAGTTATGGCCCATTGATACTACCTTAATTGCCATGGGTGCATCCTAGGCTGCATATACACTGCAGGATTAATGCAGTTTGACACCACTTTAATTGTTATGGCTCAATACTATGGAATTCTGGGATTTGTAGTTTTGCAACACATTTAACCTTCTCTATCAGAGCACTGATGCCACAACGAATTACTACTCCCCAGATGCCATAGGATGGAGCCTTGACAATTAAAGTAGTGTCAAAAGGCTTTAATTCTGTGTACCTCATCAAGCTACAAACCTTGTTTAGCTTCCAAGATCCGATGGCAGCTGGTGCCCCTGCCACTCCTCATTCCTGGAATCACTTCCCCAAACATTTGTGGACTATTACTCCCTTAGTCAATTTCAAGTCCAAATTAAAGATGTTTTTGTTTATGGAAGCATTTCAGATTACAAACTGATATCTGGAGAACAGGAGAAGTCCCAGCAGACTGGAGGAGGGCAAACGTTGTCCCCATCTTCAAAAAGGGAAAAAAAGAGGATCCCAACAATTATCGTCCAGTTAGTCTGATATCAATACCAGGAAAGATTCTAGAGCAGATCATTAAACAGAGAGTCTGTGAACATTTAGAAGGCTATGCTATAATCACAAAATGTCAACACGGGTTTCAGAGAAACAAGTCATGACAGGCAAATCGGTTCTCTTTTTTTTGATAAAATTACCAGTTTGGTAGATGAAGGGAATCTTGTGCATATAGCTTATCTTGATTTCAATAAGTCCTTTGACAAGTTTCCCCATGACATTCTTTCAAACAAACTTGTAAAATGTGGGCTAGACAAGCTAATTGTTACATGGATTTGTAATTGGTTGACTGGCTGCACCGAAAGGGTGCTCAGCAATGATTCCTTTTCATCCTGGAGAGAAGTGACCAGTGGGGTCCCACAGGGTTCTGTCCTGGGCCCAGTGCTATTCAACATCTTTATCAATGATTTGGATGACAGAATTGGGGGCATACTTATCAAATTTGCAGATGACACTAAACTAGAAGGAGTAGCTAATACCCCAGAAGACAGGATCAAAATTCAAAATGAATAGACTAGAAAGCTGGGCTAAAGCTAACAAAATGAAATTCAACACGGAGAAATGTAAGGTGCTGCACTTAGGGCAGAATAATGAAATGACCAGATATAGAATGGGGGACACCAGGCTGTATGAAACTATGTGTGAAAGGGATCTAAGGGGCGGTACAGACCGCCCAAAAGGAGCAGTCTGCAGCCACACCAAGAAGTGACGAGATGGGGCCAGGGTGCCTCACCGGCAGCCCCAGAGGCCCCATCCTGGGACTTCTGAAAGTTAGGTGCAGCAGGCACCCTGGCCGCCCGCTGCACCCCGTTCTCCCCAGTGGTGCCAAGGGGAGAAAGGGACCACCACCGTAGCCCCTTCCCCCCCTCCCCCGGGTCCTTGGTGTGGCCGTCCATTTTGGAGCTCTTTTTTATGCCGCAGAAAGGGCACCATTGGCGCCCTTCTGTGGCGCAATGTTGTTAGGTGCACACAGTGTTGTTTAAATACTGTGTGTGCCATGACAACATCATGGCACATGTGTATGAACGCCGCCATTTTAAAATGGCCGCATCCAGACGCTTGAGGGCTAGAGAGTGTTAAATGCTGCTCCCTCCCTAACCCTAAATGCGCCAGAAAGAAACCTAATCACGCCTCTTCGTGCCCGTCTGTATCGAGCCTAAGAGTCCAAGTAGACCATAAACTGAACATGAGGCAACAGTGTGATGCAGCAGCTAAAAAGGCCAATGTGATTTTAGGTTGCATCAATAGAGGTATACTGTAGTTTCTAGATCAAGGGAAGAAATAGTGCCACTCTATTCTGCTCTGGTCAGGCCCCACCTGGAATACTGTGTCCAGTTCTGGGCACCACAATTCAAAAAGGATGTGGAGAAACTGGAGTGTCCAAAGGAGGGCAATGTTGAAGGGTCTGCAATCCATGCCTTATTAGGAAAAACTTTGGGAGCTGGGGATGTTTTGCCTGGAGAATAGAAGGTTAAGAGGTGATATGATAACCCTGTTTAAGAATTGGAAGGGGTGTCATGTCAAGGGTGTTATATTTACATATTTGAAGGGATGTCATATTGAGAAGGGAGCAAGCTTGTTTTCTGCAGCTCAAGAGACTAGGACCTGGAACAATGGATGCAAACTGCAGTAAAAGAGATTCCACCTCAACATTAGGAGGAACTTCCTGACAGTAAGGGCTGTTCGACAGTGAAACACACGTCCTTGGAGGGTGGTGGAGTCTCCTTCCTTGGAGGTCTTTAAGCAGAGGCTGGATGGCCACCTGTCGGGGATGCTTTGATTGGGATTTCCTGCATGGCAGGGGGTTGGACTGGATGGCCCTTGGCGTTTCTTCCAACTCTGCGATTCTCTTGGACAGATTGCCTGCCTGTTGTTGACTCCCTTGATCAAAGTCCTTTCCCACTAGTGAGCAATCCTCTGGTGGCTGCTGCCTCCTTCTGCCAAATGATAGGGAAACATCCTGGGGAAATATTTCTTCTGCTCTGAAGTCAAGGTGCTTGCAATAACACTGACCTGGTACCTCAATACTTGAAGGAGCATTTTTCCCTTTGCCAAGGTTTTCTGGAGGGGCCTTCTCTGTGTCCATCTGATGTTATTCACTTTTTAGGGGGAGATGTTGCATTTATTAAATAAATTATGGTAAAGTATGATAATGCATGCAATGTATAGTTGATATAATGAGTGTTTTAAACGGGAGGGGAATGAATGGGGCCCTTTTAAAGGGAACCCCAGTCCATATATGGACAGGGATTCCCCCTCTGCCCCATTCATAAAAACGGAACAGCCAATGCGAATGACAGCTGTCAAACTGGGGGGAAAAAAAGAAAAAAAATATTTTAAAAAATACCAAAAAAATACAAAAAAATCCAATAAATTACTAATAAATAAAATGCAATAAAATACATTAAAGTACAATAAAATACAATGAAATAAATAATAAATAAAATAACTATAAAATAAAATAATACAATAAATAATTAATTAAAAATACAATGGAATATAATAAAATATTTAATAAAATATTTTATTTAATAAAATATATATTAAATTAAAAAATAAAAAATAAAATATTAAAACATATAATAAATAATAATTTAAAAAGTACTGGGAGGAGGAGGAGGAGGAGAGGAAAGGATCGCCTCAATCCGCACCGCTCCCAGCCAAATACTCCATGCGCATAAGCTGTCAAATATTTAAAAATATTTTAAAAAAAACACACAAGCATCTCGTGCGGCCAATGGCTGCATCAGACGTCACCATGACATCATTTGATTGACAACCAAGAGGCTCCATCTTTAATCGTTACTTTTGCGTGTATGAACTTTGTTGGGGTAAAATGCACCGGGAAGCCTCAATGGGGGCAAAAGGTAGTATGAACTCCTCTCTGGATAGAATCGGTTTGCCATGATCGATCTCATCTGGATCAAACCAGGGCAAATGGGCTAGTCTGGACGGGGCCTAGGAAAACATATTTTTGGCCATGGCAGAAAATGGCCAGACCATATTTAAAAGAGTCTGATCATTTCCCCTTATAGATACCAGATGGAGCATTTGATAGTTGAAAAATTTGTTTCTAACAATCCACTGCTGTTTTCTCCTTGTCTAGGTAAAGCCTGTCATTAGAGAGCAGAAAAATGGCGTATTTCCAAAGCCTAAACAGAACAGGAAGGCAGCCTTAACTAAGGTTTGCATGCCACTTTTAAGGACATGATTTAATGATTAGCTTGTGCGCCCTCTACTGCTTCGCCTGTTCTAAATTCAGCAAAAGCCCAGGGTAAGTCATTTTCCTAAAATATTGTGCTCACTCCCTCAAACCTATGTAGAGGCCACTCTGTAAGCCATTCTTATGACAAAAAATGTAACATGAGCGCATTTTACAGCTGAGTCAAATCCAGAGAGGGCAGCGACCAATACGTGGGTTCAGGAGCATGGAAGGAATGCAAGTGCTACGTATCTGCTATCAAATACCATTCAACGTGAAAAGCTATTGCATCCTGTCTGCCTCCCCCTCCCACATATATACACACAACATGCCATCTCCATTGCCTGCTCCAAAGAAGGCAGGCAAGCAAAAGAGGAATGGGGTGAGCTACTTCTTGTTGCCTAGTCTCTGAAAGAGCTTGAAATGTTACTTTTTTGACAACTGCACCCAGAATCCCCTAACCAACAAGGCAACTGGTCCTGTTGGCTAGGAGATTCTGAGACTTTTAGTTCAAAAAAGTCTGGGGTGATGGTAACTGTAGATCAACAAAACATGTTGAGAAGTCCTGTTCCAACAATCACACTAAATCCTGTTCCAACAACCACACTATAATGGTTCCCTG
This sequence comes from Urosaurus nigricauda, assembly GCA_034509955.1. NCBI lineage: Eukaryota > Metazoa > Chordata > Lepidosauria > Squamata > Phrynosomatidae > Urosaurus > Urosaurus nigricauda. Next base: position 11,216,168 of record JAOEGL010000001.1, read on the forward strand.
ATTATTAGGGTTGCCAAACCATTGGGCCTGGCCCCACATCTCCTGTTTTTGTGTGTTGTCTCCAGCTAGGAGACAAGTGTGCAAATTCCCCAGTTTTGGGGAACTCAGTTCCAGACAAGATAAAAGTTCAGCTAGTAGGACAGCAGCTTGCTCCAGTTTGCTATGCCTAATTGATTTGATGCTGCAACTTACAAAGACTCTCCAGGGGGTCTATGCACTTTCTAAGGTCCTTATCACATCACCCTGTTATGCCAGGTCACATGGTTCAAAATCTGCTTCACTTGCACTTACAACAATACCTGATTGTTGACATTGTGTATAACATGCCTGCCACAATTGCAGTGTAATAGCATGATTTACTATTATGGTTGTCAGCAAACTTTTCCGGGCTACTGCCCCCTTACCTCTTGGGCAGGTCTGCACAACTTGGTCATTGGTAGGAACCAAAATTAAAATAGGCTAAACTTTTCAGGGCTGCAGATAGGTTTTAATTCAAATATTAATTAAGTAATAATAATTAATAATATTAATTAGAATTAATTAATATTAATTCCATCCTCATCCTCCTTTGCCGGGCCCTCTTTTCAGGAAAAAGCCAAGCAATGGAGGAGCCTTCTCCGTCCTCCTCCTCTCCCTGGACTTTTCCTCAGGAGAAGGCTAAGCAATGGAGGAGCCTTGAGGGGCAAATGTTTGCCTCTCGTCCTCCTTCACCACCTGGCCTTCTCAGGAGAAAGCCTGGTGGAGGAGCCTTGTAGGGTGAGTGTTTGCCCATCCTCCTCTTCCACCCGTCCTTCTCCTTGGGTAACATCCCTAGCATCTCTCCAACACATATTTATTGATATTAGGTCTACTGTTCTACTGCAAATTCAAAACAACCAATCTCGGTTGCTGCTCCCTGTGTACCCACTTACGAGCAGCACCTGAGTAGCTGGCTGAGCAGTGACCAAAAAGCCTTTCCCTGTGCTGATCTTGCGGCAAAGGCCGGCACAGGCAAGATGCTTCTTGGTCACTGCTCAGTCGCTGTTCCCTTTGCACCCAGTCAGTCTGGGAGCAGCAACCAAAGAACTGGTTGAGTAGCCACTCACCTGTGCTGGCCTTGCAGCAAAAGCCAGTGCAAGCAAGAGGCTTCTTGGTCATTGCTCAGCCAGCTGCTCAGTTGCTGCTCCCAATAGCAATAGCAAGTACATTTCAATACAGCTTATCCGTGCACTTTAGCACTTCCTGAGTAGTTTACAATGTGTAAGCTAATTGCCCCCAACCAACTGGGTACTCATTTTAGTGACCTCAGAAGGATCCCAGGGTGAGTCAACCTTGGAGCGCATGGCTGGTATCAAACTCACAACCTTGCAACTGTGAGTGATTGGCTGCAGTACTGGCATTTAACCACTGCACCACCAGGGTTCCCAAAGTGATAGGGTGCAAAGGGAAAAGCTTCTCCCCAGTGAAGAAGGATTCTCAATCCTTGTTTGTTGGGGCACAGAGGGGTGCAGCCAGTTGTGTGTGTAGTTTTAGAGAGGCCACATGCTCTGGACCAGAGACTGGTGTGTTTTCCCAACCACAATTGCCCCTACTAGGTTCAAAAACCACTGTTGTACTCCTTAAGTCATAATAATGCTATAACAGCATGGGATTGAACTAGTACCTTTTAAAAAAATGAGAATGTTTTTAAAAGTAATACTGTGGTGGTGACACTGGTGTGAGATACCACAGAAGAGCAGTGGAGAAGTCTTTGGGAAACATAAATAGTGGGTTTAAAAGGTTAACAAGTCAGGACTGCAGTGTTATTTAGGAGGAGAAATCTGAAAAGGTTTTCAAGAGCATAGACGCAAAAACACAGATTTTATCTTGGGAAGTCTTGTCCTCCCTGCCCAGCACTGGAAGTAAATGGGAGATTTCCCTGCTGAAGACTTCTTGGGAATCCCTAACGGAAGGACAACTCAACCACACCCACACCTCACCCACTAATCAATTGTTCTCGTAATGAAGTGGATTGAGAAAGGGGGTAATTAACAATTATTTTCAGCATGAAAAAGATAAATCACGTTTGCAACATTGGTACAGCACAATAGCACTAGGAGAACCATGACATCATGCAATAAGGCTGAAAGAACAGCTGGACCAATCTACTGCTATGATGGCATAATGGTACAGTGTGATAAGGACCTTGGTTTGCTTCCTTCTTCCCTCCCAGTCCTTGTTGTGCCAGGGCTTACCTTCTGCTCCACTTTGCATCCACCTTCTGCCTAGAAGAAAGTTGTTGCTGCTGCTGCTGATGTGTGCCTTCAAGCCATTTTCGACTTTTGGTGACCCTAAAGCGAATCTACATTAAGTTTTCTTGGCAAGATTTGTTCAGAGAAGGTTTGCCATTGCCTTCTCCTGAGGCTGAGAACATGTGACTTGTCCAAGGTCACTCAGTGGGTTTCATGGCCAAGCTGGGAATCGAACTCTGATCTCCAGAGCCATAGTCCAACACTCAGACCTCTTCACCATGTTGGCTCTCCCTAGAAATTGTGAATGAGACATCTCCAAGACCCTCTATTCTCTACTGCTTTGCTCAGGTCCTGCAGATTCAGGCTTTGACCTCCCTGACTGAGTCTAGGAACATTTAATCTAGAAGAAAGCTAATTAAATGTTCCTAGACTCAGTCAGGGTGGTCATGGGCCTAAACCTGCATGACCTGAGCAGAGCAATAGAGAATAGGGTGTCTTAGAGATGTCTCATTCACAGGGTCGCCATGAGTTGAGATCAACTTGAAAGCAGTTAACAACAAACAACATATCCTATTTCCCTAAATAAATGAAAAATAATAATCCCTCATTTCACCTTGATCTGGGAACAGCCCTTTTAGTTAAGATTTCTCTATTAATTCCCAAACAGCTCTCTCAATGGATGACTAAGGAACTTTCAACTGAGCTAAGTTTTAAATGGAACATGTAAATTTACAGCGCTATATAAATAAATTAATAATAATGTATAAGAAATGGAAAAATGGGGAAATCACCAAACAGGAATTCAAACAAATAGCCAGCACGTGTAGGGAAGATAGTACAGGAATACCTGGTTAATCTAAATGAATATAAATCTCCAGGACCAGATAAAGTACATCCAAGGGTATTAAAAGAACTGGCAAATGTAATATCGGAACCATTGGCAATAATCTTTGAGAACTCCTGGAGAACAGGAGAAGTCCCAGCAGACTGGAGGAGGGCAAATGTTGTCCCCATCTTCAAAAACGGGGAAAAAGAGGATCCCAACAATTATCATCCAATTAGTATGACATCAATTCCAGGAAAGATACTAGAGCAGATCATTAAACAGAAAGTCTATGAAGATTTAGAAGGCACTGCCATAATCACAAAAAGTCAAAATGGGTTTCAGAGAAACAAGTCATGCCAGACAAACCTGATCTCTTTATTGATAAAATTACTAACTTGATAGATGAAGGAAATGCTGTGGAGATTGTATATCTTGATTTCAGTAAGGCCTTTGACAAGGTCCCCCATGACATTCTTGCAAACAAGCTTGTAAAATGTGGGCAAGACAAGTTAACTATTACATGGATTTTAATTGGTTGACTGGCTGAACCCAAAGGGTGCTCAACAATGGCTCCTTTTCATCCTGGAGAGAAGTGACCAGTGGGGTCCCACAGGGTTCTGTCCTGGGCCCAGTGCTATTCAATATCTTTATTAATGACTTGGATGACAGAATTGGGGAAATACTTATCAAATTTGCAGATGACACCAAATTAGGAGGAGTAGCTCCACTCCAGAAGACCGGATCAAAATTCAAAATGACCTGAATAGACGAAAGCTGACAACGCTATCAAAATGAAAATCAATGCAGAAAAATGTAAGGTACTGCACTTAGGGCGGAAAAATGAAATGCACAGATATAGGATGGGGGACAGCTGGCTGAAAGAGACCACATGTGAAAGGGATCTGGGTGTCCAAGTAGACCACAAATTGAACATGAGTCAACAGTGTGGTGCAGCAGCTAAAAAGGCCAATGCAATTTTGGCCTGTATCAATAGACGTATAGTGTCTAGGTCAAGGGAAGTAATAGTGCCACTCTATTCTGCTTTGGTCAGGCCCCACCTGGAATACTGTGTCCAGTTCTGGGCACCACAATTCAAAAAGGATGTGGAGAAACTGGAGCATGTCCAAAGGAGGGTGACTAAAATGGTGAAGGGTCTGGAAACCTTGCCCTATGAGGAACGCCTTAGGGAGCTGGGGATGTTTAGCCTGGAGAAGAGAAGGCTAAGTGGTGATATGATAGCCCTGTTTAAATATCTGAAGGGATGTCATATTGAGGAGGGAGCAAGCTTGTTTTCTGCTGCTCCAGAGAACAGGACCCGGAACAATGGATATAAACTGCAGGAAAAGAGATTCCACCTCAACATTAGGAGGAACTTCCTGACAGTAAGGGCTGTTCGACAGTGGAAAACACTCCCTCAGAGGGTGGTGGAGCCTCCTTCCTTAGAGGTCTTTAAGGAGAGGCTGGATAACCATCTGTCGAGGATGCTTTGATAGAGATTTCCTACATGGCAGGGGGTTGGACGGGATGTCCTTTGTGGCCTCTTCCAATCTATGATTCTATGATTTGATTCCATGGCTGGGTTACAAAGGTGTTTTTAAGGTGCATTATATTGTGTGTGTTTTAAAAAGTACATTACATTTTGTTTTAACACATTATTGCAACCTTCTTAGTTTTATAGATTATTTGGGTCTAGGACACAGAAAGTGGTTCACATAGAGAAATAAATAATTATAATGCATCTTATTGTTAATTCAGTTACAGTTCATTTTAAACATTTCAAAAGTTTAAATAAAAACAAGATTGAACAATATTTATAGTTCTTAACTCTTAAAGTACCCTGGGAATTTTTTACAGAAATAATTAAAATGCATCTAGGAAAGACAGAGGAAGAGAGGCAGGCAGGGAGGGAGGGAGGGAGGGAGAGAGGAAAAGAAAGAAAGAAAGAAAGAAAGAAAGAAAGAGCTAGCTAGCTGCTAGGAAAACAGGATCTGTTCTTGTTGACATTAGAACAGACCTTTGTTTGAGAAAAATAGAAAAAAAGATAATCTTCTGTTTAGATAACAAAAAGCTGATCAAATGGTATTTTGTATCACCTGTCCAGTTATCTTTACGCTTGTACTGAAATGGACCTATATTAAGTGGGAGAAGTCACCTTCACAGTTCTTTTGCTGTTCTCAGTCTTCTGTGGTCAAATTTGGATACCTACGTGGGCCCCAGAGCTACGAGTGTGAGATCAGCACCCAAACAACCTTCGCTTGGAAAGCAGATACAGTGATCTCTGACAGAAGTACATCACACATCACACATCTTTTGTGCCACTTTCCCACACAAGAATTGGGGTTTAGGTTTGAACACAGAGAAAAGTCTTTTTTTTAACCAGCAGACTCCCTTGTGTATAGTGTTGCCAGGTTTTCAAAACAGCAATAAGAGAAAGTCAAAATTCATGACAGGCAAGGCTGACATTCAGAAAGTAGCTATTAAGAAGTTTGTGCTCTACTTAAATACCAAATCAAAGCATTGGTTTCAGATAGCCTAGCCATGTATTTCTCTGTAAAATTAACATGTCATCCACATTCATAAATTACAAGACGCACTCATTTCTGTTTTTATCAAGGGCCCACACTCAAAATACAGGTGTATTTGGCATCTTGTTCAATCTGTGCAAAAAGAAATGCTTTCCAATTCTCAAACAGGCTATATCCCATATAATATGGGATACCTGCCACCCTATAAAGACCCAGCTTTCTGGCTCTCAAATAAGGAACACATGGCAACATTTGTAAAAGATTCCCAGGAAAGAAACGCAACAGGCTCCTACCCCTCAGGTTTAAATTAGTCAGAGAAACTCTTTCCATTCCTGCTATGGGGGTGGTTTGGGGGGGGGTCTAAGCTTTATTAACAAGGGTGTCTCCCAGTGATGTCAGGGTAAATTTTGAAACACACACATGCATGGTGACAGTTGCCCATTGTCACAACCACAAAGAGGATCCAAAAATGTAGGACACATTCAACATTTCCAAGGAGTGGACAGTAATCACTCCTCCCTTCCCAAGATCACACAGGATATACCCAACCCTTTTCCAGGCAAGCATTCTCTGAAGATGCCAGCCACAGATGCTAGCAAAAAGTCAGGAAGAAACTCTTCTAGAACATGGCCATATAAACCTCACAAAAAAACTATGGATGACGGCCATGAAAGCCTTCGACTCCACACTGGACAGTAATGTGAGTCTGTTGTAGTACATACCATAGTAACAACAATTTTTTCTAGAGACTAGCACTAGCTGTAGTACCAGCATTACTCAGGGAAATCATTAACCAAGGTTAATGATTGTTCAGGTCCAACTGGACTGTGGTTAGGAATGACAACACAGACCTACCTCCTTTAATACCTTTGTCATCCCCCTGTGATGTTCCTAGGCTGTATGTTTTGGCTCCAAAATCTCAGGGGCCAGGATGTTCCTGCCCCAGCAATTGTACTTATAGCATATCATATTTCTCTGCCCAGGCTCCATTACCTTGGTTCCTCTAACCCAGTAGATATAATCATTAGATATAATCATTTATGTGCAGGGGTTCCCTGAGACCTGAAAATTATTTCAAGTGTTCCTTCATGGTAAAAAGGTTGAGAGAGGCTGTTTAATCTGACTCTGTTTCACTGAATGATCTTGATTTTGAGTTTTTCTGCATATGACGACAGTGCCAGATGTTTTTCTAGATTACATGGTGTGTATGTGTGTGGGTGTATGCACACACAGATTAGTAAACTAGGGCTTCTGTAGCCTTTATAAAGCATAAGTTTTGGAAGCTACAGTTTATGATGAGAAGGTGAGAAAAGATGCATACAACAAAATTCCATTTTAAATGTACAAGGTTCAGCTCTCTTTTTTCTCCAGTAATATGAAGACTGACTCCAACGTTAAGAGGAGAGAAACAGCTGCTTCAAACAGCACATTGGCTACTGTGAAAAATCAAGAGATCACCAGTTAGTATTTTATTGTTATGTTTTTACTGCAGGAGAGGGAGGGAGTTTTCTGTAGGATTATTTTAATATTTTTGCCCTCAGGTGGCAAAATAACTTGGTAGGTCTTGGATGCTAAGCATAGTGGCCCAGCCATATCTTGAAGGGTGAAAGATTTCGACTTGACATATCTGCAAGGGTTTGGTATCAGGGTCCTGTCCAGGTATGAAAAAATGTGGGTGCTCAAAGTCCCATGGTGACAATGTGAATGCGTCTGCTTCAGCATCTCCAAGTTTACATGGAGGCTATTTAATAGTATGGGACGTTTGATCCGTGTTTGGTGGAATTCATGGATCCAAAGCCAGTGGATCCGGTGGATCTGAAGGACCTACTTTACCATGCCTTTGGGAAGGGAACACTTTCTGCTCTGTCCCAGACGGCAAAATGTCTCAAGCTGGTTCTGAGTCACTCTGCTTATCACCTATGGTAGACATCACAGCTTTTATTGTACAACAACTCAGCTGTTGACTTGTGTAGCTAAAATAATTAGGGCGTTCTGCAAAGTACTTAAGGGTGTGCCTTGTGGAAGGGTGTCTGCTTGTTCTACCAAGCTGTTACGGAACGGAAGTGTTTTAACGTGAGGGAAATTTTGGTAAACCTCACAAGCCTCACAGAGACAAAGTCTCCCATTTTCACCCAGGTTTTTGCATAATGATGAATGCCACAGGGAGCAACTTGGCAGTTCCTCTGACCATAACTGACTGGTAGATGTAAAAACCAACTCGCATATACCACTGTTATTTCTTCTTATCATTAGCAAGACAAATCTTAATATTTGCTCTGACCAAAGAACTTGCCATGTTTTGCTAATTCAAGTGTAGTGATTTGGGCCTCTGCCAAAAAATAGGTGGGGTTTGGAGTCCTAGGATCATGGCCAAACATTAGCAGGTATCTAGTAGCTTAGAAATGGTTAATATGTTCTAGGGACATTGTTAGATATTTTTTAAACATTAGCTTGGTATTTTGAAGCTGGTAAAAGACATGAAAGCCGAGAACAGCCCGGGGGAGTGGATTTTCCTCAGTTACTAACCTGTTTGCACAGTTCTCATAGCTGTGGGGGCGGGAGATGGGTTATATTTGTGTACAGTCAGCCCTTTCTATCCATAGGTTTTTTATCCACAGATTCAATCATCCATGGCTTGAAAATATTTTAAATATATATAAATTCCAAAATGTAAAGGTTGATTTTGCCACTTTATAAAAGGGACACCAATTTACTACCCCACTGTATATAAAGGGACTCAAGCATCCATGAAATTAGGTATCCACAAGGGGTCCTGGAACCAAAGCCCAGTGGATACCAAGGATACCCACCTGATTTTGTTTTTCCAGTTCTGCACTATATAACCCATGGCCTCACCCTAAGGAGTTGCACCCCAGCCCAGGGGCTACTCATTTAGCCAGCCATGGGTATTTGAATAGCTAGCCAGGGATAGTCGGCATAGAATTAGTTATTTAAGAATCCATTTCTACAACTGGATGTGAAGGGATTCTGGATCCCATCAGCAAAAAGGCTGGAATGCTTCTCTGCTGTATAGCATCTTCAGCATAATTTACAACCAATTAAACTTTTCTCATCTGGAAAACTGCACCCAGTTCTGGAAACCACAGTTCAGAAAGGATCTTGACAACCTGAGTGTGTCCAGAGAAGGGCAACCAAAATGTTGAAAGGTCTGGAAACCACCAAGCCCTAGAAGCAGCAACCTAGGGAGCTGGGTATGCTTAGCCTTGTTACTCAAAAATCTGAGGGTCCCAGGAGGGCACCCACAAATTAATATATTTGGGGGGAATTTTAATAGCTCAAATAAAAGTACACCTTGGCTGGGGCAACATTCAACCTGAAATCTTTCCCTTTGTATATTGGTTCCAAACCACACAGAATTCGAGGGGCAATTCCAAATAAGATTTCTTAGGCTTGATACAGACGGCCCCAAAAGGCCATCACTGGGGCATGAGTAGGGCTGGGGAGGGCGCAGCATTTGCTCCCTTCCCAGCCCTAGCACGTAGGAATGGTGGCATCTTTTCAGTGTGCCGTCTATACACGCGCGCCATGATGACATCATGGCGCACGGTGCGTTTATACAGCGCAGCACACAGCGCATTTATACAGTGCAGCGAGCGCCTGATGTCATCATGCCAGAGGAGGGTGCATCCTTTCTGCGGTGCTAAAAGGAGCTCCGTGGCCTGTAGAAGCGGCAGATTGGGCCTCCCTGGCCCCATTCCAACACTTCTTTGGGTGCCTACAGACTGCCCCTTTTGGGCAGTCTCTAAAGCCCTTTAGTTTTTTTAGTAAAGTAATTAACACATATTCTCTGTCTCTCTCTCTCTGTCTGTCTCACATGCACACAAACAAGCACACAAACTAATGAAACAAAGGTGGGAGAAGGGAGAGAGCTGTAGACTTTACTAATGGAAATACTATACTGATCCTGAACCGTAGCTCCAATTGAAAGGTGTCTGGAATAGAGATGATTCAATAGCTGAAGTGGCTGGCTTATTGAGCAATCTAGTAGAAGTCGGGCAGAGGTTCTGTCCTGCTCCAAACAAGACCAAATTGCTAGTGTCAAAGCATTTATACTCAAAATCATGTCCCAGGGCATTATTCTTGGGATGAATAGATTAGCTCATTGCTCAATGATTTCCTAGGGGAAAAGAATGGTTGGGGTATGCAGTAACAACTGGACAACTGGTGTGAATATCCCAAACAAAGGAAAATTTCATCTTCAGATGAACTACCGTTTGTTTGCATATGCACAGCCACCTGATGTTAGAAACCATCACTGCTCTCTGTTGTAAAGGGATGATGCTAAGGTCAGTGTTAGGTGACATCATGGTGGTCAGCCAGGTTTCCAAAATGTGGTCTGGCTAGGTGTCTGCATTGGGGGAGCCTCGCAGCTGCCCAATTCAGCATCCCTTTTAATATCAAGTTCGTATCCAACATAAGAGTGGTTATCAGGGGCCTGATCTTGGGGTAACAGATTGGAGCAGAGAGGGTTAAGAGGTGATATGATAGCCTTCTTTAAATATTTGGAAGGGTGTCATACTGAAGATGGAGTAAGTTCGTTTTCTGCTGCTCCAGAGAATAGGATCCAGAGTAATGGATTCAAGCTACAGGAAAGGAGATTCCACCTCAACATTAGGAAGAACTTCCTGACAGTAAGAGCTGTTCGCCAGTGAAACACACTCCCTCAGAAAGTGGTGGAGTCTCCTTCTTTGGAGGTTTTTAAACAGAGGCTGGATGGCCATCTGTTGGGAGTTCCTGCATGGCAGAATAGGGTTGGAGGACTGAATAGCCCTTGTGGTCTCTTTCAGCTCTATGATTCTATGATTCTATTCTATGGTTCTATGATTCTTATAGCAATAACATGTGTGGGTGTTTGGTACTGAACAAAGTTTTAGGAAGACCTGGAATTACACCCAGTTCCAGGACAGAACATTCACCTCTTCAGATTAATGGGGAAATGAAAATGTTTCAGAATTAATACATGGTAACCACAGAATAGTAGACACATCTATATCTCTGTTTTAAAAGATTACTGTTAAATATTATTAATGAACTTGCATCTTGAAGAAGAAAAAATCTTTGACAGGACTTATCTCAAGCTCCTTCTGCAATCAAGCCCTTTTTAGCACTGACAGAGTGCTGCTTTCTCACACCTAAATCAAACTAGACTTAAAATAGAGGTTCTACACAGCACTTTAATATAGCACTATATTTTACAGCACAGATGGAGCTGGTAAATTGAGATTGTAGTTCTTTAGGTGATTTGCAGTAAACTTACAAGTGTTCAAACTCTCAATACAGAAGAAGAATTCCCTGACAGAGAAGATCCTCACCAAAGTAGAAATCCCAGGATGCTATAGGATGGAGCTGTAGTAGTTAAAGTGGAATCAAAGTGCTATAACTGTGTTGTATATATACACACAGGTCTTTACTGCTCTACTGCTTATACTGAGCACTTTAGATTAGAATTCCCAGTCGATATCAACTCGGTTCTGATTTGTATTTGAATAAATGATCTGCAGTACAATAATATGTTTGGATTAGTATGATACATCCTGTATGGGGCTTCCTTTGAATACTATTCAGAAGCTACATCAGTTCTAGGAAAGATTCTGGAGCAGATCATTAAACAGAGAGTCTGTGAACATCTAGATGGCAATGCCATAATCACAAAAACTCAACATGGGTTTCAGAGAAACAAGTCATGCCAGACAAATCTAATCTCTTTCTTTGATAAAATTACCAGCTTGGTAGATGAAGGGAATGCTGTGGATATAGTATATCTTGATTTCAGTAAGGCCTTTGACAAGGTTTCCCATGACATTCTTGCAAACAAGCTTGTAAAATGTGGGCTAGACAAAGGAACTGTTAAATGGATCTGTAATTGGTTGACTGGCCGAACTCAAAGGGTGCTCAACAATGGCTCCTTTTCATCCTGGAGAGAAGTGACCAGTGGGGTCCCACAGGGCTCTGTCCTCGGCCCAGTGCTATTCAACATCTTTATCAATGACCTGGATGACAGAATTGGGAGCATACTTATCAAATTTGCAGATGACACCAAATTAGGGGGAATAGCTAATACCCCAGAGGACAGGATCAAGATTCAAAATGACCTGAATAGACTAGAAAGCTGGGCCAAAGCTAACAAAATGAAATTCAATACAGAGAAATGTAAGGTATTGCACTTAGGGCGGAAAAATAAAATGCACAGATATAGGATGGGTGACACCTGGCTGAATGAAACTACGTGTGAAAGGGATCTAGGAGTCCAAGTGGACCACAAGTTGAACATGAGTCAACAGTGTGATGCGGCAGCTAAAAGGGCCAATGCTATTTTGGGCTGCATTAATAGAAGTATAGTGTCTAGATCAAGAGAAGTAATAGTGCCACTGTATTCTGCTTTGGTCAGGCCCCACCTAGAATATTGTGTCCAGTTCTGGGCGCCACAATTCAGAAAGGACATTGAGAAACTGGAGTGTGTCCAAAGGAGGGCGACAAAAATGGTGAAGGGTCTGGAAACCATGCCCTATGAGGAACGACTTAGGGAGCTGGGGATGTTTAGCCTGGAGAAAAGAAGGTTAAGAGGTGATATGATAGCCCTGTTTAAATATTTGAAAGGATGTCATATTGAGGAGGGAGCAAGCTTGTTTTCTGCTGCTCCAGAGAACAGGACCCGGAACAATGGTTGCAAGATACAGGAAAAGAGATTCCACCTGAACATTAGGAAGAACTTCCTGACAGTAAGGGCTGTTCGACAGTGGACCGCACTTCCTCGGAAGGTGATAGAGTCTCCTTCCTTGGAGGCCTTTAAACAGAGGCTGGATGGCCATCTGTCAGGGGTACTTTGATTTGGATTTCCTGCATAGCAGGGGGTTGGACTGGATGGCCCTAGTGGTCTCTTCCAACTCTACGATTCTATGATTCTATGATTCTATGATCCAGAGTGCTGACTGGGGCTGTTTACAGAGAACATATAACTCCCACATTGAAATGACTTCACTGGCTATCACTTTGTTTCTAGTCACAATTCAGAGTGCAGATTTTAACCTATAAAGTCTTTACACAGCTTGGGCCAAAGCTATCCTGCATCACCCCATGTGAACCTTCTCAAATTTGATGATCCTCAGGGGAAGGGTCTCTTTCTTTCCCACCACCTTCAAGGGCAGGTTTGGTGTGGACACAGAAGGTCTAATCTGCACTGAAGAAATAATACAGTTTGACATGGCTTTAACTGCCATGGCACAATGCTAGGTACCATCTTTAATTCTATTTTAATTTCTAATTCACGTCTTTTGTTTTAACTCTTGTGTGAGATGCCTTGGGTCCATTCAGGAAAAAGGCAGGATAATAAGTACATAAATAAATAAATAGCTTTTTTTGTGGGGTTTTCAGGCTATGTGGCTGGAAGAATTTATTTCTGATGTTCTGCCAGCATTTGTGGCTGGCATGGAAGTGAGTGGTGTGTGTGTGTGTGTGTATACATACATACATACTGTATGACCCTTGGTTGAGAGGAAGTGATCTGCATGTTAATCTCTGTGTTGGTCTGTCGAAGAACGGCAAGGCCGCAGGTTATCTATTTAATTAATGATCTATTGTCCCCAGGGTCACACTGTGTGTGTGTGTGTGTGTGTGTGTGTATCCCACCCACTTCCATGCCAGCATTCTCTGAAGATGTCAGCCACAGATGCTGGCAAAACATCAGGAATAAACTCTTTCAGAATATGGCACAGAGCCTGAAAATCCCACAAAAACTATGGATTCTGATTGTGAAAGCCTTCAATTTCATAAATAAATAAATAAATAAATGGTAGGTAATTAAATTACACCTATGTTGCCAATTCCCCTGTGTTGGTGGTAGGACTGTGTGCTCCACTGAGGTAAGAGGCTATGGTGATGATGGCATTGCTGCTGGTATGGTCTCCCAGCTCACACACGTTTTTGATGAGGAGCCAGAGAAAAATGTGCCAAACAACTACTGGACAGTAGCAGTAGCGGGCACATGAGTATGAAGCTGGATCTCTAAGGCCATATTAAGATGTTCTTTTTTTAAGTGCGGCTATCAGAATAATCTTACTAATGCATTCCAGTTTCATTGTTCACGCTATTGTTTAAAATCAGAACTACATCTCTGTGTATATTTGTGAGTTCTGTTGCTCGCACTTCAGCATTGCAAATACAGGGTTACTGTGGATAGCCAAAAAGACAAATACAGTGGTCCTTCCACATTTGTTGGGGTTAGGGGTGAAGGGCCCCTGTGAATGTGGAAAAAAACACAAATTAAAAACCCCCACTATTCTTTTTACCTGAGAGAACACCTCTTTAAGAATCTCCAGGTCCTCCAGTGCAACTCTATGGTCAACATCTGCCAGAAGTTGATCCTAGAATCATACTAGAGGACTTGCAAATGCTTAGAGAAGCATTTTATCTAGGAACGTCTTGGTTCTCCAGCACAGCTCTATGATCAACTTCTAGCAGAATTGCACTGGAAGACTTAAGAGATTCCTAGAGAGAACATATTTATCAAAATCACACATAATCAAATTCACAAAGGTTAAAGCCATAGATGTGGAGGGCCAACTGTAAATGGGTCATAGAGCAGATCAGGCCTGAAATCTCTCTGGAAGCCAAGATGATAAAGTTGTGGTTGTCATACTTTGGTCACATCATGAGAAGGCACGACTCACTGGAAAAACCAATAATGCTAGGAAAGGTGGAGGGATGTAGAAAGAGATGATTACTGCATGCTAGATGGATGGACTCTATTTAGGAGGGCACGGGTATGAATTTACAGTACCTAAGCAGAGCAGTGGAGCACAGGGAGTCTTGGAGATGTCGCATCCACAGGGTCACCATGAGTCAGGATTGATCTGAAGGCAGTCAACAACAAATCTGAGCACCACCCATTAAATATGTAGTGAGTGTACAGAAAATATCCTGTTGGCAAGGTTCCTGCTTGTACCAGGCCAGCCAACAGGAGTATAATAACTAAAGGGAAAATGTGTTATGTTTGCATGCATGAGTAAATGAAGTGGAGCAGCCACAGATATGTGAAAATGATTCATGGAAAGGGCTTTGTGGGCCACCATTTTACAATGAGGCAACCTTGGAATAAGGGAACATGTGGCTACTTAAGACAAATTTGCTGCAATGCCTATAGTAGTAATATAGACAAGCCCAGCATTGCCACACATCTGGAAAATTCCGGGCCCATCCAGATTTTAAGGTAGCCCCAACTATAAAAGAACTAATATCGCACAATTGTAAACCACGTCTTTTACATTGGCAACCCTATGGTGAGAAAATACAAGATGAAACAGATAATGCTAGAGTATGAGAAGAGCAGAGGGAGAAGTATGAGTAGCACTGGGTCTGATGACATAACTCAAGCTGAAAGGACATTCAACTGCTGATATGCTCCAAGGTGAAAGAAAAATCTGAAGCTGTATAATGTATTCATTTGGAACATGAGTTGTGACAAGGATGAATCAGGAAAATTCTCAAGCCAGTTAAATAATCCAACTCTTGTGTCTCTTCTCTCTCTTATCTGCAGTCTGATGGAACTGAGACCACATTAAGGTGGTAAACATAGGCTTTTTCTGAACACAGCCCTACTTAAGACTGTTCAGATGTTCAAAGATTGCTCTACACAAAAATTTAACCTGCACTGAAAACTGGAGGTTGGGTAAAAGTATCCTGATTAGCCTTTTCCTCAGCATTACAAGTTTTTTGTATGCAATGATTTTGTTTGCAGAGCATTTTCATAGAATCATAAAATCAGAGAGTTGGAAGAGACCACAAGGGCTGTCAAGTCCAACCCCCTGCCATGCAGGAACTCACAATCAAAGCATCCCCAACAGATGGCCATACAGTCTCTGTTTGAAAAAACCCAAAGAAGACTCCACCACACTCTGAGGGAGAGTGTGTCCCATTGTTAAACAGCTCTTACTGTCAGGGTGTTCCTCCTAATGTTTAGGTGGAATCTCTTTTTCTATCGCTTGCATCTGTTGTTCTCGGTCCTATTCTCTGGAGCAGCAGAAAACAAGTTTTCTCCATCCTCAATGTGACACCCCTTCAAATACTTAAACAGGGCTATCATATCACATCTTGGTTCACAAACCCTTCTCCATTTTGGTTACCCTCCTTTGGACATGCTCCAGATTGTCACCATCCTTTTTGAACAGTGGTGCCCAAAACTGGATACAGTGACTAGCAAGACTTACTATATTATATAATACATCACCTGCAATCTTATTTATATGATTGAATACAGACATGCAGAATATAATCAGCTGTATGTGGAGAAAAAACAATCACAGACCTGTCATTTCAGTAACCTCAAGTCTACAACCCTGGTGAGGAAGATCAAACAACCATTGACCAGGCATTTCAGTTCTAAACATCACAGCCTCCCTAAGTTGTCCCTGTTTTGTATTGAGGCACCATGTCCTTCAGGCATTTGGGACAAAAGGGAGAACTTGTGGCTTTACTGACTTAAAGCACTAATACTATATGGCCTCATCTTCAGAGGATAATAGAATTCCTGAAACTGCTCTGAACTGCTACCTTAGATGCAGCTGAGTTTCCTTTTTAGCAACTGAAGGCAGAAAGTTCATTTTATATTTATTATATTTATTAATGTCTCTCACGCACACAATATGGCAGGGTCAGGGACATTAGGTTGTTTGCTCACCCTAGTTTATAACAACTGGCTTTAAATCTGGGTTGATACAGTTTTTATGATAACTGGGATTATTTTTTTTTCTTTTGCCAATACTTTTATTGATCATTTTGTCTTGCAGTTGTATGTTACCTAGAGTTTGTAACTGACTTTTAAAAATGTTTTATTGATCATCTTAGCCACTTGGGACTATCTTTAGGAAACATAAATCTGTGAAAGGTTTGCCCAGACACAGGGCTCTTAAAGCCACCTTAATGAGATAAAAGGTCACTGACAGATTATTTCTAGATGAAAAAGATTTGATTTTCCAGCAATCCAACAACAGCACAGCACTGGGAGAAACACAACATCATGCAATAAGGTCCAGCCAAAGATGACACTAACACAATATAATTTTGATATAAGAGCATTATCTAGTCCCTTCCTTACTTGATTATTGCACAGGATGATTACAAATGGAAGTTGTCTGGACCTCTGTAAAATTCTGTAATAGTACTGGAGGATAAAAACCTCCTTCCTTTTTATACCCTATTCTTGAGGCCATGCTACGGAAAACACTGCTGCGTTCGGGGAGGACCACCGCCTCCCAAAAATAGTACTCTATGGTGAACTCGCCACAGGTTAGCGTAAGAGGGGTGCCCCAAAGAAGAGATACAAGGACTCCTGAAACAACATCTCAAGCTCAGCCAAATTGATCACCAACAATGGTCTGCCCTAGCCTCACATCGGGAGGCATGGAGACAATGCACTATCCACAATGCTGCAGCCTCTTTTGAGAACTCACACCGAACGAGTCTCGAAGAGAAACGACAACGCAGAAAGAACCACAACTTGGAAGCATCACCCAAGGAGACTTTCTGCTGTGCTTTCTGTAACTGGACTTGTTTATCTCGGATCGGCCTTTTTAGTCATCAACGCGCTTTTAGAAAGCGTGGGATGAGTCCTTCCTCAATCTTTGTTAGTGAAGAAAAGCCAGCCAGCCAAAGAGAGTATCTGCCTTCAAGTCATTCCCGATATATGCTGACTCTAAGGCCATAGGGTTTTCTCAAACCACCCAAACCACTATGCCAGGCTGGCTATGTTCATACCCTCCAACATTTCACAGATGAAGACCAGCACACATTTGGCCAAACAGCACCAGAGCTTGGACAAGAGGGCCAATGTTATTAGTAAGGAATAACACACAAGCTAGGAGAGCCTGCAGCAGTTTGCTTTTTCCTGAACTGAGCCTACTGAGTAGCGCAGGAGCCAGTATGGCATAGTGGTTTGAACGTTGGACAATGATTCTGGAGACCAGGGTTCGATTTCCACTCGGCCATGAATCTCACTGGGTGACCTTGGGCAGCATGTGCTCTCAGCCTCAGGGGAAGGCAATGGCAAACCTCCTCTGAACAAACCTTGCCAAGAAAACCCCATGATAGGGTCACCTTAGGGTCCCCATAAGTTAGAAGTAACTTGAAGGCACACAACCACAACAAAAATTAAGCTTGACCATCCACAGATTTTTGTATCCATGGGTGATCTTGGTACCCAATTCCAACTGGTATCAAGAGTCCACTGTACAAAAGAAAGGTTATATAGGGCATTGTTTTTTTAAAGCAGATTTTTGTTGAATGGGGGTGTGTGTGCTTAATCCTAAGTGGCCCACTTAGGACTATGTGTGAAAAGGATCTAGTAGTCCTAGTAGACCATAAGTTGAACGTGAGTCAACAGTGTGATGCAGCAGCTAAAAAGGCCAATGCAATTTTAGGCTGCATCAATAGAAGTATAGTGTCTAGGTCCAGGGAAGTAATAGTGCCACTCTATTCTGCTTTGGTCAGGCCCCACCTGGAATACTGTGTCCAGTTCTGGGCACCACAATTCAAAAATATTGTTGACAAATTGGAGTGTGTCCAAAGGAGGGTGACTAAAATGGAGAAGGGTCTGGAAATCAATCCCTATGAGGAGCGATTGAGGGAGCCCGGAGAAGGTTAAGAAGTGAAGAAGATTCTGGTCCATGCCCTGGTGGTCTCACGACTAGATTATTGTAACCTTCTGACAGGGCTTCCTCTCTCTCATCTCCATCCTTTAATCTCTGTCCAGAACTCAGCTGCACGTATTATCGCATCCGCTTGCTGCTTTGACCATGTTTCTCCTCTTTTATCCTCCCTTCACTGCCTCCCCTTCCCCTTCCGCATTCAGTAGTAAGCTTTTGTTGTTGACGTACAAAGACCTCCACGGACTGGCCCCTCCTTACTTGTCCGAACTTCTTTCTCCTCACACTCCTTCTTGTACCCTCCGTTCTGGTAGTCAAGGTCTCCTGTCTCAGCCGAGGATTTCCACTGCTCTGTCCCGGATTCGTCCCTTCTCACTTGCTGCCCCTCACTCCTGGAACCTTCTTCCCCTCCACGCACGCCTCATCATTTCTCTAACCAGTTTCAAAACTGAGTTAAAGACTATATTATTTAGGGAAGCATTCCCAGGACTGTGCCATCTGCCCCAGGATGCCTCCTCTTAACTATGTATTCAGAAGCCGTGCCCTCCCTCCAGTCCATCTGCCTTGGTCCAGGCCCCAGAGGGAGAGAAGAACCACTGGACCCAATCCCCTTTCCCACCACCTTTCCCTTCTCCTTTTGTGTTGTCTTTTAGACTGTAAGCCTGAGGGCAGGGACGTCTAATTATAAGATTGTATGTCAGGATTTGTTCACAGTTTATTGTTTACTATTATTATTGTTGTCTTGGAATAAAAAGGGTTTTTTTTTGGTCATGATTTGTTCACAGTATATTGTTATTTTGTCCTCTCAGCCCTGGAATAAAAAAGCACTGTCCCAGCCAGGGAGGAAGGTGATGTTGTAATGTGTGTGTTTTGCATCTTCTTCAAATTCAAGTCATTCACTATTATTATTATTTGTTGTTGTTATTGTTGTTGTGTGACTTCAAGTCGTTTTTGACTCATGGCGACGCCTGAGGCGAAAGTATCATGGAGTATTTCTTGTCAGGATGTGTTCACAGTTTATTATAATTATTTTATTATTATTATTAATTTATTATTATTATTCTTGTAATGGAATAAAAGGCGCAGGCCAAGCCAAGGGGCGACGTGAGGGAAGTCAACCACCGTCGCCTCAGAACCAGAACAACACCTCCTCCATTTTGTCTCTCCATTTAATCCCCGCCCACTTTTCCTCCTCCTCCTCCTCCCCTCTCCTTCGCCGCTCAACATCCGGGGATTCTCGCGCTGCTGCTGCACCAAAACCAGGAGGGGAGGGGGGAGAGGTGAGGTGACACAGAGAGAGCCACTGCGCATGCGTGCCTACGTGCGGTCGGGAATTGGAGAAACGCCAATCTCGACTGTGGTTGGGAGGGGAGGTAGAGAGAGAGACGCTCCAGTGCGCATGCGCTCACGGCAACCTTCTACCCGAGCGAGGCAGAGAAGCAGCTTCAGTGCGCATGCGCGCTCACATCAACGTTCTGCCTCAGAGACGAGGGGCCGGGGATGGGGTTCTCCAGTGCGCATGCGCTAACATTGCGGCGCTCTTCCTCCACCCGAAAGGAGAGAGTGCGCATGCGCGCACCTTGGGTGAGGACGTTCGGCGACGTCCGGGAGCGCGCGCGTACGTACGTACGTGCATACGTCACTCAAGAATGCTGCAGCGCTACTAGCGGCGGCGTCGGGCTCGCGCCCAGGCGTGACGTCACCCTTCCCTATCCTGTGTGGGAGGGGGGACTCTCCTTTTTCTTCTGCGCATGCGCAGTCCTGGTTTTTTCTGGGCTTCTGGGCCCGCGCCTTGCCTGAGGGAATAATAATATAATATTGAGAGGAAAAGGAGAGGAAGGTGGCGGCGGCGCCTCTGCTGCTGAGGTTGGCTGTGAGGCTGAAGGAGGGAAAGGACGGAGCGAGGGAAGGAGAGATGAGCGCTCGGTCCCCGCTGAGGGACGAGGAGAAGGAGGAGGGGAAGAAGAAGGAGAAGAAGCAGCCGCCATCGTCGTCGTTTCGGTGCGAAATTTGAACAACTGTGAGGCCTCTGGTCTCCTGGCCTAGGCCTTTTTTTTCTCTTCCTCCTCTTTTTCACAGCCGGGTAAGTAACTTGCTCTTGGGGAGGAGAAAGAGGAGGAAAGGAGATAGGTTTAGCTCTTTTTTTTTTCTGTCTCAAGGCTATGGAATTCTGGGAGTTGGAGTTTGTTGTGGGCCCAGAGCGGAGCGGAGCTCCGCTCTGGGCCCCACAACATACTCCAACTCCCAGAATTCCATAGCCTTGAGACGGAAAAAAGAGTAAAAAACGGTGCCAGAATGGTTATTTCCCAGAATTCCATAGCCTTCAGGAGGAAAAGAGTCAAAAACGGTGCCAGAATGGTTATTTCCCAGAATTCCATGTCTTTCAGACCGAAAAAAGTGTTGAAATGGTTATTTCCCAGAATTCCATAGCCTTGAGACAGAAAAAGAGACAAAATCGGTGCCAGAACGGGTTATTTCCCAGAATTCCATAGCCTTCAGGAAGAAAATAAGTGTTAAAATCGGTGCCAGAACGGGTTATTTCCCAGAATTCCATACCCTTGAGCCAGGGCCAGCTCTGGGCCCCACATCATACTCCAACGCCCCTAATTCCATAGCCTTCAGCCACAAAACAAGAGTCAAAATCGGGGCCAAAATGGTTATTTCCCACAACTCCATAGCCTTGAGGTAGAAAATAGTATTAAAATCTGTGCTAGAACGGGTTATTTCCCAGAATTCCATAGCCTTGAGGCAGAAAAATAGTTAAAATTGGGGTCAAAATGGTTATTTCCTAGAATTCCATAGCCTTGAGCCAGAAAAAAGAGTTAAAATTGGGGCTAAAATGGTTATTTCCAGAATTCCATGGCCTTTGGAGAGAAAAAAGTGTCAGAACTGGGGCCAAAATGGGTAATTTCCCAGAATTCCATAGCCTTGAGCCAGAAAACAAAGAGTTAAAAGCAGGGCCAAACCGGGTTATTCTATATCTCCAGTGCGGATGCTAGACTCGTAGATCCAAAACACACACTGCAGAAATCAATCCGGTTTGAGACTGCTTTAAATGTCCTGGTTCAATACTAGGGAATCCTGGGAAGCGTAGTTTTGTGAGACATTTAAGCTTCTCAATCCCAAAATCATCATAATAATAATAGGCCACCTGGCCAATCAATCAGTCAATCAATCAATCCGTGCTACACAATTCTCGGATTTGTAGTTTTGTGAGGCATTTAAGCCTTCTCTTTCAGAGAGAGAGAGAGCGAGAGAGAGAGCTCTGGGGCCACAATAAACTACAGTTCCCAGGATTCCCTAGCACTGAGCCAAGGCAGTATAAAAGGGTTCTCAAACTGGATTATGCCTGCGGTGTGTTTTGGACCTCTGTCAGAGAGAGTTCTGGGGCCACAATTAACTACAATCCCCAAGATTTCCCTTGGGTTATTTCTGCAGTGGGTTTTGGACCCAAAACAGTACAGTTGAAAACATAGAAAGAAGTGTTAATATTAAAACAATGGAGTTGTTCCAATATCAAATGGAAAGGAGGGCGGTGTTGGGGGGGGCGGCCTAATCCTCCTCCCAGGATCCTCCTTGCTTCGCCGACAGCTGACATTTTGAAGTGGAGAAGGAGCTATGTGTGTTTGTGGTGTTATTGTGGGAATGGGATACATCACTAATTCCCAAACCCTGTCCCTTTGTGTGTGTTGTATTTCCGACTTAGGGCAAGCCTAAGGCCAACCTACGATAGGTGGGTTTTGTTTTGTTTTTTAGTCAACATTTGTTCAGGGGAGGTTCGCCATGGCCTTCCCCTGAGGCTGAGAGAGTGTGGCTTGGCCAAGGTCACCCTTGTTTTGTTCCTGAGTTGGGAATCGAACCCTGGGTCCAAGACAGACTGCAGAAATAGTCCGGTTTGAAACCACTTTAACTGCCCTGGTTTAACGCTAGAGTATTGTGAGAACTGTAGTTATGTGAGACCCATTGAGAAGAACTCTATCAGAGAGAGTTCTGGTGCCACAATAAGCTACAATTCCCAGGGATCTCTATCACTGAGCCAGGGCAGTTAAAGCGGTTTCAAACGTGATTGTCTCTGCAGTGTGTTTTTGGGCTCCAGAGTCATAGTCCAATGCTATGACACCTTTGTGACCCACCCACCCTGGCGTTGTTCAACAAAAATATTCTGATTCTTCATGGTGTGTACTTTCATTCACAGGTTCGTGTATACAGTATTCATAATTTAACATTTTTGTAAGGAAGTAGCCTTCCTCCTCTTTTTCTTCTTCCTCCTCAGGCAGAGGTTCCAAGCACCTTCCTTGCTTTTCTCTTCCCTTCCAGGACAGAAAGGTTTGGGGGGAGGAGGAAGGGATGATGGGTTTCCAAGTATCAAACCCTTGTGCAGCTCTGAGTTTCCCCTCCTGGCGGGGGGGGGGGTTCTACCCCACAGTTTAAGGACCAGTTTTAGGTATATCAATAAACCATCACAATAGTTGTGTCTAGTCCCAGCAGGATTATGATGGTTTTATCTATATATTTATATAATTATTATCAGTCTATTCAGTGATCCCCAGACTTTGGTTCTCCAGTTCCAAGATTTCCTGGCGAGATGGCTGGGGCTTCATGGAGTTGAATTCCAAAATACCTGGAGGATCAAAGTTTGGGCTATGTCAGTGGTCCCCAAACTGTGCTCCTTAAGGGATTTTGGGCTTCAGCTCCCAGAATCCCAGACTATTGGCCAACATGACAAAGGCCTCTGGGGCCTGAAGTCCGAAATTTCTTAAATGGTACAGTTTGGGGACCACTGGTCTGTGTCATCAGGGCTCTGGACACACTAACCAATCTAAAGGCCTCTGCCCCAAGGAGCTTACAGTCTGGACCTCTTCCCACACACGGTGGAAACCTCAAGGAGAGAAGATGAAGTAGGTGGCCAGGTGAGCAGTGATAGAATATGTCTTCAGTTCATTTATTTATTTCACTTATTTATTTTAAAGATTTATACCCCACCTTTCTCCCACAATGGGAGTCAGCTCCTAGTGGTGGGTTTCTTATCCCCTCCCATCTTTCTCCTTATGGATGAGGGGTGAGGAACAGAGGTGAATACTATAGAAGGCATTACATGTAGTTATTTAGGACAATTTTAGTGCTGCTAAGCCAAAGGCAAGCTGTCTTTTCCCCCCAGAAAAGTGTGAGAGAAAAAATTATATGTCTAGAACATAGTTTTAAAAAAACAACAACAATATGGCAGTTTGCAAATCTCATAGGCGTGCTTCAAAAGCATTTACTTGCAGGAAAAATCCTTTTGCCTTCAGCAGAACGTAGGGTATAGATGCTTTGAGTGTCTTGTGTATATATAGAAGGAGTTACTAAATGGGCTTGCACCTCCGTGGTTGAGATTTGATTTCTTGGTGCTCATTGTTTGTGTCAACTCAATCTGGTGGTGATGTAGGGTGAAGTCTATTTCTTTCCCTGGAGGGATGGTGGTGGTGGGTGAGGGGGCTCCTTGTCTGCCAGGATTTATTAATTATGGTTATGAGCACATACTCTATTTCTGCTGCGGAGCATTCTCCTATCATTCATGGAGAACCATTAATAAAAGCATCTATTTATAAAGCACCCCACCCTGCTGCATAATCCATTTCACTAGGTATATACTTTCAAATGTGCAATATTTATAAAGCAGTCTGCCTTACTGATTGCCTTCCTACGCACAGCAGCTATTACTGTCTCTGTGTGAGAGAGAGAGAACAAGGTGTGGGAAAGGGAAATGAATCAAAACAAAAAAAGGTTATGTAAATGTGCTGCCTCCTGTGGTATTTTGCATAGTTGAAGTGGGGTGTGAGACAGCATGTTTCTGAGGGCTGTACCACTGCCCTTTGAAATAAAAAAGTTAATTAGGTGTATTTTTTTTCAAGTGCACTTGTATAATACAATGATTCTGTGGTTGCATATTTTTGTTAAGGGTTTTTATCTGTTGCATGCTAAAAAGAATTCCAGATTCTGCACTGAGAGAAGAATAATAAGCAGATTTAACATATTCGTTTTATTTTGTGTTTATTACTTGTGATAGCTGTGGAGCAGGGTAAAATATTATATATAATGCTGAATCCCTGACCTCTGGAAATTATAATGAGCCTTCTTATTTCCAGATTTCATTAGACACTGTACACACAATGTCTAATGGCCTTAACTGGTTAAAATTTGTTTTGGGAAATACATATGAAATAAAAGCTGTGATTGTCTTAATGCTGAGGTTTGGCTCCGCATGCACATTATATTATTTAATTTTATTTTTATGCTGTCTTTCTTCTCAAAAAGGACCCAAGTCAGCTCATGAGATAAAAAACCCCACCCTTTTGTATTCCTACATTGTGTTTACAGAGTATGCATACCTCTAGTGCTGATAGTTTCAAATGGATTTATATAATTTGGGATAACCGGGTGAGTTTTGAAAGCACAGTTTTCGGCCTAGGGTTGAGTTTAATGACTGACAGCAACAAGCTGCAGTGTTATTTTGTTGTAATTATTGTCTTGTTTTGAGGGAATGCTTCTGTGTTTACATGATGGAATTGCATCTGTACTGAGGAATTGCTCTGTAATTTTTTTTAATGGTTTTGTTTTCAAAAAAGGTATCTTGGAACATGCTGAACAGCTTGTATAATATTCTAGTCTTCAGGAGAGTGACATTTCCTTCCTACATTTATCAGTAGATCAGTTTTAATTTATTTTTTTATTTTTGCTATAGAAGTAGCAATCTAAATACTGTATGACCCAGCAAAATTTTTCTTCAGTTTGCAGTCAGGTTACTGCATTGTCTGCTTTGTCAAAGTTAAAGAGTGAATTTAGGCCTTTAGTACTCTCCAACGTTGGCTGCCCAGAGCCCTGAAAGAAGAAGGGATCAAGAGAATCAGTCAATTGTATTTTTTCCCTAGTTAATAAAGCTGTAAATAGGACAAGTGAGCAATTGGAAGCCTGATCTGGAAAAAAAAAATGGTGAATATGTGGATATAGTGTAGCCAGGTAATCTTCCTCTGGGACTCTGCTTTCTTTCAAGATGGGTGGAATATTTATACATATGGATGACAGCTCAAGACTAATTCTAAACATGGCAAAATAGTTTTAGAGCTGACTCTCATCAGACTGCTTTCCACCCACTGGAACCAGACCTACTGCCTTTAACGCAGGATCCCATGAAGCAGACTTTGCTGCTTCCATTTTAAAACTTTTATGCTTCTCTCGCCATATTAAGAAATTATTTGGCAGTCAAATCTTGTTGATTTTTCCTTAGTATAATTTTAGGATTGGGGTACTAAATGAGAAATACTTTTCATGTTTTTATTGACTCTGGTTGAAAACACACTGCAGAAACCCCTTTAACTGCCCTGGCTCAGTGCTAGGGGATCCTGGGAATTGTAGTTTATTTTGGCACCAGAGCTCTGACAGAGAAGGCTAAATGTCGCACAAAACTATAGTTCCCATAATTCCCTAGCATTGAACCAGGACAGTTAAAGCAGTCTCAAATTGGATTATTTCTCCAGTTTGTTTTGGACCTCTGTAAAGCAGGAGGATTTTCCCATTTTGTAGTTGAAGAACTAGGTTAAAGAGCTGGTGCTTCATTGAAGGCCTGAGAAGCACTATGGACTCAGTTCTCTCAGGACAAAGACAACTCTAGCTATAGTTTTTAACTGTTGTTAGAACTTTGTCTTCGTTGATCCTGTCAGTCATCCTTTCAGATGAGTTAACGTTTTACTGTCCATTCACCTGCTTGTAACTTTGTTGTGTTTAAAATGTCTAGTTGGTCTTGTTAGTCTGCTGCAACAAAACAAAGACGTGTAGCAATTTAACAGCCAACATCAGTAGGTCCAGTCAGCTTCTTGCTTAGAGTAAAAAGGGCATGGCCCAAGTCAGTAGCTATTGCAGTCTGCTCTTAACAGCCCTGTCATTATTCACACTGGAATACTACAAAAATATACAGTTGGCTCTCTACATTTGCGGCTTTGACTTTTGCAGATTTGATTATTTGAGGTTTTGCTTAATATGTTCTCTCTAGGAATCTCTTAAGTCCTATCGCGTTGTGCTGGAGAACCTAGAAGTTCCTAGAGAAAGTTCTCTGGGTGTTTGTAGGTCTTCCAGCAGGATTCTGTGATCAACTTCTGGCAGATGTTGACCATAGAGGTGCACTGGAGGACATGGAGATTTCTTGAGAGGTGTTCCCTTAGATTAAAAAAATCATGTTTTGTTATTTGCGTTTTTTTCCACCTTCACGGAGATCCTTCACCCCTAACCCCAGCGAATGTGGAGGGACCACTGCATGTGGTCAGAGTAGAATTATGAGTCTGGAAAATCAGTAGGCAAATGGATCTAGTAGAACTTTTGAGACTAATGTAAAGAAAGAAGCTGGTAGCATGAGCTTTCATAGGCTGGAGCTTGCTTCCTCCTATGCATGTAGTAGAGTGGAAAGTCCAGTGTCAGAACTATATAGCTGTGAGAATGTCCATAGGAATGCAGAACTTGGTTAGTGTGGAGATTATGTGACAAGTTCAGTTTTAACAGTAGTCTTTAAGGGAACAAGGCAGGAGGAAGGATGTTGCCTAAAGCCAGTGTGATTAAACATATTACGTGTAAAGTGAACTGTATGAGGCAAAGCCTTGTATGTTCCAGAACATATAACTTATACAGTTGGCCCTCCTCATCCGTGGATTTTTTATCCACAGATTCAAGCAACCACAGCTTGAAAATACTCCAAATATTTATAAATTCTAAACAGCAAACCTTGATTTTGTCATTCTGTATAAGGGGCACTATTTGGCTATACTGTCATCTTTAATGGGATTTGAGTATACACAAATTTTGATATCCGTGTGTGTGTGTGTGTGTGTGTGTATCCTGAAACCAAACCCCAGTGAATAGCAAGAACCCACTCTGTGTTCCATAATGTGGAAAGCACCAGCCTGTAAACATGTCCCCAACCTCTTTTGGGAAGACTTATTTGGACTTATCGGAACCAAAAATGGCTGGAACTTAGTACCTGCTTTTCTTTTGTCTGTTGCTGTGTGTAGTGGGGTGAAGGGAGAAGACAGAACAGATGTAGAGTGAGTAGGAAAACTAGTTCTGCTCTGAGCTTTGGTTTCTAAGCTTGCAAAAAGAGCTTCTCTGATTTAGTAATTAGCAAATGTACAGGCATAATTTAAATACTAAGTATTTGTCAGATAGTTGGTATTAATGTTTTGCAGAACTTTTAACAGGAACTTAATAAACATACATTCTAAACTCTGGTGGGTGGGCACATGTTTTATCTGTAGAAGGTCTTAGGTTTGGTTCTTGTCACTTGCATTGAAATGTTGAGGTTGTAAAGAGTGGAAAACCCCTAACTAAGAGACTTGGCAAACTTATTATGCTGAACTGTACTGGGCTAGATGCACCAGAGGTCTGAATTTGGACAATAGCAAGGTTCATATGCCATAGCCAAAACAGTGATATATTTAAAGATGAGTTTTGGAAACATCAGCTTTAAACATAAACATCTGTATTAACATGTGCAGCGTTCTAGATTAGATGCCATACCAGGATTGGGGAGATGCACTGTCAGATCTTCCTTCCAAAATGTATTTGGTGACTAGAGACAAATTACTGGCCACACTGACATAACACTAAACTATGGAATGACCCTAGCATTTTCTTGCTCCCACCTCTTTCCACATTGCTTGGAAGAGAAGTTCAGAAGCGGTTGCTTTCCTTAAATTCAGCTACTGTAACTGTTCTTGGCGTACTGGTATTTTGGTCTAACAGGAACTCTGGTTAATTTCAAAACCAGCCACCTTCATAGCACAAGTTACAGAAAGGCTGACTGAAATGAATCATAGTAATAAACCATGATCCCTGATTTGTACAAGTGAAAGCTAAACCTTCAAAACCCTTCCATCAGTCCTTTCTGGCTAATTCTGTCATTTGTGTTCCATCATAAGAGATTATGGAAGCTGCAGTACAAAAACAGCTTGAGGGCCAAAGTTACCTGTGACACCACAACATGAACTTTTTGTGAGTGGATATAAAAATGCTTTAGAAAAAGCATTTGGGGAAATTGTTATTGTTACATGCCTTCTGACTTGTGGTGACCCTAAGGTAAGCCTATCATAGAGTTTTCTTGGCAAGTTTCTTCAGAGGGAGTTTGCCATTGCTGTTCTCTGAGGCTGAGAGAGTGTAACTTGCCCAGTGGGCTTCCATGATTGAGTTGGGATTCGAACCCTGGTTTTCTAGTGTCCTAGTCCAATGGCCAAACTATTACCTGCTTTTAAATGAAATGTGCACCCCACAGTTCTGCAAGCCTGAAGTGCAAGGATTCCTCAGTTTAGCTTCCATCTATACAAATGTAGTCTCGGCTTCATAGAATACTTGACTGAAGTGAGATAGGTGGTCATTGGTGTAAAGTTCATCTCTGAAGTGTAGTAGAATCATAGAGTTGTTAGAGACCCCAAGGGCCATCCACTCCAACAAAGCACTCCCAACAAATGGCCATCTGGTCTCTTTTTTAAAACCTCCAAAGAAGGAGCCTCCACTACACTCCCAAGCTAATGCATTCCTCTGTCGAACAGCTCTTACCATCAGTTCTTCCTAATGTTTAGGTGGATTCTCTTTTCCTGTAGTCTGAATAGTAGTTAGTATTAAACATGATGCTTTAGTTCATAGTTTATTTCATTTTTAAAAACCAAAGGAAGTTATCCACACTGATCCCTGGTAATGTGACTGTAAGCTAAATTTCAGCTGCCAAGTATTGAAACTTTTAACCAAAGTTTTATTAAAAACTAATATTGAACAGTCTAAATTTTGAATACAGCAATAGCTTTTGGATGGAATGGTTTGGGCAAATGGTGCTCTGTTTCTTTCCAATCTGTCTGCATTTAAAATCAGACATACAGTGAGCATGGTGTATTGACACGAGAAACATTCAGATGATCTAACTGTATTAAAACACTTCCATTCCAGATGGTTCCACAGGGAGAAACATGTTTATATTGCTTCTTCTGTTAAAATGAACGGAACTTGTGGTCTCTATGACCAACTCTATGATTCTGTGAAATACGTAATTTTGGTTGTTGTTGTTGTTAACTGCTCTTGAGTCATCCCCAACTCATGGCGAACCTGTGGACGAGATTAAGTCTTGTATGTTGATGCCTATGAACCTACAAGATGCTCTCTGATTGAGTCTATCCACTCGGCATGCAGTCTCCCTCTCTTTCTACTGCTCTCCCCCTTCCCTAACATTATTGTTTTTCTAATGTGTCTTGCTTTTTCATGCTGTGACTAAAGTACGAGAATCTTAATTTGGTCATCTTGGCTTCCAGGGAAGTTTCTGGCTTTTTCTCCTCAAGAACCCACTTGTTTGTCATTTTGGCTGTCCCTGGTATCCTCGGCACTCTTCTCCAGCACCACATCTCAGAAGAGTTGCCAGTAATTTCCCTCTTGCCTGCTTTCTTCACTGTCCAGCTCTTGCATCTGTGCATGGTGTTGGGGAATACAGTGGATAGGACAATTCTAACTTTAATGCTCAGTTGAATATCTTTGCACTTTAGTTCTCTGCCCTTCCCCATTCCTAGTCTTCTTCTGGTTTCTTGATTGCAGTCTCTATTCTGGTCAGTATTTGATCCGAGGGAAATCTTTAACTGTTTTGATTTCCTCATTGACTTGGTTGAATTTATGTAGTTCCTCTGTAGTCGTTATTGTTGTTTTATTCATGTTCAGCATTAAACCTGCCTTTGCACTTTCTTTTTTTAACCTTCTTTAGTACTTGTTCCAAATCTAAGACATTTTCTGCTACCGTAGTAGTATGGTGTCAGCTGATCAAATGTGTTGGGCATCCCCAAGTCTTTAAGTACTGTCCATAGTTTTGCTAAACTTTTCCTAGCACCTCTTCTTTTCCTGAACCCTACTTGTTGCTCTGGGATTTCTCTTTCCATATTGGAATCTGTGCTGCATAATTTTTAGCATAATTTTTCTTGAATGCAAAGTTAATGCTATGGGCCTATAGTTGCTGCAGTCTTTTGTGTCTCCTTTTTTGTTGATGGGGATGTATAATGATAGTTTCCAGTCTGTTGGCCACCATATTGTTTTCCTTATTTCTTGGCATATTTTTGTTAGTACTTGGGTTAATTCTGTCTGTGTGCATTGTAGCAATTCAATTGGAATATCATCTACCGTGTTTCCCCAAAATAAGTCTTATATTAATTTTTGCTCCCAAAGAGCTGCTAATTTTAAGGGGTGGGAGGTTGGTTAGTGGGTTATTGGAATTGTTTTATTCTGTAATATTATTATTATTATTATTGCTCCCAAAGATGTGCTAGGTCTTCTTTTCAGGGGATGTCTTACTTTTCCATGAAGAAGAATTCACATTTATTGTTGGAAAAAAACACCCCAAAACATTTATTATGTATACTGTATATATATTTATATACAAAAACTTTTCTGGGTCTTATTTTCAGGAGATGCTTTATATTTGGCTATTCAGCAAAACCTCTACTAGGTCTTATTTCCAGAGGATGTTTTATTTTCAGGGAAACAGGGTATTCCCAGTGATTTATTTTTCCCAGTTTCTCTTATTACAGATGCCACCTCACGTCTTGGAATATTTACTACAATATATTGGTGTTGGACTGCATCTGTGATCCTAAGCACTTTTATATTAATTAGCTGTAGAATTTTATTGTCCTGTCACACCTACAGTACATTATTTTAGAAAATGATTGCAATCACATATTTTTGCTTTGTTCACAATGTTGTGTGTCTTAATTTGGATGTAGAACACTGATTGCTGATTAAGTAACACAGCCAGAGGTCCACCAATTGGTCCTCACCTTCTAGTGTGATGGTAAGCCCTCTGCCTTCTCTCATGCTGCAGTGAGGAATTATCCCTATGATCTCTGCTTAGCTGTGTGCCACTTTAGAACTCTGAATGTTGACAGGCTGCATTTGATAAAGATGACTGATACAACTTTGCCAACCAATCTCCATACTCTGGTAGTTTTAAGTAAACTTACTTGCTGGCAGTAAGCGTTGCATTCCAGGCTGTGCCTTTATTTGTGCAGATTGCATTGTTGTTACTACTGTTTTCAAAAATGCTAGAGCTGTGAGCCTGTATTTTCAAGCATGTGTCCCACTGAATGTGTTTAGGATTGAAGTGTGAATTGGTTCTAATCCAGGTATTACAGTTTAATTGGTTTATTGTTAGATTCTAGGGCGTTGTAAAGTTGTGTGAGTGTTTTTTAAAAATAAAATGGATTTAAAATTAGATTAGTTTTTTAAAAGTACACTGCATTTAAAGTGGAACATCTATAATGCATAATTATAGATACTGTACTTATGCATTGCTGTATTGATATTGTATGTACTATTGTATTTACAAGTTTAGTTGTAGTTTATGTATTTGTATTTCTTCTTCTTTTTTATGTGTTACTGAAGTAAAATTAATAAAAATTTAACACAAAAATAAAAATAAAATAAAGTGGAACATTAATTTGCAGAAAAGTGGGCAGAGTTCATATTTCTTATGTATGTCAGTCAGACATGACTGATGCAGCCTGGTAAGAAATCAAGACAATGATGCAAAAGTAGAACTGTGTTAAGATTTTTATTGTTCATTTTGGTATTGTATAACATACAAGTAATCTATCCATATGTCATGCTGATGGTTGAAATTATAAGCAATTTATCCATATATGATGTTGATTATGGAAGTACAGTACTGTACTCTAGCTGAATAAGGAAGGGCAGAAAGTATTCTGCACCCAGACCTGTAGCATGTGTATGGGTTACTGGCTACTTTATTATTAACTTGTGGGGGAGTAGCACATAACATTTGAGTCAGCTGTTCATCCAATTTAACTGGAAGTTAGATTTTGCCACTTCAAAATTTGTGAAAGTCGCTGATTTATGATTTTAGTGTTAGCATTGTGGGTTCTGAGGTAGTGAATACAGGACTCAGAGAATGTGCTCCAGTATTTGTAAATTGCCCTCATGGAATTAGGGAAACTGTGTTCTCTTTATAATAGATTTGTTCATAATCTGTTTTATTTATATTGATGTTTAAGTTAATGCTATTTATTAATTCACATACTATTACTGTTTTCTAATGGGGAAATAGGGCTGGGAGAAAAGGGAGGATATACCAGTAAATACAGAAATTGACTTTTGTGTCGGTCCCGAAAAATCACTGTATATATCTAGAATTATTCCTTCAGTTGTTTAAAATGCACTCTTTAGGTGTATAGCATAACATTGTATGCCCCAGTTTGACAAAACTTTGGGGTGCTCTTTGTTCCAGTAGTTACTGCAATCCAGCTAACAGGCAGTGTTTTGAGTGAAGTAAATTTTTGATATACCATAGCCACAAACTGAAAGAGAATGTCCTTTTAGATTTGTAAGGAGTGGTATGGGATTTTTGAGTAGGTAATATAGGGTTTCAATAAGTTGGAAATGACCTGAAGGCACACAAAAACAGCAACAGCTAGCAACTAAATAGGCATCATTTTTGAAACCCTTTAAGAAGTAATGAAGAAGAGGTTGATTTCTTTCATACAGTGACCACACTGTATATTATGCTTTAGCACGGAATAGGTAAAAAGATCAAACTTTCCAAAAGCTTACCTTCAATAGTAACAAGAGTGACCAGTTGACTGTATTCTAATTGTATTCTAAACACTTGTTCCTGGAGGTTTTGTATTTAATGAAACAGATTAGCAATGTATAACAATCATAATAAAATTAGCAACAATGAAATTGATGATGTCCATGAGGTTTTTAGTATCGATTGTGATATTAGGTGAGGTATCATACAGTCAACCAGATTTGTTTCCATAAATGTCCTTTTCACCTGCTTTGTTACCAAGCTACAGGAAAAGAGATTCCACCTCAACATTAGGGCTGTTCAACAGTGGAACACACTCCCTTGGAGGGTGATGGAGTCTCCTTCCTTAGAGGTCTTTAAACAGAGGCTGGATGGCCATCTGTCAGGGACGCTTTGATGGAGAGTTCCTGCATGGCAGGGGGTTGGACTGGATGGACCTTGTGGTGTCTTCCAACTCTGTGATTCTATGATTCTATGAATTTGTTGAATGTAGACATAATGAGTTGGATCCTCATGCTGTTGCCGAGGACCCACCATGTGTCTCCAGGACATTTCAGAGGGTGAAGAGGAATGGGTTGGTGGTAGCGACCCTGCTGTCTTAATCACATGATAATAAAACTAATCATAGAAGCATAGAGTTGAAAGAGACTACAAGGGCCATCCAGTCCAACCTCTTGCCATGCAAGAAGACAGAAACAGTGCACTCCCAACAAATGGTCATCTAGCCTCTGTTTAAAAACCTCTAAAGAAGGAGACTCCATCACACTCTGAGACAGTGTATTCTATTGTTGAACAGCTCTTACCATCAGGATGTTCTTCATGTTTTAGGTGGAATTTCTTCTCTTTTTGTTTGAATTCATTGCTCTGTTGTCCTAGTATCTGGAGCAGCAGAAAACAAGCTTGCTCCATGTTCAATATGACATACCTTCAGATATTTAAATATGACTATCATGTCAACTTTTAACCTTCACTCTTCTCCAGGCTAAACATACCCAGCTCCCTAAAATGCTCTTCAGTGGGCCCAGGGCAGAACCCTATAGCACCCTGTTGAAGTCACTGCTCTTCAGTATGAGGAGGAGCCATTGCTAAGCAATTAAAAATCCACCTAACAGCATTGTGTTGTCCACATTTTACTAGCTTTTTTGCAATAATATCATGGGAGGCCTTGTCAAAGGTCTTACTGAAATCATGATATGCTATATTTTTAGATTGTAAGCCTGAAGGCAGGGAACTGTCTAATAAAAAAAATGTGAGCTGCTTTGAGAGCCTTTGTTGCTGAAAAGCGGGGTATAAATACTTGAAATAAACAAACAAACAAATATATCCACAGCATTCCCTTCATCTACCAAGCTTGTAACTCTTATCTAAACAAACCACATTTGGAAAACTTATTTGGACAATTCTGATTAAGGTTTTCACATTTTTACATTTCATAAATATGCATAATAGTACAACTTATAGTGCAGCATTTTATGTTGCTAGTGCAGTAAAGTAACCTTGAGTTTGATATGAATGTAAGTTGCATGTGTTTCAGTTTTCTCAAATTTCATTTTCTCAACCTGTAGAAATGTTTTCATTCATGGATTCAAGTCTAGAGAAATTCTGCCTCCCTAGTGACCTACAAAAGCCTAAACCCTGTTGTTAGTCCTTCAAAGCTGTGGAATCTACCTACATATTGACTCACCATTAGTTTGAATAGGCCTATTCCAGTTGGTAGTAAACAACAGGATGTCAGTCCTTGTTTCATCTTTATTGTATTGGGTATATTGTGTAAAGTTTCTGGATAACTTTTCTTTTTTTATCATACAGTGAGCAGTGTAATAGTGATACAAACTTTTCACATCCTGCATCGCATATGATATAAAAGATTTGCAGGGCTGAGGAGTAAGAGGTTTTTACAGGAGTAGAAGTTTTATATTATACTATACATGCAAACATCAAAAAAAAATATTATATTGCACTGGGGAAGGGACTGAGAGGCAAAGAGAGACACTTACACACACCCATACACTCACATCAGCCTCGTGAAGCAACTGGGGCTTTCCCCCAGGGTTGGGGAGTAGGAGTAAAGCAGTAAGAAGTTTTTACAGAAGTAGGAGTAACATTAAGAAAAATATATGTAGTATGGCGGTAGGAGAATGGGCCAGAGTTTAAAGGGAAGACGAGATCGATACTTAATATCTATCTCTTCTTCCAGCCCTTCTCCTAACCAAAGGGACCTGAGGGTCACTCCAACCGTACCACAAACCCTGTCTCTGCTCCTGTGCAATGCCAGGTCCATTAAAAACAAGACCCACATTCTTCACGATCTGATCGAGGATAACAACTGTGACCTGGCATGCATTACCGAGACCTGGCTGGGGCCTGAAGGGGATGCTGTGTGGGCTCAGGTCCTCCCTTCCGGGTACTCGGTGAAGGACCAGAGCAGGTTAGGTGGGCGGGGGGGGGGTGTTGCCTTGGTGCATAAAAACACCTTGTCTCTAACCAGGAACCAGGTTCGTCAGACTACCTATATCGAGTGTATTTACCTGACCCTGAAGGCTAGAGAGAGTCTAGGGATTCTGTTGGTCTACCGGCCACCCCATGCGCTAACAGACTCCCTTAACGAGCTGACACAGTTGGTCTCAGAGCTGGTGTTGGAGTCCCCCAGGCTTCTAGTCCTGGGAGACTTCAACATCCCCTTCACGGCCAACACAGTTCCATCCGGTGCAGCTCGGGAATTCATGGATACCATGACAGCCATGGGCCTGTCTCAGCTAGTTACGGGTCCTACGCATTTTGCGGGGAATACTCTTGATTTGGTTTTCTGTACGGGCATGGAAACTCCGTGGGCGGAAATTACTAATATTTCTGCCCTGTCATGGACGGATCATTTCCTGGTGGAAGCAAGCATCAAGGCATCGACCCAGATCCCCTCCGGGGGTGGCGGACCTATTAGAATGGTCCACCCTCGAAGGCTGACGGAACCTGATAGGTTCCAAGAAGCCCTAGAGGGATATATGGTTGGAAGTGACGGCGACACTGTTGACGCCCTAGTTAACACCTGGGATACGGATCTCTCTAGGGCTATACACAGCATCGCTCCCAAGCGCCCTCTCAGGCCTGCTTCTAAAAAGAAGCCCTGGTATACCGAAGATCTCCGGGCCAAGACGCGGGTTCTGCGACGGCTAGAGCACGCCTGGCGGAAACACCAGCGTTTATCCAACAAGGCTCTCCTAGACCATCTTTTGAAGGACTATGGAGAGGCGATACAAGCAGCTAAGAACTCGTTCTATGCTGCTCGTGTCGCGTCCGCGGAGTCGCGTCCAGCAGAGTTGTTCAGGGTAGTGAGGTTGCTATCTCAGCTCCCTCCTGCCCCGAACCAGATCCTTGAACCCACCAAGGCCTGCTGTGACCAATTTAACAACTTCTTCGCGGATAAAATCTCTCGGATAAACGAAGGTCTGGACGCCAGGGTTGAAACAGAAACCAGAATAGAGGCATCCAGAGCTTCCGTGGACTCGGTTGTACTGGATCAGTTTGAGTCTGTCAGTACCGAGGATGTGGACAAGATCCTTAGAAGTGTTCGGAAGACAACCTGCTCTCTTGATCCCTGCCCCTCGTGGCTAGTGGCACAGGGGGGACCGGTTGTAACTCAACTGTTACACCGGATCATCAATTCATCGCTGAGGGATGGGCAGTTTCCAGACATCCTTAAATTGGCCATAATAAAACGCATACTCAAAAAGCCCTCCCTCGACCCCCTGATTCACAACAATTATTGACCAGTTTCGCTACTGCCATTCTTGGGGAAGGTGATCGAGAGGGCGGTTGCAATCCAGCTTCAATCGATCTTGGATGAAACGGATTTTCTAGATCCATTTCAAACCGGTTTCCGGGCGGGCTACGGGGTTGAGACAGCCCTGGTCGCCCTGGTCGATGATCTCTGTCTGGGCATCGACAGGGGTAGCGTGTCCCTGTTGGTGCTCTTGGACATCTCAGCGGCTTTCGATACCATCGACCATGGTATCCTTCTGGAGCACCTGGCAGAGGTGGGAATCGGGGGCACTGCGCTCCAGTGGTTCCGGTCCTACCTCGGGGAGGTTCCAGATGGTGCAGCTGGGGGACGTGTGCTCCGACAAGAGGGCTCTCACTTCTGGGGTCCCTCAAGGGGACCATTCTGTCCCCCATGCTCTTTAACATTTACATGAAACCGCTGGGAGAGATCATTCGGAGGCATGGGGCGCGGGGTTATCAGTACGCTGATGACACCCAAATAGTTTTCTCTATGTCTCCGACTGATGCAGTGACCAGGGATGGCGTCGCTCCTCTCGTGGCCTGTCTAGA
Organism: Urosaurus nigricauda; assembly: GCA_034509955.1. NCBI lineage: Eukaryota > Metazoa > Chordata > Lepidosauria > Squamata > Phrynosomatidae > Urosaurus > Urosaurus nigricauda. Next base: position 11,253,304 of record JAOEGL010000001.1, read on the forward strand.
ATCGGTAATGGACTGGATGAGGGAAAACAGACTCAGTCTGAATCCAGAGAAAACGGAAGTACTCGTGATAGGTTCCCCAGGTCCGGGTATGGAGGTGGTTCCACCTGTCCTGAACGGGGTCATGCTCCCCTTAAAGGACACTGTACGCAGTCTGGGGGTGCTCCTTGACTCGTCGCTCCATCTAACTTCCCAGGTGGATGCGACAGTCAGGAGCACCTGTTACCAGCTTCGGCTGATACTCCAGCTGCGTCCCTACCTGGACCGGGGGGACCTTGAAACCGTAGTACATGCTCTGGTAACCTCTCGGTTGGATTTCTGCAACGCGCTCTACATGGGGCAGCCTTTGTATCACACTCAGAAGCTGCAATTAGTGCAAAATATGGCAGAACGGGTGGTCACTGGTGCTCCCAGGGCCGCCCATATAACACCAATCTTGAAAGACCTCCATTGGCTGCCGATTCGCTTCCGGGCTCAGTACAAAGTGCTGGTCATTACCTATAAAGCCCTATATGGCTTGGGCCCAGAGTACCTGAAGGACCGTCTCTCCCCATATAATCCGCCCCGCACACTAAGATCTACTGGACAGCGGCTATTGAGAGTTCCGGAGGCTAGATTAGTGAGTACAACGAAGAGGGCGTTAGAATCATAGAGTTGGAAGAGACCACAAGGGCCATCCAGTCCAACCCCCTGCCATGCAGGAACTCCGAATCATAGCATCCCCGACAGATGGCCATCCAGCCTCTGCTTAAAGACCTCCAAGGATGGAGACTCCACTACACTTCGAGGGAGTGTGTTCCACCGTCGAACAGCCCTTACTGTCAGGAAGTTCCTCCTAATGTTGAGGTGGAATCTCTTTTCCTGCAGCTTGCATCCATTGTTCCGCGTTCTAGTCTCTGCAGCAGCAGAAAACAAGATTGCTCCCTCTTCAATATGACATCCCTTCAAATATTTGAACAGGGCTATCATATCACCTCTTAACCTTCTCTTCTCCAGGCTAAATATCCCCAGCTCTTTAAGTCGTTCCTCATAGGGCCTGGTTTCCAGACCCTTCACCATCTTAGTTGCCCTCCTTTGGACCTGCTCCAGTTTCTCCACATCCTTTTTGAATTGTGGTGCCCAGAACTGGACACAGTATTCCAGGTGGGGCCTGACCAAAGCAGAATAGAGCGGCACTATTACTTCCCTTGATCTAGACGCTACACTTCTGTTGATGCAGCCTAAAATAGCATTGGCCTTTTTAGCTGCCGCATCGCACTGTTGACTCATTTTCAACTTGTGGTCTACTTGGACTCCTAGATCCCTTTCACACGTAGTTTCATTCAGCCAGATGTCCCCCATCCTATATCTGTGCATTTCATTTTTGCGTCCTAAGTGCAGTACCTTACATTTCTCCGCATTGAATTTCATTTTGTTAGAGTTGGCCCAGCTTTCTAGTCTATTCAGGTCATTTTGAATTTCAATCCTATCTTCTGGAGTATTGGCTACTCCTCCTAATTTGGTGTCATCTGCAAATTTGATAAGTATGCCCCCAATTCTGTCATCCAAGTCATTAATAAAGATATTGAATAGCACTGGGCCAAGTACAGAACCCTATGGGACCCCACTGGTCACTTCTCTCCAGGTTGAAAGGAGCCATTGTTGAGCACCCTTTGAGTTCGGCCAGTCAACCAATTACAAATCCATGTAACGGTTACCTTGTCTAGCCCACATTTTACAAGCTTGCTTGCAAGAATGTCATGGGGAACCTTGTCAAAGGCCTTACTGAAATCAAGATATACTATATCCACAGCATTCCCTTCATCTACCAAACTGGTAATTTTATCAAAAAAAGAGATCAGATTTGTCTGGCAAGACTTGTTTCTCTGAAACCCGTGTTGGCTTTTTGTGATTATGGCATTCCCTGCTAAATGTTCACAGACTCTCTGCTTAATGATCTGCTCTAGAATCTTTCCTGGAATTGATGTCAGACTAACTGGACGATAATTGTTGGGATCTTCTTTTTTTCCCTCTTTGAAGATGGGGACAACGTTTGCCCTCCTCCAGTCTGCTGGGACTTCTCCTGTTCTCCAGGAGTTCTCAAAAATTATTGCTAATGGCTCTGATACTACATTTGCCAGTTCTTTTAATACCCTTGGATGTAGTTCATCTGGTCCTGGAGACTTATATTCATTTAGGTTAACCAAGTATTCCTGTACTATCTCTTTACTTATTCTGTGCTGAAATTCCCCTATTCTGTCTTCTTCCCCATTATCCTTAGGTTGAGCACCCTTTGCCTTTTCTGAGAAGACTGAAGCAAAGAAGTCATTGAGTAATTCTGCCTTTTCTCTGTCCCCTGTTAGCATTTTGCCATCTTCTGCATGCAGTGGCCCTACTGTTTCCTTCTTCTTCCTTTTGCTGCGGACATACCCAAAAAAGCCCTTTTTATTGTTCTTAACCTCTCTAGCAAGCCTGAGTTCATTCTGCGCTTTAGCTTTTCTGACTTTATCCCTACACATGCTTGCTATTTGTTTGAATTCCTCTTTGGTGATTTCCCCACTTTTCCATTTCTTATACATGTTCCGTTTAAAACTTAGCTCAGTTGAAAGTTCCTTAGTCATCCATCCTGACTTCTTGAGATATCTTCCATTTTTCTTCCTCATTGGAACTGTTTGAAATTGCGCCTTCAGTATCTCCTTTTTGAGAAACTCCCATCCGTCTTGAACTCCCTTCTCTTTTAGTTTTCCTGACCATGGGATCACCCCCAGTATTTCTCTAAGTTTATTGAAGTCAGCTCTCCTAAAGTCTAGAGTGCGTGTCTGACTATGCCTGGCTTCTCCTTTCTGCTGTATAACAAACTCCAGGAGAACATGGTCACTTCCACCTAAGGATCCAACCACTTGCACTCCATTGACTAGGTCATCCCTGTTGGTTAAGATCAGATCTAAAATAGCTGATCCCCTTGTTGCCTCTTCCACCTTTTGGACAATGAAATTGTCTTCCAGGCAAGTGAGGAATTTGCTAGACCTTGAGGATTTGGCTGAGTTTGACTTCCAGCAAATATCCGGATAGTTGAAGTCCCCCATCACTACTACATCTCTCCTTTCTGAGTGTGTGGTCATCTGTCCTAGAAAGGCATCATCCAGTTCCTCCGTCTGACTTGGAGGTCTGTAGTAGACTCCCACAGTAACATCCCTGTTGTTTCCCTCTCCTTTAATTTTTATCCAGATGCTCTCCACCTGGCTTCCAGTACTGATGTCCTGGATCTCTTCACTGGTGTAAATATCCCTGACATATAATGCTATTCCTCCTCCTTTCCTGTTTCCATCTCTGCCCCTTGCCTCTGGAACTCTCTGCCTACTGAGCTCCGCTTGTCCCCCACCCTCAACCAATTTAGGAAGGATTTAAAGACTTACCTGTTCAAGCAGGCATATTCTTGAATGTACTTTTTTTGTAATCTGCCTTGTCAGCAACCCGCATACTGTAATGCCATCGCACTTTGCATGGGGGATATTGTTTTTAAAGTTTTTATTGTATTTGATCTGTTTTTAACCTATATGTACTCTGATGTTTTAATGTTTTTATATGTTGTACACCGCCCTGATCTCTGGAAGGGCGGTATAGAAATAAATTTATTATTATTATTATTATTATTATTATTATTATTATATCACTCCAGAATAGGACAAGGAGTAGCCCCCAAATCACCACTACTCCCCAGCCCTGAATATTTGTGTACACATCTCTAAGGAAAAGAGTTCTACTGGTTTTTAACTTTTAGTCTCCATGTTGGATTGCAACTTCCCCATCTGCAGCCGGAATGACCAATGGTGATGAACCATCTAGACACCTGAGGCTGGGGTAAAATATGCTAAAAGTTCAAAACAAAACAAAACCTGCCACAGAAATTTCTTTGATGTGGATGATATTTCAATGTTGCTCCTTTGAAAGATGTCAATGGGTCCTGCTGCCTATGTATTTTGACTGTCAGAGCTTGCTTCTGAATATTGTTCATTTTTTAGCCTTCTTTTGAAGCAAGTTTGACATGGAAGTAGTTGGAGCTGCTTTTCCACAAAGCGATTTGATGTCACTGGCAGCTGAGTCTGAATGGATGTAACTGTGGGTAGGGCTGATTATATGGTTTTGAAATCTAATTCAGTGGAGAAAATTTACTGATCTGCCCTAGCTACATAGTTTGCATCATCCCATTTTTATGTTTTTAACTGAGTATATGAATGTACAATGTTTGTAGCTGCTGTTGTGCACTATTCTGTGTTCTCCTGCATGGGGGCTGAGAGGACAGGGCATTAATATAAATCCATGTGAGATCATCTCACAAAAAGGACTAAACACATAGCTACTTCTGCAGGGCACATGAGTATTTTAAATTAGTCAGCAAAGCTCCAACAACTGACTCTGTAGAGAGAATAATTCCTGTTACCTCTAAAATACATCTTTTGGAGAGTATTTGTATCTGTGCGTTGACAGCTCCCTACATGTTGCCACTTTGAGTGTCTAGTTTAGAGAAGGTTCTATACTGCCCCAAATTTGGATGTCTCTCAGTGTCTGTCCATCTATCCTCCCTTCCCCTCCTCACCATTTCCTCTAACACAGCCCTGGATCACTTACTTCCAAACCTCCCCAGCTTTGTGGACTTGCTATTTGGTATTAAAATTTCCCCATTCTGAAGCAACCGTGTTCAATTAGCTATTTGTATTATGCATGAACTGAATTGAATACACATACAATTCTTGAGTTGAAAGAGATCCCAAGGTCCATCATTCCAATCTCGTCATGATCCCACTTTTCTTGCACAGTTTACATCCAATGTGTGTTTGTGTGCCTTCAAATTGCCTGTCAATTTAGGGCAATCCCATGAATTTAATTGGGTTTTCTTAGGCATGGAATACTCAGAGGTGGTTTTGCCAGTTCCTTTAGCACTTGCTATTAATTGCCTATAGCACCTGCTATTAACTGATGATCTCCCATCCAAGTACTAACCAGGGCTGACCCTGCCAAACTTCCAAGATCAGGCAAGATCTGGTGCCTTTAGGGGTATTTAGACAGACATCTTGTTAGCTGATCATGAAGTTCTTCTGTAACACCTGTTATTCCCCAATGCAGTTATTACAGTTGGCCCTCAGTATCCATGGGGGATCCATCCCCCCACCGTGATGCCAAAATCTGCAGATGCTCAAGTTCTGTTGTCCCCAGTGATGGCACACATGTGACCACATCGCCATTAGCGATAATATACCTTTACCTGAATGTCCCAGTTTCTCTCTTCTCCTTCCACTTTCCCCTTTTGTCCACAGCTTTCTTCCATTCCTGCAAACTGCATTCAAAGTGTGTAAAAACATTTTATGCTCAATTAATTCAGTAGGAGGGAAAGGACAGAAAGGGGTACCATCTTGCCCTACTCAATATGTGTGTGTGTGTGTGGTGTGTGCTTTCAAGTAATTTTCGACTTACGGTGACCCTGTCATTTTTCTCTGTTGAGAAGAGGTTTGCCATTGCCTTCTCCTGAGCTGAGAGCACATGACTTGCTTAAGATCAGCCAGTGGCTTTCATGGTCCTGTAGGAATCGAACCCTGGTCTCCAGCATCACAGTCCAATACTGCAGCCACTACACCATGCTGGCTGTTAGGTAGACATGCCTTAATAGACTTGAATATCTTTATGGGTGAACTTAAAGATACAGTGTGTTAAACTATTTCATGGCACTTTTAAACTAGAAACAACAAGCTGCCCTGCTCTTTACAAACAATAAAAACAGCTCAGTTCTACCCTGTTTTCCCCAAAATAAGGCATCCTCAGAAAATAAGACCTAGTAGAAGATTTGCTGAATTGCTAAATATAAGGCCTCCCCCAAAAGTAAGACCTAGCAAAGTTTTTGTATATACATATATATACAATATATAATAAATGGTTGGGATTTTTGTTCAACAATAAATGTGAATTCTTCTTCATGGAAAAATAAGACATCCCCTGAAAATAAGACCTACTGCATCTTTGGGAGCAAAAAATAATATGACACTGTCTTATTTTGGGGGAAACACGGTACTATTCTGCAGTGTCGGGTATGAATAGCAATACCTTTTTGCATTTTGTGCATTTGGATTATACCCAAAGGCAGATAGACATGTATCACAGAATTATGTATAAATATGTCACCATAGTCTAGCACATTTTAAAAAAAAATTAAACTCTATATTTTTGGAATTTAAATTTAAAACAGATTTCAAAAATTTCTTCCGGTGGCTGAAAAAGAAAGCTGAGGTCAAAGATACCATTATCAATAGTAATTATACAGCTGCTAATGATATTCTCTGAATATGTTAGCAGTTGGTGGAGATGAGATATAATTCCTAATCTGCAAGTATCAGGGTGTATGGTAGATTTTCAAAGTAATTCATTAATCTACTCATTGTTAAAAAAACTCCATCAACATTACCAAAGTGTCTGCGTCTTGTTCTATTACTCTTGGTTCTAGGAAAATTTCCAAAATGTTGTCAGTTGCCTAGGGAAACTTGGTTTTATGACTCGGCTCCTGGTGTAGGTTCTCCAGTTTCTCACCTGTATTTTGTGTTTGCAGCACTATCTGGCATTAAAGTTTTCAAAAGCACCATACTTATGTGTATTCCCAATTTCTCATCCTCCAGTTGCCTTGTGCACCAAAAGGATCCTTTCTGTTTTCCCCTTCCCTCCTGATCCCCTGAGGCTTCCTCATCTGCTGCGCAAATCTCTCTCCCTCCCTTCTGTTCCATGAGCCACTGAGTTTGCCTCTCCTTCATATTTCTTTCTTCTACTCTGATTATCTCCTAGCTCTGTTTTTGAGCCTTTTCCCTCTGTCTTCTCTGGCCTCTGTCCATTGTCGTTTTTGGTCATGTGCCTTAGCACCCTTCCAAAGAGTGCAAGGCACAGTAGGAGCCAGCACAGAGCATATGATATTCTTCTGTTTAATGAGGCCACACCCCATGAGTAACAATGCAAAACAGACATTTCAGAAGGAGTGGATTTTTCTTCATACAGTGTTAAAGCTGTGATGTAATGCTGCATTTTCTCCACGTTCGTTCACTTTTTCTTGGCATAAGCATTCCAGAAGGTTGATGTGAGAGGTTAAAATGTGTGTGCGCATGCGCATATGTGGACACAGACTTGAAACCTTTGCAGGAAAAAAAGATAAAACTTTCACAAGTAACTTTTTGCAGATGTTTGCTCCTAAGAACAAATCCTTTTCCCTTCCCATATTCCTTTATTAACATTGAGTGTGCAGTATGCCGTTCTGCTAACTTTTCTTGGTCTCCTGAAAACTGGTAGACAAAATTCATCTACCTCTCTTTAAAATCATCATCATATAATCTGTACATTGCTTTAGCAACACTTTAGCAGCAACACAAGTTGTCAAGCAATAGAATTACAGTGTTCGTTGCTTTTAGGGCTTTGTAGATAAAATGTTCATTATCCATAGATTCTGCATCTACAGATTCCACCATCCACAGTTTGAAAATATCCCCTCCTTGGAAAAATTATCCTCTCCATTCTTCCACAATAATGAGCTTCTCCAAGTTTCTTTTTTACTTTTGATTTTTTTCATTTTGGTACATTTGTACCTTAGCCAGGATTGGAATATGCAAAACCTAATCCGATGAGAAAGCTGCAAGTTTTCCATTCTGTTTATACATGACAATTATGGGTCTTCATAACCTTGAGGTTGAATTACCATTGCACAGTCTATATTTGGCTGTTCATGAAGATCATTCTGAAGTGTCGTTTGATATGAAATGTAACCCAGTTTTTGACTTGGATGAGACCTGAGACCCTGATTTTATAAAGGCGTTTATTTCTACCCCGAACACACCAGCCATATAATTACGGTTGTTCTTGGTGACTCCTTAGTATCATACTCATAGCTTCCCTGAAGACTTGCCAGAGCTCTGGAGGAAAAACTCAGTGTGAAGCAGCAGAATTGTGCTGGATCTCTTCATTCTTATTCCAGTCCCATCCCCACTGGTGAAAGTTTGAATACAGTGGATGACTTTAAAAAATCCTAAGCATTTAAGGAACATTTTTTTAAATACTGAATTTTTAAAATCATTTGATTTGAGCTATAAAGTTTCACTTTAAAAATGTTACAATTCAAAGGGAATCTGGCTTTCTGTTAAGCATACTAAAGGTCATGCTTGAAACCTTTGAAAACTAATTACGGTCATTGTCAAATTCTGAATTAAAAGGTGCTTTTCCATGTTGAAGATGCATGAGGGAAAGAACCACTCTCCAAACTTAAATGTTATAAATGACAAAATAATGAATGGACTTGGGGACAAGCGTGTTGTGAACACTAGGGTTCAGGTGATCAGCAGGATTATCAAATTTGCAGATGTTGTTGATTTTATACTTTTATGCTATGCCCTCTGCATCTACCTGAGTTGTGCAATTTGTTGTGTGCTGGATTAAGTTTTTTTTTTTAATCCTTAACAACCACACAGCATGAAATTACATATAGTGTCTTCAGTAATATTACACCATTTAGTAGCTCACTGTTAGTATTGTGTTTATTTTTTCATCTTTCATGAAGTATTTGTTCCAAGATTCAGATTTCCTTTGGAAAGGGAAAATATATTATCTCATTTTTTGAAACGATAAAGACATAAAATAGGGCTCATTGCCCCACCCCACATTATATGTATATAGGATCATTTGAGTTTGTGGCTTGTAAGTGACTTCAATTAGCTTTTTAAAAACAAAATAAAACTCAGATCTGTTAGGTTTCACTTGCTACTCTTTTGACTATTGCTGTGTACCTTCCAGTTGTTTCTGTTTTATGGCTACCATAAGGTAAATTGAACAGAGATTTTTTGGGGGGGGGGGGCATAATTTATTCAGAGGGGATTTGCCCATACCTTCTTAGACAGAGAGTGACTTCCCCAAGGTCACCCTGTGGATTTTTGTGGGAAAGTGGGGATTTGAACCCAGGCCACCCAGAGTGCTAGCCCATCACTTCAACCACTATACCACACTGGATATGTTTTTTTTTGGTATACCACACTGACCGCACACTTTCAAATCTGATTTCAGAATCTAATTAAGCTTGGGCCTGCTTAGGACTTGATTATGTGACCACCAGGGAACTCCAGGAAGGGCTAGGAAAGAATCCTGCCTGAAGCTCTGGAGAGCCTTTGCTAATCAAAGCTGACAGTACAGGGCTCGGTGGATTCAGTACAGGGCAGTGGTCTGATTCAGTACAGGGCAGCCTCTTATGTAAAAGGTAGAGGATCTAGGACTCTTGTCAGGTACATGGTGGGAAAAGTTCAGTAGATGTATCTTTAACATATGAAAATGGAAGCAGCAACTGGATATTTTGCCTGCCTTTCAGTTCTGTAACAGACATAATTTCAACAGGTATGGTTTCTGTCTGTGAATGCTGAGAGAAATTACTGAGCTTTAGCCTGTCCCTTAGCTATTACTGAGTCCAAGACAATTTTTAATAGTTGAAACCTTACTTTTGGTTTCATGTGCGTAACTAATTACTGCCACTGTTGAACTTTCACTCTGAAAACTCCCTCTGGTAACATTAGTTGGAGAACTTCTCCAGAGAACCCTTTACTCAGAGTTGTCCTCAAAGTGAGACATCACTTGAGCAGCTGCTTGGAGAAAAGTCTCTGGTTGCTGTCAGGATGCAGTATTTGCTATAGTGATAGGATGGGTCCAGAGTACTCAGTGTAGTGTTGCCTAACTCCAACAATGTGTTGGGAAGGCCTGCACTGCTCCTCAGCAGTTGCAGAATGCATGATTTTCCACTCGGCCTTGTGGTATGGAGATTTGTCACTACCTAAAGCAGCGGTTCCCAAACTTTGATTCTGCAGGTGTTTTGAACTTCAGCTTCCAGACTTCTTGACTGTTGGCCAAGCTGGCTAAGACTTCTAGGAGCTGAAGTCCAAAACATCTTGGAAGACCAAAATTTGGGAACCACTGACCTGAAGTATGGGATTCATTCTGCCTTATGGGTGAGGTAGGCCTTGGGAAGTGGCCATCTCAAGAAGAGCCTTTTATGGAAGTTTAGTATAACCCCCTGTTATTGAAGCCAATTTTTGTTTTAAATTACTCTGGTGATATTAACATTACAAGACACTTGTTGGATTGGACTAAAGGCCCATTAAACTAGCATTCCATACTTATGGTGGCCAACCAGATGGTGCCATCCAAAAACCAGATCATATAAATATGGATAGAAACACAAAGACATTGATAAAAACATACAAGGAAGTATTGCTAAAATACAGTTAAACTCCCTATAGAATCAATTTTTAAAATAAATCCATTAAAGTATGTAGGAAGAATGTACCAAACCAGTTCTGCATACCTTATGACCACAAGGAAGAATAATGCACCATCCTGGTATTTGACAGTCTGTTTTTCAGGCCTTTGATGACTTGCATTGGATCTTGGTGTGAAGATTAAATGTTCTGTTATCAAACACCAAAATTTGATTTCTGATACTCAAGAATCTTGACTTCTTATCTCTGTCTTGGGATTCTGTAGCCTAAGTATAGGGTTTTGTTTTGTTTTTTTCTAAAATAGGTTTAGATGAGAACATTAATATGAACATCTACCCAAAAAAACAAACAAACAAACAAAAAAAGGTAGATATCTGCTCCAGGAAAAAGATGTGTGCTTGTGCATAGAAATTATATACTGGATTAGTATGTCTAGTTGTGATCAGGCACAAAGTGAGCTCTTTGGAAAAATAAACACATTAGTAAGGCTAAACAGATTGCAGCATGATTTACAGCTATAGTCACAGTTCATTTTAGTCAACCCCCCTTTTTTTGTTTGACCACATGTACACAGACTACAAATACATCTCATCCATACTTCAAATTATAGATTTTACTCCAGTTGTTTTTAGCCCTTAATATATATCGTTGCACTTACAGAGATTGTATGTACAGTGCTGTGTAAATTTATAGCGCTATATAAATAAAACATAATAATAATAATAATAATACAGTAGTTAATTAGAAGTATAGGTTTTGTGATTTTTTAAAAAAGTATCTTGATAGTTAACTACTGGTAGTGCAGTGGTTAAATGCCTGTACTGCAGACACTCACTCAAAACCACAAGGTTTCGAGTTCAAGACCAGCAAAAGGGCTCAAGCTCGACTCAGGCTTGCATTCTTCTAAGGTCGCTAAAATGAGTACCCAGATTGTTGGGGGCAAGTAGCTTACAGTTGTAAACCGCTTAGACACTCCTGAGGCGGTATGAATCAGTGTATAAATGAAGCTGTTTGTTTGTTTTTGTTTTGTATTCTTTTCAAATATTTTGGTTTGCTCGAGAATCGGCCTTCTTTCAGTATAAGGGCTCTGTGGATAGAAGGGGTCTTTATCCATTTTTCAAACACCCCTCTTTCCTATACCACAGGTTGCCACATTCAGCAGATACCCCCACGATCCCCATAGCATCTGTGTGCACATTGGAGGGGCTGCCATAGGGAGCAAGCACTAGGGAATTCTGCTTCACACACAGTCCAGTTGCACATGCTTAAGTCTGGATCCAAAGTTAATTTCATATGTCTCTTGTAACTTCTAAAAGCTTCTCCTAAAGATTGTCTTAAATTTGTAGTCAGATTTGTCCATGTCCCAGGAGCCTGATGGCTGGGGAGTCGGGGAGAGATTCAGCGAGGAGCCATAGAAACGTGTTGTCAGAGTGAAAGAGGATAGTTGTGGATAGAGGATGAAAAAGGGAGTCTGTATAATCTTGAAAAGGTGGACAATTGGAGTGAAACTAACAAAAGGAACTTCAGTAGATAAAAATCCAAGTGTCTTCATTTAGCTGGAAAGGAGAGATACACAAATACAAAGTGTGTGGCACGTGCTTTGAAAGTAGTACGTGTAAAAAGGATTAGTGGATTTTAGGTAGACTGCAACGTGAGTCAGGAGTGTGAGTCTAATGCAATTCCAGATTGCATCAAAAGATGTAGTGTCCAGACCACGAGAAGTAATACAGTCGCTCTGTCCTAGTTTGTATGAACCTCAGCATGCTGTTCTCCACTTTTGGGCACTGCAGCATAAGTGAGGGGTCTGGAGAACCTCCTTCAAGGAAAGGGTAAAAGTATTTGATGTGTTTAATTTGCGGAGGGGGAAATGACTAAGGTTCAAAATACAATGTAGAAGTAATCCACTTTGAGATCGTTTTAACCGCCCTGCCTCAGTGCTAGGGAATCCCGGGAACTGTAGTTTTGTGAGACTTTTAGCCTTCTCTGTCAGAGAGCTCTGGTGCCACAATAAAACTACATTTCCCAGGATTCCCTAGCACTGAGCCAGGGCAGTTAAAAATGTCTCAAACTGGTTTATTTCTGCAGTGTGTCTTGGAGCTAAGAAACAATCTTTAGTTTTTTAAAACATAAGAAGGAAATAGATAAGAGCTGGGGGGGGGTCTTTTTTTTTGTTTTTTTGCTTTTTGTTTGCTTCAAGACTCAAAGAAATGAGTTCAAATTAAGGAGGAAAGGATTTAAATTAAACTTTAGAAAACCTCTTCATGGTACAGCTGTTTCAGCAGTAGAATAGACCTCTTCTGAAGGTGGTAGGATTTTCTTCATTAGGAGCTTTTCATTGTGGGCCAGATGGCCACAAAGAAGAAGTCAGTGGGTTTCCTACCTCAGCAGGGGTTTGATCTAGATTTCCTGTCCCCAGTATCTTGAACTGTAACTTCTATATATTTGGTGACCATGTTATCTGGGCCTGCCTGGTGAGAGCTAAAGCTCAGCAACATCTGGCTGCACCGATTTTGGAAAAGTCTGGATTAGATGGCCTTCGGTGTCCTTCTATTTTTCAATAAAATAATACTGAAATCAGTAAAACCAGCTAAGTTGATTTTGATCCAAGACAGTCGTCACGTGCATGAATTCTGCTTTCCAGCTAGGATGTACTCCCATTAAACTTCCTTGGGAGCTACTGGCCAAATGCATGACATGTTTGATCTAGTTAAATCTGGCTGTGGTTTGTTGGTATACAAACGAGGATCTGAAAACATTACTGCACAGTGCAACAAAGATTCTATGGAGCTTTGTTTATTTCTGAAGAGTTTGAGCTGTGGTTTGATTTATTTACACTAACTACAGATGTTTTGATAAAAGCCACATTAATAAAGTGTAAACCCACCCTTTGCATAGTAACAGTTTAAATATTTATAAAAATATACAAAGCATGCCTAAGAGTGAATAATGTAAATCCACAAAAGGAAACAGTTCTGCTCTCAGTTAAAGTTTACAGTGTAGAATTAAACATATTCTTTATGGTTCTTACAGTGAAGATATACAATTCAGATCCAAGTGTTTTTTAGCAGTATATTCAATATATGGCTAAACTAGTAATTGTAATTAAGCAATAACTTATCAGCACTTTTTTTTTCTCTTCATAGATCTGAAAGGGCACGACATCATGGGAGCTTTTTTAGATAAGCCAAAGATGGAGAAGCACAATGCCCAAGGGCAGGGCAATGGACTGCGTTATGGACTAAGTAGCATGCAAGGTTGGCGAGTGGAGATGGAGGATGCACATACAGCTGTAATTGGCTTACCAAATGGACTTGATGGATGGTCTTTCTTTGCTGTGTATGATGGACATGCCGGATCCCAAGTTGCCAAATACTGCTGTGAGCATTTATTAGATCACATCACAAGCAATCATGATTTTAAAGGGCGTGGTGCTTCACCATCCGTGGAAAGTGTAAAGACTGGAATCAGAACAGGTTTTCTGCAGATTGATGAACAAATGAGGTTACTCTCAGAAAAGAAACATGGCGCAGATAGAAGCGGGTCAACAGCTGTGGGAGTTCTGATTTCTCCACAGCACACATACTTTATAAACTGTGGAGACTCTAGAGGTTTACTTTGTAGAAACAGGAAGGTTTATTTCTTTACGCAAGATCACAAACCAAATAATCCACTGGAGAAGGAACGGATACAGAATGCAGGCGGTTCAGTAATGATTCAACGTGTCAATGGCTCTCTGGCAGTATCAAGAGCACTTGGGGACTTTGATTACAAATGTGTCCATGGGAAAGGCCCTACAGAGCAGCTTGTCTCACCTGAGCCTGAGGTTTATGAAATCGAGAGATCAGAAGAAGATGATCAGTTCATCATACTGGCTTGTGATGGTATCTGGGATGTTATGGGAAATGAAGAGCTGTGTGAATTTGTCAGATCGAGGCTTGAAGTCACTGATGATCTTGAAAGAGTTTGCAATGAAATTGTCGACACCTGCTTGTACAAGGTAGTTTGAATTCCTGAAGAAAGTGCAGATTTTTCTACAGTATGAATTATATTGGGATAAAATCTATATTATTTGTAAAAAAATTAAAAATATTTTTATTGACACACAACTTTTTGATACTGTAAAACAATAAAAATGGAAAAAATTACTACTACATCTATACAGTACACAATACATACATTGGTATTAGCATACTACACATAATGACAAAATAACAACCACAACAGAAAAAGGGATACGTTTGAATTCCAGCTTTCTAAATGATGATTGCAGTTGTTAAATTCTTTAACTTCCTCTGTACAAATGTATAAAACTTCTACTTATCAGACCAATCTACTGATCTTCAAATCCTAAAATTGCTTATTGTACCTATAACTTCTACTTATCACACCAATCTACTAATCTTCAAATCCTAAAATGGCTTATTGTACCTATAATGGTGTTTTCTTGGCAGAATTTGTTCATAGTGGGAATTGCATTTGCCTTGGAGGGTGAAAGAGTGTGGCTTGCCCAAGGCCACCCAGTGGGTTTCCATAGTATTGGTAAAATGTAGATAAATCATTTTCTGGTACATGTTTATAGTTGTACATGTGAAAATGAGCTTGTCAGCTGCAGCTCCTGTTGCTGACTTTTCAACAAGATTCTGGATTGGATTACATAGGACGGATACTGGGGACACATTGTTGTGAATTCAACCTGTTTTGATGCTGCAATGTTAAAAATGCCTCATAAATGTTTACATGAAGAAAAACATTTTCTCAAATAAATTGTGAACAAGTGATTCTGTCTTATGGGGCCAATTTGAACATTATCATTAATTTTAAAAATTCCACACAGTTCTTTAAAAAGTTACTAATAGAGAGGTCTGCATTATTGAAAAAAATGGTATGATGCTGAACCCATTTAAATCCAGTTTTTTTACACTTCTGATAGAGTGCAAATGTAGGACATGCATAAGGATGGTGCATAATTTTTTTAAAGCTTACATGCTGCCCATTCTCTAATTAAGAGAAAGGTATCCACCTGTCCCTGCCTCCTTTGTCAACCCTGAATAAAGGAAGTATGGTCACTGTACTTTTTGCCTTTGAGGGAAGAACAGTTGATGTGAGTAGAGTCTGAGTGGAAAGATTGCCAAGAGGGGAAAGGATTGAATCTGAGCCAATCCCTTTCCTCTAATTCTCAGCCATCTAGAGCTGTTTCTAGTTGTGTGGGATTTTTTTTTTTAAAGTCAGATAGAAAGCTATATCTTTATTTATTTAATTGTTTGTTTATTGCCTTTCTCCCACTACAGAGACTGAAGGTGGCTAAGAAAATTTAAAACAGTAGAAGTTAAAAACAAAAGCATTAAAATGTAAAGTTTAAAAAACAAGTAAACAATTTTTAAAAGTCAAAAACATTACACTTTAAAATTTAAAATATATTTTAAAACTCAATACGGACCTTGCACAGCATTTAAAGTCCAACCCTTGTCGGTTTGAGAAAGCCTGGCATCATAAGAATGTTTTTCTGTGCCACAGAATGGACAGCAAATACCAGTAGGTCAAAACCAGCACTTTAAATTGTGCCTGGAAATGGACCAGCAGCCACTGAAGCTATTTAAAAAGGGAGTTGTGTGCTCCTTATACCTGCCCCAGTTAACAACCTAGCTGAGATCTTTGGATCAACTGAAGTTTCTGGACACTTTTCAAAGGCAGTCCCACATACCACACATTACAGTAATCCAAATGATACGTAACCAAGGCACGTACCATTGTGGCCATATCCGACTTTTCCTAGAACAGGTGCAGTTGGTGCACTACCCTTAACTGTGTAAAAACACTCCTAGTCACTGCTGATACCTGGGCCTCCAGGCTCAGAGCTGAATCCAGGAGTATCCCTGAACTGTGATTCTGAGTTTTCAGGCTGAATCCCTATTCCTGGATCTGGCTTTTGACTGACCAGGAGCACCTCTGTCTTGTCTGCATTAAGCTTCAACATCCAGTCTGTCACAATTGCCTTATACTGTTTTAGGACAGGAACAGCTTCCTTGGAATTAGGTGGAAAGGAGTGATAGAGCTGGGTGTATCATTAGCATACTGGTGACAGCTTACTCCAAAACTCTGGACAGCCTCTCCCAGCAGTTTCATGTAGATGTTAAAAAAGCACAGGAGACTGGGCTGAACCCTAAGGAATCCCATAGGCCAGTGGCCAAGGAGTTGAGCAGGAATTCCCTAGCAGCACTCTCTGAGAAGGCCCATCTAAGAAAGAATGAAGCTGCTCTAGAACAGTACCCCAAGCCACATCCTAGAGACTCAGAAGGATATCATAATCAATGGTATCGAAAGTTGCTGAGAGGTCCAGCAGAACCAACAGGGACACATTCCCCCTATCTAGTTTGCTGCGCAGGTCATTTACCAAGGTGACCAAAGCTGTTTCTGCCCCCATAGCTAGGTCTGAAACCATACATTCCGTTTGAGCCAGATCTTGGTGGAAGGCTTTGTTCTAGACCAGTGCTCCCCAAACTGTGCTCTTTAAGAGATTTTAGATGTCATCCCCTAGAATCCCAGACTATTAGCCAACATGGCTGAGGCTTCTGGGAGCTAAAGTCTAAAATCTCTTAAAGGGCACACTGATCTAGATAATAAGATATGGCATTGGTTGTCATATTTTAAGCCTAAATGAGCCTTTTTTTTTTTTTGAGAACCAAAAGAACAGCCTTTTCTGTTTCATAGTATATAAACAACTCCGCCCTTTTTTGTTTCATGAAAGAATATCAAAGAAACTAGGGGATGGTTAAAATCTTACCACTCAGGCGATGTATGTTTTGTTCCAATGATGTGGCATGTATTTTCCAAAATGGGAGGCAGTATGTTATGTACATTTTGAAACAAAAGACATGATTGTATTGAAGCAGTATTACAGAAGCCTGATACAAGGAAATGGATTTTCTCTCACACAGGTAATGGAAACAAAGTCCTGAGATTTTTGTTATTAAGTGGTATTTTTGGTATATGTATGAAGTGAAAGATGTGAGACTTATGAATAATGTTCTGAAAAATAGAATATCATCTGAACTCTCTTCTCTCCCCCTTCCAGGGAAGCCGAGACAACATGAGTGTGATATTGATCTGTTTTCCAAATGCACCAAAGGTATTGCCAGAGGCAGTGAAGAGAGAGGCAGAGCTGGACAAGTTCCTGGAAAGCCGAGTAGAAGGTGGCTCTTTTAAAAAAAAATAAGTAACTTCATTTTTAATGGAAAACCCATCAACCAAGTGCTAAATGAATATATTTTTAAAATTAAATCCTAAAGTGCCATAGTGTGTCTAGCATACACTTCACACGAAGGTACTTTTGCTGCCTTTTTGGTTGTGTGTGTGGTATCTTTTAAAATAGGTGTCCTTGATAATTCTACTTACAACAAAGAAAGATCTCAGTATAACATTTGTATTGGGGCCAATACTAGCAATAAATTCAGAGTGTAGGTAATTTCTGATTTTGGTTGTTGACAAGGCAGTTTGCCATCATAGCACAGTTATATCTAACGGTTGAACAATGTATGTTAACAGTCCAGTAATAATAACTTTGAAATCAGTATAATTGTAGATCGGTCTTCCCCAGTCTGGTAGCCTCCCAGTGGTTTGGACTACAACTTGCACTGTTTGTGACCTTTGGCTGGGACTTAATAGAAGCTGATGTCCAAAATAGCTAGCAGCAGATTTGTAAAAGCTGCCATAAACAATTTTAGTCTGGCAATTTGTGTTTTTTTACAATTTTGAGCCATATGGTTCAAAACTAATCCTGGTTAAAATATTTTAAAAATCTAGACTAAAATGGTATGTTAGAGTCTATATTATATAGTGCCTTTCAACATGTGCAGTGCAATCCTGTTCATGTTTACACAGTGGTAAGTCCCAATATGTTCAACAGGGCTTACTCAATAACTGTATTCAGATTACAAGTTGTAAGTAACACTACTATGATTGCGTATTCATTTCTAAGTGAATAAAACATTGTGAATGTTAGTTTAGTAGAAATTCAAATTTTAAAAACAGATTTATTGAAAAAAATGATGTTATATATCTAATCTTATTACCTTGTAAGGCTCTGGAGTAGTCAGTGTCGTGTACTAGTGTGACATATTTTTATGTCTGTTGTATTAACTTTTTGGGTTAAGCATCTCATGCACTTTATTTATTTATTTATTTTATTCTGTATATAACCTAACAAATTGAGTCAAACATAAGAGATGTCTTGAATAAAGTAGACTTTAGATTGCTTACTGAGAACCAGTATAGATAATGGCTGTAACTATGCAACAACTCCAGACATCTCTTGTTCAAATCTCATCTCTGTCATGATCTCACTAGAAATCTTAGGCAACTACTTTCACTTGACCTAATCCCCTTTCCTTCATATTCACTAGAGAGATACTAATACTGATATATGCTATGGGTCAGCTATAAGAAGTACGGGAAAATAATGTGAAATGCTTTGAACAAGTGGTATATAAAAGCTTTAGTAAGAGCACAGCTAGGAAAGTTATTTTTTTTAGGCTACTAGTCCAAACACTGGCTATGTTGGCTGCAGGATTCTGAGAGGTCCAAAAAGTAACTGTCCCAAGATATGAGAAAATGTACTAAAGTAAGTACTTTTTATAGTGCATTTCTCTCTGTATTGGGGGAAGTGCAGATGGTGGCTGCTGATAGTTCATATTTAAGAAGCACATTTCATCCATACTCCCCAGTGTTTGAAATGGGACATATATAATACAAATAAGGTGGGTACAATGTAATGTGTTACTCTAAATATGGTTAAGGAACTTGTCTTGCAATGACCCAGTGAGGTGTTGATCCTTATTTAATGGAAGAAATGTAGATAGATGTTACAGAAAAATAATGTTTCCTTATTTGTCCACATGTTTGACAGTTTTCCTTAACTAGTGGTGTGTGTATAAATTATAGCAAAAGTGTTCCAGGGCCTTTCAGAATATTCATTCTGTTGGATTTCTTCACCACCAGGAAGTTGTTTCTGAAGGCCAGAGCTTCCTCTAGAGACGTTTTGGATGTGGTATGAGGGGCTACAGCCAAAAAGTAAAATCATCTATTTCTTTTCGCTATCTATCTATATGGGATCACTTTGCATGCACGAGCTTCTTTGGATATAGGTCAATATGTCTGAAACCATATACATACTAAGTGTAACAACCTCCATATTAATACATGAGTTGACTTTACAATTATTTGTCAGTGAGTGAAATTAAACTTTATGTGAATAAACAATGTAGCCAAAGGGCAGTGTGAGCATACCTCATTGTAATGAAAAGTATCCTGTTCAGTCCCACACAGTGTCCCTGAATTGCTTTTTAATATGTCCTGAGTTCTAAAAACAGTCTGGGATATTTGGCACAGGAGCAATTCAAAGGCAGCTGCATGTGGTTTCTAAGCAGTATTTCTTTCCATATTTTCTTTTTAAATCCTCTTGCATGAAATCTGTGTTCTATTTTATAAATCTGGAAGGTGTTAAAGAGTAATTTAGGCACTGTTGAAACAGCATTTGCAGTGGAAATTCTGCATTGAAATCTGCACATACCCCTCATAAATTATATATGAAGTAGTGTTTTCTTGCTAATAGGTAGTTCTCTTTTGTACAGTTCATCAGAATCTGGTGCAGTTGAAGAACTGGTTGAATTATTCAGAAATGCACTCAATAAACTGATTCTGTTATCTCCTTAAAATGCCAGATTTGATATTTTTGAATTTAATTTTAAAATAGCCATGTTCAATAAAAGCATGTAAGTAAGTTTATATTCTACTACTGCCCAAATTGAAATTAAAAGGGACATCTTAAAATATTTGAATCATACTGCCAAAAAACGGTTCGTTTACCATGGAGAATTTTTCAGATTGACTGGACTTATGACTCACACCTTTCCTTTAATGTTCAAGTAAAAATAGTTAATCATAGAATTACAATTTGTTTATTGCTGTGTTGGACTTATGTTTCATGTTGGTTTAGAAGAGCCTATACCAAAAGTAAATTACTCTGTCTTTATCTTCTTTCCATGTTCTGTATCTGTGTTGAATAATTTCAGCTGTAATTGTGTAGTAAATAGCATTTGTGCCATCTGAACCAATTCAGTACAAATTGCAGATGTTGAAAAATTTAGTCCAAGCATTCTTCAGTAATGAAACTAGACCAGTTCTTCAGAACAGATCCCTCATTCAGTACTAACATTGCAATCCTCAGGCTGCTCCACCAATGCAAACTCCATTCATGTTTTTAGTGGGACTTGCAGCACTGAAGCACCTCAGGGATTGGAGAGGAAAACTAGAGAGGAACCCCATGGTTTTAATACATTTTTAATGCATGTATGTAGAATAATGCACTAATTTACATTTCTGTATATCATGGAATTCACTGAGTTTGATCTATTTAAGCGTGATATAGCTGTTTCTTAAGATAACAACGTGGGGAATTGGTGTTTTTCCCCAGTGTACTGGCATCATATTTCAACCTATTGGCCATAACTGTTTCTTTCTTTCCTGAAAACCTGCTGCACACCGGTGGTCAGTGGTTCATGGGCTGCCACTAGTCGACATACCAGCACTTTGAGTAGCACTAGTATAGACTATATTCAGCAAAACTGAAATGTTCAGATATACATGCTTTCTCTCATCTCAAGAAAGAGACAAGCTGACCTTTGGATATAAAAGCACTTTCCCACACCTGTAAAAATAAAGAATTTGTCTTCCCCCCCCCGCCACCACCCCATATAAACCACAGCCTCTTGTAGTTAAGAGCAGTTGTGTTAAAGTGAGCTTCTCTTCAACGCTTTTTACTTGTCTCTCATCTTCCTTTGCCACAACTGGAAGAAGTATCTTAAGTTAATGAGAAAGAGCTGCAATATGCATTGATAAAAGATAACAGAACATGAAGGCCAATAGATTGTGCCATAAACAATTGTGGATTGTACCAGTATCTCTCTAGTATAAATGTATGTTAGTAGAGAATGTAAATCAAATGTATTGCAGCTTTAGGTTGTAGAATTGTGTAGTTCAGGAAAATTTAAATCTTTTTATTTTTGTACAAAAGATAGTAGTATTAGATGTTATAATAGATGTTCAAAATTCACAATAAAAGAACTTGACAAAATAAATACGAGATCTTTGCGCTTTTATTCAATTTTCAGCATTAGAAGTCTTTGTTCTGAGTAGCAGATGATAAAATACATCTAGCTGGCCCTAGTTCTATGTTCAGTCTTAGAAGGATACTTTATTCAAAATGCTGTCCAGGATCCAAAGAGCTGTATAGCCAGCTCCATGATCTCAAGGAGCATTATTCTTGCCACTTATATAGCAGCTTTTTCTACTGTATGGCAATATACACTTGAAACTGTTAGATATCACGGGGTGGGGGTGGGGGGGTAACCTACATTATTTTACTGTGCTAGTCCAAGCCCTTTGTTTATGACTAAACAGCTCTTCAGATCCTGCCCAGTATTAACTATGCTTTCTTTTGGAGTGGGGGTGGGAGAGACCAGGTACAGGATTAAATTAAATGGTTTGCAAAGTCTATTTCTAGCTATTTATACTTTTTCCATTGTCTTTGCTATCAAGTGCCATCTTGTTAGCCAACAAATTTGACTGAACCTTGCTGGGAATAGAAAGTTACTGCTCACCCCAAATTAGAACTGTGTTCTTGTTTAAAACATATTTCATATAGCACACTGGTATAGATTACAAAAAATGTAATTCATAATATTAGTTTTATTTTGGTGGAGGATGGAAATGACCTGTTTTGGGAAAACAGCAATTCTGATCAAAATTATTCATGGGAATTTTCGGGAAACGGTAGCCCACAGGCAAAAATAGTCTCTTGATTTTAAGCTGTTGCTCTCCTACTAAAAAAAAATCCATTATAAGAGATTTTGATGTCTAACATATTGCAGGAGAAAATGCTTGATCCCTCCAATGTTTTCAGTTAAGGTTCTCAGGTAGAAAGACTGAGAAGGACTACTGCCTTAGGTTGGGAGGACACTGTCAGTGAGAACAGTGCTGGGTAACTGAATAAATAGTCTGGCTTTTTAATATTTTATATGTCTAAACAGTGTCAGTTATTATTAATTTCTATCTATCTTTACATGAGTTTTCCGTTGGACAAGCTGGTGATGTTTTGTGACCTACCTAAGATTTTATTTTGTTTTGTTTTTAAATTCCTAAGACCTTCAAATTTTGCTACCTGATAGTCTGTGAATATGGTGTATATTGTGGTATTGACTTGAAGATAAATTGAGGATTTTATCAGTACTGAATTCAGCATTCAAATACTGCTTAAAATAGAATAATCTTCTTGTAGAATGCACATTTTTGGCTGTTCTAAAAATTCCTTCAATGGGCCTTAAGTAATTGTGTGAACTTTTGAGCTTTGTATCTGTCAGTTTAATGTAATGCATGGTTTCTTGATGCTGTTTTTGTTCCAAGTGTTGTGTTCTTTGTACTATGTCAGTGATGTTTTAGTATTTCATTTTGTAAAATAGTCCTAAGCCACTCTCGTGCTGTACTTAATTTTCATTAAGCAAAAATGGTGTACAGTAGTTACATTTATCTGTCAAGATAATTTGTAAATAATTGTTTTCTTCTTAGATAGTTTGAGCACTCAATCTCTCCGTCCACTTTTAGTACTCCCTTGCAATCCCATTTAGATGACTTTATTAAACTAATATATTTTATGTTTGTTGTATGAAAGATATGCAGGAGAATTGTTTTCTTTCCCACCACTGTTTTTTTAGGGTACCAAAGTCACCGAAAAGGCAGTATTCAGTAAGAGAAAAGTGTTTCAAACATTAGTCTGTCTTCAGTAAAAATGAATGTTGCAGTTTTATTAATTGCATTTGGACTGAATTTACAAGAAAGTACTTCTGATTCCCAGAGATCATAAAGAAGCAGGGTGAAGGAGTGCCAGACTTAGTCCACGTCATGCGTACATTACAAACAGAGAGCATCCCAGACCTTCCCCCAGGGGGTGAATTGGCAAGCAAGTGAGTTTACACCAGTGTAAATATGCTTTTGATTTTAGATTAGCATGTATTTTTTTTATAAGGCCACTCTTAAAGGTTTGTGGGGACAGATGGGGCTAAAGTGTTTTGGAGGAGCTTATCTATGGTCACCCTAACCATTTATTTCAAATTTTGGGATGATATTAGGAAATGAAGGCATGGGCCATTCATTGTGGGTGAATGGGAGGTGGTTGCTAAAATTAAAAGTAAACCTGTGTCATACCACAGATGAAGAAAGGTCACACTATTTTTAAGGGTGGCCTCATCCTTTAACAGATATTCTTAAAGATTAATCTCTCTTTATGTATTGATGTATAAGACTATGTTGGTTTTGGTATTTGGTTTATGTTTTTGACTGAGTTAGCAAAGTAACTTTTATTTGGGACATGAAATACTGTTTGTATGGTTCCATTTTCACAAAATTCCTGATTGCCTTTCTTGATTTATAATTTTATTCTTATTAGCACAAGATTTAGAGATGGATTAATGAGCACTGATGATGACACTATCTGTGGAACATCTAATAAAAACGAGGGGGTATCCAAATGTTTTAACACCTTTTTAAAAAATTGACAGAAAGTTTGTTTTGATTTGTCGTTGTTAATTTATCTCTATGTAGTCACCATCCAGATTTACACATTTTCCCCAGCGTTTCTTGACCCTCCAAATACCATTATTGTAGAAGTCTGCAGATTGCTCCTGACAAGGATTTTACACTTTTATCATTTCTGGCAGAGCCAGTCACAAAAATAAAGGACGTAATGAGTTGATTTTCTCAGCAACGTGCACGTAGGGACCAATGATGACACTGACAAAATTTCATCAATATGCCATAATAACGTCCAGGTGATAATTATTACTTTACGATACCCCCTTGTAAGGTGCAATCTGCAGACTTCTACAATATCAGGTATTCGGAGGGTCAAGATACGCTGGGAAAAATGTGTAAATCTAGATAGTGACTACATAGAGATAAGTTAACAACAACAAATCAAAAACCTGTCAATTTTTTTTAAAAAAGTGATCATTAAAACTTTTGGATACCCCCTTGTAGATATGGGATTAGATACTTTCTGTTTCATGATAGTTAATGATAGTTAACATCAAAATATTTGAAAGATATGGTAAGATAAAAATGTTTTCTGTAGAGCATAGATAAGAATTTATATATTGTGAATTCATTCCTATTGTTAGCATTCACTAGAGTAAAATCAGCTGGATTTGCCTTTGGCTTAACTCTCTAATTCAACAATTAATGCAGTGGATCTTCTGTATTTGGGACTGATCAATACAATCTAGTCCTATATCGTCTACATTGATTATCAAGTGTTGGTTTAAAGATTAGTGTACTTTAAGAATTGTCTTCACTGTTCTAAACTTTCTGAACATTAACATTATTTGTGTAGCTTTGCTCTTTTTTCACCCACTGTCAGAGGTTCACATTAACATGAAGGAGAGGGTCTTTTATGTGGTGGTATTGAACTAATGGAATTTCCTACCTAGAGAGATTTGTTTGGTCCTGTCACTGCCCAACATTTAGCAGGCAGAAGGTATTTTTAGCCATTGCTTTTCAAAATATATGTCTAGCACATTTTTCTTACTCTGTTTTAGACTGTGCTACAATTTTAGTTTATTGTAAAACTCTAATTTTTCTTTTTGAATAATTTTTCAACTGATTTTCATATATAAATATGTATTAAGTGTAAGTAAATAAATTTTAAAAGACACCACAACTAAAGCTGTGCCAAAAAACATTCATTCTGGTAGTTCTAGATCTCACCATTTAGGGTGTTTTTAAACTACAGTCGCCCCTCCTTTTTCGTGGGAAACTGCCAATATTCAAGCCCCATTGGCTTGAATGGTAATGAGCAACCCATTTTATCTCCCTCCATTTGCCGCTTGTGCATAAGTGAGGGACATGGATCCGAAGTCTGCAAAAGTGGCGAGGAAACTGTACTGTCTTGTACTGAGATTTAGAACATCAGATATAGATTGATTTAGGTACTTGTGGACCAATGATCAACTGAAATGACTTAATTTTGGAACTTCAGCAGGGATTACTTGACAATTTCCTGACTGGATGAGTTCATCATAATGTCCCACATTTCTCTTACCTAGAGGATGTCCATGAAAATGTAATCCTCATATAGACTGTCATCCAAGTACCTACTTGGGGATGTAGCTATGTGTTGGGGGGGGGAGCAGAATGAGGATATTTCCCCCAAATAAGAATTTTGTTTTCCTCCCCATTGAAATTTTCCATTTAGAAAAACCCCAAATTTCTAGCATTGCATTTCTAGCATTTCAGTAAGTCACTGAAAACCATTTGTATATGAAGGTGTGTTTGCATTCTCTTTGTAACTTTGCTGTCCCTTTTTCGTGCAGGCCTGAGATATATTTCTTAATGCTCAACAGAAGTTTTGTGTTACTGTAATGTTAGAAATTTGGGGCAAAATTCTTATGGGGGAGGGTCAATGATACACCATGCCTGCATCCCTGTACCTACTTTTGACATGACCAACTTCTCAAACATGATCTGTAGGATGTTTCAAAATGGGGTTGCTATAAGGCTGCTCTTCAAAAGTCACTAGAAATTCAAGTCCTCTGGAGCACCAAGGACTGGATGGAGTATTCTTTGATTTCTGGCCCTCTACTGGTGCTCTCAGATGATTGAATGGTTCTTTGAAAACAGAGCAAGCCTCTCCTCTTTGTCTATAATCATAATCATTTCTCAGTGCAGGGACCCAAAGCTGCTGCCTTCTTAAAATATTAGCCAGAAAATAAATAAAGGCAAAACAGAAGGACAGATAGATTTTGGATAGGAATTGCATAGCCACAAATGTGAAAGTAGGTAAGAACTTCTCACCAAGATTGACAAGTCTGATATCTCTATTACTGTCATTTAGGTACCAGGTAAAGTATGTATGTATGTGTATATATTATTTGGATTCCCAGTAGATCTTGTGATGTGGTTTAATTTAGTGCGGCATTTGATTTGTTTCACTGTTGTCAGCATGTTTGGGCTGTAGATAATTATGGGCTACTGCTTAATTAGCTGTTGCTTTTATCTGGTTTTATTAAATAGAAGTATGGTTTTAAGTTGTTTCTTTATTGTTTTTATGAACATTTGATTGAAAAGTGTTGTACATTTTTATAGATAGAATAGTCAAGTTACTACTCATAGAATCATAGAGTTGTGAATGCTACTGAATGATTTTAAATGAAGTATATTCATTTTAAGCATCTGTGTTTTAAAATCACAGTTAGCCTCTAGGAAATGCTGACCTTTAAACCCTCTCTTTTCTTCACTTGCTTTAGACGGAGTGTGATTGAAGCAGTTTATAACAGACTGAATCCTTATAGAAATGATGATACTGTGAGTATTGGTACTATTCTCCTAACCTTTTCTTTTATTAATCATTTCAGTGTCCCTAGTTGAAAAGATTATTTGTCAGTACTGTGTTAAATGTGGAACTGAGGGCTTTGTTGTCTCATCTCACAAGGCAGCTCAGGATAAAGTTGACCCACTAAGTCTGTTTTTGCCGTAGGTTTAGCACTTCATGGACAGGCCATTAACTTGTCCCCAACTTCTCACTGGAATATGGCTCACCTTTTGAGGTTTGATAGCCACATCAGACAGAGAAGCTCACCTGGCATTTTCTAATTTGCCTAACTAAATTATTGCAGTGTAGCTATGTAAATCATGTATGCTGCTGTCTGACTAGTGTACTGAAATTATTTATTGTTTCCTTCTTTATGCTTTTAAACCTTTGTCCTGTTATCCTTTTGTACTTTCTCTTTTTCACCCAATCTTCTATGTTAAATGTCTGCATACACTTTATTGGTGTATGTGCCCCAGGCACAGAACACACAATACACACTGCCTTTTCACTTCTAGAAGCAGTAGCAATTTTCCTTTTATTTAAGGCAAATGTGCTGAACATACTGTAAGGAAAGCAGGCTTGGACACAGAAGAAGAAGGAATGAAAATAGGAGGAAGGAATATAAAAAATCTAGGGTATGCAGACAACACCATAATGCTAGCAGAAAACCTCCCAGACCTAGAACAATTACTAACGAAGATCGAGGAAGAAACTGGAAAGGCAAGCTTACTGTTGAACACAAAGAAAAACAAAAATAATGATCACTGAGAATCTACACAAATTCAACCTGGACAATGAAGAAATAGAAATAGTAAAAGAATTCTTATGTCTGGGATCAGACATGGACAGGAATGGAGATTGCAGCCAGGAAATCAGAAGATTAAGAATGGGGAGGGCGGCTGTGAAAGAACTATAAAAGATCCTAAAATGTAAAGATATACAACTGAGCACAAAAGCTAGACTCATACAAGCCATTGTATTCCCTATTAGTATATTTGAGATGTTGTGCTGGAGAAGAGTGCTGAGGATCCCATGGACAGCTAAAAAGACAGATGGGTCCTAGAGCAAATCAAACCAGAAATCTCCCTGGAAGCCAAGATGACAAAACTGAGGTGTCATATTTTGGATGTAGCATAAGAAGGGAGGAACTCATTGGAAAAAACATTAATGCTAGGAAAGGCGGAGGGAAGTAGAACAAGAGGAAGGCCACATGCTAGATGGATGACTATTAAGGAGATCATGTTTATGAGTTTGCAGGAACTAAACAGAGCAGTGGAAGGCAAGGAGCCTTGGAGATGTCTCATCCATACGGTTGCCATTGGTTACAACAGCAGTATACATTACTCTTTAAAAGAATAAAATGCAATTTAAAATATAAAAACAATACATATTAAAACAATTAAGAATACTACAATGCATTAAAACAGTAAAAATGAAACTAGATACAGACCCCTAAAAACCTTCAAATCCAGTACCATAGAGCATTAAGAGCACAACTTCAACCCTCTGCAGCACAAAAACATTTTTAACTTGCCACTGGAAGGACAGCAAGGATGGGGCCATCCTAGTTTCTCTGGGGAGGCCAGAGAGGTTAATTGAATCAATTAAATGGTATAGTTCTATATACTGAATTATACCTATTTATATAGCCATGTAAAATGTATTAAACTACATAGGGCCAATTAGAAATTGGGCATTTCAGTTTCCCCCATGTGCATTTTTCACTCCAATTTCATTTTATTCTCCTGGCTTCAGAATTTCTGAATATCTCAATATCTCTAACTTTTCAGGTTTCAAATGCTAGAAAAACAGAAAAATGTATTATCCTGAAAGATCTGAATGAGGTGCATGGTAGCATATATAACTACATATGCCAGCTAATACTCAGACGGTGCATATAAATTATATAAAGGGTATTTTATAACTATATTATATAGCAGCACTGCTTCTTTTCTTTTACTCAGGTGATGTCTCATAGGGTGGGTCAAACTTGACTTTATCTTCACAGAACTGATATATGATCCAGTAGCCCCTTATTTGAACATCATTAAGAGCAGGCAATTGCTGAGTAATTCTTGTATTTATTATGTAAATTAAATCTCTTGATGTGAATATAGCTCTTTTATCTAGATTTTAAAATTTTAAAGTATGTACCATTGATTTCACCGATATGTGTATTCTAAGCTTTATGCAGCAGAAAAACTGAAAAACCCAAACAAGTTTTAGGTTAAATCATTAGCCACAGTTAACTCTGACGCATGAAAATGGCCTGCTTTGAATTAATCATTTAAAGTTGAAGCCTAGTTTCAACAGCTTTGTAAATCAGATATCTTATTAAATGCCCATACATTATTATTCCCAGAGTAGAGCTCTTCTGAAAGAAAATAAGACCAGAATGCTAAAATTATCGATATATTTACCCTTTTCAGTCTGGATTATCCAGAAACTGCTGTAATTTTGGGCGCTCCAGACTTTAAAGGGTTCTTTCTCTTTTTTTTAAGGACTCTGCATCAACAGATGATATGTGGTAACACTTTATGGAGTTGACACTGTCCTCATGAAAGATGCACCCAACCCACAGTGACCCTTCTTCACATCCACCTTCCACCTTACTTGAAGGGAAAAGATGTGTTGGCAGAAATGACTACACCAGAAAACATCAATCCAACACCTAGCCCAGGAACTGATCCTTTTTATTTTTATTTACCCTTTTTTTTTTTTTTTTTTTTTTTTTTTTTTGCAAAATAGACTTCTGTACAAGTGATTTTGAACCCATAATGTTGTAAATTGAACTCTAAGAAATTTTATGTTGTATGATTTTGTTTTGTAAAGTGCAATTGTGGTTGTACAAAACGCTTATTTAATATTGAATTGCTTTACATTACTTAAGGTTAGATGAAAGGCTTGGTTTGTTTTAAGGCAACAATAGTCTAGCCCTTTCTATTCATATTTGTGATTCTGGATTGCTGGGAGCAGCAACCTAGCCAGCTAATGCTCAGGAGGTGCATACAAATTATGTAAAGGATATTTTATCCAGAAGCAGATAATTGCAACTCTAATATGGAAAACAACTGGACTACAGGTCATTCTCCATTGACTTTTAATTGTTCCTTGTTTTGAATTCCTGTGGGGTTTAAAACTGCCACGAAATATATGAGAAGTTTGGAATAAGAAGGGGACAGAATCACCAACCATCCAAGGTGGCCATAAATATAGATTGTGGGGTTTAACATGCCTTGATTATTTGCACCTTTTTTCAGAGCAAATCTTTCCCTTCAGTTATTAGCATATATAAGGTTGTATCTTTTCCATATTTAGGAGTCTGCTCCATTTTTATTATCCTGATTCGCTGGGTTGGCTGCTGTTCCAAGTAAAATACTTTGAATTCCATTTTATCAATAAAGCTTGATTTAACAAACCAGAAATTAACAATATATGTGTAACTCCTTCCCTCCCCGTCTTCTGAAATGCTTGTAAATGAGATGTCATGTGAATACATATTTTTATTAACTAATTGCCCATTTATGAAATGGGGGAAACTCTTAACTGTTGCCAAAGGCACAGGTGGAAGTTTTTCAGCTGGTGTAATATGGTTTGAGAAATTGAATAATCTTTTTACATGGGTTTCTTTTGAAAAATTTTTACTTTGAGAGAATTACATGAGCGTATAGCTTATATTTGCCTCTTGTTAATGAAAACTCATTTGTCAGAGCCTGACAATCTTACTTTTTATGGTATGTTTTTTTATGACCCCATTGACTTAGAACAAAAAATTAGTGATTTAACAATACATGTGATTTGAAATACAGCATGTTCAGGATATTTAGCTGTTGAGATTAAATTGCTAATTTAAAAAATATGAAAGTAATGCAACTAATTTGACTTCACTTTTCTGCTACTGAACATACAAAAATAAGTTTTCAGATCAGTTGTGTTTGCAGAACTACTGTTTGTGCACCTTGTATTTTGTCTTTTTTAGTTCAAGATCAATATGTACGTTTGTTTAACCTTTCAGTCAGCAGATTCCCCTCCAAAGGAAAATCAGCAAAATATATAAATAGGTTGTAGCAATGTAGCTAGCATTTTTTTAAAAAGGTGTAAAATATACCTTTTTATAGGAAGCAATGTACAATGCGTTTTTCTATATCCGTCTTTCCCCCTAACTTTGAAATATACATTTGTGTGTATATATAGCCTTAAAACTATTGAAGAGTTAGGGAGTGTTGAACAGTGAAAAAGTAACTTAATAATGTTTCAATTAAGGATAGCATTATACCAGCAAACACTTAATTTTATTCCTCTTGTTTGTGTGAGGTGATTAACCTTAACATATGGTTGTATTCAGTTTGTACCCTGTTGAAGCATGAACGAAGAAAACATAAGCACTATTTGTATTTATACATTTCTAGCAATCTTCGGTTTAAAGAACAAGTCCTTCACCCTATTTACAAATAATTGCTTAAAGTGTACAAATTTGTTGAGTTCAAACTATAAAGGTTTCAAATGTATAACTTCACAAGTACCTAGGAGACCAGAATTTAAAGTACTGCATATTCAACTACTTAGTGTTAAACTGGTTTTTAGAATTGGAACAAGAACTCTGTCTGCTCCTTCCCCCCAATCCCCACGTGTTTACTGAAGTGTAGTTCTAAAAATTGCAAAGCTTCTGCTCCAACTGTGGGAATGAAGTATTTTTCAAAATCACCAGTGGAAAGCCATATGTTAAAAGAACAATATAAAATGTCATAAAGACATAGCACATGTTTAAAATTGACTGCAAGTGCACCATTCTTTTTTTTTTTTAAAGAAAATCTTCTGCTGTTGCTACTAGTGCTATGAAGGGGGGATGGCAAAAAGCACAGCAGTTGTAGATTCCCTTACGTTTGGCACTTTAAAGTGGTCAAAGCACTGTGTCAATTATGCCTGCTCAATACACTGCTATTTTACGTATACCAAAATGAGATTAAATTAGTTTAATCAGTGCATCACGTTTTCTAGCAAGGATGCGCATTCTTGTTCATTAATCTGCAAAAAAGAAAGCACTTTTCATTTTTGCAACTTTTTTAAATGCTTAAAAATGATGGAACTCCTCAGGGGTGATGCCGCAGAGTTTTTAAGAATTGTGTGCTATTTATTTCCCTAACTGGAGGGGAGGAGTGGATTCCTGTGTGCTGACAAAATAAAGGAATATGATGGTCCCAAATTTATCTGTAAGGTGTTAATATTTCATATCTCTGCTGTTTACTGTATATGTGTGTTTGTCTGTAAAGTTTTCTTACTCAGAGACTACATTTCTATTAGATTTTTAACTTTATCACTCTATATCACTCTATATTTATCACTCTTATCAGTTCTATAGATAGCAAATTGTTCTGAGAACTCTACACCAAAATAATCCCTTCATTCTTGCTTTTTAAATCATGGTTGAATTCACCTTAATATTTGAGTTGGTTCACTCTGGTTTTTAAAAAAGTGGCCATTAATGTTTATCGGGCTCATATTTTCTTGTTGCTTTTTATAGAATTTCATTTATACACTGAGCATAACTGTGTTGAAAATGCAAGTTTTGAGTTTATTTAGAAATCTCACAATTTATGCATGGTTTCATGCTTAATATATGTGTTCCTGTGCAGTGGAAAAGTGCTACAATAAGTTTTATCTGACTAAAATATTTCAGTCTAAAAATTGTTTCACTGCACAAGGTCCCATTCTTCCATCAGTTCAGAAATATTAGATTTTTATCCTCATGGGTTAGAAACCACTATAAAAATGAATGTGTAACCTTATTTGTGGTAGTGGCATAATACAGCAGTACAACTGGTTCAAAACAGTGGGTTGGTTTTCCTTTTGTCAGTTTCATTTGTCAAAAGCATCTGAAGTTCAAATCAGAGAGAAGACTCTGATCAGTAAGTACTATAATGCATGTCAAAAACACAGTGTAAGAAAACAATATTGATTACACTGTGCTATACCATGTTAATAATAACTGATGTAGTGAGGGAATAAGGCGGTAAGCCACAAATGAAAGTTAATTCCTTTTAGTTATGTGTCTGTACCTTTGGGTAGTTGAAATGAAGTTTCTGTCTTCTTACTACTCAAAGAAGACTAGGAGCCACTGTTAATGTTGCAGTTACTGTTCTACTCCCCTGTTTCTAATCACAAACATTTTGAAACCCCCAGTGTTGAATGCATTTTTATACCTCTTGAGTTCAGTAATAGTAATATTAAATACATAACTGTCATGGCTTATCTCTTTCACACACACACACACACACACACACACATCTCCCAGCATTTTCCACTTTCAAATGGCAGATGTTGGGTAAGACTATGTTTGTTAGAGTGCTGCTCAAACTTCCATAACCAATGGGGCAGGATGATGGGATCTGCAGTCTACACCAACTTCTGAAGGGCCATATCATCCTTGTCCCTGTCCTTAAAAAAACCTCAAATTCCACTGTTTATGTTTTCTCTTTTCATCTGCAAGATACTGAGAGTAGATCTGTGCTCTGCTTGCAGCATGGTATCAGAAAAACTGAAGGAATATATTAACATCCCTTACAATGAACAAATAAAACCAGATGTAGGGGATGATTTTTGGAGCTAGCCAAAAATGATCTATCAAGAGAAGCAACTTGTGAACTTATTTGAAGCTCCCTTTAAATCTCATTACACAATTGTTTTGTTCTGTTCATGGCTCCTGGCCGGCTTGGAAAAAGCAGGTGTATTCCATATAAACTAGTAAAAAAAACAGGCTTTCAGAGTCCTGCAAGCAAAAGATTCCAAACTGTTGGTTTAAGGTCAGACAGCTGTTTAATTTCCCCACTAGGCCAGATTCCCCCACTGGTGGCATGCAATAGTATACTATACAAGAAAACTGATTTTAAAATCATGTTGAAATAGTTAACATTTAGGGGCAGGGGGAGAATTATCTCTGCAAGATACTGCAGAAGGAAACTGTCAACTAATGTTGCTGAGATAGTTGTATAAATGCCCTTAGAAAAATCTTTACTCTGTTTCATCCAAGACAGAGAGCTGTTTTCCAAAAGCCTTTAGTGACAGCAAAATATCAAATATCAACATTTTACAAAATTGCCCATTTTGACATGGGGGCCTTGGCAGAAATGGCTCTAGCTGCTTCTAGTTGTATCTTAAGGGACTGATGGAGCCAGCTGTAGTGCTGCCTTCCAATGGACAAACCTCATTCCATCCCAGAGGTATTATAGACCACTCACTATATATATATATATATATATATATATTTGGGTGCATTCATTGTTTTTAAAAATTAGCTTTTAAGATTGCAAAGGGATCTTTAACTGAAAGAAAGGAGCTGGTAGTGTGAACTTTCATAGACTGGAGTCTGTTTCCCTAAACATTTGTAGAAGTAGACTCTAGTCTGTGAAAACTCATGCTACCAGCTTCTTTCTTTCACGTAGGCCTCAGGACAAAAGGAGTTGCCAGAGGCTGCTCCCACCCTGAACACTGCAGGACTGTGGTGACCGCATGCACCCAGCTCCAATCTGGGCTGCCGCTACAGTCCTCATCCAGGCCAGCAGAAGGAGCAGGTCTTGTCTCCTCCTTTTTGTCCCAGTTCTTCCTCAAAGGTGCAGCCTCTGTGTGGCTTCCCATGGTGTTTGGGGTGTGTGTCATCTAAACGCTATGCCCTAAACCCAGATGGAAACTGCATCATTTGGCAAATCTGTTTTGGGCCTTAGTCTCAAAGATGCTACAAGATCCCATTGCATACTGATACTCCAGACTTAACATAGCTATGTTTGGATTCTAGCTTTTAAGAAGGTTTTTTGTTTGTTAAAATATTCACATTCTACTCTAGATCTAAAGAACTCAGGTGTACCGATGTACCAATGTTTGAACTGTAATTTTCATGTTAATTTAATTAGAACAGGAAAAAACAGGAGACACATCTCAAGGTACTCAGTGGATGACTGATTTATCAATGAAAAGTCCAATGAGTTTCATCCTTTATGTGCTCTCCAAATCCTTCTTCAGGAGCTGTTTGAAATTTCAACTAGAGAAATTTCTGGATCTGAAACTCATACCATTTAATGGACAAAATGAAGAAAACTTACATTCCACATCTCCTGTTGGCTCATTTCTTAACTGTAGCCTTCCAGTCTTAATACAAGAGATATACCCATTCACTGCATTGATTTATTTTGTTTTAATCCTGTATTCTATCCAAAGAATTTAGAGTGGCATATGTAGTCCACCTCCTTTTCATCATCACAGTCTCTGCCACCTTTGTTCTTGACAGCTGCTTAAGAAAGCTATTTATGAAATGAGGCCAATACGATCTATACTCAAGCTGATGACCTTTTTTTCTTTAGAACCAATTAGTTCTTCCATGGTGAGTGTTGTCACACTCTCATGTGTTCAACCCAAGGTAGGATGGGTGAGCGAGCTATATGCATAAGTCACTGGAAGGAATTTATTTTCTTCCCTTTCACTAGGGAAAAGAAGGCTGAGTATTTCCTATCCAGACCTGGATAGATCTATTTTGCTTCCAGCAATGAGGCTAGACTACATGCCTTCAGACCATATCCATGGATTTAAATCCTGGATATGTAAGGCCTTTCAACCCATCTGGTGCTTCTGAATGCACTTTTTATACTTTCTCCCCTCACATCAGTGACTGTCACTCATTTATTACCATATCAGCACACAGCGTCTGAAATTAAAAGTACCCCACTTCTGGATGGTTCTTCAGAGTCCTCCACTTTAGGTTATTTGCTGCCCACCTTAGCCTTTTTGCCACAAGATGTTTGGATCTCAGTCAAGGCCTTAAGGAAGCCCCAGACCATTGATTTGGAAAGCAGGGTATGTTTGTGCCTTAGTGGTAACTGGTGAACATGATCTGGCTGTTTTTGTTTGTTATGTGCCTTGAAGTTGTTTTCGATTTATGGCAACCCTAAGCCTATCATTGGGATTTCTTGGTAAGATTTGTTCAGAGGAAGTTTCCCATTGCCTTCCCCTGAGGCTGAGAGCATGTGAGTTGGCCAAGGTCACCCAGTGGTTTTCATGACCGAGCTGGGAATCAAACCCTGGTCTCCAGAGTCAAAGCTCAATGCTCAAATCACTACACCATTCTGGAGCTCCCAAACCACAGTAGAGCTAGCCACAGCAGTCCATGCACTTGTAACCACCCAGTTAGACTACTGTAATGCTCTCTATGTGAACTGCCCTTGAAGAATACTCTGAAGTTGCATCTGTTGCAAAATGCAACAGCTCAACATGTAACTGGAATATCATACAGTCAGCATGTAACGCCAACTAAAAAAAAAACTTCACTGGTTGCCAATACAATGTTGATCTGATTTCAAAGTGGTTGCGATGACACCTAAAGCCCCAAATAGCTTGGGACCTCAATATCTGACGTAGAACCTCTCCCCTATGTGTCTGCGCAAGAATTGAGATCTGCTGGGGGTGGGTTTCTCAGTGTCCCAGTGGTGGGTCAATACATTGTGTTGGCACATGGGAGATGGCCTTTTCAGCCATGGCATCCCAACTGTGGAAAGCCCTCTCCCTGAAGGCCCAATTGGCACCAACACCCTTGTCATTTAAGTGATAAGTTAAACCTTTACTGTTCACTAAACACTTCGGTCCTTATTAATTCAGCTAGACTGTTATTTATATTTATTTTTAAAATAAAAAATTAAATCTGTTTTTAAGTCATTATATTGTTCAAAACGTTTATATTTTATTTATACATCTGTACTTTTTAAAACCTGTTTAAACTGTTTTAATTCTATTTGTAAACTGCTGTGAGCTTGATGTAGGATGAGGAATAACAATACCAAATAATACAACAACCACACATTAAGTCCAAGCAAGAGGTACCAAAAGGGTTTTATTGATTAGATTCCTAATCTATGTGCAACTTCCCACATTTTCCATCTACATCTCTCTTTCTCCCTTATTATCTACCTCTCTCTAACTTCCCTTATTCCTTATCTGTCTCGCTCTCAATTCCCTCATTTCCTAACTACCCTTCTTTCTCTAACTTCCCTCATTCCCCCCTCTCTCCAACTTCCCTCATTCCCTCTCTATTCTTCTTTCTCTAACTTCCCTTATTCCCTATTCACCTCTCCATCGTCAACTTTCCTCATTCCCTATCTGCATCTCTAACATTATTCCCTATCTACCTCTTTCTCTAACTTCCCTTTTGCCTACCCCCTCTCTAACTTATTGCCTATTTAGTTCTCTCTCTCCAGCTTCGCCCATTCCCTATCTACTTCCCTTATTGCTTATCTACCTCTCTATGTCCAACTTCCCTATTTCTGCCTTTCTCCAACTTCCCTTATTCTGCATCTATTTCTCTGGCACTAACTACCCTCATTCCCTGTCAACCTTTCTCCAGCTTCCCTTATTGCCTATCTACCTCTCTTTTGCCAATACCCCCCATTCAAGGAGATAGACAGTTGGAAGAATGTGACATGTACAATCATAGAGTTGGAAGAGACCACAATGGCCATCCAATCCAACCCCCTGCCATGCAGGAAAACACAATCAAGGCATTCCAGACACTCTGTTTAAAAACCTCCAAAGAAGGAGACTTCACCACTCTGAGGAAGGGTGTTCCACTGTCGAACAGCTCTTACTGTCAGAAAGTTCCTCCTAATGTTTTAAGTGGAATGTCTTTTCCTGTAGCTTGCTTCCATTCGTTTGTGTCCTAGGAGCTTATTGCACAGGGATTTTGGTATGCTCTTGGAGCGAAACAAAAGGGGGCGGGATGGGAATGGACTGGGACTATCACCTATTTTATCGTACACTGGAACATCACCAACGCCGCCAGAAGTCCCTGTTCCATTCCAAATCCATCCCATAGAGGCCGATTTTAAGGAACTGTTCAGAACAGTTCCTGAAAATCGGCTTCTCTTGACACGGTTTTGGAATGATACGGAGCCTTCCAGTGGCGGCGGTGGTATTTCTCCCTGATGAAGTTCATTTGTTAGTTTTGGCCAAGCTTTCTAACCTAATAAGGTCATTTTGAATTTTGATCCTCTCCTCTTGGATGTAAGCCACTCCTAATTTGGTGTCATCTGCAAATTTGATAAGTATGCCCCCATTCTTTTGTCCAAGTCATTGATAAAGATGTTGAATAACACTGGACCCTGTGACAACCCATTGGTCACTCCTCTCCAAGATGAACATGAGCCATTGCCGAGCACCCTTTGGGTTTGGCCAGTCAACCAGTTACAAATCCATTAACAGTTGCATTGTCTAGCCAAATTTTACTAGCTTGTGTGCAAGGTCGAAGTAGAAAGATAATTTTGAGTTTGGAGCTGCAATATTGATTTGACACTCTCTCTCTTATCAGTAATGATGAAGGGAAGCAAGAGGAGCAGTGTCAGTCCTCAGAGAATGCTCATGAGACCTTGGAAGTACATGGAATGGCATTTGCCAAATCTTGGAGGAGGTGTGTGGTTGTGGTAGGGGACTCCCTGCTGAGGTGTACAGAATCAGTAGTTTATGGGCATGACAAGATGTCTTCAGAAGTGTGCTATCTTCCTGGGGTAAAAATCAGCAATGTAACAAGAGTCTGATAAGACTTGTCAATCCCGCTGATCATTATCTCTTCCTTTTGATTGATGAGGGAATCAATGACACTGCAAGGCATAGCCTTTGGAATATCAGAAGGGTTTATGGGGCTCTCTGAGTAAGAAACTGAAAGGTCTGGATGCACAGCACAGGTAGTTACTTTGGCTATCCTTCCAGTTGAAGGGCATATTCAGGGAGAGTACAAGAACCCAACAGTGGGAGGAACAAAACCCTTAAAAGGCAGATAGGGGGAATCATAGAATCATAGAATCATAGAGTTGGAAGAGACCACAAGGGCCATCCAGTCCAACCTCCTGCCATGCAGGAATCATAGCATCCCCGACAGATGGCCATCCAGCCTCTGCTTAAAGACCTCCAAGGATGGAGACCCCACTACACTTCGAGGGAGTGTGTTCCACCGTCGAACAGCCCTTACTGTCAGGAAGCTCCTCCTAATGTTGAGATGGAATCTCTTTTCCTGCAGCTTGCATCCATTGTTCCGCGTTCTAGTCTCTGCAGCAGCAGAAAACAAGCTTGCTCCCTCTTCAATATGACATCCCTTCAAATATTTGAACAGGGCTATCATATCACCTCTTAACCTTCTCTTCTCCAGGCTAAACATCCCCAGCTCTTTAAGTCGTTCCTCATAGGGCCTGGTTTCCAGACCCTTCACCATCTTAGTTGCCCTCCTTTGGACCCGCTCCAGTTTCTCCACATCCTTTTTGAATTGTGGTGCCCAGAACTGGACACAGTATTCCAGGTGGGGCCTGACCAAAGCAGAATAGAGCGGCACTATTACTTCCCTTGATCTAGACGCTACGCTTCTATTGATGCAGCCTAAAATAGCATTGGCCTTTTTAGCTGCCGCATCGCACTGTTGACTCATGGTGTTTGATGTCTCTATACTCATGCACACAGCCTGGGAAATAAATAGAATGAACTATTCCCTATCTACCTTTCTCCAACTTCCCTGTCTATCTTTCTCCTACCTTATTGCCCCCCTCCCTCCCTCTTTCTCCAACTTCTCCCATTCCCTATCAAACTGTCTTACACCACCTCCCCTTCTTCAGTTGGAGCTGCAACCTTTGTGAGCATCCTAAAAAGCTCTCATTGCTCCAGCCTCCCTCAGCAAATTAAATGTTTCATCACAGTTGTGTTAAAATATGTAAAAGGATTTTTAAAGTTTGTCAGTTTACCTAGACCAGTTCCACAATCTGAAGGCTGATTGATCTCTTGCATACGTGCCCCTCCATTTAGCGAATATTCAAGGTGGTTTTACAACAAACACAAGAAAAATATAGAACAATTAATTGCAATTTTAAAAAATCCTGAAGGCAAAGCAGATTGTCTATCTATCTATCTATATCTAGACAGAGACAGACAGACACATATTATGCAAAAAGAAAAGAGCCTTGAAAAAATACCAGGGTAGCCCTAAAAACTGAATGGAATAGTTATCATTTTTTACTAGTCATCTAAAGACTAAGAAAAAGGGTAGCAACTCAGTCTCCCTGGGAAAAGGGCTCCTCAGCTAAGGTGTTGCCATACAGAAGACTCAGGCTGCATCCACACTGCAGAAATAATTCAGGTTGACACGGCTTCAACTGCCATGGCTCAATGCTGGGAATTGTAGTTTTGAGAGACATTTAGCCTTCTCTCTATCAGAGTCTCACAACAACTACAATTCCCAGAATTCCATAGCTTTGAGCCATGGCTGTTAAATCAGTGTTAAACTGGATTATTTCTGCAGTGTGGCTGCAGCCTGAGTTTTAGATCCCCACCAGTCTCACCTCTCTGAGGATGGGACATGTACTAGAACCATGGGTGATGAATGCAAATTTCAGAGAGGGGCATGCTGGTGGAGGTGGAGATCTGTACGCTACCCTCCTCCGTGCTGTTCAGTGTTGTATATCCAGTAAGGTCATGGTCCCCCTCTATTTATGTGTTCTGTGATTAGTTGGCACAAGCCTGGCCCAGTCCAGCTGTGGTGAACCTGGATTGTCCCTTCTCCAAAGGTAAGGTTATTCAAGCCAGGCTCTTTCTTTTGATGGTAATAATGTTTTGGGGGCCCTGACTGGTCCCAAGGATTTCCCATGCCCCTTTGAGAAATCTCAGCTCCAGCCTGGCATCTTTGGTTTTACAGTATACATAAAGTATAGTTTATGTAAAACTCCAGTTTCTTTTTCTCTTGTCAGTGAGACAAATTTCACACTGCTGTTCATACATACACTGCTGGATAGTGGATTGAAATGAAATGAATTCAATGTATTCAGGGGGGCAAGATTTCTGCAGTGGGTCTCTATGCAGACTGCACAACCATGGCTTCCTTCCAATAAAGAGTGAGATGTATTCTGTCCATCTTTACAATAAGCATTTTGCTGCGGGCTGGAGGAATACAGGCAAGAAATTGTCCCGTTATCAGTGAGACAAATTTCACAATGTTAAATGATGGCAGTATCTCTTGAATTTTTTTTTTTGCAGGCTACGTGCATCACAGTAAACGCCAGCTAACCCGATATTGCAAGTCCCTTTGGGTCTTCTGTTAGGAGAAAGGCAGGATATAAGCAAAATAAATTAATTCATTTCCCTTGGTTTCAGATATTAATTGGGTTGTTCATAAACAGCACTTTAAAGCACCAGAGTTGTGCCTCATCATGCATGTCTATGAGGCATGTTCACGTTGCTGTCTTCTTTTTATCTGATGCTTTAAAGCAAAGGAAAAGGCTAGCTTTCTAGAATGGGAGACTCCAATGCTGTAGAGTAATCTAGTTGGGGAGGAATGGAGGTGGGAGAGTATAAAATTGTGCTTGAAGTGGTCACATTCCCTTTTCATTGTACTGGCTCTTTGGTTGATGTAATGCCGCACCAACAGAAGGGGACTTCCACAACTGGAAACCTTTGAGGTGAGTAGTGGCCTCATACAATTGGGCATGGGTGAATAGGAAAGTCATAGGAGATGAGGTGGAAGTGTTACACTGGGTATCATTAATTGCACACTCAAAACCTAGTAGGTGGGAAGGGAGGGGAAGATGGGCAAAACTGGACCAAAAAAGGTGATTATTTGGGATTGTTATCCTGGAGCCTGATTTTGACAGGACGAGTCATCTCTGTTTTTATTCCTCGTTCTATTATGTGAAGTCTTCTTGGTTTTATCCAGTTTTTCTGCAGTGCACTTGTTGGTAACTAAAGGCGGAAGAACAAAAGTGCCCTTGGAGGCTTGACTTCCATCAGTGCTGAGCTTCTGAGCAACTGAAGTCTTCATTCCCCAACCCTCTCTGTTCTTTTTATCTATATACTGTAACCTAGAGGTGAAAGGAATTCGAGTTTTGACTTTGGATACTATCTGGCTCTTACCTGAATTCTTGAATAATTGTGGATGATTTGATAGGTGGATGATTTTTTTAGCTTTAGCTAACATGTTAACTAATGTCTTATATTAGTTAACATAGGATGGTATCCATTGTTTGATATCTGCTACCTACAGTGGCATGCCACATTATTCATTATTGGCACACCTGCATATTTTCCTGAGAGCCAATGTGGTGTAGAGGTTTGAACATTGGTTGGACTATGATTTTGGAGACCAGGGTTCAAATTACTGCTCAGCCATTGAAACTCTCCAAGTGATCTTGGGCAGGTCACATGCTCTCAGCCTCAGAGGAAAACAAAGACAACCTTCCTCTGAACAAATCTTGCCCAAAAAAAACCCCTATGATAGGGTCGTTTTTGGTTTGCTATAAGTC
The DNA here is from genome assembly GCA_034509955.1 of Urosaurus nigricauda. NCBI lineage: Eukaryota > Metazoa > Chordata > Lepidosauria > Squamata > Phrynosomatidae > Urosaurus > Urosaurus nigricauda. The sequence goes on from JAOEGL010000001.1 coordinate 11,295,276, forward strand.
AAAAATGACCTGAAGGCACAACAACAGGTGCTGTGCATTTTTTTTAAATTAAGGATCAAAGGTACAGTCAAGAATTTATAATATTAACTATTTTTGAGATTTCATATTTTATGCCTTCCAAACAGTTGCATGGTCTAAAACATGCCTAACATAGCTGTACCAAATGGAGGTATAATTTCATGTTCAAAATGCAAATCTGCATGTTAAACATTCACAGGTTGGACTGGAAAACTGGTTAAATTTACAATATTTGGAGATAACCTGCCTCACCTTGGCCAATGCTAGCAATGGTTGTAAGGCTGTCTGGGAGTATAAGTTGCCAGTTTATATGTGTTGTTTCTTCCCACAGGTCTACAAGGACAGTGGCAATGAAAGGTTAAGGGAGCTGGATAGAGAAGTTAACCTCATGTCCCTTCCCTCAGCATGCCTCCATCATGAAGTGAGAACATATTACAACCAAAAGCAAGTATGGTGTAGTGGTTTGAGCATTTGACTATGACTTTTGAGACCAGACTTCGAATTACTGCTTAGCCATGGAAACCTACTAGGTGACCTTGGGCAAGTCATACTCTCTCAGTCCCCTCTGAAGAAACCTTGCCAAGAAAACTCAGTGATAGGGTTGCCATAAATCAGAAATGACCTGAAGGTATGCAACAACAATATTGCAACCCAGATCACCTACCGTTATGATGAAGATTGCAACTAAATTCAATGAGGATAAGAGCATGGCAGATTATGTCATTGTCCCACCAGTCATCTCCAACCCTGCTTCCACCACACTGTTGCATTGTTTTGATTATTGCTGGTGTCAAGTAAAATAATAATAATACCAGCAAATGCCTTTTTGAGGAACTAAAAGTACATCTGATCAGTTTAGCCCATGGAACATCTATTGTCCCAGAGTAAACTGCAATGGGATTTTGATCTTAAGAAGATAATCTAAAATCACTTAGAGTTGGGGGGGAAAAACAGGTTTAAAAAACAACAACCCAACCCAAAGTCAACACAAAACTGATATGAATAATCTTTTTTTAAAGTTTTTTTTTTTAAAAAAGTCATTTCATTTAAACTAAGGTTTAAACCAGCCAACCTTTTTATTCCAGAATGTGAGGGTAACCAAAATGGATGGCCCTTATGATCTCTTCCAACTGTATGATTTTCTAGTCACTGTGGATTTGGATCCAAGGAGCCTAGAAAACACAACAGACTCAATCATTCATCCACAAGCAGCTTTGATAAGCAAATGAAAAAGATTAGTTTAACAGGCCTAGCCCTGAAGAGGGAAAGTTGAGGAGCATGGTTTGCTAACATGCACAGCTGATATGCTTAATGGAAGAAAAGAGTCAGCTAGTTAGGGACCTGTACTTGGAAAAAATTGCTGTGAGTCACACTGAACCTCTGGAGAGGTTTCACGCTGTTGAATAAATCCAACAAGCAAACTTCACGCTCTAGGTCTGAGTTGAGCAGCTGTTGATATTTTTTTACCTACAACTAAAACGTTGAGGAGTTATGGGGCTGCAGACCAAGAATACCAGGAGGAGTATAGTTACCCACCAATACTCCCATGAGAATGTGATCCAGGAAGTCAAAAATGCAAGGAGACTTAAAATAGGGAACCTGGGGGATACAGAAATTAAATTTTACTTATTAGCTCGCATAAACCTTTTCAAAACTTCATTTCAAGGGAGGATGCTGTAACATGCTCACACCAATTGGTTGGTGTGTGTGTGTGTGTGTGTGTTTTCATACTGTTTCCCCATATTTTAACATGCAGAGAAATCCATATATGTTGGCATGTCATACTGACAAGGTCTATTTACTCCCCTCCTCTCCCCCTTATTATTTAGTTCTTGTCATGCTTGGTTGCTCTGTGTAGCCATTAAAATCGCACTAATGCAACCACACAGCATCCAGCTTGGTTCTCCCTGAGGCTTGGGATCTAATGTCACTAGGGTACGATCCAGTTCACATTGCAAAGGATGCATTAAATCTTTTTATTTGGAGTGTTGTCAAGAAAAGCCAAGCTGCCTGCTATCAAATGCACATGAGAGGCGCACATCCCCCAAGAGGCTTTTGGTTATGTGCATTGATACAGAATGGATTGTCGCTAACCCTCCAAGGCATCGTTGTCAAGGTCAGAAACCACTGATCTTTCTCAACAAAAACAACAACAGCAACAGCAACAAACCTCCACTGCCAAGGAAGGGCAGAGAAGAAAACTGGCTTCTCTTAAACCTGACCTTTACAGGACCTCATAGTCACAGAATGTTTAAAGATAATGAAATGGGATTGTCTGTTTGTGCTTCATTGCTAAAATACGCTCATTTTTTTTCCTAATTATACCCAGGAGCATTTTGTCCACACCACCATCAAATAATGCCAACTGCAACATAACACTAACACAACCACACACCTGTTTGAAAAAAAGAGATTATTTGCTATTTCACAGCAGGCCATCTTTAAAACAATGCAGTGAAACTGAGCAGGGTTCCTCTCACCATTTTCTGTCAGAAGTCACCCTTAACCTGAGTGTATCTTTTATTGTTGTGAGCATTTGAGTCTTTTCCAACTGATAAACCTTTCACAGGATTTTTTTTTTTTGGCAAGATTTGTATAGAGGGAGTTTGCCATGGCTTTCCTCTGAGGCTGAGAGAGTGTGACTTGCCCAAGGTCACCTAGTGTTTTTTGTTTGTTTGTTTTTGCCTGAGCAGGTATGCAAACTCCTGTCTCCTAGATCCCTAGTCCAACACTCAAGTGACTACACCATGCTGGTTCTGAATGTATTTTAAGCTGGAATGACAACAACCATGGCAAAACTAGAAGGGGTTCACCTGCCCTTCTTTCTATAACCAGTGACAGTTTCATACCCTCTAACATTTCACAGATTCAATCTGGGACATGTGGCCAAGCAACATCAGAGTGAGGTCAAGATGGTAAAAGTTATTGAGGAAGAACATATAAGCAAGGAGATGCTGCCGCAGGTTGTTTTTGCCTGAGTCTACCAGGAAGGGCAAGATTCAATCCCTTCCTTTCATCTCTCACCTACTGAGTTGATGGAGCGTACACTACTTTTGTTCTTTGTACTCAGTTTGATGCAGTTGAAGTAAACCAGGATGAAAGCAGAAAGTAGGAGGAAGAGAGAGAAAGTGGGACAATTTAAAAGTTATCAAAGTGGGATTTCAGAGGGAGGAAGTGGCAAAAAAACACTTCTGAACATTCCTTGCCTAAGAAAAGCCTATGAAGTTAATGGGGTGGGCTTAAGTTGACAGGCAACTTGGAGGCGTGCATGCACACATGAGATGACAGAGGATTGATTCGGGGCTCTCCCTGGCAAGTTGGAATGGTTGGAGTATGCAGTTTTGCCACACCTCACTAAATCTGGGCCTCAGATCCTGCAACCATTAGCCAGTCTGAGGGTCCTGATCCAGGGGACAACATACTGATATTACAGGCTGGATTCAAGCGACCTTCACCACTAGCAAGATGTGATCCTGCAACTACCTCCCCTGCTCTGGAACTGGAGCTGGAAACTGTGTACTGGCAATAACAGACAGCCCCGGAGTCATCTTCCTAACCTGAACAGTTTTCCTTACTTGGTCCTGCTGACAGGATCTTCTGCTCCAGCTGCAATCCAATTGTCAGTGTTAGTAATGGTGTGAGATTTCACCTAGAGGGAGTGTAGCTCTACTTCATGAACTGAAGTCAAGAATGCTCTGGGGAGAGCGAACCCAGTTTCCTCTGTAAAGCTTAATAAAAAAGTTGGCAGCCCCATGGTAATTGGACTGGTTCATGCTGGGAGTCAGAGCACCCCTGCAAAGTGAGTGGTCCCACCAACATGGGTTCAAGACTGTCTCAAACCTTCAGATTTCATCCCTCATATCTAGGGATTATTTTTTGAATGGCATATTAACAAGCAGATCATAGGCCCTCCATCCATCCCAAACTATGACTGCCCGGGCCTCGGAAGGAGAGAAGAGCTTTGGGCTATCGCAGGGGGGCAGGTCCTAGTAATATCACTAGTATGATATACAGTCGTCCCTCCCGATTCATGGACCCCCCCCCCCCGAACGGGGCGGGACGACTGTATATTAATGTCACAGCTGCAGAAAGTAACATCTATTTATACAGCACTATCAATGCATGGTGCTTTAAACAACAAGAAAAATCAGTTCACTACTCTCAAGCTTACAATCTAGACACAAGGAAGGGATGGCAGTGAGAAAGGTGATTAGGTCCAGCAGATACTGCCTCTTCTCTCTCTTGAGGACAGGGCAGTCGCAGTTTGGGATAGAGGGAGGGCCTATCATCTGCTGCTAATATGCCATTCAATAATTTTTTTAAAGCCTATTAGTTTCCAAGCAAGGTACAAGGTGTTGGTTATCACCTTTAAAGCTCTATGTGGCCTAAGTCCAGACCATTTGCGGGAGCGCCTTCTTCCACATAATCCACCCCGCACGCTTAGATCCTCTGGGAAGAATCTGCTACAACCAAAGAAGACCAGATTGTCCGCCGTGACCCAGAGGACCTTCTCATCTGTCGCTCTTAGCCTCTGGAACAACCTGCCAGATGAGATCCATCATATTACCATCCCTGAAGCCTTTAAAAAGGCCATTAAGACGGATCTCTTCTTGTAGGCCTTTCCAGATTAGCCTTTTAGACTAGCCTCCCCCCACTAACATCTTTGGTCTTGTTCCCTTTCCTGGGAAAAGACATCTCTCTCCCTCCAATATTCTACCCACTATTTTACTGACTTCCTAACAAGAATGTTCTTTTAAGTTATTTTGTTTAATTCTTTTTATGGTTCTGATTAATGTTTTTATGACTGGGGGCAGGGTCTGGATATGGAATTGTTTCTTTTAATTGTAATTTTATTTCTACTATGTTTTATTGTTATTATGTTCTTAATATGTTGTAATCCACCTTGATTCCCTAGGGAAAAGGCGGAATATAAATTGTTGTTGTTGTTGTTGTTGTTGTTATACTTCTGACAAGTGAGAAATATACACACAGTCTTTTCAAGACAGTGTTTTCAACCTGAGATTTCTTCCCCACACCTGAGGTTCAGAGAAGAGGGGTGGACCTTGAGACCTGGAAACACTAACGTCTTATGTTTTGAGAATATCGCATGGCCTGATGGCATTATCATCCCTGGCCCTAGATCTGATTGTTAGTCCCAACTAGAGGTGACTCATTAAATCAGTGGAACTTAACACAGTTGATGACTTGTGAAGCACCCATTGATTCAGTAAATCTACTCTAGTTGAGAGTAAAAAAAGAAGCAGCAGTTTCCCTTTGCCTAAATCTACAGGGAAGGAAGAGATTCTTTCACCTCCTCTTCCCAAATGGAATTGAATGCAAACAACTTTTGCACTTTGAACTCAATTTTCAGTAATTGAAGTAAGCTGTGTACAAAGGGAGAAGGTAGGAAGAGGAGAAAGAAGCTGGGATATTTTAAAAGGAGCTGAAAAAGTCAGACAACAGGATTAATCAAGACTGTCTACTAAACTGAGACAGTTGGAGGGTACGTTGCATGTGCAGATTGCATTACTCTAACCACACCGACAGTATGCACGGAAAAACCTTTGGAAAGTGTGGAACGTAGTCAAACCCAGCCCTTTTCTACAATTGAGGATTATTCTGAAACAAAACAGAGTGCTACAAATGGAAAGGTATTGGGTTACTAGCAAATCTGTGTCACTTCCTGTGTTTCTCCCTCCATTACTTGTGGCAAGTGACACCATTCATCTAATAATCAACCAGTCTGAACACTCTCTTCTGCAGAGACTGCTGTCTTCTTATGCTTTGCAAGAGCTGAACTGGAAATGTGTTTTGTTCAAAAGAGGGACCTAAGAGGTAAATGTTGTTAGTGCAATGTTCAGGATTGGCAAGGGGCCTAGCAGGTACCCACCAGGGGAACACGGCTGCTGTGTTTATATTTTATAGGGTAAATGGAAATGTGTTGTAAGCTGAGTGTCTACGCTTGTCACAAACTGTAATAAGTGCAAATAGAGACTATTAAGCCTTGTAAATAAGAGTGGCTGCATGCAGCCTGTGCATGGGTGGTACACAGGACATGCATCTTTATTGCGATCAGCAAGGACCATTGGAATAATATGTTCTGTCATTTCCCCCACCCCACCCCACCCCACTCCTCGGCTTTGTCTGACCTCTGAATCTTTCATGCACACTCCTGTTGTTCCGTGTGGTATTAGGGATTCTGCCTCAGTAGAAGGTGCTATCAGCAACAATTATTTCTGTCTCAGTTATCTCATTGTGGAAGTCAGGCCTGGTGCATTATGTTCTTGGACGTCTGATGCATTTGGCAGTCCAGGCAATGAAGGCTCTTAATACCTACAAGGTATATCTTCTGCTCTGGGTAAACAGAGTCCCCCCCCCCCGGTCTATTGGGGTAGTATTCAGAGACATAGCTGTGTTAGTCTGGAATATCAGTATGAAAAGAGACGGTACACTTTTGCTGTAGCAAAGGTGTTAGCTAGATGGATGGATGTGCAAAGGGATCTTTTAGCACCTTTGAAACTAACTGAGTGAAGTAACTTAGCAAAGAGATCTGGCTGCAGTGTCTTTTGCTCAGTCTCAAAGGTGATAGATAGACAATAGCTAGCTAGATATGGAAAGGGAACTTGTAGCACCTTTGAGACTAATTGAGAGAAGTAACTTAGCAAAGAAATCTTGGTACAACATCTTTCACTCAGTTGGTCTCAATGTAGACCTGTCCGCAGCCTCATGGAATGCGGTAGACTCCTGCGACTGTGAGAGGGTCTCTCTTGTACTTGGCTGAGCGAAGCATTTGCTGCATTTTCTTTGTTAGTTTGTAAACCATTTTTACCATACATCAAAGGAGTCACAGACAGAATAGGGAAAGTTGTGAAGAAACACAACCTTCAAATGGTTTAGAAACCCACGAAGAAAATCCAGTAAATGCTTCGCTCAGCCAAGGACAAGAGAGACCCTCTTACGGCCGCTGGAGTCTACCGCATTCCATGCAGCTGCGGACAGGTCTACATAGGGACCACCAAACGGAATGTGCAAACAAGATTCAAAGAACATGAGATACTGCAGACTGGGTCAACTGGAAAAATCAGCAGTAGCAGAACATGCTATAAACCATCCTGGGCATAAAATGCTGTTTGAAAGCACTGAAATTCTGGACCATGCCAACAACTACCATGTCAGAATGCACAGGGAGGCTATTGAAATCCATAAACATCTGGACAACTTCAACAGGAAAGAGGAAACCCTGAGAGTAAACAAGGCTTGGCTACCAGTCCTGAAGGACAGCAAGGTCAAGACTCAACCTATGCAAATGAGAAACAGCCCAAGGCCAGGGGATTCCCAGCAGACATGAGCACTGAGTAACAGACATTAATCCTGGTTTGTATATCCTCCCACCCTGAGGTCTGCCATTAGCAACAGGACAATACATTTGCAAATTACTCCTTCCTTCCCAGGGTCACACAGGATATATATCTCCATCTTTTTGCAGGCTTTCATTCTCTGAAGATGCCAGCCACAGATGCTGGCGAAACATCAGAAAGGAACTCTTCTAGAACATGGCCACATAGCCCGAAAGCTCCACAAAAAACTATGGGTGCCGGCCACGAAAGCCTTTGACTCCACAGTTTTTAAAATGTTTGTACCTCTATTACGAGCCCATCCATCCATCCTGCACTGTAGAAAGCATGCAATTTGACATTGTTTAACTGCCATGGAATGCTATGGAAGCCTAGGATTTACAGTTTGTTGTGGCACCAGAGCACTCTGACAGATAAAGCCAAATATCTCACAAAATTACAAATCCCAGAATCCCAAAGTATTAAGCTATTGCAATTTAAGTGGTGTCAAACTGCCTTATTTTTGCAGTTTAGAAGCAGCCACCATTACATTATATATATATATACATATATTTGCATTTTTTGTGCTTGCTAGAAGCCACAAAAATGGTCCTGGGTGCCACGTGCAGCCCTCAGGCATACTTTGCCAATTCCTGCAAAAGAATGGGACCAAGGAGACAGCCAGCTAAAGTTATATAAAACTTCTGTGCACCAGGGGGTTTGGTTCTATACAGAATTTGGAAAAAATACTTTTTGGACTAGAACTGCCAGAATCTCCCTGGGATTCTGAGAATTGTAGTGCCTATTCATTTTTTTCCTCAAGTTCTGGGCCTAAAATATCTCCAGATGACTCAATCTGGTCTTCTGGAGGGAAGAATACGAACACATACACACACGCTTATCACTTACAAATACTCTCCAATTGTCCCAATATGGCAGGCACAGTCCTGATTACCATAATCCTCTGTCATCCCACTTTTTCAGCTGCTTGTAAAATGTCCTAGTTTGTCTCTCCTCTTCCTCCTTTCCCCCTTCACCATCAGTTTACTTCAGTTAGTACAAACTGAGGACAAAGTGCAAAGTAGTTTGCGCTTCATTAATTCAGCTGAGAGGAGAAGAGATAGGGAAAGAATTCTGCGCTTCCCAGTAGGCTCAGGCAAGAGCAAACTGCTGCAGGTTCCCTTAGTTTTTGTGTTCTTCCTTATTAATACTTTTTGCTATCTTGACCACACTCTGATGTTGTTTGGCCACTTGTCTCCCCGTTTTCATATGTGAAATGTTGGAGGAGGAAGGAAACAAACAAACAAACCAGGTACACATTCTTGTAACTTCACAATGGTGTCATTTCATTTTGTGCAATAGGGAATTCACAGGCTGAGATCAAGCAACAATAGAATACAAATTCAGATCCAGCCTCTGACATCTTTACTTTAAATAATTAAAAGTCTGGTTAGCGGCAGATGGTATGACCCCCCCACCACCACCATGACCTGGAGACCGCTTCTGCCTGTCAGTGAAGACAATACTAATACTATATAGCCCAATAGTTTAATTTTCTACAGTCTGTTTCTACAACTCCCATAATCCAAGCCAGGAAAAAGGAGGGCTTTAAGGCCAACCTTGTCATTATGATATATGCAGCTTCCAATGTGTACAAGCCTTGGGTCCCATACTGTGAGAAAGGCAGCTTATAAATGCAATAATAAATAAATCTTGGTCAGACTCTTTGTATACACTGTATAAATTAACAGATATGTAGGAGAGGTGCCAAGAAACCCTGTTAGTGAATTGCCAAGATACATCACTGGACGCTGGCAGGCTGTACTGGCAGGCTCATCAGCACTCCCTGATTGGTGTCCTGATAGACAACAATTGCAATATACATGGAATTACATTGTGCATTGGTCCCATTGTGCATCGCTCCTTTATGTAGTACAGCTGGCCCTCCATATCCATAGATTCTTACTCCACAGATTCAAGCATCCACAGCTTGAAAATATTTTTAAAAATATGTATATTCCCAAAACCAAACCTTGATTTTCTATTTTATAAAAGTGACATCATTTCACTATGCCGTTACATATAATGGGACTTGAACGCCCATGGATTTTTGTATCCATGGAGGTGGGGGGTGTCCTGGAACCAAACCCCAACAGATATCAAGGGCCCACTGTAATATAGCAGCATTTTAGCCTTTACTGGACATGGAAGTTATGGAATGACCCAATCATAATAAGGAGTAAGGAGCCCTGGAGGTGCAGTGGTTAAATGTGCTGGTATTGCAGCCACAACATTGGGAGTTCAATCCCAGAGGGCTCCAAGTTAACTCAGCCTTCCATCCTTTCATGGGTTGGTAAAAGGACCCAGCTTGTCGTGGGCAATTGGCTTACTGATATTAAACCACTCAGGGAGTGCTGAGTTGCATAGGAATGCAAATCCTATTGCTATTTCTAATAAGTCCACTTAGGAAGATGTAAGTCCCCAACAGGATTCTACCCAAGCTATGTTAGTGGTTCACAGTTACACAACAGCTGTGATATGGCAGAATCTAACTATGCCAGTAGAGATTTTGACACCACTGATGTTAAAAATTGGATTTAGATGTTAATAGTTTTGTTCCTGTTAACTTAGTATGTTGTTGTTTTTGTCTGCCTTCAAGTCATTTCTGACTTATGGCAATCCTGAGGCAAAGTCATCATAGGGTTTTGTTGGCAAGATTTGCTCAGAAGATGCTTGCCATTGCCTTCCCCTGAGGCTGAGAGAGTGTGACTTGCCCATGTTCACCTAGTGGATCTCCATGGCTGAGCTGGGAATCGAATCCTGGTCTCCAGAGTCATCATCCAACATTCAAACCACTATGCAACATTGTTATTTTACCTCCTCATGATTTCTTGATTGTGCAGAGTATCTGAAAGGTTTCAAGCATTTATTTATTTTTAATTCTGAAGGGATGACTCAGGATAGTAATGCTTTTCATTAGGATTGGTCCGCAAGCCTCAAACCCTCTGTATTGTTGTGTGAAGTAGGCTTCAAGTTCTGTTGCCTTTCACCGCAGGGGGAGAAACGTCTCTGTGTGTTCACATGCTGAAGACAATAGAATCCTACACGCTGCGTCTCTTCGAGTTAGACTGGGAGGTGTTCAAGGCAAGGACCTTGTCTGCTTCCATGTTTGTTACAGCATCAGATATGTGCCTTCTATAATCTGCAATAGGTTATGATGACTGTGATAACAACCCCAAGAGCTCCCTAAGGATTGGAGGCAGAGCACACGGGTGATGTACATGATGTTCGTTCCAAAGCGGCACTTGTAACAGCTGCTGTAAAAATCACTGGCTCCCTTTAAAAAATTGGAATTTACATATTAATAAACAATCGTTTTAGTGCACAGAAATTAGGGGTGTATCCACACTGCAGGAAGAAAGCAGTTTGACACCATTTTAACTGCCGTGATTCAAGCTACCTAAGGGTTGGAGGCAGAGCGCGCTGGTGATGTAAATGATATTCATTCCAAAGTGGCACTTGTAATGGCTTCTGTAAAACCACTGGCTTCATTTAAAAACCAGAAAATTGGGATATACATATTAATAAACAATCATTTAGAAATCAGAGGTGTATCCACGCTGCAGGAAGAAAGCAGTTTGGCACCACTTTAACTAAGGGCATTATCACACTAAACTATTATAGCACTATTATTCCACTTTAACCACTATGGCTGCCTCCTGTGGAGTCCTGGGATTTACAGTTTAGAGAGAGGCATTTAGAATTCTCAGCCAGGAAGCTCATCCATCCAACCTTTCGTATGAGCACAAACAGTTATGCCTGTTTACCTTTGCTTCATCCTTACCTCCTTTGCTGAATACCCCTAAATTTTACTCTTGACCTATCTGTGGGTCATGTAAAAATCCACAATTTTGGCCTGAAAACCAGCCCTCGACATATACATGCGATCGACTTATAGTCGAGTGTATACAGTAGTTAAGGTAAGTTGTGATTTAGAGGCATTAAATCAGGAATCTTTTACTCTATGCTGAAATCCTGTTTAATAAATTAATTTTTCAATTATATATTTGGACCTCTAAGAATGCTACAAGATAGGTATTGGTGTCATGTCAAGAGTAGTTCAAAGGTGGTGGTGTCTAGTAGTGGGATCATAGAAATAAAGTCTCACAGGGAACAATCCACAAGGGCATCCCCACATTTGGTGCCATAGAGATGGGACTGGTGGAAGTCCTCAGATTTGGTAGCAATGGTTGGAGGAGTCATACTGGGGTCTCCAGTGCTATAACTGTAACTTGTTACTTTTAAAAAGTAACTTTCCAACCTTTGTTCAGCTGTTATTGCAAGGGATGAGTCTCTTTGCATGCATTTTATGGCTATATTTTTTTACCCTCATTTCCATGCACCCTTGGAAAGTAATGCAGTTTCTGAGGGAGCAATCCTATCACAATCTCTAACCTGCTGTATGGTGCTTTAGCAAACAGAAATCTAACTGAACACTAGGAGGCTCTCACACCTTTCCTCAGAGATGAGAACAAGGATGACTCTGAAAGCTGGGACTGACTTTCTTCACAGTAATACACAGATGGAAACTCTGTGTGGAGTAAATTTCTGACTAACCAGGAAAGTCTGGTAGTTGTGAATACTTATTTAAATTCGTAACAGGTTGCTTGTCCCTATAATCTTGTTCTTAGTGGTGTATTGCCTCTGTTGGTTGAGGCTCTGTTTAGGTATCTTTTATCTAACATCTTCCACATGTAAAGTCAAACAGGAGTTTTGAAGGGAGGTTCTATCAATATCCTCGGAGCTTGGAAAAGTTAATTTTTTGAGAACAGCTTCTAAAGTCCTCCAACCAGTATGGCCACTTTGACTTTCCAGTATGACTTTGGCCGGAAAGTGCAGCTCTGGCAGTATTGCTCTTCCAGGCAGGTAAAGAGATCTTATCGCACCTTTGAGACTAACTGAAATAAAAAAGTTGGCAGCATGAGCTTTCTTAGACTTCAGTCTATTTCCTCAGATGCATTTAGTGGAGTGGGAACCAGGGACAGACATATATACAGTACTGTATGCCACTGGTATGTGATAATGTCAATTCAAATTCAAAATCCTTTGTGTATGGAGATGAAGTAGCAAGTCCATTTTTAATTATAGTGAAAGAAGATGTCTGTCTGTATTTGGGCAAGTTTCTTGAAGGGGGATTTCCACACCGTTTGGCTAAATTTGGTGCTTTCCATAGTGGTAGAATTCAAATATATAGGCGCTGTTAGTCTGTAGAATCAGTAGATAGAGGGATCTTGTTGCACCTTTGAGATTAACTGAAATAAAGGAGTTGGCAGCATGAGCTTCCTTCCCAGTCACGTTTTTGGAAAACTTTTCAGATGGAGAGGAGTTAGAGAGCTTGGAAAAGTTTTTTTTTTTCCACCACTGATCCCAGGATCCACAAGTCAGCATGGGCTGTAAATTTTCCATACTCGGAACCATCATGTTTTCTATTGCTAATGTCCAACTGATTCCTTCGGTTAATTTGTTTAGTCTATTTCCAGGACTATACCTACAGGAGGAAGGGAATTCCACAGGCCATTTGTATTCTGTGTCATGTCCCCCCCCCCCCCCATTTGCTTTGGAGCTGTTTCATCCATCCTTCGCTTGACAAATCGTATGTATACTAATCTTCTAGACTGCATCTCATCTGCAGCATTGTCTGAAAGGCTAAACAAATTTGGCCTGCTCGCTTTTATCCAGCCTCTTGGAAACAAGTGAATATTGTGACCAATTGCCCAAAATTACACATTCTTTCACCGAAAACAGTTAATTAGGAACCAAGCTCTGAAGTTAATTTTCGCCAAGGTCAGCCGGTATTCTGTTGGGCCCAGTGACCCTGTCTTGACTAATCGGGGGGCTTTAAGCGCACAAAAGTTAGAGCTTTTCTTTTCAGCTGATGACATAATCTCTTTAATTGGTGTCAGGAGGACTGCTTAGGAAAAAGCCACAGAAAACACCTATGGGCTATAATTTTGCTTGGCCCCATTCATGGAGGGGTGAATGAAACAAGCTTTAAGAATGTACTAGATCCTCATTACCGTCCCCCTCGGTTGTCAACACAAAAGCCCTTGCCTTTCAAGACAGAGGATTAGCAACGGGAAATTTCTGTTTGCTGCTAACTTCACTCCCTGAACTATTAACCTTTTCAGCAAAACTGGGGAAAAGTGAATGTCAGCTAATCCTTTCCTGGCATGGGGAAAGATGGGATGGTGGTAGAAGAAGAGGAAACATTTTAGCTGATTAAAAGTTACATGGGTTTTCTTATTGCTTTTTGTTTTGTTTTTTAAGAAAAGAAATGGCATCATCTCAGGAAGTCAACAAGATAGGTGTTTATTCCAGAACCATGAGTATTTTCTTGGGCTGGGAAGTCAGTGTAACCACCGTATAAACTTGACTATAAGTCCACCTCATGCATAAGTCGAGGGCAGGCTTTGGGGGCAAAATTATGGATTTTGATATGACCTGTAGATAAGTCGAGGGTCAAATTCTCATAGTGCAGGGAATTATGCAGTCATCCAGCTTTTTCTTGGATTGCAACTCCCAGCATCCCTAGCTCAGCATAGATAATAGTGTGGGATGCTTGTTCTTGCAAGTTGCAGTCCAACAACATCTGGACAGACCTGGGATTCTGATTTTTCTCTTATGTCCAAAACACACTGCAGAAATAATCCAATTTAAGACCACTTTAACTGCTCTGGCTCAATGCTAGGGAATTTTGGGAACTATAGTTTTGTGAAACATTTAGCCTTCTCTGTCTGAGAACTCTGGTGCCACAATAAACTATAGCTCCCAGGATTCCCTAGCACTAAACCAGGGCAGTTAAAGTGGTCTCAAACTGGATTATTTCTGCAGTGTGTTTTGGACCTTAGTGACTGGTGTAAATCCTGGCTATACCAGTGTAAGTACTTTCTTGGCTGTTGTGCAATGACAATACACCTTGCAATACCGTCTCGCAGAAAGCCTATTGGCCTTACAACAGCAGCCAGTTGTCGCCACCCCTTGGGACCCTGCCATATTTCTTGCATAGCTAGGTTAAAAGGAGTAGTCTTTGCCCTCCAGATCGCTAACAAATATGCTGATGGAACTTTATGCTCCACACCAGCGTCCAAGAAGATCTTGATCAATACAAAGGTTTTTTCTTCATCCTGGAGAGAAGTGATCAGTGGGGTGCCGCATAGTTCTGTCCTGGGCCCAGTGCTATTCAATATCTTTATCACTGACTTGGATGTAAGAATAGAGGGCATGCTGATCAAATCTGCAGATGACACCAAATTAGGAGGAATAGCTAATAGCTCAGAGAAGATCAAAAATTCAAAATGACCTCAGTAGATTAGAAAGATGCGCCAACTTCACACTTTGTTGTTGTTGTTGTTGTTGTTTTTACCAGAACAATGGGAATAATCCCACTCATGCATTCTAGGTTTGTTATTCACACCATGGAACCACATCTTTTGCTCCACATCTCTGCAAGTTTGGTTGCTCACATGTGCGGGCACCCTTCCCTTGTCCCTGCACCCACCAGAACCACTCAGCTGGATACAGGGGGATTGGCATCCATTTTTCTCTCTCCCATTTTCCTCTCTGTTTCCTCTTTTTCCCTCACTGGTGGCTGTTACATTGGGGAAGGAGTGGCGCTTTCTCAACTGCATGGGCTGTCGATGATGCAAATGCATTCAAAACCCATTAAAGGCATGGAGAGTTTTATTCTGAGTCTATTCATATCACTTTTTACACAGCCGACAATGCAAATATTTTGTAAAACTTGTGGAAAAGCCTGATATCGATTATACCTGGGATAGGTGGGGGGTTTTGGCAACCCCCCTCCCCCCCAAAAAAACTTTATCGAGTGCATTCTGGAGCCCTGGTGGCACAGTGGTTAAATGATGGTCCCACAGCCACAAGGTTGTGAATTCGATCCCAGGGCTCCAAGGTTGGCTCAGACTTCCATCCTTTCGTAGGTCGGTAAAATGACTACCCAGCTTGTTGGGAGCAATTGGCTTACAGACTGTAAACTGCTTGGGGGAGGTCTGAGTTTACTCTTAAGCGGTATAGAAATGTAAACACTATTGCTATTTTTATTGCTATTGCATTTGGAATGCGTGTGAACAACAAAGATTCATCCCAAATTCATCCTGGATTATTTTCATCGTGTGAATAACCCCCATGAAAGGATGATTTTTACCCTGCATGTCTGCTGCCATAAATACAAACACAGCAAATAATCCCGAGAGCCATTTCAATGAAAGTTAACATGAACAAAGAATGCTTTGCCTCGGAGAACAGGGTTAGGCGTAAAACATACTCCAGTCGGAGAGCACGTGTGAACCATGAATGAGGAGACATTGACTGGGCCGTCTTCCAACTTGACTCATCTGACTGTGAGCCTTCAAAATGTGTCTCACCCTCCCTTCCATCCCTCAGCTCCAGATCCAACAGCAACCACTGACTGGGGGACCCCATGAACCTCGGCAAAGAGGGAAACAAATTAAGACATTGTATGAACAGAGTTAATTATGGATGCCGATTAAAAGGCATTGGGCGAGGGCCAGGAGAAAAAAGGGGCAAACCTCCAGCGTCATGGGGATGGAGAGGGACATGCAGCGGTTGTCAGTCACCTAGCAACAAGTTTCCTTCTCCTGCTGGGTTCTTTAATTTGCCAAATCTGCTCAGGATGTTGGCCTGTTCTCCTGACAAAATGCATTATGCCGCTGGACTGGAGGAGACAGGAGCCACTGTACACAACACACCACTCCTTCCATTGACCGCTCTCTCTCTCTCTCTCTCCTTTCTTTTTTATGCCTACAAAAGAGAAAAGCTCACATACAATTCTGAAAAGGGTCTTGGGTGGGTGGAGGGAAGGGCGAAGAAAAGCTGGGCAGAGCAAACAGTTGCCTTCTAATTGAGATTGACTAACGTAATGAAAAGGATGTTCTTTTTAAAAAGTGTTGCCTTATGGAGGCCGCCCTCTGTCTTCAGCTTCCAACACTTGGCCTCCAGCTCCCGCTGGGAAGAGGGGTAAACACCAAAAACACTCAAACCAGGGTACTTTCCCATTCTAGCACACCGTGCAATACAACACCACACGCTTCCTCCCCCAATCTCCGCCAAGATGTCCCTGAAAGGATGTTTAATCCACTGAAAAAGGCAAAAAATAAAAGCAAGCTCTGCTTCGGTTGCCTAGGTCAGACTGACAATTCCTCCCCCTCAGGTTGAGTGCCAGGAACTTGTACTACATTTGTGCCATGTTATATCATGGCTGGAATCCTGTTGGTCACAATGTTATTTCATTTGTTAATATTGCCACCAGAAACAGAAGTGCCCAGGGGTTGCTATTAAGGTGAAAACAAGTGTGGCAATGAGAGGATTCCCTTGATGCGCTCATGTTCTGCTTGCAGGGAGTTTTGTTACAGCAGAGGGCTAAAAAAAAATCTATTTCCTCCATGCAGTCTGAAATGGGACAAATTTATTCTCCCACTTCTGTATTCTGCCTCCTCATTCTGCTATATGTACCAAGTAGGACTCTGAGCACCAAAACAAAATGGCCATTAAGTAGATTTGATAGTCAGATTTCGTCCTCTTTAACAACAGTAACTGGGAGAAGGGGCCTGGAACTTCAGGAAACGGAGAAATGGGTTTAGGAACAGAAGGAACTCCTAATTCTGTTCCTCCTTACACAAAGTGGCATCACTGGCAGTGATGTAGACTTGAGTCAATTGACTCAGATTTAAATTGGACTCAAGTCGCTTCAATGACTTGACTTGGGAGTTTATCACATGGGAGGCTAAGTGCCTAAATCCCATGCAGAAATGGGATTTAAATCCTGGAAAAATCCCACAAAATCAGTCATTTTCAGACTCATCAGGGGCATTGAGCATTAACACAAAACCAACTCACACAGAAAGTGGACAAAGTCAGCCACTTTTTACTTTTGGGAGAATCCTGAAAGTAAAAAGCAGCCAATTTTGTCCACTTTCTGTGCGGGTTAATGCCGATTAATGCTCAATGCCCACAACACTGTGTGAAAATAATCCCACTTTTACAGGATTAGTCCATTTTCTGTGCACGTTAATGCCAGATGTCATGTGAAAACAATCCCCTTTTTGTGGAATTTTCCTGTTTTAAATCCCGTTTCTGCATGGGATAAACTCTTTGTGATAAACTCCTTGGACTTGACTTGGCAAAAATGACACACTGATTTGATTTGACTTGACTTGAGGTAAAAGGTAAAGGTACCATTCACTTTGAGCATCAGACAGAACCCACCCTAAAGTGCAGGGTGCATTTCTTGGAAAGGAACAGCAAATGCATTAGGTAATGGACTTGAGGCAGAAGGATTCTTCTAAAACATTTGAAAAGCTTTAGAAGACTCTTCTGATATGGAGACAGGCTGCTAGGCAGACTTCAACCCCCACCTCAAGCCTATTGCCTAACATACTGGCTGTTCCTTCTGGGAAATGCACCGTTTACCTTTTTTCATTACACGTTGGCTCCCAAACCTGAGACTCAACTTGAGACTTGACTTGACAGTATCTTGCAACGACCTGAGACTCAACTTGAGACCTGAAGGTAAAGACCTGAGACTTGACTTGAGAAGTGGGTCTAAAAGACTTGAATACTTCACTGCTAGATAGAGTGTCACCTGGTGCAGATGGTATCACCCCGGAAGGGTGTGTGTTCACCC
The DNA here is from genome assembly GCA_034509955.1 of Urosaurus nigricauda. Taxonomy (NCBI): domain Eukaryota; kingdom Metazoa; phylum Chordata; class Lepidosauria; order Squamata; family Phrynosomatidae; genus Urosaurus; species Urosaurus nigricauda. The sequence goes on from JAOEGL010000001.1 coordinate 11,313,348, forward strand.
TTTCTGCTGTTCTATCACCAGGCTTCCTCCTCAGGGAGATAGCCCAGGAATGGAGCAGCTGGGAAGGTTGAGCGTTTGCCCTCTTGTTCCACCATCAACAGGTTCCTTTCCAAAGAAGATTATCACACAGAGATGGGATAAGGACAGGATTGCTCCCCCGTCGTTATCCCATCACTAACCCGTTCATGACTGCAATAGCATGAAAGGCTTTCCAATCGTAATGCTGACCCTGCCATTAATCCATCATTAAAGCGGAATTGCAATAATGAGAACCTCTGTTAATGCAAAACGCTGTCCAATGTCGCTTTAATGATGGGTTAATGATGGGATCTGTACAACATCATCTGAAAGTCTTTTGCGCGACCACGGTTAATCATGCTTTTAGCATGGGATAATAATAATAATAATAATAATAATAATAGATTTATTTATAGCCCACCCAATCACTAGGAATATGGGTGGGTTACAACAATAAAAATGCATTAAAAATACAATAAAATACAGATGGTATCTACATGATGTCATCTGAAAGTCCTTCCCGTGATCACATGGGAAAGATGGGACAGGAATGGAAAAAAGACAGGATAACCCCCATGTGATAATCTGCAGGGAGAAAGCCCAGCAACAGAGCAGCCGGGAAGTGCTAGTGTTCGCCCTCTCTGCACCAAAGGGGGAGGAGGCACCAACTAGATGTCATTCCTCCAAGGTGTCACTTAGTGCAGTCCCTATATCCCTCCAGTGATGCCACTTTCTCCATGAACCCAGAAAAAAAAGTGTTCCAAGGGAGGCGTTGTGCTGTTAGGTCCAGGAGAGAACGTTCTGTTGTCATCCACTGATGTAACATTCTTGGGACAAATAATAGCTCCAGAGGGAATTTTTTTGAGACTGCATTATTGGGGGGTTAGCCTCATAACCTTGCATGCTGCAGCACAAATCCTACACAACAGGAGTTGCCATCCGCTCTTGTTAAGAGGGGGGCAGGAAAGCAGGTGGAACAAGTCACATCCGTTCAGGCCCTGATACTTTGATTCACACAAGAAAGGCACATAAATGGCCAGGGTCTGCTAAATTAGTTTCATGATCCCCAGAATGCTTTAGAGGTTGTAGCAAATACTTTTCCTGCTGCAAAAGCTGCAGAAATATAATAATATTGCTTGCAAAATGTTCTTGCTCTCATGCATGAGGATGAGAGGGAAAACCTACCTTCTTTTCCCTTGCCAGCGTGAAATAACTCCACCGTGGGACTGCAGGTCTGGAAATGTAAATTTAATGTATTGGGGATAGAAATTGCAAACAAGAACGCTGCATTATTGATGAAACAAAAATTGCTCGGGCAGCCATAGAGCATTAGAAGCACCTTCTACTATGGATTCTCTTAACTAGGTCTTGGCTACTCAGAATTGTTTAGCCACCGCTTGGCCATTAGTACTTAAAACAGAAGTGGGGTGGGTGGCTTTCCTCCCCCATCCTTTTCTTTCATAGTTAGCTGAACAAGCCAGTATGAATTAGGGCTGTAAAATGCAGAAAACAGCATGTATTTCATCTCTCAAACTACCAGGGATGCACTTAAAGTAGAGGCATTCAATGTACAGTCAGAATTCACCCCCCAGACTTCTTTATATCATGAATTAATATATTATGGCCTCAAGCATAGCCTTTGCTAAGCTCTAACTGGATGCATTTCTGTCTCCATTTGTAAATCACTTTGGTTTGTGAAAGAACGAGAAGAATTGGATGGACAGTCTCCCTCTCTCGCTCTCTCCCTCTCTGTCTTTCTCATACACACACATACACCTTTGTCATCTAGGAACTGAAAATGGAATACTATACACTGTTATCTAGGAGTAAGTTATAGACCAGTGATTTCCAACCTTTTCTATGCCCCACACACCTGCAAAATGTTTGGTTTATGTTCCTACCCCCTACCAAAGTAATATCATATTTGAAGATGAAGATATCTAATTTTTGATTTTTGAACCACAAATTGAATGACATACAACACTGTGGGTGAACAAACTGAACTTAAAAAAAAAAAAGCTTTCAACTCAGTGCATAAAATGCAAATCTAAATTGAGCAATTAGATTTTAATTAATTCAGGGAAAAAGGAGTGATGGTTCATGAGTCATCACTCAAGGACACCCGCCACTCTTTGTCGCACCCCCTGAAATTCCATCTTGCACCCCAGGTTGGAAACCCACGTTATATAAGTTTATCACACAGGACCTGGAGAATGGAAACAGAGCAGAACGGAACGAGGAGAAAACATGTGTTATCGTATGGGAGAATGCCGCCAATGCCAGCGAGAGTCCCCAAACATTTCCCCATCCGTCCCACAGCAGCCAATTTTGAAGGTTGTTCAAATGTAGAATCAGTGCTCTTTGCCAGTGTCTTTAATCTATTTTTATCTCTGGCTAAAAATGATTGCAGGTTTTAGCATTGTTTCCAGGCCTCTTTGGGCCGAAATGCGTTGAAACAAATATGGTGTGTCTTCCATGGTAATGAAGCCTCTGTCAAGCACTAGAACAACTTTTAATTCTGTGAAAATTCCAGTTCGGTTTCCTTTTCTTAACAAACATGTTGTGGAGGAAAATTTCTTTCTTCTAAATTGGTATTTCATTTCTGAACTAAGGAGCAATTATACTATCAAATCAGTTTTGACATCTTAATATAATTACACCATATTAGTGTCAGATAAGGTTCATTAATGAGCCATGATGCTTGGTGGCTGGCCAGAGCTGGAAATCTATGCTGAGTTTAAAAACCAAAAAAGAATCATGCCTTATATTCACCTTTCTGCTACAGTGCTTGGCTAATTGACATAAGTATATCTAATGAGTACAAGGCACTAATAGGATTGTCTCAATATGCGCCTTCTGTCTGTTAAAGATCTCACTACATTGATAATCGCTGCCTCACCAGTAATCCCAGTGGCTTCTCTAAGTTGGTTCACCTTAAAATCTAATTAGAATCATAAGTCCTCTTCACACTTTGGCAACATTGAGATAACAAACCCAGACCATGCTGTGGCCTCACACCTGTCTTCTCCCTGGACAAAGGCTACATGTAACTGGAAAACATGGGAGGAGGGAGCGTGTTATTATCTGATCCACATGTCTTTGATTTGCTGTGTGTGGTATGTTCTCGTTGTTATGTAGCTTCAAGTCAGCTCTGACTTATGGTGACCTTATTGTGGGGGTTCTTGGCAAAATTTATTGAGAGAATGTATGCCATTGCCTTCCTCTAAGACTGAGACAGAATAACTTGTCCAAAATCTCTCAAGTGAGATTCCATGGCTAAGTCGGATTTGAACCCTGGTGTTCTGGAGTCCAAGTCTAGTGTTCAAACCATGTTGGCTCTCATGCACTGAAATCCTGCATGGGTCAGCATAGTGTGGTAGTTCCACACAGTGGCATCAGTAGGGTTGGTGTCACCCGGTGCGGTTATCCAGGGTGTCACCCCTCCTTGAACTCCTCCCACAGTATCATAGAGTTGAAAGGGGACTCATGGGCCATCAAGTCCAACCCACTGCTCAGGGCAGGATCTCCAGCTAAAGCATCCCCATCGGGTAGATGTCCAGTTTCTCTGTGAAGATATCCACAGAAGGAGACCCCACCACTGCTCTAGGCCATTGGTCCCATTGTTGAGCCACTCTCACTCAGTGGCATCCCTAGGGTTGGTGTCACCTGGTGCGATAACTCATGGTGTCACTCCCCCATTGACCTCCCATTTCACACCACACAGAATCCTTAATAAGGCTTTTTTGCACTAATGTTACTCGTAAATTGTAATTCCCATACACCACTGAATGTAATGCCAATAGCTGTGACATAAACAACTAGCAAAATTAAAATTATACCTTCAAATTATAATATCGTATGCACAACCTAAATGTATTTACATATATATAGTGACAATTTGCTTAAATGTGATGTTCTTTTAAAAAAAAATTAAAGCATTTTAAAAAATTTAATTTTTTAAAATTTAAAAATTGAAATTTTAATTTTTAAAAATTCTGGGGCCTCTCCTTTCTCCTCCCACTGAGCTTTACCCTATCCCACCATCTCTTAAAGCATTTTAAAGTGAAGCAGATGAATGCCACAGCCCATTTTTGCCAAAAGTTAGGTTTGAGGAGCAATGGTGTCTCTCTCTCTCTCTCTCTCTCTCTCACACACACACACACACACACTTACAGTGTCAATTGGTGTGGTCTGCACCCCCACATTTTAAAGGATTTTAAATGCCACTGGTTCCACATGCAGACCTACACTGGGCTGGAGCATATGCAACCCCCTGGGTCTACAGTTTGGTCTATGAAGTCCCCTGCATGGCCAGTCAATTGGAGGTGAGCAGGATCAGAGGAGTGTCTGGCGATGTCCCTGTAGCCAGAGGCAAAATGAATACAACAGTGCTAAGATCTGCCGGGACCCTTCAGAAGTCTCAAAACTGCAGTAATAGTTTTATATCTGGCTATGGGGACATGGCCTGACATGTCTAAGATCCTGCCTACACTTCACGAAGCATGAAATAGCCATGTGGCTTCAGAGACTGTACAAACAGTATGGATGTGTTTTGGGCACTACAGAGGAAGGGAGGGGATACCCACATCTGCAACTCCCTCCCCCCCCCCAAAAAAATCATTTGCAGACATAAGGGAAACTTATGCATATGTATGCCATCAAGAGTACATCAGCTATGGCATCTGCAAATATATGTGAGGCAAATGTATCTGTAAGATGCAAGTGGATTATATATTACTGTATAGGATTTATTTCTATTCTGCCTTTTCCGGGGGGAATCAAAGTGGATTACAGCAGTCAAGCAAACAGCTGCATTTATATACCACTTCGTACTGCCTAAGCAGTGTCTAAGCGGATCTACAACAGAATTAATTTATTTATTACATTTATGTCCCACCTTTGTTCTAATGAGCTCAAGATGGCAATATATTGCTCCCCTCTTTCCCACTTGTTTCAGTTAATGGAGTGCAAACTATTTTTGCACTTTGAACTCAATTTGCAGCCATCAAAACAATGAAGGGCCTGGAAACCATGTGGTATGAGGAAAGACTTAGGAAGCTGGGTATGTTTAGCTTGGAAAAGAGATGATTAAGAGGTGATATGATAGCCCTATTTCAGGATTTGAAGGGGTGTCACATTGAGTGGAACAAGCTTGTTTTCTGCTGCTCCAGGGACTAGAACATGGAGCAATGGATACAAGAGCAGGAAAAGAGAAGAAACAGCATTCTTAGTGGATAAGATAAATAGTTTAAGATGTTGATATTCCTCTGCATGTTAACTGTTGAAAAGCTGGTTAAAGAGATGAAGGAAGATAGATAAGTTTATCACACTGCATTCTGGCAACGTTCTGGGTTCTATATGAGAACGGAACAGAACGCAGTCTATCACACAGCAGGGTTCCCATACAGTTCCTATATGGTGCCTAAAGTGTCCCAGAGTGAGGACTGTTAAAAATGGTTTCTCAGCCGGCAGAAACGTTATCAGTCCTTTCCAGGTGAGGCCAGTGTGATATTCCAACAACCTCCTGATTGTGTCTGATTGGCTATCAGTTTCCTGCCCTCTCGTTCTAGAATGTCTGCAGTCTCTACTGCTCTTCTGGGTATGAAGTGAGGAGGGTGCCACAAGTAGTGTTAACATTTAATTATATTTTATTCATGTAATACTTTTTTTTTCTGAGAAAAAGAATGATCACGATGTAAACATCTTGGTAGCATGTTTTTGGATGGAGACTCCCCCTCCCCTATATACTGACCACCTAATAGACAAGAGCGAAGCCAGGGAAAGGGAGCATCCCTCAGGGCACGCAGAGGGGTGTGTGTGTGAGAGAGAAAGCCTTCTCCTCCCCATCCTCTCTTTGGGCTTCCTATAGAAAGGAAGGGGATGCAAAGGGTGTGTGTGTGTGTGTGTGTGTGTTTCAGGGAGACAGAGATGCCTCTTTGTGTTCTCTTCCTCCTCCTCCTTCCCTTTGGCTCCGTCTCGCCTTCCTCTCCCTCCCTGTCACTCGAGCCAGGCAGGGTGTTCATCCCATGAAGTGATAAGATCATAGAGTAATGACGACACTTCCGGGAACTAAAATCCTTGCAACAACAGTATGCATGCACAAAATAAGGACTGCTTAGGAACGAACAGTACATGCAGTGCGATCAAATGGGTTCTCATAACATTACCATAACATTACAAAATATCGAATGCAGTAACACCCGTCCAATATTGTTTCTACACGGTATGTTACAGGAACTCTTTGGGAACGTTACAGGTACTAGTGCGATAAACTTAAAAGACCCAGTCCTTATGAGAATGTAACACATTATTTGCCATAAACTGAATGAATATAATGAATGAATGATGCCTCGCATGCAATACATAAAATTTAATGAAATAATAAAGTAAATAAATTGTTTTCATCTATTTCTGCCCTTGGAATTGCTTCCAAGGCTCCTTGCTGACCTGAGACAAGGCAAAGAATGTTTTACAGATTTTACTTTCTGGGGATTTATTATCTTGAAAAGATTATTTCAGAGCTGACAGTTTTTATCTACTTTGAAATCTCTCATCTGTTCTAGAGATTTTATTTTGTTATGTGGCCTTACAAGCAAGACCTGAAAACAATGGCTGGCATCTTGTTAGTAATTTGAACATGTGCAAGTTCCCTTGTGCATGTGCTTGTACTTATTGGACAATGGCTTAATGTCCATATTCAGTTGTAGGCTGTAGAAGCAAAGTTGAATACGTGGCGCTATTGCACATGCATGCTTCATGCACTGTGCATTGTAATTGTGCATTTCACCTTTGTCTGTACAGTCCGTTGTGCAGTGTTATAATTCACTAATGCTCTATTGTCATATAAATTTGTGAGTGTAAAGTTTCACTCTATCTCCTTAACATAGGCCAATATGTTGTGGTACGCAGATACCAGCCAACTAGGCAGCCATGCCCTCTTTGCGTATACTCCACTCAATTCTCTGTGCTTTTGTTGTTCCTGACTGCCTTCAGGTCAGCCTCAGCTCATGGCAACCCTATGAATGAGACACCCTCAAGACACCATATCCTTAACTGCTCTACTCAGGTTTGCAGGTTCAGGGCCATGGACTCCTTGATTGAATCTAACCATTTAGAATATGGCCTTCATCTCTTCCTATTACCTTACACCTTTCCTAGCTTTATTGTATTTTCTAGTGAGTCTTGCCTTCCTATGATCTAGCTGAAGCACGACAGACTGTCTTGTCATCTTGGCTTCCAGGAAGAGCTCAGGATTTAACTGTTCTAGGAACTCTCTGTTTGTCTTTTTGGCTGTGCATGGTATCCTCAGCATATCTCAAATGAGTTGATTTTATTTCTATCAGCTTTCTTCACTGTCCAGCTCTCACATCTACACATGGTGATAGGAAATACTATCTCTATGCTACCTCATCCCTCTCTTTTTAAAAATCTTTCCTGCAACAGTTATCCATACTGAGGATGTTCAGTCTTCCTCATTCACTGTTATTCTTGTTCTCATCTTTGGCTGACATCTAAATTTCTTTGTACTTCTGCCTTCACAAGAGTATGTGTAAAGAGAGTCTATGGGTCTTAGTAGACTGCAAGTAAACCATGGGTCAACAATGTGATCTGGTATGTAAAAATACAACTCTATGCCACATCAACAGGAATATATCAAGGGAAGTATTATTATTATTATTATTATCATCATCATCATCATCATCATCATCATCCAGTTTCATAAGAGTTGCCCTTCCTAGTCCGAGTCTTCTGATTTCTTAACAATAGACTCCATTCTGATTGAAGACTGAGGCAAGGTATAGGAAAACTTTGATTATTTCAGTGTCTTCATTAGAATCATAGAATCATAGAGTTGGAAGAGACCATCCAGTCCAAGATCCTGTCATACAGGAACTCTTGATCAAAGCTTCTCCGAAAGATGGCCATCCAGCCTCTGCTTAAAGACCTCTAAGGAAGGAGACTCCACCACCTTCTGAGGGAGTGTGTTCCACTGTGGAACAGCCCTTACTGTCAGGAAGATCCCTTTCACATGTGGTCTCATTCAGCCAGGTGTCCCCCATCCTATATCTGTGCATTTCATTTTTTCCACCCTAAGTGCAGAACCTTACATTTCTCTGTATTGAGTTGCTAGCTTTGGCTCAGTTTTCTAGTCTATTCAGGTCATTTTGAATTTTGATCCTGTCCTCTGGGGTATTAGCTACTCCTCCCAGTTTAGTGTCATCTGCAAATTTGATAAGTATGCCCCCAATTCTGTCATCCAAGACATTAATAAAGATGTTGAATAGCACTGGGCCCAGGACAGAACCCTGTGGGACCCCACTGGTCACTTCTCTCCAGGATGAAAAGGAGCCATTGTTGAGCACCCTTTGAGTTCGGTCAGTCAACCAGTTACAAATCCATGTAACAGTTAACTTGTCTATCCCACATTTTGCAAGCTTGTTTGCAAGAATGTCATGGGGAACCTTGTCAAAGGCCTTACTGAAATCGAGGTATACTATATCCACAGCATTCCCTTCATCTACCAAGCTGGTAATTTTATCAAAAAAAGAGATCAGGTTCGTTTGGCATGACTTCTTTTTCTGAAACCCATGTTGGCTTTTTGTGATTATGGCATTGGCTTCTAAATGTTCACAGACTCTCTGCTTAATGATCTGCTCTAGAATCTTTCCTGGAATTGATGTCAGACTAACTGGACGATAATTGTTGGGATCCTCTTTTTTTCCCTTTTTGAAGATGGGGACAACGTTTGCCCTCCTCCAGTCTGCTGGGACATCTCCTGTTCTCCAGGAGTTCTCAAAAATTATTGCCAATGGCTCTGATATTACATTTGCCAGTTCTTTTAATACCCTTGGATGTAGTTCACCTGGTCCTGGAGACTTATATTCATTTAGGTTAACCAGGTATTCCTGTACTATCTCTTTACTTATTCTTTGCTGAAATTCCTCTATTCTGTCTTCTGCTCCATTATCCTTAGGTTGAGCACCCTTTGCCTTTTCTGAGAAGACTGAAGCAAAGAAGGTGTTGAGTAATTCTGCCTTTTCTCTGTCCCCTGTTAGCATTTTGCCATCTTCTGCACGCAGTGGCCCCACTGTTTCCTTCTTCTTCCTTTTGCTGCGGATGTATCCAAAAAAGCCCTTTTTATTGATCTTAACCTCTCTAGAAAGCCTGAGTTCATTCTGCGCTTTAGCTTTCCTGACTTTACCCCTACATGTGCTGGCTATTTGTTTGAATTCCTCTTTGGTGATTTCCCCATTTTTCCATTTCTTATACATGTTCTGTTTAAAACTTATCTCACTTGTAAGTTCCTTAGTCTTCCATCCTGGCTTCTTGAGATATCTTCCATTTTTCTTCCTCATTGGAACTGTTTGAAATTGCACCTTCAGTATCTCCTTTTGAGAAACTCCTATCCGTCTTGAACTCCCTTCTCTTTTAGTTTTCCTGACCATGGGATCACCCCCAGTATTTCTCTAAGTTTATTGAAATCAGCTCTCCTAAAGTCTAGAATGCGTTTCTGACTATGCCTGGTTTCCCCTTTCCGCTGTATAACAAACTCCAGGAGAACATGGTCACTTCCACCTAAGGATCCAACCACTTGCACCCCATTGACTAGGTCATCCCTGTTGGTTAAGATCAGATCTAAAATAGCTGATCCCCTTGTTGCCTCTTCCACTTTTTGGACGATGAAATTGTCTTCCAGGCAAGTGAGGAATTTGCTAGACCTTGAGGATTTGGCTGAGTTTGACTTCCAGCAAATATCAGGATAGTTGAAGTCCCCCATCACTACTACATCTCTCCTTTCTGAGTATGTGATTATCTGTTCTAGAAAGGCATCATCCAATTCCTCTGCCTGAGTCGGGGGTCTGTAGTAGACTCCCACAGTAACATCCCTGTTGTTTCCCTCTCCTTTAATGTTTATCCAGATGCTCTCCACCTGGCTTCCAGTATTGACTTCCTGGATCTCTTCACTGGTGTAAATATCCCTGACACATAATGCTATTCCTCCTCCTTTCCTGTTTGGCCTGTTTCTCTTAAAAAGGTTATACCCCTCTATTTCTACATTCCAATCATGAGACTCATCCCACCAGGTTTCAGTGATGCCTATTATATCATATTTGCTTTGCTGTGTTAGGAGTTCAAGTTCATCCTGTTTATTTCCCATACTCTGTGCATTAGTGGAGAGACATCTAAGCACTGCCTGTGCAAGTTTTTTTTGCCTCCTACTGTTGGGTCCTTGCACTGTTTGCCTTTTTCCATTTATGTCAGTTTGACTATAACTCAGTTTAAAGCCGTCTTGTTCAGATTTTTGAGACTACATTTTTGCCAACTGGCGTGAGATGCAACCCATCCTTTGCCAGAAGTTCCCTCTCATGGAACTGCAGCCCATGATCCAAGAATCCAACCCGTTCTTGGCGGCACCTTCGACGGAGCAAGTTGGCCTTAAAGTTGTAAATAATCTGTGGTTATCATTTTTGTTTTCTCAGTGTTCATGTGTAACTCTGCCTTTCCACTTTATTCCTTGACTTTCTTCAATAGTCATTCTAAGACTAAGTCTTTGCTATTTTATGCTAGTAACTTCTACTAGCAAGGTTTTTTTTTAAAATGTCTTTATTAAATCTTTGGCTACAGGCCCATTAATTTAAATTTAACAGATTTAATCAGTTCAAAGGCAGCATGTAAACAACCAATCATTTTTCCATGGTAGTCAATGAGCTTCTCAACAGTTTCCTTTATCAGCTGAACAAACAGTTTACATTGTTAATTGTATTGGGAAAGAAAAGAGAAACCAGACTATTTTGCCTTCTGCAAAAGAGAAAATAAACCCACCCCTCCATAAAATCCAGGGAGCTGGCTTTCTTTAGCAGGAACATAATGAAACCATCAAGAGTTTTCATTCAATTAGACTTCTTTTCCCTCTGGCTAAGGATGATGACACATTTGTTGTGTAATGGGCCAATTAGTTGATACTCCTTGTCTACTGGCATCTTATTAAATCTACATTTCCCAGCTTTAAAAACAGAATTTAGATAATTAGGGACTGTGACAAGTGTATCTTTCTCTTGCTCCAGATTGAGGTGAAAGACAATAAATGCAAAGATCTTTTTATTTTATTTTATTGTGAGAAGCATGTTATTGCAAAAGTATTCTATCCTTTCTTTGTGTTTGTGTGCCAGAAGGTGAGATTTCTACACTACTGTCAACTGTAAAGCTTTATTACCCAAGGGAGATAATATCTTCTGAAAATAGTGTGGAATCTCTCATCTCCATTCCCAGCTCTCCCTCATTGAATGTTGGCTTTAGGTTTGCTTTTGTGCAGCAGTACAGGTTGAAAATGGGCACTAAGTAGACACTAGGGTCCACTGATGTAGCAGAACCAGAGTTGGGGCTTTTTAAAAATGATTGGGGCTTCTTTACATTACTTACAAACCCCGAATTCCCTCTGAGCTCATTATGTGCTGTTTACGCTGTTGTCATTTCTGAGTTAGGGTGATTCTAAGGCAAACCTATCATGGGGTTTTCTTGGCAAGTTTCTTCAGAGGGGGTTTGCCGTTGCCATCCTCTGAGGCTGAGAGAGTGTAATTTGCCTAAGGTCACCCAGTAGGTTTACATGACCAAGCTGGGCCATGTAATGTTGTTTCTATTATGAAGGCTTCAAACCTTGAATCAGGTCTGGGCTGTTTTTAGAACACAAGAAAACAGGACTTGTTCGAATAAACAATAATGCTGACTGAGTGTAGTGGTTTGAGTGTTGGACTGTGACTCTGGACACCAGGGTTTGATTTCAACCTTAGGCAAGTCACATACTCTCAGCCTCAGGGGAGGGGAATGGCAAACTTTCTCTGAACAAATCTTGGCAAGAAAATCCCATGGTAGGATAGCCTTAGGGTTGCCATAAGTCAGAAATGACTTGAAAGCACACAACACACACAGCACAAAGCTGAACACAGTAGGATGAGAGGAAGAACACATTACAGGTGGATTGACTCAGCCAAGGAAGCCACAGCCCTGAGTAGGCAAGAGCTGAGCAGCATGGGTCCTTTGGATATCACTCATTCATGTGGCATTTGCTTCAGCTGCAGAATGACCAGAGGCTCTCTGGATTTCTTGGGGGCTGCCAGCAAGATGGGGGTGCACTCTTTAAAGCAAGTGCATCACGCTGCCGAATGGAAAATCCAACCCATCCTGGCCCAGTCCAACACTTGTTGGGCTAATTTTTGAGTAGACAAATATAGCAATAGCAATAGGATTTATCAGTGAACTCAGCACTCTCTAAGTGCTTTACAATCATAGAATCATAGAGTTGGAAGAGACCACAAGGGCCATCCAGTCCAACCCCCTGCCATGCAGGAACTCCCAGTCAAAGCATCCCCGACAGATGGCCATCCAGCCTCTGCTTAAAGACCTCCAAGGAAGGAGACTCCACCACTCTCCGAGGGAGTGGGTTCCACTGTCAAACAGCCCTTACTGTCAGGAAGTTCCTCCTAATGTTGAGGTGGAATCTCTTTTCCTGCAGTTTGCATCCATTGTTCCGTGTTCTAGTCTCTGGAACAGCAGAAAACAAGCTTGCTCCCTCCTCAATATGACATCCCTTCAAATATTTAAACAGGGCTATCATATCACCTCTTAACCTTCTCTTCTCCAGGCTAAACATCCCCAGTTCCCTAAGGCATTCCTCATAGGGCAAGGTTTCCAGACCCTTCACCATCTTAGTTGCCCTCCTTTGGACATGCTCCAGTTTCTCCACATCCTTTTTGAATTGTGGTGCCCAGAATTGGACACAGTATTCCAGGTGGGGCCAATTGTAAGCCAATTGCCCCCAACAAGCTGGGTATTTGTTTTACTGACTCACAAAAGGATGAAAGGATGAGTCAAACTGGGAGCCCAGGGATCAAACTCACAACATTGTGGCTGCAGTATCGGCATTGAACCACTGCACCACTAGGGTTCCTAAGCTTACATTGTTAAAAGTTCCATATCCATTGAAAACTAACATGCCTGGATGTGTATTCTATCTACAGGATTGTGGGGGAAGTCTGGGAGGAAGATCCTGCAGCTATATACCAGGTTTCCCCAAAAATAAGGCAGTGTCTTATGTTAATTTTTGCTCCCAAAGATGTGCTAGGTCTTATTTTAGGGGATGTATGATTTTTCCATGAAGAAAAATTCACATTTATTGTTGAACAACAACAAAAAAGAACATTTATTATATACTTATATGCTAGGTCTTACTTTCAGGGGAGAACTTATATTTAGCAATTCAGCAAAACCTCTACTAGGTCTTATTTTATGGGGATGCCTTATTTTTGGGGAAACAGGGTATGGACAGGTTTGTTGTTGTTGTGTGCCTTCGAACAGATTTTGACTAGATTTGATAGGGTTTTCCTGGCACAGGAGGTTCACAATTGCCTTCTTCTAAAAGTGTGTACTTGTAATATACCCAACATGCTATAACTTGTGCACATTTTTTTGATTTTATATTATATTTTATATTGTGTATACTTAATATTATTTTATATATAGGCATTTTAATTGTTTGAATTTTATAACAATTTTAAAGGTTTTATCTGTGAGCCACCTTGGGTCCCTCTAGGGAGAAAGGTGGGATATAAATTAAATCAATCAATCAATAAAATATTTTTTGTCAAGCAAAATTATGCAATTGTACCATATTATATATAAATAATACATTATATATTCCTAAAGAAACAAATCTGTAAAGGATGCTAAATGTGTGGAAATTGCATATTTCTTGCAGCAATGTCTTCTACTGTCACACCCCCTCTCCCACGGAAAGTGTCAAATGGTTCAGATATCCCACTCTTACTTATGTAGGCCCTGGTAAGACAATTTGTTCCATTTGCCTATTGAGACTGCTTATGTATAAGTGATCAAATCTGTCGTCTCTTCCAGGTTCCTTGGATCCAAATCCATGGTAACTACAGCAGTCCATCCATTCTGGAACAAAAACACATTGCCTGGGCCATTTCAGATTATCAGATGGGTTGGAGAGTTGGAATGAGGTTGAAGATCGAAAGAAGCTAAGAAAGAGCTAAAGCGAGGCATTGAAGGATTCTTTGGATCATCAAGGTGGATATTAAAGTCATCTAGAATCAGAGAGGGAACTGAATCTGAGAGAAAAAAGGTGAGCCATGACTCAAAGTCTGAAAGGAATTGGTTAGCAGAACCAGGAGGGCGATAAATGACAGCAACCCAAAGCTGCAAAGGAAGAAAGAGTCTCTGATAGAATGAGACTCAAATGAAGAAAAAGAATAGCTAGGGGGAAGGGAAAGGGGTTAAAACTGGCAAGAGTTAGACAGTAAGATACCAACCCCACCTCTTCAACCCTCAGGGCAGCTTGTGTGGGTGAAAGAAAGACCACCAAAAGAGAGGGCAGCGGAGGTAACAATATCATGGGCTGGCAGCCAAGTTTCAGTTAGAGCAAGAAGATTAAAAGATCAAGAAAGAAAAAGATCATGAATTGCTGTTGCTTTCGGAGCGGCAGAGCAACAATTTCAGAGTGAGCAGAAAAATGGAAGCTGAGAGATAGGGAGAGGCCAAATAGAGATCAGGTTGGGAGAGATGTGTGGAGCCATGGGAAGGGATGGAAACAGTGCTCAATAAACAAGAGAAAAAGTGTCAATGAGAAAAGCAGAAAAATAATATTCAACAGAGCTAGATAACATTGCCTGAATACCACAAAACAAGAAGGATCAAGTAGATAAGGAAGGGGGTGGCTTTGGAAACCTTTGCCCAATGTCCCAGTTGCTGAGGAGGATGGAAGGAGAAGTGGCTTCTGAGGAATGTTCCATTGCAAGCAAGGAGGGTGGTGCAGAGGTCGCAGAAAGTGTGGCTGGCTCTTTCTTTCTTTCTCCCCTTCTTGAGGCCAAAGTTCCATTGTAGATTTTGAGCTTCAGGTGTTATTCAAGGGTCAACGTACTTTGGGACAACAGGACCACGGGCTAAATCGAGCAGAAGCTACTTTTATCTCCTCAAAAAGCTATTTACTGAATCTGAATCTGCATACTCTCTTAACATTTCACAAATGAAAACTGGGACACATGTGGCCAAGTAACATCAAAGTATGGTCAAGATGGCAAAAAGTATTAATGAGGAAAAACACACAAGCTAAAAGAGGCTGCAGAAGTTTGCTTTTGCTTCAGCATACTGGAAAGGGCAAGATCTCACTCCTTCCTCTCCTCTCCTTCCTGCTGTGTTAATTGAGCATAAGCTACTTTTTGTGCTTTGAACACAGTTTACAGCAACTAAAGTTAGTCAAAAACAAAGGGCAACAACGGAAGGATGAGAGACAAACTGGGATGTTTAAAAAGCAACTGAAAAGTGCAACAACACAAGATAAATTGGAATTCTCACTACCAAATCAGGACAGTTAGACAGTATTCTACTATTATTTCTTTATCAGCAACAAGAATCAAGCATAACATAATGGCACAGTGGAAGCTTCAAAATTTCTGGAATTTTACACCTCCGCTGCTGATGTACCCAAATCAGACTGATGCAGTTTCTTATTCAATTATGTGGGGGGCATTGGTGTCTACATCTGCATTGCAGAAATAATCTGTTTTGACACTACTTTAACTGCCATGGCTCAGTGCTGTGGAATTCTGGGAATGGTAGTTTGTTGCAGCATTAGAGTGGAGATCACTAGCAGGTCAGAGAGAAAAGGCCTACTGCAACTTTCTCTCTGACATGGGTATAAGACTTAGAATGTAAGGTCTTGGGTTCTGCCTTCTGAATTAAGCAGGTAGGGACTCAGCAAAGGCCCTCAGGAAGAAATCAAGCCCCAGGAAATCCATGATTGAGGTATTAATATAAAGATGTAGAAAATGCCTCTATTTTTGAAACTGCAATTAAAGAGAAATGTATAGGTCCACTCCAGTGGCAAATAGCACGGATGGTTGAGTGACCGACTGCTAACCTTCCACCCTAGTTTTCTTTCTAATCTTTATTTTTCTTCATCAGAGTAATTATTGATTAGCTTAAGGCAAAGCTGGTGAGTAACCATATGGGGATGTCTGTTATCCGAGTGGATTAGTGTTTGAATCTAACTGCCTTCCATCTGAGGAGTCTTTGAGATCAATAGAAGATGAAGAGGAGATCAGAGTGATTAGCCTTGTAGCCTTGCCCTTTGCAAATCTTGCAGTGTGTCTTTTGGGGGAAGGAGATGTGGAGGGGAGGTGATGATCTAATGAGAACGCTTTGTTAAACATGAGATATTTTCATTAAGTCCTTCCCCTTCTCCGCCCTTTATTTCCCCAAAAGAAAGATGAAGGGTTCCAGCAGCAAGAAAAGTGGAAAATAACAGATCTAATCATTTATTCTTTCTACTCTCCCTTCCAAATATAAGCTTTCTTAAGTTGAGCAGTGATGGATTCAAGTCTTTTAATACAAGTCTCAAGTCTCTACCTTCAAGTCTCAAGTCCTTGCAAGATACTGAGTCTCAAGTCTGGGAGCCAACTTTAACAGAAAAAGGAGCAGTGGTGCTAGTGGTATGTTTGTGTGTGTGTTGGGGGGGGGGGGTGACGGTGTTTCAATAACTAGAAAATCAAGAAGACATACATAAAGTTGGGTAAAAAAAAAGTTAAAATTATATTATCATAGGCAATTTAACAAAACTTCATTTTAGAAAAATGATATTTACTTACTCAGCAGCCTGTCCCTGTTGCACATCGAAGGAGCCTTCTATAGTTTTCGAAAAGCTTTTGAGGAATCCTCCTGCTTCAGGCCTGTTGCCTAATGCATTTGCTGTTCCCTTGCAAAAACCTACTACGGAATCAAGGCCAACAAGTCAGTTGGTAAAAATATCCAAGTCGTGAGCTGAGTCATTGCATCATTTATTGCTGAGTCAAGTCCAAGCCAAATCACTGAAGTGACCTGAGTCTGACATGAGATCAAGTCAATCAACTTGAGTCTATATTACTGAAATTAATATGAAAGCCAATGAAAGTTGACTTCATAAACTTCATTGCATCCTAAGAATGAGTCCTGTGGAACTTGAAAGACTAACACATTTGTCAGAGCATGTGCTTTTGTGGACTACAGCCCACCTCAACAGAGACACAGTGTTCTAGGTGCTGCCATATCAGTAGAACATGTCAAGATGTTTTAGAACATGGCTGAGATCATTTGGTAATACTTAATTTAACTTGAAGTGACTAGGAGCTTACAACAATTTCTGTGTATAAACAACTTTTGGGCCCAACTAGATGTTTAGTAGAGCTGGATCTAGGAGTCTAGCTTGGTGATGGTTGGGGGCTTCTATGATTCTGTTATCATTTTTAGGTTGAAATTAAAAGTAGCTGTCCAAGATTATGAATGTTAGCCCTATAATAGGTTCAGAACCTGGATAGCTCCTTGTAAGGCTTTTGGAGTTTCCAGAAGGCTTGGAGAGGAGTGATAACTTGGAATCATAGAATCATAGAGTTGGAAGAGACCCCAAGGATGATTCAGTCCAACTCCTTGCCATACAAAAATACACAATCAAAGCATTCTTAACAGATGGCCATCCAGTTTCTGTTTAGAAAACTCCACAAAAGGAGACTCCACCATGCTCTGAGGCAGCATAGTCCACTGTTGAAAGCTCTTATCATAGGGGATTCTTCCTGATGTTTAGGTAGAATCCCTTTTCCTGTAGTTTGAATCCATTTCTCTATGCCCTAGAGCAACAGCAAACAAACTTTCTCCATCCTCAATATGATGTTGCTGTGTGCCTTCAAATTGTTTCTGACTTATGACAACCCTAAGCCACTCTGAGAGCATTTCAGAAGAGTAGGGTATAAATACAATAAATAAATAAACAGGGCTTCCTTCTCAAGATATGTTCAGAGGAGAATTTGCCTTGCCTTTCTCTGAGGCTAAGTGCCTGAAGTCACCCATTGGGTTTCCATGACTGAGCAGGGTCTCCAGTCTCAAACCACTGTACCACACTGGCTCCCAATATGACATCCCTTCAAATATTTAAACATGGTCATTATGTCACCTCTTACTCTTCTCTTATCCAGGCTAAACATACCCAGTTCTCTAAGCTGCTGCTCATAGGGCATGGCTTTCAGATCTTTCACCATTTTGGTCACCCTCCTGTGGATACATTCAACCTTAAGGGATGCATTATATGTATAGTGGATGGAAGAAGGGAATAACAGGCATAAAATATAGGAACAGCTACTGGGCTGCAGCAGTAGTGGTGGCTGACACTGAAGTCAACCCTCATAGAGAGAATGGTAGTGGAGGCAAAAGACATCCCTCCTTGCGAGATCATTTCACCAAGAAAACCCTTTAATTGAGATAGATCAAAAAGCAACAACTAGAGAGGGTGAGGCCAGACAGAGAACATGTCCCATGTAGACTCAATCAGGGGGGTTATGGGCAAGGGCTTTCGGGATCTGGGCAAGGCAGTGGAGGATAGGGATTGTTGGAGATCCACAGGGTCGGAACTGACTCGAGGGCAGCTAACAACAACAACAACAACAACAACATAGCAACTGGGCATTTCTACATTCATTATTTATAATTTTATTTATTTACTTCATTTGTATGCTGCCTTTCTCCCAGAAAGGACCCAATTAATTAAGGAAGTCTGTAACAAAAAATAGCAATAGTGCAGCTTTTAGTACCTGCAGCTTCTCTAGCAGGTTGAGCAAGGTAAGCTTACACTGAAGGGATACATAAGAACGCTTCCATCTTAACCATAGCTGTGAAATTGTTCCTTTATTAGTTAGGAAGGGGGTGGTCTTCTCTACCCAGTGAGAACAAGGGGGGAAATGGTATTTAAAGATCAGGAAAGATCATATTCAAGATCAAGAAAACTTGACCATAATCTAGGGTGCAGTTTGGCCATAATCTAGCCCAGAAAACCAGTCTGTTCAGGTGATTTACATTCACTGTGGGGATGTATGTCAGTGGACAGGCTGTGAAAAAAGATTGCTTTGAACAGGTAAGGGATGTGAACTAACTCTGCCTTTCCATCCTTCCTCCCCCCCCCCTCACACATGCACACACACTCCAAAATCCCCTAGAATAATTTTTCAGCAATGTAATTTGAGGGAGGGTTTGTTAACTTTTGCTATTGTTGGGCAACTGGGAGGCAAAAATCCTTGAGGTGTATGTCTATGTGTCTTCAAGCCACCAGTCAACTAATGGAGACAGAGACCCAGATGTGGTGCATGGAAAGAGTAAGAAACCTTTTCAGTTCTTTGTCTCACAGTATATTTAAAAATTTTCTCTGCAACATTTTGTTATTATTTGCCATGAAGTCAACTTCAACTTATGGCAACCTATAAGAGCTCTCCAACTGCTTGTTTCTTGCAAACTCAAGGCTCTGGCTTTTTTGACTGAATGAATTACCGGTCTTCATCTTCATTTCTATCTTCATCTTCAATCTACCTATTACCTTCTGCTTTCTTCAGCATTATAATCTTTTTCAATGAGTAATCTCATCTCATGATATGTCCAAAATACAACCAGTTTCATCATATTGACAACATTAAAAACTGCTTTTTCCAATTAGTGATGAGACTGCATTGGACAAATCCTTACATCAAATAAAAACAATCAAAAGTAAGGAGAGGTCTTGAGGTTACTAATCCTTCGTTTCGGGAGCAGATGTTGAGTGTCTTGTTAAGCAAAGCAGATAGGCAGGCAGGCGTTAATTACGCTTAGTAGTAGAATAATTGCTTGGCTTACCTAAACTGTTATAGGATAATAAGAATGAAGTATGTGTGCTGGGGGTCTCCTTTTCTTTCCTGAGCAGGATCAGCTTGTTTAAATTATGTTGTGTATATGGATTGAAAACTTGAGAGCAATCCATCAACACCCAAGCAAATCTCATTCCAGTTAATGCAGGGCTTCCTTTTCATGCTGTTTTTTCTCCCCTTGTACTGAGCACTGCGTACAATCGGACTACATAGGTTTCCCCATTCACTTGAGTAGCAGAGGCAGCTCTATGCACATACACATACCTTGATGCATATTGAGTTTCGCAATGATGCATATTGAGTTTGGGACTGAATAGGGAAGGGAGATTCTGTAGCTCCTGCTTAGAAACATATTGGCCTCCACTCTCTTTGAATAAACTCACTGGATCCATTAGATTTATTTATGTGCTGACACACCATTCTACAAATGACAGGACAGTTCTGCTCTAGTTGGGATTAAGAAACATAACGAGAAGTTTGGGAACAGGATAGCATGGACACACTTCCTGACTGTTGCAGTTTCACTGTATGGTCTTTGACAGGATGGAGACTGACGGCTAGTGAACACTTGACTACAAAACGTACAGAAAAGCGAGTAGCTGGGACCAAGACTGAGGTGGACTTAGACTTATGTAATGCTCTGGGTTTTGAAAGATGCACTGAACAGCTACAGGATAGCTCGTTTGTGTGAAATACAGAGAAAATCCAGATTAATATATGGATTAATTCATTAGTTAACCATTTAACGTATATACTTGACTATAGATCGACCTCATGTATAAATCGAGGGCAAGTTTTGGGGCCAAATTATGGATTTTGATACAACTCATGGATAAGTTGAGGGTAAAACTTAGGGGCATGTAGCAAAGGATCTAAAGGATGAAGCAAAGCAAAACAATGTCAAAAAGCTTACAAAATTCCAGCTCTTTGTGCTCCTTCCTAAGGCTGAATGGATGAGTGAGTAGAAAGGATCATTGCTTTCAGAACAGATTATACTCTTGCTTTTCACCAGGGGACGGTTCCCTTTTTAAAATAAGAGTTAAGATACAATACTTATATTGACCCATGGATAAGTCAACTCAGGTCTTTTGGGTCAATTTTTTGACCTAAATTTCTAGACTTATACATGAGAATATCCCGTAATTGCAGCCTGTGCCATTTTGGTACCAGTAAGAAAGGGCTGGATTTTGGGTAGTTTTGGCTTTTTCAAGTGGAGAAGTTGCCAAACAGAGAAAACCTGAGAAAGGGAAGCATGGATTGGGTCAACTGACACAGCCAACAACACCCTCCAAGGGCTCTCAGGGATCCCTCCACCTGGATGCGTCTTATTCCATCTATTGAAGGCTTTAAAAAAGCCCTAAAGACGCATCTCTTCCAGCAGGCCTACCCAGAAGATGTTTAACACCTCCTGGCTCCGAAATGCAGATCTTGAGTTTTTCCACCTTTCTCTTCAGCATTTTTCATCCTATACAGCTAAGACCACCGGGTTGGAATTTTTCGTTGCTGTTTTATTGTATTTTTATCTGTTTATTTTAGTTATTTTAATTTTGCTGTAATTTAATCCCTTTTTAAGGGGGGGGGTAGTTGGGCAATGGGATGGGATATTTTAATTTGTACTGTTTTTAACCTTGCTGTAACCCGCCCTGATTGCTTGCTCAGAGGGGCAGGCTAGAAATAAAAATGATGATGATGATGATGATGATGATGATGATGACCCTCTCACGTAAGTGAATGACTTAAAGAATCCTAAGGTGCAGCTTTGACAGGTGTGTTGGAGAATGGGGATGGCTGTGGGATTGGACAGCAGTTCAGTAGCCTTTCACAGTCTGCGTGCAAGCACAGACATGCATAATGTGTATTAGCTTTTGCAGGAGGCTTACATACTTGTGTAGACCCCAGGGTCCCCCAGGTGTCCTGATTGATTTATGTCTTGTGTACAGGTTGGTACAACCTTGGCTATGATCTCTTTCACTCTACAGTTTTAGCATAAGAAGCCAATTGAGCTGCCATGGCTTCAGCCTGTGAAATACTGAGATCTGCAGTTTAGGGAGTGATATTTAGAATTCTCTGCCAAAGAAGTATAGTACCTCAGGAAACTACAAACTCCAGGACTCTGCAGGATGCAGTCTTGGCAGTTCAAGTGCCTCAAAGTGACAGAATTGTGTATTGTGAAAAAGGCCAATGTTTTCTGGGGACTCCAGAGGAGTACATTGTGGCCTGCATTCCACCGGCCAAAGTGTGCATTGGCTGAGATCAAAAGTAAGTAAGAGTTGTGGCTGGGGACAGTGGTATTCCCATGGGTCAGACTGGGGAGACCCCATGGCAGATTATGCTCTTCATACTGCTACTGTTCATACTTCAGGCTTGCAGAGTATGCATCCATTCTGCTATACAACCCTTCTGTGGAATGGCTACATTGCAAACTGAACCAAGACACCAAATGCATGACTAAATGTGCATCTATGAACAATGTGCATCATCCAATGTACCCTACATGTACACTGTTGTGTACATGTGCATCCAGGCATGATGCACATCCATGTGCAATGCCCTTCATGCACAATGGTGCAATTCTGCTTTCATGACCCTGAACTGAATGTGGACGTTCTGCATTAGATGATCTTATGCTGGTATAAATACCAACAGGATTCCAGCCTCTGTTTCTGAAATACTTAGTAAATCCAACTTACAGTGACCCAGATATTCAGAGGTTAATTAATAGGGACCAGCAAATAATCAATAATTTTACAGATGGCATTGCTTTGATCTTTTCTACTCCTTTTGCATTCAAATAGAAAGTATAATGAATGAAGATAGCAAAGTAGCTATCTTCTAAACTGATTGTTCCAAATCAAAACTTCTTGGTCTGCCCACAATCAGCTATTACAAGCACAACTGAGATAAATATAACACCAAATAGTTAAGAGTTCTGGTTCTCTACAAATTAAGCAGCTTATAGAAAATTAATTTACTCCTGGTAATTAAAAAAACTCAAAAGAGCTTCTTCTTCTTGTAGCAGATTATCACTTTAATGGTGCCAAGGGATAGCTAAATGAACATTACTAAATTTCACTTCCATTCACATGACGTACCAACATATCAATAGTTGGATATGTCCAAGAGCTAACATCATTCTTGAGTTTTGGAAATCTACACTCATATAGTTACTATAATAATAATAATAATAATACATTTTATTTATACCCCGCTCTTCAGCCAAAGCTATCAGAGCGGCTTACAATTTGTTAATTAGACAATTAACTCCCCTCAAGATGGTGGTTGAAGGGAGGGCTCTTCTTGCTTGCCGCAGGAGGTGGCCTGCATCTCTCTCCCCTCAAGATGGTGGTTGAAGGGAGGGCTCTTCTTGCTTCCAGCAGGAGGTGGCCTGCCTTTCTCTCCCCTCAAGATGGTGGTTGAAGGGAGGGCTCTTCTTGCTTCCAGCAGAAGGTGGCCTGCATCTCTCTCCCCTCAAGATGGTGGTTGAAGGGAGGGCTCTTCTTGCTTGCAGCAGGAGGTGGCCTGCCTTTCTCTCCCCTCAAGATGGTGGTTGAAGGGAGGGCTCTTCTTGCTTCCAGCAGGAGGTGGCCTGCCTTTCTCTCCCCTCAAGATGGTGGTTGAAGGGAGGGCTCTTCTTGCTTCCAGCAGAAAGTGGCCTGCATCTCTCTCCCCTCAAGATGGTGGTTGAAGGGAGGGCTCTTCTTGCTTGCAGCAGGAGGTGGCCTGCCTTTCTCTCCCCTCAAGATGGTGGTTGAAGGGAGGGCTCTTCTTGCTTCCAGCAGGAGGTGGCCTGCCTTTCTCTCCCCTCAAGATGGTGGTTGAAGGGAGGGCTCTTCTTGCTTCCAGCAGAAGGTGGCCTGCATCTCTCTCCCCTCAAGATGGTGGTTGAAGGGAGGGCTCTTCTTGCTTGCAGCAGGAGGTGGCCTGCCTTTCTCTCCCCTCAAGATGGTGGTTGAAGGGAGGGCTCTTCTTGCTTCCAGCAGAAGGTGGCCTGCATCTCTCTCCCCTCAAGATGGTGGTTGAAGGGAGGGCTCTTCTTGCTTCCAGCAGGAGGTGGCCTGCCTTTCTCTCCCCTCAAGATGGTGGTTGAAGGGAGGGCTCTTCTTGCTTCCAGCAGAAGGTGGCCTGCATCTCTCTCCCCTCAAGATGGTGGTTGAAGGGAGGGCTCTTCTTGCTTGCAGCAGGAGGTGGCCTGCCTTTCTCTCCCCTCAAGATGGTGGTTGAAGGGAGGGCTCTTCTTGCTTCCAGCAGAAGGTGGCCTGCATCTCTCTCCCCTCAAGATGGTGGTTGAAGGGAGGGCTCTTCTTGCTTCCAGCAGGAGGTGGCCTGCCTTTCTCTCCCCTCAAGATGGTGGTTGAAGGGAGGGCTCTTCTTGCTTCCAGCAGAAGGTGGCCTGCATCTCTCTCCCCTCAAGATGGTGGTTGAAGGGAGGGCTCTTCTTGCTTGCAGCAGGAGGTGGCCTGCCTTTCTCTCCCCTCAAGATGGTGGTTGAAGGGAGGGCTCTTCTTGCTTCCAGCAGAAGGTGGCCTGCATCTCTCTCCCCTCAAGATGGTGGTTGAAGGGAGGGCTCTTCTTGCTTCCAGCAGGAGGTGGCCTGCCTTTCTCTCCCCTCAAGATGGTGGTTGAAGGGAGGGCTCTTCTTGCTTCCAGCAGAAGGTGGCCTGCATCTCTCTCCCCTCAAGATGGTGGTTGAAGGGAGGGCTCTTCTTGCTTCCAGCAGGAGGTGGCCTGCCTCTCTCTCCCCTCAAGATGGTGGTTGAAGGGAGGGCTCTTCTTGCTTCCAGCAGAAGGTGGCCTGCATCTCTCTCCCCTCAAGATGGTGGTTGAAGGGAGGGCTCTTCTTGCTTGCAGCAGGAGGTGGCCTGCCTTTCTCTCCCCTCAAGATGGTGGTTGAAGGGAGGGCTCTTCTTGCTTCCAGCAGAAGGTGGCCTGCATCTCTCTCCCCTCAAGATGGTGGTTGAAGGGAGGGCTCTTCTTGCTTCCAGCAGGAGGTGGCCTGCCTTTCTCTCCCCTCAAGATGGTGGTTGAAGGGAGGGCTCTTCTTGCTTCCAGCAGAAGGTGGCCTGCATCTCTCTCCCCTCAAGATGGTGGTTGAAGGGAGGGCTCTTCTTGCTTGCAGCAGGAGGTGGCCTGCCTTTCTCTCCCCTCAAGATGGTGGTTGAAGGGAGGGCTCTTCTTGCTTCCAGCAGAAGGTGGCCTGCATCTCTCTCCCCTCAAGATGGTGGTTGAAGGGAGGGCTCTTCTTGCTTGCAGCGGGAGGTGGCCTGCCTTTCTCTCCCCTCAAGATGGTGGTTGAAGGGAGGGCTCTTCTTGCTTCCAGCAGAAGGTGGCCTGCATCTCTCTCCCCTCAAGATGGTGGTTGAAGGGAGGGCTCTTCTTGCTTCCAGCAGAAGGTGGCCTGCATCTCTCTCCCCTCAAGATGGTGGTTGAAGGGAGGGCTCTTCTTGCTTCCAGCAGAAGGTGGCCTGCATCTCTCTCCCCTCAAGATGGTGGTTGAAGGGAGGGCTCTTCTTGCTTCCAGCAGAAGGTGGCCTGCATCTCTCTCCCCTCAAGATGGTGGTTGAAGGGAGGGCTCTTCTTGCTTCCAGCAGAAGGTGGCCTGCCTTTCTCTCCCCTCAAGATGGTGGTTGAAGGGAGGGCTCTTCTTGCTTCCAGCAGGAGGTGGCCTGCATCTCTCTCCCCTCAAGATGGTGGTTGAAGGGAGGGCTCTTCTTGCTTCCAGCAGAAGGTGGCCTGCATCTCTCTCCCCTCAAGATGGTGGTTGAAGGGAGGGCTCTTCTTGCTTGCAGCAGGAGGTGGCCTGCATCTCTCTCCCCTCAAGATGGTGGTTGAAGGGAGGGCTCTTCTTGCTTCCAGCAGAAGGTGGCCTGCCTTTCTCTCCCCTCAAGATGGTGGTTGAAGGGAGGGCTCTTCTTGCTTCCAGCAGAAGGTGGCCTGCCTTTCTCTCCCCTCAAGATGGTGGTTGAAGGGAGGGCTCTTCTTGCTTCCAGCAGGAGGTGGCCTGCATCTCTCTCCCCTCAAGATGGTGGTTGAAGGGAGGGCTCTTCTTGCTTCCAGCAGAAGGTGGCCTGCCTTTCTCTCCCCTCAAGATGGTGGTTGAAGGGAGGGCTCTTCTTGCTTCCAGCAGAAGGTGGCCTGCCTTTCTCTCCCCTCAAGATGGTGGTTGAAGGGAGGGCTCTTCTTGCTTCCAGCAGAAGGTGGCCTGCCTTTCTCTCCCCTCAAGATGGTGGTTGAAGGGAGGGCTCTTCTTGCTTCCAGCAGGAGGTGGCCTGCATCTCTCTCCCCTCAAGATGGTGGTTGAAGGGAGGGCTCTTCTTGCTTCCAGCAGAAGGTGGCCTGCATCTCTCTCCCCTCAAGATGGTGGTTGAAGGGAGGGCTCTTCTTGCTTCCAGCAGAAGGTGGCCTGCCTTTCTCTCCCCTCAAGATGGTGGTTGAAGGGAGGGCTCTTCTTGCTTCCAGCAGGAGGTGGCCTGCCTTTCTCTCCCCTCAAGATGGTGGTTGAAGGGAGGGCTCTTCTTGCTTGCAGCAGGAGGTGGCCTGCCTTTCTCTCCCCTCAAGATGGTGGTTGAAGGGAGGGCTCTTCTTGCTTGCAGCAGGAGGTGGCCTGCCTTTCTCTCCCCTCAAGATGGTGGTTGAAGGGAGGGCTCTTCTTGCTTCCAGCAGAAGGTGGCCTGCATCTCTCTCCCCTCAAGATGGTGGTTGAAGGGAGGGCTCTTCTTGCTTCCAGCAGGAGGTGGCCTGCCTTTCTCTCCCCTCAAGATGGTGGTTGAAGGGAGGGCTCTTCTTGCTTGCAGCAGGAGGTGGCCTGCCTTTCTCTCCCCTCAAGATGGTGGTTGAAGGGAGGGCTCTTCTTGCTTCCAGCAGGAGGTGGCCTGCCTTTCTCTCCCCTCAAGATGGTGGTTGAAGGGAGGGCTCTTCTTGCTTCCAGCAGAAGGTGGCCTGCATCTCTCTCCCCTCAAGATGGTGGTTGAAGGGAGGGCTCTTCTTGCTTCCAGCAGAAGGTGGCCTGCATCTCTCTCCCCTCAAGATGGTGGTTGAAGGGAGGGCTCTTCTTGCTTGCAGCAGGAGGTGGCCTGCCTTTCTCTCCCCTCAAGATGGTGGTTGAAGGGAGGGCTCTTCTTGCTTGCAGCAGGAGGTGGCCTGCCTTTCTCTCCCCTCAAGATGGTGGTTGAAGGGAGGGCTCTTCTTGCTTGCAGCAGGAGGTGGCCTGCATCTCTCTCCCCTCAAGATGGTGGTTGAAGGGAGGGCTCTTCTTGCTTCCAGCAGAAGGTGGCCTGCATCTCTCTCCCCTCAAGATGGTGGTTGAAGGGAGGGCTCTTCTTGCTTCCAGCAGAAGGTGGCCTGCATCTCTCTCCCCTCAAGATGGTGGTTGAAGGGAGGGCTCTTCTTGCTTCCAGCAGGAGGTGGCCTGCATCTCTCTCCCCTCAAGATGGTGGTTGAAGGGAGGGCTCTTCTTGCTTCCAGCAGAAGGTGGCCTGCATCTCTCTCCCCTCAAGATGGTGGTTGAAGGGAGGGCTCTTCTTGCTTCCAGCAGGAGGTGGCCTGCCTTTCTCTCCCCTCAAGATGGTGGTTGAAGGGAGGGCTCTTCTTGCTTCCAGCAGAAGGTGGCCTGCATCTCTCTCCCCTCAAGATGGTGGTTGAAGGGAGGGCTCTTCTTGCTTCCAGCAGGAGGTGGCCTGCCTTTCTCTCCCCTCAAGATGGTGGTTGAAGGGAGGGCTCTT
Organism: Urosaurus nigricauda; assembly: GCA_034509955.1. Taxonomy (NCBI): domain Eukaryota; kingdom Metazoa; phylum Chordata; class Lepidosauria; order Squamata; family Phrynosomatidae; genus Urosaurus; species Urosaurus nigricauda. The sequence goes on from JAOEGL010000001.1 coordinate 11,340,793, forward strand.
CTTGCTTCCAGCAGAAGGTGGCCTGCATCTCTCTCCCCTCAAGATGGTGGTTGAAGGGAGGGCTCTTCTTGCTTCCAGCAGGAGGTGGCCTGCCTTTCTCTCCCCTCAAGATGGTGGTTGAAGGGAGGGCTCTTCTTGCTTCCAGCAGAAGGTGGCCTGCATCTCTCTCCCCTCAAGATGGTGGTTGAAGGGAGGGCTCTTCTTGCTTCCAGCAGGAGGTGGCCTGCCTTTCTCTCCCCTCAAGATGGTGGTTGAAGGGAGGGCTCTTCTTGCTTCCAGCAGAAGGTGGCCTGCATCTCTCTCCCCTCAAGATGGTGGTTGAAGGGAGGGCTCTTCTTGCTTCCAGCAGGAGGTGGCCTGCCTTTCTCTCCCCTCAAGATGGTGGTTGAAGGGAGGGCTCTTCTTGCTTCCAGCAGAAGGTGGCCTGCATCTCTCTCCCCTCAAGATGGTGGTTGAAGGGAGGGCTCTTCTTGCTTCCAGCAGGAGGTGGCCTGCATCTCTCTCCCCTCAAGATGGTGGTTGAAGGGAGGGCTCTTCTTGCTTCCAGCAGAAGGTGGCCTGCATCTCTCTCCCCTCAAGATGGTGGTTGAAGGGAGGGCTCTTCTTGCTTGCAGCAGGAGGTGGCCTGCATCTCTCTCCCCTCAAGATGGTGGTTGAAGGGAGGGCTCTTCTTGCTTGCAGCAGGAGGTGGCCTGCCTTTCTCTCCCCTCAAGATGGTGGTTGAAGGGAGGGCTCTTCTTGCTTCCAGCAGGAGGTGGCCTGCATCTCTCTCCCCTCAAGATGGTGGTTGAAGGGAGGGCTCTTCTTGCTTCCAGCAGAAGGTGGCCTGCATCTCTCTCCCCTCAAGATGGTGGTTGAAGGGAGGGCTCTTCTTGCTTCCAGCAGGAGGTGGCCTGCATCTCTCTCCCCTCAAGATGGTGGTTGAAGGGAGGGCTCTTCTTGCTTCCAGCAAGAGGTGGCCTGCCTTTCTCTCCCCTCAAGATGGTGGCTGAAGGGAGGGCTCTTCTTGCTTCCAGCAGGAGGTGGCCTGCCTTTCTCTCCCCTCAAGATGGTGGTTGAAGGGAGGGCTCTTCTTGCTTCCAGCAGGAGGTGGCCTGCCTTTCTCTCCCCTCAAGATGGTGGTTGAAGGGAGGGCTCTTCTTGCTTCCAGCAGGAGGTGGCCTGCATCTCTCTCCCCTCAAGATGGTGGTTGAAGGGAGGGCTCTTCTTGCTTCCAGCAGGAGGTGGCCTGCATCTCTCTCCCCTCAAGATGGTGGTTGAAGGGAGGGCTCTTCTTGCTTCCAGCAAGAGGTGGCCTGCCTTTCTCTCCCCTCAAGATGGTGGCTGAAGGGAGGGCTCTTCTTGCTTCCAGCAGGAGGTGGCCTGCCTTTCTCTCCCCTCAAGATGGTGGTTGAAGGGAGGGCTCTTCTTGCTTCCAGCAGGAGGTGGCCTGCCTTTCTCTCCCCTCAAGATGGTGGTTGAAGGGAGGGCTCTTCTTGCTTCCAGCAGGAGGTGGCCTGCATCTCTCTCCCCTCAAGATGGTGGTTGAAGGGAGGGCTCTTCTTGCTTCCAGCAAGAGGTGGCCTGCCTTTCTCTCCCCTCAAGATGGTGGCTGAAGGGAGGGCTCTTCTTGCTTCCAGCAGGAGGTGGCCTGCATCTCTCTCCCCTCAAGATGGTGGTTGAAGGGAGGGCTCTTCTTGCTTCCAGCAGGAGGTGGCCTGCCTTTCTCTCCCCTCAAGATGGTGGTTGAAGGGAGGGCTCTTCTTGCTTCCAGCAGGAGGTGGCCTGCCTTTCTCTCCCCTCAAGATGGTGGTTGAAGGGAGGGCTCTTCTTGCTTCCAGCAGGAGGTGGCCTGCCTTTCTCTCCCCTCAAGATGGTGGTTGAAGGGAGGGCTCTTCTTGCTTCCAGCAGGAGGTGGCCTGCCTTTCTCTCCCCTCAAGATGGTGGTTGAAGGGAGGGCTCTTCTTGCTTCCAGCAGGAGGTGGCCTGCATCTCTCTCCCCTCAAGATGGTGGTTGAAGGGAGGGCTCTTCTTGCTTCCAGCAGGAGGTGGCCTGCATCTCTCTCCCCTCAAGATGGTGGTTGAAGGGAGGGCTCTTCTTGCTTCCAGCAAGAGGTGGCCTGCCTTTCTCTCCCCTCAAGATGGTGGTTGAAGGGAGGGCTCTTCTTGCTTCCAGCAGGAGGTGGCCTGCATCTCTCTCCCCTCAAGATGGTGGTTGAAGGGAGGGCTCTTCTTGCTTCCAGCAGGAGGTGGCCTGCCTTTCTCTCCCCTCAAGATGGTGGTTGAAGGGAGGGCTCTTCTTGCTTCCAGCAGGAGGTGGCCTGCATCTCTCTCCCCTCAAGATGGTGGTTGAAGGGAGGGCTCTTCTTGCTTCCAGCAGGAGGTGGCCTGCCTTTCTCTCCCCTCAAGATGGTGGTTGAAGGGAGGGCTCTTCTTGCTTCCAGCAGGAGGTGGCCTGCCTTTCTCTCCCCTCAAGATGGTGGTTGAAGGGAGGGCTCTTCTTGCTTCCAGCAGGAGGTGGCCTGCCTTTCTCTCCCCTCAAGATGGTGGTTGAAGGGAGGGCTCTTCTTGCTTCCAGCAGGAGGTGGCCTGCCTTTCTCTCCCCTCAAGATGGTGGTTGAAGGGAGGGCTCTTCTTGCTTCCAGCAGGAGGTGGCCTGCCTTTCTCTCCCCTCAAGATGGTGGTTGAAGGGAGGGCTCTTCTTGCTTCCAGCAGGAGGTGGCCTGCCTTTCTCTCCCCTCAAGATGGTGGTTGAAGGGAGGGCTCTTCTTGCTTCCAGCAGGAGGTGGCCTGCCTTTCTCTCCCCTCAAGATGGTGGTTGAAGGGAGGGCTCTTCTTGCTTCCAGCAGGAGGTGGCCTGCATCTCTCTCCCCTCAAGATGGTGGTTGAAGGGAGGGCTCTTCTTGCTTCCAGCAGGAGGTGGCCTGCCTTTCTCTCCCCTCAAGATGGTGGTTGAAGGGAGGGCTCTTCTTGCTTCCAGCAGGAGGTGGCCTGCCTTTCTCTCCCCTCAAGATGGTGGTTGAAGGGAGGGCTCTTCTTGCTTCCAGCAGGAGGTGGCCTGCATCTCTCTCCCCTCAAGATGGTGGTTGCTCTGAAACATGGTTACATGGTAGTTGCTCTGAAACACTCTTCTACTGAACACTGATACTGTTCAATCCACTGTGTGTCTGTCAATTTGCTTGCTTGTTGTCCCTTTGTGCAATGGGGAATGTGCAGTGGCTGCTTCCACAGCCCCAGTGAAGCAAAGGATGTGTTGAAGGCAATAATAGTTAATGCACCAGCCAAGAATGTGAAACTGCACATGAAATAATTACACTGGTGTAATTCCACTTACACAATCCTGAACTAAATATATCTGTTGCACAGTAGTCCCCAAAATACAACTGCATGTATAAGGAAACTTATACAAGTGTATGGCATCAGCAGAAAGCCAATGCAGAGCATTGATCTGAGTGCTGGAGTAGGACTCCAAGGGCCTTTCCAGACTGCCCAAAAGAGGCGGTCTGGCGCCACTTTTTTTTGCTGCGGAGCTTCACCACAGCGGGTAGACGCCGCAGTGAAGCTCCACTGCAAAAAAGGAGCGAGCAAACTGTGCTTCTTTTTTGCGCCGCAGTTGCGGTATGATTTTCAAAAAAAGGTGCCATTTGGCACCTTTCCGCCGCCACAACTGCGCAGCTCTGTCTAGAAGCTGCACAGTTGCTTCGCCGTCTAAAAACTGTGATGTGATGACGCTCGTGTCGTCACGTGCTAGGGTTCATGAGCGTGTGAGAGCTGGGTGCTCATGAACCCTAATGGCGCCTTAAAGAGCCCTTATCGCACTCTTTAAGGCCCATCTAGATCGGGCCCAAGAGACCAGAGTTCGAATCCACTCTCAACCATGGAAACCCACTGCGTTGCTTTGAACAAATAGCATTTTTATTCATATAAATAAGAGAACCCAGGCTAGCAGCACCAACATGTGTAGTCCTATAAATCAAGGAGGTTTGGGAATATCAAATGTGAAAGCATATTTTGAGGTTTTCAAATTAAGGCAATTAATTGCCATTATTTAGAGTTCAAAGGAGAAACAGTGGGTGTTTATGCTGCCCATTGTATTTGCTAATGTACACACCCTACATTTTCTTCCAGCAGAGCTTTTTAAAATGCATCTAATTACATTTTCTCTCATAGGACCAACACTGCTGGCTTGGGGCGGAGGGTAGAACTGGCTCTGGCTCTGCAAAATGGCTCCTTCAGTTTCTCTCTCAGTCCCTGGCCCAAAACATTCATCATTGTATGAGCTCGCTAAGATTTTGGAGTTTAAACACTGGGTAGCAAGCAATGATGGATTCAAACCTATTAACGTATTTGTAAAAGTAAGCCAAAAGGTATGCAGGTCCATGAGAAGTTTCAGGGATCCTTGGCTACAAATTAATCAAATAGCTCATTTTGTATTCAGCTGCAGGACCCAGCGACTGGCCGATAAGCAGTCAACCAACATCTTAACAAAGCTCCAACTATTTTTAAACCAGCTCTTCTGCTCCAGCACCTACCTTCAGCCATTTATGCTATTTTAATCTCAAAAATATACAGCTCTTCAGCTAGTATTACAAAATGTTCAGAGGAAGATCTGTGCCATGATTACAACAACAACAACAACAACAACAACAATCTTTAATGGCTGCATAGTAGAGGCTATTCCCTACACAACTGTTAAAGGTACAGGAGCCCTGTCCCTTATTTCACCTGGCAGCTCTAGTTACAAATATGATGCAGCTTGGTTCATGACAGTAACAAAAAAACTTAATCACCATTATTTTGGAGGACCTTGATTATCTCGTAAAGGTATCTATGTGACATAATTAAAAAACTGAGTGTAACAATACTAGAGGGGCCCCAAGGCAATGCACAACAGATAAAAACATTCATTAAAAATAAGCCATCAAAACAAACAAACAAATAAATACAGGCCAAGATTCTACATCACAGTCTATGTTGTGTAACTTCACGAATCCATAGAGGCAGAACTAAACTGTGTTTGTGAATTAGGCAGAACTAAACTGTGTTTGTGAATCGTGAAGATATATTTTAAAATACCAGAAAGAGTGCTTCAATGTGCATTGTGTACTTCTGGTGCACACTGGTCTGTTTTGATGGACTTAGGGATTTTCTGATGTGCATCAAGCACTTCCAGTGCTCATTGGGTACTTCTGATGTGTATCAGGCACACTTATTGTGCTCCAGCACTTCCTAGCTCATGTCTGGTTGCACACTGGGAAGCACCTTGGGGCCCATTGTTCATTGAGTCATGGTATATCAGTTTCAGTTTTTGTGTCATTGTGCAACAGATGACCATGTGTAATAAAGTTCCAGCAGCCCTAGATGAATACAGACATTGCCAAACTGCTCAGTTCTAAGTGTTAAGTCCCATGAAAAGTTCAGCCCCATGCTTAATTACAGCCCCGGTTTTTAAAACCTCTGACTGAGATCCTGGATCAGGAAATGCATTATAAAATTTCTACACAGGCAGAAATCCCCCTTTAAAGAAACATTCAGCAATGCTCCTATAACTGGATGCCCAGCAACAAGGCATCTTCTAGGATCTCCAGAGCATCCTTTAGGACTGTCTGTGACATCTGTGCTGTGCCACCAGCTACAGAGCATAGCTGAACACTTTTCTGCCTCCCACCAGCTATTCACCAACCAGTAAGTTGGCTTTTGGGAGAGAGGTGTCTAAAAGTTAGATTTTGGTGGAGGAGTTTCATTATTGCACAAGGTTGGTAGAAAATTTTGACCTCAACTGGGGGGGAGGGGATGCTTTCACAAGTGTAGGTTAGACTTATGCTAACAGGATGTCAGCCATGCACAATTAAAATAATTCCTAATATATGATGGAACACTGACAATATGCTGCCTGACTAACATGTATATAAAGATTAGTTAGCTTCTCCATTTGAGCAAAATCAGAACCCACTGGCTTCCTTCTTCTCCTTACTCTTATGTATATATTTAACTACTGACCATTTATCTACTTCACTATGATTTGGTGTGTTTTTGTCTTTTTCTGCCTACCGTGATGATGTGGTCTCTGTATTTTGTGGAGATGCCAATAAAGTATAATTATTCAGAAAGAAAAGAAAACAATGGTTATCATCTGTCACTCCCAATGTGATACTCGTAACAGAAACTGTAGCATTTCTGAAGCCTTGAAAAGAATCATGGAGCCGGAAGCAGTTCCTTGTCAAAAACATCACTACATCCAGAAATGCAAGCCACAAAAGATAGAAAACAGAAAGACAAACAGTTACCTTATTTTCTGCCAATATTTGCAAATGATCCAAGCGTTTGGCCCAGCCTTCAGACCAATCCACTTGATTCTAATGGTGTCATCTCTGATAAGCCTGGACATGAGGAATTAACATGACTTTAATGCCCTAAAAAGCTTTCTTATGTGCCTTAAAAAGGAAAGAAAAATAGAAGAGATGCATCATAATTGAACATATTGATGCTGTAAGAGCTGTCAATTGTTTTAAACCATGCTGAACTCCAAATACAGGCTGAAATCTTCTTGATGTCTTAACGAATGCATAAGTTGTGTTCTCAGGAGAAGCAGTTGGACATTTTTGTCAAATGTGGAAAAAATGCATCCAGTTCAGGGCTGCAGAAACAGAGTTGCACATGTGGCACTAGTACACATGGGTCAGAATTATGCATTCAGTTGAATATGGACAAGCATTGTGCATCCACATTGAGTATCTAAGCATGATGCAAGAGCCAGCATCTTATTGGTGGCATATGTGTCTGTACGTAAGTTGCACTATGAATGCAGGGTGAATTATTTGCCATTTGCACAATGGATACATTGTGTTAACTGTGGTGGAAACAGAGTTGTGAAGACTGACACAGTCATTGACATGAATTGGACAATGTTATCATTCTGCACCATTTCCACAAGTGGATATTTATGCTACACTGAGGAAATGTTGGATTGTGATCATTGTTGTGCAACATCTCAGTTCACTAACACAGTTGCTTTGCATAATTGACACAGAACTCCATGAGTATAAAGTTATGCTCCATCTTCTCAGTGTAGGATCTTGCTCAGCTAAACCCAATAAACCACAAGCATGATCTTTTCCCTCCCATGCTACGTGCATGTACAAAGTGTGTACTGAGTCTCTGAACATTTGCTTCCTCTCCCCTATCCTCCAGCCAATAGCCAGAGGCCCATGTGCTAAATGCTCTGCAATAAACTTGCAAATGTATTATGCTCATATAAGCATAAGTATCTATTGACTCTGCTTGTCTCCTGGCCCTAATGCACAGTGCAGCTAATGCTCTCAATGACAGTGGCTTGCACCTTGGAGCCACAGACAGAAGCATGACTCATGCATACATCTAAATAAACTAAGTGTTAGTGTGACTCTTTTCCCTTCGTCTGTGCTACAAGATGTCATTCATCGACAATTATAGATTTCCTTTGGAGGTCTTAAGTTGTCATTTTGTGATGCATACAAATTAATTAAAACAGAGAACAGTGAGTTAAATTGTGTTCTAGAAGAGTTTATTCCTGATGTTTCATCAGCATCTGTGGCTGTCATCTTCAGAGAATGCTGGCATGGAAGTGAGTGGGGTATGTGTGTGTGTGTGTGTGTATGTGTGTGTGTGTGTGTGTATGTATATATAATATATATATATATATATATATATATACTGTGTGACCTTTGCTTGAGAGGATGTGATTTGTATGTTAATCTCTGTCTTGTCCCGTTGTTGAATGGCAAGGCCTCAGGGCAGGAGGATATGCAAGGAGAATTTGTATCCATTTAAGTAGTAATCCATTGTCTACTGGGAAAACCCCTGACATATGTAATATAGCTGAAAATAAATGATATGAAAAGAATTTAATATTTTTAAATTAATATTTTAATTTAATTTAATATTAATTAATTAATATATTAATGCTTTTAGCTTTTATTTTGTAATGTCTTACATTTTTCTTGAATGTCCCATATTTTGTGGTGCCTTGTCTTGTCCTCCTTTGTGGTTATGATATCTGGTCACCCTGGCTGGAGGCTAATCTGTCCCCTTTTCGTTTGCCAGCAGATAAAGACCTCTTTATTAAAGCATTTGATGATTGAATTGGTAGCATCAAAGAAATAGCCATGCTAGTCTGATGAATCAGTACATAGAGAGATCTTGTAGCACCTTTGAGACTAACAGGAAGAAAGAAGTAGACAGCATGAGCTTTTTTAGACATAAGTCTTCTTCCTCAGATGCATTTGGCCTACTTCCTCAAATGCATCTGAGGAAGTAGACTGAAGTCTCCAAAAGCTGGTGCTACCAACTTCTTTCATTCAGTTGCTCTCAGAGGTCATACAAGTTCTCTCTTCATGCTGAATTGGTAGTGGACACTCTTTTTTTATGCATATGTGTATGCTATGTCTTTATAGATACATTTTTTAAAACATTTTATTACTCTTTTTAAATGAATGGTGCTTTTGATAGCTTGATTTATAGTATTTTAATTTTGTATGATCTGGGTTTTTATGTTGTTTTAGCCTTTTTATTCCCTGCTGGGAAAAAGGTAGGACATTAGAGGTCCTGCTCCAGAGAACAGGACCCGGAACAATGGATATAAATTGCAGGAAAAGAGATTCCACCTCAACATTAGGAGGAACTTCCTGACAGTAAGGTCTGTTCAACATTGGAACACACTCCCTCGGGGAGTGGTGGAGTCTCCGTCCCTGCAGGTCTTTAAGCAGAGGCTGGATGGCCATCTGTTGGGGATGCTTTGATTGGGAGTTCCTGCACGGCAGGGGGTTGGACTGGATGGCCCTTCTGGTCTCTTCCAACTCTATGGTTCTATGATTCTAATTAATAAATCAGCCCTCTCCAGATACAGCTCTTCCAGTGCTTTAGTTACGTCTTGTTTGGATTACTGTTAAGATGCTTTATGTGGGGCTTCCTTTGAAGAGGGTTTGGAAACTTCAACAAGTCCAAAGAATATCTTTGAGCCAGATTATTGCAATAGTTTCACTGGCTGCTGGTCTGCTTCTGGTCAGAATTCAAAGTGCTGGTGTTGACCTATAAAGCCCTATGTAGTTCAGGTCCAGGTTATTTGAAATACCATACTCTCCTGTATGAATCTGACCATGTCCTGAGATCTTGTCTTGCCAACCTGACAGGTACATCTGGTGTGATGGCTGCCCCTGGGTTCTGGGACTCCTTTCCCAGAGAGAGAGTAGAGTGGCACCTCCTTACTCTTTCTGCAAGCAAGTGAAAACCAGCAAGTTTAATATTTGAGAATAGTTTTTTTCCCAGGGGAAACAGGCCTTGTATAAAAAGCTGGACTTTTATTTATTGTTGTTTTAATTTATTTTAACTTGTTTTAAATTTTATGAGGCTTCTAAAGTTTTATATGCTGTTAATTTTTGACTTGTTGTTGTTGTGTGCCTTCAAGTTGTTTCCGACTTATGGCGACCCTAAGGCTAACCTACCATGGGGTTTTCTTGGCAAGATTTGTTCAAAGGAGGTTTGCCATTGCTTTCATTTTAACTGTTTTAAGCCAAACTGAGGAAAAGCCAGGATAATAAGGACAATGAGAATGAGAACAATTGCTGCATTTCTCAATTGCTCTTCCCCAATTCACCAGGCAACAGTGGCAGAAAACCCCCTTGTCTTCCCTTCAGCTTTTGGAAGCAGCTGGGGTTGCTGAAAAGCCAAGCGTAGCCTCCATCTCCCATCTTTGTTTCCTGGAAATGGCTCTGGGGACATAAGGTGGAAGTTTGAAAACTGACATTTTTCTTTACAGTAAATTACTTTGCAGTGCCAAGATTTTTTAAAAAATATTATAGTTTCTAAAGAAAATTGGGGAGAGGTAGGGGGCTTTGTGATCACCCCAACACCCCAGAATGCCACTTTTGAGGACCTTAAGGAAGGTTCACTTAATTTATCTCTGTAAGACAAATTACTGAGTGCTGTAAGTCCTGTTATGAAAGAGAGGGCAGAGTGGAGGGAGAAAGGAAAGAACCATATGAAGTTACCTTTCCAAAGGTGAACTGTTGTGAGTGCTCAAAAAAAGAGCATCATCTTCACATCAAATCAAGCAAAGGTAAGAAGAACGGCATGCCAAAAGGCAATTTCCCGGCAAGATGTTAACATGAGAACACAAAGTGATGTGTCTGGAAGCAGAACTGCTGAGCTGCAGACAACCTGGGTGTGAGTCAGAGAACATTAGGACAGGGCCTGTCCACCAGGAAGGGAGACTTGATTGCATGTGACTTGTGTCAACTCTGGAGATGTCAAGAGCTACAACATTAAAAAAGCGCACGGCAACGGAGAGTTTTCTAAATGAGCCATTCAGCCTTGAAGGCAAGGAAGCTGGCAGCAGTTCAGTTACTGAGGAAAACAGTCAACAATCCAGGTGTGCTCTCTGAAGTTTGGGAATCCGTTCCTTCCCTTTATTATTTATCCTCCCCCCTCCATTTGCAGGGATAGTTATTGCAAGAGTTTTAAACAAAGGCTCACTACTGATTTGAGTGCTGGCAGGAAGAGGCTCAACTCCATTGAAAGGTGGTGGTGGAGGACAGTTCTACAGATGCTATGGACTGCCAAAAAGATAAATAAATGGGTCTGAACTATCTCGAGAAGCCAAAATGACCAAAGAGGCTATTGTACTTTTGAGATGTTATGAGAGGACATGACCCATGATAATGCTTGCTGAAGTGGAAGGCAGTGGCAAAAGAGGGAGACTTCACTACAGGTGGATTGATTAAACCAAGGAAGGCATGGCCTTCAGTTTGCAAGACCTGAGTTAATAACAGGGTTCTTGGAGTCTCTCATTCCTAGGTCTCTCCAAATTCAATCTGACAGCAATTAGCAACCATATCTGATCTAAGAATAGATAAAAAGCTGCGTAGATAGCAGACCTGCACTTATTTACTCTGTCTGTCCCTCCAAGAAGGACTAGAACCACTGTAAAGCAGTACCCCCCAGGTCCACCCTAGAGAGGCATGTCTGGGAGAGGCAAGGGGGAAATGCATTGATTGAAGGTGCACCAAAAGGGTTTTAAAAATGGGGAAAGATTTTTTTCAGGGATCTTGGAAAATCCTGGGGCAGGGTCGTCTGTATGCTAGAACTCCGCTGAATTCCCTGTCCTACATTGTGCCACTTGGAAAGGTGGCACAAAGTCTGAGTCTTCATAACCTTTCCTACTGGGAATTATGTCAATGTTTTAGAATGGCACCTCCCATCAGCCCTACGCAGCGTGATGAAAAGTAATGGAAGTCCTTGCAGTCCAAGGAGATTTGAAGGGCCCTACATCACCTGTTAGTCTTCATAACGAGGGCTAGAAACGTCTTCTGAAAGAGGGAGTTTGAAATGTTTTCTCTAAAGAGAAGGCTACTACTGTGTGATTATGCTCCTTATGTTGTGAACTGCAAATCTAGCGCCATTTCTCATAGCCTCAATGGAAAGGAGAAATAAGGTCCTTGTTGACATCAGCAGAGCTCAGCCAATTCCTGAGGCTCCTGCTGCCTCCGCAACCATCCAACGTTTGGGTCTTTATGACATCAGACAAAGCTCCACTCAGCCTGTGACTAAAGAGGGCTTGGCAGTCAGGCCTAGGTGGATGTCAGAGGAGGTGAGTTGGAGGATGGAAGGAGGCTCTTGTTACCCCAAACGCCAGGGTATATTTAATAGGGGAATTTAAATAGCTCAAATGACAGTGGAGAGAGGGCTTTGGGTAACTAATGCCATAGGCAAACCTGTGTATAACGGTTCCAAAAAACTGAACCCTAGAATGCACACTCCAAATGGTTTTTATTTATAAATAAAGGAATCACCATTCACTCATGAACATTCAATCATGCACACATTCAAGAACTAATGGTATAACAGTTGGTAGCTGATAGTGACTTAGGGGTTTAGCAGAGGGTAATACCGTACCAGTTTTAGGTGTGGAGCTTCAATTGGGGGACACCGCAAAGTAAGCAGCAGTCTTTGGAACTCGGGTGGTGTGAATGTACCAAGGACTCATAGAATCATAGAATTGGAAGAGACCACAAGGGCCATCCAGTCCAACCCCCTGCCATGCAGGAACTCTCCATCAAAGCATACCCGACAGACGGCCATCCAGCCTCTGCTTAAAGACCTCCAAAGGAAGAGACTCCACTGCTATCCGAGGGAATGGGTTCCACTGTCAAATAGCTCTTACTGTCAGGAAGGTCCTCCTAATGTTGAGCTGGAATATCCTTTCTTGTAGCTTGCATCCATCATTCCAGGTCCTGTTCTCTGGAGCAGCAGAAAACAAGCTTACTCCCTCCTCAATATGACATCCCTTCAAATATCATATTGAGGGAGCAAGCTTGTTTTCTATTCAAGGGAGATACAGATAGAATATCTGTCTGACCTCAACCGAGACTGAATCAGGACTGTCCAAGTGAGCACATATATAGGGCAGAGCCTATCCCAGGGCAATTTCAGGACTTGAATGGATTTTTCAGGTGGGAGAGTGAGCAAGGAAGTTAATAGCAATCGTATTTAAATTACTATACTGCTTAATAGTGAACTCAGTAGTCTCTAAGCAGTTTACAATCTGTAAGTCAATTGCACCCTGGGATTAAACTCACAATCTTGTGGCTATAGTACCAAGATTTAACCACTGTGCCACCACAGCTCCTTGTCCACTCATCCATGCAGATGTCCCTGAAAAGGCATTTCTCTCTTAGAGGGAGATATTCTTGAACTTCTGTTTGCCTGCAAACACAGATATCATGTACACAATTGTTTCCATCAATGAGGGCTTTATGCAAATTTCGATCATTGACAGATTCATCTGGGTTTTGTGCTAAGCTGAGCCTATAGGATCTCCTAGATTTTCTTATGTAGCTTCCTCCCCTCTGGGGTATTCTCAGTGCTACCCTTTTGACAGCTCCTTTAATATTAAGTTTATATCAAACAGAGGGACTCTGCATGGAAGGGTGATCTTTGGTTAACACAATGAAAGAAAAAGGAACCGGCCATGTGAACACCGAGATGAGAAGGCAAGTTTTGTGGACTTGCTAAGTGAGAGGAGAGTTTGCTTCTAGAAGCTGGCAGAGATTGAGCTCGAAGATGACTGATGCCAGCTGACAAACCTGGTGGGCTGAAGCTGGTGGAGTCTGCATTTGGAAGCTGGCTGAAGTCATGAGGTAGAAGCTGGTAGGTATTTGCACATGTAAGCTGGTGGAAGTTCATCTTCAGAAGCCAACTGATGAAAGCTTGGCAGATATCTGCAGATGGAAGCTGGGATGTGTCTATGGATGGAGAGAGTGGCTGGCATCTGGCAGATCTTCTTTTGTGAATGTTGCCTGTGGTGTGTGTGGATGTGAGCAGAGAATTTTGTCAAGACATTTTCACTCACACCGCCATTTGCCTTGATAATATTCACCTCATCAATGGAAGATCTGTTTCAGCACTGCAGGATGGGCCGCAGCCTCCCCATTCTTCTTGGTGACAATGAAATACTGGGAGAATAAGCTTCAGTGGTATTGAGTAGTGGGGCTGGGTTTGATGGCCACTTTTTGAAGGAGAACATCCACTTCCTGGAATAGTGTGGTGGAGGGAGGCATGAGTCCCATGTTGCCTTTGGCAGGATTCTCCTGGAACTCAATGGCATAGTCTCTTTCAATGATATAAAAAAGGAGAGAAAGAACCAGTTTGTTTCAGGAGTTTTTGAAGATCTGTAATGATGTGTTGAAGACTAAATTTGTCTTGACGTTAGACGGCCTAGTCTAATAACCAGGCATCACTGGCCCTTCACGTCAATAGACTCTATGCAATGGCAGACAGCAGTGACTATTCACCTTAGCACATTGACATAATAAATATTGGGTGGTACGTCCTTTCTTGTGTTTTCAAGTTCTACTCCCAGATAAATATATAAAGCGCTGCAACATAGCATGATTTCCGACAAAGGCAGATAGGTTTTAAAGAGGACACTGAGATATAGGTATAGGACTTTAGTAGCAAGAATTCACAAAGGATTATGTCTTTCTGGTGCAAGGATATAGATAATCAGTAATTTTATTAAATTTTTGGTATTATGTTTGCATTTTAAAATAGTTTTAAAAATTAAGTTAGAACACAGTCAAAGCCAAAACTGAAATGCAAAACAGATCTCAAACTGTATCAAGCTCTTAACAACAAGGGTTGCATCGACAGTGCAAAATTAATGCAGTTGGACATCATTTTAACTGTCATGGCTCAATGCTATGGTATTCTGGGATTTGTAGTTTTGTGCAACATTTAGCCTTCTCTGTCAGAGACCTCTTGTGCCTCAACAAACTACGAATCCTAGGATGCCAAAGGACTGACCCATGACAGTTAAAGTGATGTCAAGCTACATTAATTCTGCAGCAGCCAAGAGCTGGGGAGGATATTAAAACTAAGAATGGAATTCTGAATAACTGATCATTTTGCAATGGATCAAAAAAAGAAAGCATGAGATGAGCCAGGTGCAAATGAGGGAGGTGCGGTGGCACAAGATAAGGGCAAGAGGGGAAGGCAGTGTGGGAGATGCAGTGGCAGAGTGCAGGGAAGGAGTAAAATGAAGTGAGGCCAGGAACAAGGAACAAAGGGGATGGAGGAAGTCAAGAGCACAGCAAGGGCCAGAGGCAACGCAACAGCAGCAGAGGTTCCCCAGAAAGGAACCAATTAATAGCACCTGGCATTTTGTGGAGCCAAAAGCTTTCATGGCTGGCATCCATAGTTTTTTGTGGAGCTTTCAGGCTATGTGGTTATGTGGCCATGTGGCCATTTGCATAGGTTGAGTCTTGCTGTTCGTCAGGACTGGTAGCCAAGTTACCACTGCAGATTCAGACACTGCAGACTGGATCAACCGGAAAAGTCAGCAGTAGCAGAACAGGCTATAAACCATCCTGGGCATAAAATGCTGTTTGAAAGCACTGAAATTCTGGACCATGCCAACAACTACCATGTCAGAATGCACAGGATGGCCATTGAAATCCATAAACACCTGGACAATTTCAACAGGAAAGAGGAAACCCTGAGGGTAAACAGGGCTTGGCTACCAGTCCTGAAGGACAGCAAGGTCAAGACTCAGCCTATGCAAATGAGAAACAGCCTGAGGCCAGAGGATTCCCAACAGACAATGAGCACCAGTTAGCAGACATTAATCCTGATTTGCATATCCTCCCACCCTGAGGACTGCCATTAGCAACAGAACAATACATTTGCAAATTACTCCTTCCTTCCCAGGGTCACACAGGATATATATCTCCATCCTTTTCCAGGCTCTCATTCTCTGAAGATGCCAGCCACAGATGCAGGCGAAACGTCAGAAAGGAACTCTTCCAGAACATGGCCACATAGCCTGAAAGCGCCACAAAAAACTATGGATGCCGGCCATGAAAGCCTTTGACTCCACAGTTTTTAAAATGTTTGTACCTATTGTTTTAACAGTATTTGTTTTAATCTCTATTATGAGCTGTCATAAAACCCACCCACCGATCCTGCACTGCAGAAAAAATGCAATTTGACATTGTTTAACTGCCATGGAATGCTGTGGAAGCCTAGGATTTATAGTTTGTTGTGGCACCAAAGTGCTCTGACAGATAAAGCCAAATATATCACAAAACTACAAATCCCAGAATCCCAAAGTATTAAGCTACCGCAATTTAAGTGGTGTCAAACTGCCTTATTTTTGCAGTTTAGAAGCAGCCACCATTACATTATATATATACATATATTTGCATTTTTTGTGCTTGCTAGAAGCCACTAAAAATGGTCCTGGGTGCCATGCGCAGCCCTCAGACCACTTTAACTGCCCTGACTCAGTGCTAGAGAATTCTGGGAACTGTAGTTTTTTTGAGATATTTAGCTTTCTCTGTCAGAGAGCTCTAGTACCAAAATAAACTACAATTCCCAGGATTCTCTAGCACTGAGCCAGGACAGTTAAAACTGATTATTTCTGCAGTGTGTTTTGGACCTGAGTAAATCAATAAAGAAAACTGGGGCCTCATTCCCACTTACAGATAAATCAGTGTGTGATCCAAATCGATGGATCAATTCAACAGCGGAGCGTGGTTCCCACTACATTTGCCCCAATCACATTTTTTCCTCTAAAATAATCTGCTTGTGGTTCACATTCATGCATGAATCGGTTTAAAATGGACTCGCTCCAGCTGGCTGAAGGGCAAATTTAAATTGATTCCGATCTACGTCTGGTTTACACTTTCACAGAACTGATTTATCGAAAAAGACACGGAAAAAATCAGCATCAAAAAGATGTGGGTTAAATGGGTCTGGTGCATGGCCCCCATTGCTGAATCGCTTCAGGGATTTGATTTAAGTGGGAACCAGGGTCATTTGAACCAGTTCAAACAGAACTGCGATCCAGTTTAAAAAGTAGCGGGAATGAGGCCTAAAGAAGGATTTACTTCTGCTAGTGAGCGATGAGCAATGGTTGTGCTCTCAGACGTGATGCAACAGAAGAGATGCAACAAGACTCTGCTTCTTCTCCTCCCTTTCTGGTGATGGGAGAGATGCTGATCATGTCATCCTACAGTACTCCAGTTGCCAATGCCGTAGAACTCCATCATTTGAGATGGCTAATTGACTTTTAAGGAGAGTTACAGGGACATTTACGACCATGGCAAAGGTGCCAGATTCAAAATGTAAATAGGAAACATCTACACAGGTGTAAGTCTAACAACATAATAATGGATTAACAGGACAGAATTAAATA